>CM072218.1:3904020-3954020 GCA_036851935.1 Coregonus suidteri
AGAGGCTGGAGGCTGTTATCTACTCCATATGGAGAGGCTGGAGGCTGTTATCTACTCCATATGGGGAGACTGGAGGCTGTTATCTACTCCATATAGGGAGACTGGAGGCTGTTATCTACTCCATATGGGGAGACTGGAGGCTGTTATCTACTCCATATAGGGAGACTGGAGTCTGTTATCTACTCCATATGGAGAGGCTGGAGGCTGTTATCTACTCCATATGGAGAGGCTGGAGACTGGAGGCTGTTATCTGCTCTATATGGAGAGGCTGGAGACTGGAGGCTGTTATCTACTCCATATAGGAAGACTGGAGGCTGTTATCTACTCCATATAGGGAGACTGGAGGCTGTTATCTACTCCATATAGGGAGACTGGAGGCTGTTATCTACTCCATATAGGGAGACTGGAGGCTGTTATCTACTCCATATGGGGAGACTGGAGGCTGTTATCTACTCCATATGGGGAGACTGGAGGCTGTTATCTACTCCATATAGGGAGACTGGAGGCTGTTATGTACCCCATATGGGGAGGCTGGAGACTGGAGGCCGTTATCTGCTCCATATGGGGAGACTGGAGGCTGTTATCTACTCCATATGGGGAGACTGGAGGCTGTTATCTACTCCATATAGGGAGACTGGAGGCTGTTATCTACTCCATATGGGGAGACTGGAGGCTGTTATCTACTCCATATGGGGAGACTGGAGGCTGTTATCTACTCCATATGGAGAGACTGGAGGCTGTTATCTACTCCATATAGGGAGACTGGAGACTGGAGTCTGTTATCTACTCCATATGGAGAGACTGGAGGCTGTTATCTAATCCATATGGGGAGACTGGAGGCTGTTATCTACTCCATATGGGGAGACTGGAGGCTGTTATCTACTCCATATGGGGAGACTGGAGGCTGTTATCTACTCCATATAGGGAGACTGGAGGCTGTTATCTACTCCATATGGGGAGACTGGAGGCTGTTATCTACTCCATATAGGGAGACTGGAGGCTGTTATCTACTCCATATAGGGAGACTGGAGGCTGTTATCTACTCCATATGGAGAGGCTGGAGGCTGTTATCTACTCCATATGGAGAGGCTGGAGGCTGTTATCTACTCCATATGGGGAGACTGGAGGCTGTTATCTACTCCATATAGGGAGACTGGAGTCTGTTATCTACTCCATATAGGGAGACTGGAGGCTGGAGGCTGTTATCTACTCCATATGGGGAGACTGGAGGCTGTTATCTACTCCATATGGGGAGACTGGAGGCTGTTATCCACTCCATATAGGGAGACTGGAGGCTGTTATCTACTCCATATGGGGAGACTGGAGGCTGTTATCTACTCCATATGGAGAGACTGGAGGCTGTTATCTACTCCATATGGAGAGGCTGGAGGCTGTTATCTACTCCATATGGAGAGGCTGGAGGCTGTTATCTACTCCATATGGGGAGACTGGAGGCTGTTATCTACTCCATATAGGGAGACTGGAGGCTGTTATCTACTCCATATGGGGAGACTGGAGGCTGTTATCTACTCCATATAGGGAGACTGGAGTCTGTTATCTACTCCATATGGAGAGGCTGGAGGCTGTTATCTACTCCATATGGAGAGGCTGGAGACTGGAGGCCGTTATCTGCTCTATATGGAGAGGCTGGAGACTGGAGGCTGTTATCTACTCCATATAGGGAGACTGGAGGCTGTTATCTACTCCATATGGGGAGACTGGAGGCTGTTATCTACTCCATATGGGGAGACTGGAGGCTGTTATCTACTCCATATAGGGAGACTGGAGGCTGTTATGTACCCCATATGGGGAGGCTGGAGACTGGAGGCCGTTATCTGCTCCATATGGGGAGACTGGAGGCTGTTATCTACTCCATATGGGGAGACTGGAGGCTGTTATCTACTCCATATAGGGAGACTGGAGGCTGTTATCTACTCCATATGGGGAGACTGGAGGCTGTATCTACTCCATATGGGGAGACTGGAGGCTGTTATCTACTCCATATGGAGAGACTGGAGGCTGTTATCTACTCCATATAGGGAGACTGGAGACTGGAGTCTGTTATCTACTCCATATGGAGAGACTGGAGGCTGTTATCTACTCCATATGGGGAGACTGGAGGCTGTTATCTACTCCATATGGGGAGACTGGAGGCTGTTATCTACTCCATATGGGGAGACTGGAGGCTGTTATCTACTCCATATAGGGAGACTGGAGGCTGTTATCTACTCCATATGGGGAGACTGGAGGCTGTTATCTACTCCATATAGGGAGACTGGAGGCTGTTATCTACTCCATATAGGGAGACTGGAGGCTGTTATCTACTCCATATAGGGAGACTGGAGGCTGTTATCTACTCCATATGGGGAGACTGGAGGCTGTTATCTACTCCATATGGGGAGACTGGAGGCTGTTATCTACTCCATATAGGGAGACTGGAGGCTGTTATCTACTCCATATGGAGAGGCTGGAGACTGGAGGCCGTTATCTGCTCTATATGGAGAGGCTGGAGACTGGAGGCTGTTATCTACTCCATATGTGGAGACTGGAGGCTGTTATCTACTCCATATGTGGAGACTGGAGGCTGTTATCTACTCAATATAGGGAGACTGGAGGCTGTTATCTACTCCATATGGGGAGACTGGAGGCTGTTATCTACTCCATATGGGGAGACTGGAGGCTGTTATCTACTCAATATAGGGAGACTGGAGGCTGTTATCTACTCCATATGGAGAGGCTGGAGGCTGTTATCTACTCCATATGGAGAGGCTGGAGGCTGTTATCTACTCCATATGGGGAGACTGGAGGCTGTTATCTACTCCATATAGGGAGACTGGAGTCTGTTATCTACTCCATATGGAGACTGGAGGCTGTTATCTACTCCATATAGGGAGACTGGAGTCTGTTATTACTCAATATGGAGAGGCTGGAGGCTGTTATCTACTCCATATGGAGAGGCTGGAGGACTGGAGGCCGTTATCTGCTCTATATGGAGAGGCTGGAGACTGGAGGCTGTTATCTACTCCATATAGGAAGACCTGGAGGCTGTTATCTACTCCATATAGGGAGACTGGAGGTTGTTATCTACTCCATATAGGGAGACTGGAGGCTGTTATCTACTCCATATAGGGAGACTGGAGGCTGTTATCTACTCCTAGTTATGGGGAGACTGGAGGCTGTTATCTACTCCATATGGGGAGACTGGAGGCTGTTATCTACTCCATATAGGGAGACTGGAGGCTGTTATGTACCCCATATGGGGAGGCTGGAGACTGGAGGCCGTTATCTGCTCCATATGGGGAGACTGGAGGCTGTTATCTACTCCATATGGGGAGACTGGAGGCTGTTATCTACTCCATATAGGGAGGGAGACTGGAGGCTGTTATCTACTCCATATGGGGAGACTGGAGGCTGTTATCTACTCCATATGGGGAGACTGGAGGCTGTTATCTCCCTACTCCATATGGAGAGACTGGAGGCTGTTATCTACTCCATATAGGGAGACTGGAGACTGGAGTCTGTTATCACTCCATATGGAGAGACTGGAGGCTGTTATCTAATCCTATGGGGAGACTGGAGGCTGTTATCTACTCCATATGGGGAGACTGGAGGCTGTTATCTACTCCATATGGGGAGACTGGAGGCTGTTATCTACTCTCATATAGGGAGACTGGAGGCTGTTATCTACTCCATATGGGGAGACTGGAGGCTGTTATCTACTCCATATGGAGACTGGAGGCTGTTATCTACTCCATATAGGGAGACTGGAGGCTGTATCTACTCCATAGGAGAGGCTGGAGGCTGTTATCTACTACATATGGAGAGGCTGGAGGCTGTTATCTACTCCATATGGGGAGACTGGAGGCTGTTATCTACTCCATATAGGGAGACTGGAGTCTGTTATCTACTCCATATAGGGAGACTGGAGGCTGGAGGCTGTTATCTACTCCATATGGGGAGGACTGGAGGCTGTTATCTACTCCATATGGGGAGACTGGAGGCTGTTATCCACTCCATATAGGGAGACTGGAGGCTGTTATCTACTCCATATGGGGAGACTGGAGGCTGTTATCTACTCCATATGGAGAGACTGGAGGCTGTTATCCTACTCCATATGGAGAGGCTGGAGGCTGTTATCTACTCCATATGGAGAGGAGACTGGAGGCTGTTATCTACTCCATATGGGAGACTGGAGGCTGTTATCTACTCCATATAGGGAGACTGGAGGCTGTTATCTACTCCATATGGGGAGACTGGAGGCTGTTATCTACTCCATATAGGGAGACTGGAGTCTGTTATCTACTCCATATGGAGAGGCTGGAGGCTGTTATCTACTCCATATGGAGAGGCTGGAGACTGGAGGCCGTTATCTGCTCTATATGGAGAGGCTGGAGACTGGAGGCTGTTATCTACTCCATATAGGGAGACTGGAGGCTGTTATCTACTCCATATGGGGAGACTGGAGGCTGTTATCTACTCCATATGGGGAGACTGGAGGCTGTTATCTACTCCATATAGGGAGACTGGAGGCTGTTATGTACCCCATATGGGGAGGCTGGAGACTGGAGGCCGTTATCTGCTCCATATGGGGAGACTGGAGGCTGTTATCTACTCCATATGGGAGACTGGAGGCTGTTATCTACTCCATATAGGGAGACTGGAGGCTGTTATCTACTCCATATGGGGAGACTGGAGGCTGTTATCTACTCCATATGGGGAGACTGGAGGCTGTTATCTACTCCATATGGAGAGACTGGAGGCTGTTATCTACTCCATATAGGGAGACTGGAGACTGGAGTCTGTTATCTACTCCATATGGAGAGACTGGAGGCTGTTATCTACTCCATATGGGGAGACTGGAGGCTGTTATCTACTCCATATGGGGAGACTGGAGGCTGTTATCTACTCCATATGGGGAGACTGGAGGCTGTTATCTACTCCATATAGGGAGACTGGAGGCTGTTATCTACTCCATATGGGGAGACTGGAGGCTGTTATCTACTCCATATAGGGAGACTGGAGGCTGTTATCTACTCCATATATGGAGGCTGTTATCTACTCCATATAGGGAGACTGGAGGCTGTTATCTACTCCATATGGGGAGACTGGAGGCTGTTATCTACTCCATATGGGGAGGCTGGAGGCTGTTATCTACTCCCTATAGGGAGACTGGAGGCTGTTATCTACTCCATATGGAGAGAGGCTGGAGGCTGTTATCTACTCCATATGGAGAGGCTCCTCTGGAGGCCGTTATCTGCTCTATATGGAGAGGCTGGAGACTGGAGGCTGGATTTCTCCTATCGAACTACTCCATATGTGGAGGCTGGAGGCTGTTATCTACTCCATATGTGGAGACTGGAGGCTGTTATCTACTCAATATAGGGAGACTGGAGGCTGTTATCTACTCCATATGGGGAGACTGGAGGCTGTTATCTACTCCATATGGGGAGACTGGAGGCTGTTATCTACTCAATATATGGGAGACTGGAGGGCTGTTATCTACTCCATATGGCAAGGCTGGAGGCTGCTTATCTACTCCATATGGGGAGACTGGAGGCTGTTATCTACTCCATATGGGGAGACTGGAGGCTGTGTCTACTCCATATAGGGAGACTGGAGGCTGTTATGTACCTTGGGGAGGGCTGGAGACTGGAGGCCGTTATCTGCTCCATATGGGAGACTGGAGGCTGTTATCTACTCCATATGGGGAGACTGGAGGCTGTTATCTACTCCATATGGAGAGGCTGGAGGCTGTTATCTACTCCATATGGGGAGACTGGAGGCTGTTATCTACTCCATATGGGGAGACTGGAGGCTGTTATCTACTCAATATAGGGAGACTGGAGGCTGTTATCTACTCCATATGGAGAGGCTGGAGGCTGTTATCTACTCCATATGGGGAGACTGGAGGCTGTTATCTACTCCATATGGGGAGACTGGAGGCTGTTATCTACTCCATATAGGGAGACTGGAGGCTGTTATGTACCCCATATGGGGAGGCTGGAGACTGGAGGCCGTTATCTGCTCCATATGGGGAGACTGGAGGCTGTTATCTACTCTCCATATGGGGAGACTGGAGGCTGTTATCTACTCCATACCTTCAGACTGGAGGCTGTTATCTACTCCATATAGGGAGACTGGAGGCTGTTATGTACCCCATATGGGGAGGCTGGAGACTGGAGGCCGTTATCTACTCCATATGGAGTGGCTGGAGGCTGTTATCTGCTCCATATGGGGAGGCTGGAGGCTGTTATCTACTCCACATGGGGAGGCTGGAGACTGGAGGCCGTTACAGTGCATTCTGAAAGTATTCAGACCCCTTCACTTCTTCCACATTTTGTTACGTTACAGCTTTATTCTAAAATGGATTAAATAGGTTTTTTCCTTAATCAATCTACACACAATACCCCACAATGACAAAGCAAAAACAGGTTTTTAGCAAATGTATTAATTTAAAAAAAAATATATATATATATATATATTACATTTACATAAGTATTCAGACCCTTTGCTATGAGACTCGAAAATTGAGCTCAGGTGCATCCTGTTTCCATTGATCATCCTTGAGATGTTTCTACAACTTGATTGGAGTCCAATGAAAATGATGAGCACACTTAAATGGGGCAGACGTCCGTGTGTTGTTGTGATTCTGGATGGCCAGATAGCCAGCAACAATGACAGGAAGCTGCCATGCGGGGAATCGTAGGTGGCCAGTTTTAGCTAGTTTTATCTTGTTTTTGATACCACGTCTTGTTTTGAGGTGTTTTGACCGATGTCACATCTATGCTAATATGGCTAAAATTCGCTAGATAGCTAACCAACAAATGGAACAATGTATTTGAGAGACCAGTTCTCATTGTGCAAATGTATTAATGTTTTTCAATAAACCTTAGGA
The DNA here is from genome assembly GCA_036851935.1 of Coregonus suidteri. Taxonomy (NCBI): domain Eukaryota; kingdom Metazoa; phylum Chordata; class Actinopteri; order Salmoniformes; family Salmonidae; genus Coregonus; species Coregonus suidteri. The sequence goes on from CM072218.1 coordinate 3,910,916, forward strand.
GACTAAATATAGTCAACACTCTAAGCCAACCCCGTAGTTGCGCTCGTGTCAGTTTTGTTGCTAAACAACCAACCTGTTTATAGGGAGGATGGAAACTGGAAGGCTGGAAGTTAAGCGGCTGTAAGGAGGATGGAAACTGGAAGGCTGGAAGTTAAGCGGCTGTAAGGAGGATGGAAACTGGAAGGCTGGAAGTTAAGCGGCTGTAAGGAGGATGGGAAGGCTGGAAGTTAAGCGGCTGTAAGGAGGATGGAAACTGGAAGGCTGGAAGTTAAGCGGCTGTAAGGAGGATGGAAACTGGAAGGCTGGAAGTTAAGCGGCTGTAAGGAGGATGGAATCTGGAAAGTTAAGCGGCTGTAAGGAGGATGGAAACTGGAAGGCTGGAAGTTAAGCGGCTGTAAGGAGGATGGAAACTGGAAGGCTGGAAGTTAAGCGGCTGTAAGGAGGATGGAAACTGGAAGGCTGGAAGTTAAGCGTCTGTAAGGAGGATGGAAACTGGAAGGCTGGAAGTTAAGCGGCTGTAAGGAGGATGGAAACTGGAAGGCTGGAAGTTAAGCGGCTGTAAGGAGGATGGAAACTGGAAGGCTGGAAGTTAAGCGGCTGTAAGGAGGATGGAAACTGGAAGGCTGGAAGTTAAGCGGCTGTAAGGAGGATGGAAACTGGAAGGCTGGAAGTTAAGCGGTTGTAAGGAGGATGGAAACTGGAAGGCTGGAAGTTAAGCGGCTGTAAGGAGGATGGAAACTGGAAGGCTGGAAGTTAAGCGGCTGTAAGGAGGATGGAAACTGGAAGGCTGGAAGTTAAGCGGCTGTAAGGAGGATGGAAACTGGAAGGCTGGAAGTTAAGCGGCTGTAAGGAGGAAAGAAACTGGAAGGCTGGAAGTTAAGCGGCTGTAAGGAGGATGGAAACTGGAAGGCTGGAAGTTAAGCGGTTGTAAGGAGGATGGAAACTGGAAGGCTGGAAGTTAAGCGGCTGTAAGGAGGATGGAAACTGGAAGGCTGGATGAACGGCTGTAAGGAGGATGGAAACTGGAAGGCTGGAAGTTAGCGGTTGTAAGGAGGATGGAAACTGGAAGGCTGGAAGTTAAGCGGCTGTAAGGAGGATGGAAACTGGAAGGCTGGAAGTTAAGCGGTTGTAAGGAGGATGGAAACTGGAAGGCTGGAAGTTAAGCGGCTGTAAGGAAGATGGAAACTGGAAGGCTGGAAGTTAAGCGGCTGTAAGGAGGATGGAAACTGGAAGGCTGGAAGTTAAGCGGTTGTAAGGAGGATGGAAACTGGAAGGCTGGAAGTTAAGCGGCTGTAAGGAGGATGGAAACTGGAAGGCTGGAAGTTAAGCGGTTGTAAGGAGGATGGAAACTGGAAGGCTGGAAGTTAAGCGGCTGTAAGGAGGATGGAAACTGGAAGGCTGGAAGTTAAGCGGTTGTAAGGAGGATGGAAACTGGAAGGCTGGAAGTTAAGCGGTTGTAAGGAGGATGGAAACTGGAAGGCTGGAAGTTAAGCGGCTGTAAGGAGGATGGAAACTGGAAGCTGGAAGTTAAGCGGTTGTAAGGAGGATGGAAACTGGAAGGCTGGAAGTTAAGCGGCTGTAAGGAGGATGGAAACTGGAAGGCTGGAAGTTAAGCGGTTGTAAGGAGGATGGATGGAAACTGGAAGGCTGGAAGTTAAGCGGTTGTAAGGAGGATGGAAACTGGAAGGCTGGAAGTTAAGCGGCTGTAAGGAGGATGGAAACTGGAAGGCTGGAAGTTAAGCGGCTGTAAGGAGGATGGAAACTGGAAGGCTGGAAGTTAAGCGGCTGTAAGGAGGATGGAAAAGGCTGGAGTTAAGCGAGAAGGAGGATGGAAACTGGAAGGCTGGAAGTTAAGCGGCTGTAAGGAGGATGGAAACTGGAAGGCTGGAAGTTAAGCGGCTGAAAGAGGCTGTTATCCCTCCTCAACACCCCCCCCCCCCCCCCCACCCAAGAGTCTGGCAGCAGAGTCTGATTGTAGCGTTCCAAAATGGAACCCTATTCCCTACATAGTGCACTACTGTTGACCAGAGCCAGAGCCCGATGAGTCCAATGGGCCCTGGTCAGCAGTAGTGCGCTATAACGGGAATACGGTACTATTTGGGACACAGCCCCGTTTTAGGGTTCTATTATTCTGGCACATCAACAGTCACCTACATTTACACAAGATATCGATGCCACTGCGTCATAATAGTCATTTAGGAGTGTAGTATGGATCCATCAGACCACACGCCGCCTTGAATGATTTAGTCTAAGTATCACTCTCTTTCTAATCTAGTTTTGTGTTCCATTATGAGTTGGTTCAGATTCTGGTCTGGTGCCATTGTGAAATCAGCCTCATAGGGCTTAATGAGACAGAAGGCAGGGGGTTGAGGAATCGCTTGCAGACTTTAATATCTTTCTTTCAATCGCTCGACGTCCGTTTGTGTGGAACGATGGCAGGTGCGTGGGTCGCATTGGAAGGAGCCAAAGGTTGAGTGATTCTTGTAATTGGTAGGTTTGAAGAAAGGAGGAATGAGAGGAAGAGAGAGAGAGAGAGAGAGAGAGAGAGAGAGAGAGAGAGAGAGAGAGAGAGAGAGAGAGAGAGAGAGAGAGAGAGAGAGAGAGAGAGAGAGAGAGAGAGAGAGAGAGAGAGAGAGAGAGAGAGAGAGAGAGAGAGAGAGAGAGAGAGAGAGAGAGAGAGAGAGAGAGAGAAGAGAGAGAAGAGAAGAGAAACAGAGAGAGAGAGAGAGAGAGAGAGAGAGAGAGAGAGAGAGAGAGAGAGAGAGAGAGAGAGAGAGAGAGAGAGAGAGAGAGAACTGCTTCCTTTCAGGCTAGCCATCTAGGCGGCATGGGTAATTAGGTACATTGCTTCCAGACCCAGATATGAGCTGAGCTAACCAAAGAAGAGACAACAAGGAAATAAACAAGAGTAAAAGGGTTCATTTACATTTAAATAACTGATTAAATTGAACTCATGGAATGTGAAAGGGATTAACCATCCTATTAAGGAACAATTAATTACATGGTGATGCTGTTTAAATAAATCCCGTGTGTGTAGAGAATTGTCTGTGAAGCCAATTGTGCAATTGAAAAAATACATTAAAATGGGGATTTGTATTTCTAAACTGTAATGACTAGCAATGTGTAACGGTTTACCGTTTCAGTGGATCTATAACAGAGTGTCATAGTTCCACAGCGCATACTGTAGCTTGCAAGGTTATCCTTTCACACCAACTTCCAAGAGCGTGCCATGGGACTCAAGAAATAGAAAGGGAGTCCAACTTTCTTGGTAGTTATTACTTCACCTGGAACAACTGATGTTCTGCTATGGTAAATGTGTAACGGATGTTCTGCTATGGTAGATGTGTAACGGATGTTCTGCTATGGTAGATGTGTAACGGATGTTCTGCTATGGTAGATGTGTAACGGATGTTCTGCTATGGTAGATGTGTAATGGATGTTCTGCTATGGTAGATGTTTAACTGATGTTATACTATGGTAGATGTGTAACGGATGTTCTGCTATGGTAGATGTGTAACTGATGTTCTGCTATGGTAGATGTGTAACGGATGTTCTGCTATGGTAGATGTGTAACTGATGTTCTGCTTTAGTAGATGTGTAACTGATGTTCTGCTCAAAGCTATGGTAGATGTGTAACTGATGTTCTGCTTTAGTAGATGTGTAACTGATGTTCTGCTAAAAAGCTATGGTAGATTTGTGTAACGGCAAGAAGAATACCAGGCATATTGACTGACGAGACAACCTGCTTTGACTGAGTCTTTCTCTTGAGAGTGCCATGGTGTCTAGGTGCCCATATGCTTTTCCAAACGTCATGTTCCATCCCCTATGATTTAAAACCGACATGCTTTAAAGCAGGGGTGTCAAACTCATTCCACGTGGGCCTAGTGTCTGCTGGGTTTACCTTTCAATTAAGACCTTAGACAACCAGGTGAGGGGAGTTCCTTACTAATCAGTGACCTTCATTCGTCAATCAAGTACAAGGGAGGAGTGAAAACCTACAGAAACTCGGCCCTTCGTGGAATGAGTTTTACACGTGTGCTTTAAAGAGTTTCTTTACATATTAAAAAACACAAAAACGACATTTTAAGTGAGAAGTAGGCATTGGTCTGAAGCCGGAAAAATAAAGGAAATTCACTAGCATCACAATGCCTACTCCACCCATGCTCTACCAAGGTTTTCCAGCACACAGCTTTGAACTACTACAGTAGCTATGTTGGTCTATTGTACTTCAAACAATGTGAATGCAGGTTGCTTAGGATTCAAACCTTCTCAAACAGCTTGTGGTGCTGAAAGGAAATTCACATGAGCACCACAGGCTGTTTGAGAAGTACAATAGACCAACATAGCTCCTCTAGTAGTTCAAAGCTGTGTGCTGGAAAACCTTGGTAGAGCATGGGTGGAGGAGGCATTGTGGTGCTCATGTGAATTTCCTTTCTTTTTCAGTTTCAAACCAATGCCCACTTCTCACTTAAAATATCATTTTTTGTTTTTAATTTCCATGGTTTTTACTCCGGAATGTGATTATACAAAATTATACAACATTTCCACATGCAAAAGGTGTCTTTCCAAAATGTCAAATGAGGTTAAAAACATTCGTTTTTTTTGGTCTCACATAATTTATTGTTCCCAAAAGCATCTTAAGGCTTAATTCATCATTAGAACCTTCGTAGGCGCATGGTTTCCCAGAACCATCGTTACTAAAGTTGCACTTGAAAACACTTGTTATTTATCGACTGCCTCAGACCACTCTTGGGAAACAGCTACCTGGGTCACTAGATTACTTTTTGGCCCTTATTTCTCTTATACACAGAAGATCTCTGCTAAACATAGAATCAAGATGTTTATCTGTCTCTCTGTGACCTACAATAGTTATTGTATTTGTTGGCGTTCATTATTATTATTATACCGGGTTCTACCCCCAATGAAAATAACATGCACATTTCCGTGAGATGGTAAGGCCTAGGATGGCCCAACGTGCCATGATGGTAAAGGCCCATGGGCCACACCCTCTCATGCGGTGCCATGCCAATTGGCCACATGGTGGCGTTATAACATGCGATTGAAAATGCAAAACTTTGAAAGCTCACGCCACTCATACCGTTTGAGCTAGAGTCCTGAAATTCGGTATATAGGTCCATTGCAGAAGTAGCTCATCAATGTTGGAAAGCATGGTAAACAGTGCAGAAGTAGCTCATCAATGTTGGAAAGCATGGTAAACAGTGCAGAAGTAGCCAAGCATGGTAACCAGTGCAGAAGTAGCTCATCAATGTTGGAAAGCATGGTAACCAGTGCAGAAGTAGCTCATCAATGTTGGAAAGCATGGTAACCAGTGCAAAAGTAGCTCATCAATGTTGGCAAGCATGGTAACCAGTGCAGAAGTAGCTCATCAATGTTGGCAAGCATGGTAAACAGTGCAGAAGTAGCTCATCATTGTTGGGAAGCATGGTAACCAGTGCAGAATTAGCTCATCAATGTTGGCAAGCATGGTAACCAGTGCAGAAGTAGCTCATCAATGTTGGCAAGCATGGTAAACAGTGCAGAAGTAGCTCATCAATGTTGGCAAGCATGGTAACCAGTGCAGAAGTAGCTCATCAATGTTGGCAAGCATGGTAACCAGTGCAGAAGTAGCTCATCAATGTTGGCAAGCATGGTAACCAGTGCAGAAGTAGCTCATCAATGTTGGCAAGCATGGTAAACAGTGCAGAAGTAGCTCATCAATGTTGGCAAGCATGGTAAAAACAGTGCAGAAGTAGCCATCAATGTTGGAAAGCATGGCCAGTGCAGAAGTAGCTCATCAATGTTGGCAAGCATGGTAAACAGTGCAGAAGTAACTCATCAATGTTGGCAAGCATGGTAACCAGTGCAGAAGTAGCTCATCAATATTGGCAAGAATGGTAAACAGTGCAGAAGTAGCTCATCAATGTTGGCAAGCATGGTAACCAGTGCAGAAGTAGCTCATCAATGTTGGCAAGCATGGTAACCAGTGCAGAAGTAGCTCATCAATGTTGGCAAGCATGGTAAACAGTGCAGAAGTAGCTCATCAATATTGGCAAGCATGGTAAACAGTGCAGAAGTAGCTCATCAATGTTGGCAAGCATGGTAAAAAGTGCAGAAGTAGCTCATCAATATTGGCAAGCATGGGTAACCAGTGCAGAAGTAGCTCATCAATGTTAAGCAAGCATGGTAACCAGTGCAGAAGTAGCTCATCAATGTGTCCAATTAATCCTGATGGTGGCACAGTGGGCACACAGCTGAACCCCAGCAACACTATTTTGCTAATTCTAGGCTGCTGTCTCTAATTCTTGCCTAACTTTCATGATATGTAGACCTAACAACATGTGAGCAATGATGTGCTAAATATTAGATTTTGTGCATAGCCTAACCATTAGAATAAGCTGCCTCATTATTTGCAGCCATATGTGATAATTTCTCTCTAGGAGCTGATCCGTCGTCAGTATCTAATGTTAAGGTAAGATTTGAGTGGAAAATGCTGATCCGAGAGCAGCGCTGCCTTTCTTTCAATCCTATGAGGATCGATACATGCTCTAACGACGTACGTATTGAAAGTTCTCCCTCCCGTGGTGTTTTGGGAAACGCATGTGAGTTCTGCGTCCGTTATAGAAACGAGGCATCGTTAAAACACTTGTAAGCTTAAGTTCCATCGCTATGGGAAACAGGGCCCTGGCCATTACTTCATAGACATGGCTATTTGCATTTATGCAAAACACATGGATTCTCCCTTTAAAGAGGGGAGGGGGGGGGGGGTGAATATCAACAGCTGCTTCACATTAAGCACATACCAGTTCCTGGAAGTGACTCTCAAAGTACTGAATAAGTTGGCTGAGTGAGCATTTGGAAATAAATAAAGTACAAAAATCGGGAGGAGTCCACCCAGACACCCTACTTCCCACTAAGGGGATCTACGCCGACGTCTTTTGGATGTATTTTTTTGGTGCGGTCCGGACCGGCCTTGATTTGAACGTCCACAGACAGGACTCCCTAAAAAACACGACACTTCGATACAAGTGAACCAATCATTGGGCCAATCATAGACATCCATGCTTCACAAGTTTGGACATGAACAGTACAGGACAATAGAGTAGTGGTTCTCTCCATGGGGGACCCCAGATCAACATTTCAAGCTTTCGAATCTCACCTGGCTTTCTGAAGATGAATGCACTAACTGTAAGTTGCTCTGGATAAAGAGTCTGGGCTCACCTAGCTTTCTGAAGATGAATGCACTAACTGTAAGTCGCTCTGGATAAAGAGTCTGGGCTCACATAGCTTTCTGAAGATGAATGCACTAACTGTAAGTTGCTCTGGATAAAGAGTCTGGGCTCACATAGCTTTCTGAAGATGAATGCACTAACTGTAAGTTGCTCTGGATAAGTGTGTTTTAAAGCTGGTTCAGTGCTACAGCAAAATGGTGAAACGTCTGGGGGTCCCCAGGGAGAGGGTTGGGAACCACTGCAGTAGAGGGCAGCAGAGGGCAGTAGAGGGCAGTAGAGGGCAGCAGAGGGCAGCAGAGGGCAGTAGAGGGCAGCAGAGGGCAGCAGAGGGCAGCAGAGGGCAGCAGAGGGCAGCAGAGGGCAGCAGAGGGCAGCAGAGGGCAGTAGAGGGCAGCAGAGGGCAGCAGAGGGCAGCAGAGGGCAGTAGAGGGCAGCAGAGGGCAGCAGAGGGCAGCAGAGGGCAGCAGAGGGCAGTAGAGCACAGCAGAGGGCAGCAGAGGGCAGTAGAGGGCAGCAGAGGGCAGTACAGTAAAACAAAAGTAGACTCTCTTTTCAACATTAATTCAGAACTGAAAATGAGCCTGATTTCAACGTCTGGAAATTACCTATTTTCAACATCCGGGAAAAATATGTATTTCAAACATCTAGGGCAGCAGGTAGCTTAGCGGTTAAGAGCGTTGTGCCAGTAACTGAAAGGTCGCTGGTTCTAGTCCCCGAGCCGACTAGGTGAAAAATCTGTCGATGTGCCCTTGAGCAAGGCACTTAACCCTAATTGCTCTGGATAAGAGCGTCTGCTAAATTATTATCTGGAAAAAACTAATTTTAAACGTCCGGAAAATATGTATTTTACGACTTCCTCAAAAGACGTCCTTTCACCTTTCATTCAGAACCTAAAATGAACATAACTTAAACTTCTGGAAAATACGTATTTTAAATGTAATTTTGCTTATAGGGTTCACATTTTTGGGAACACACTGAAAAGTAACTTGGCATGAAGAAAGTTGCATTGACAGTGCGCTGAAGGAGTGTACTGAATTAATACATCATAAGGTAAGGGCTGGAAGTTGTTCTGGATGCTCAAACAGTGAAGTGCCTGTCTTGTGTGTTTATCTAGCTAATTAGCCAGAATGTCTAGTTGTTTTTCTTTGACTTTTGGTAGGAACCTACGAAACCTTTCAGAACATCTTCAAATAACATGGTAGGATTTCAGAGAGACTACAGTGTTCAAAGCTCTTCAAATAGAAATATATATATTCTATTAAAGACGTCCTCCAGAGATTCTTGAACTTTTACTGTTGAAAAGCGACATCTATAAAAACAGTAAAGTACACACACTAAAGGGTAAGTTTTGAGCAAAATAGTGCTTTTGAGACACAACTGCAAACTTCAAGGAGTTGGTCTGATGGTGGCTTTGTGATGTCATCGGCCTCCCCCCTTGCATGCATGAGGAACAATAGAGGAGCAATAGAGAACAAGAGGAAGGCAACCCCCCCCCCATGTCATGAGGAACAATAGAGGAGCAATAGAGAACAAGAGGAAGGCAAACCCCCCCATGTCATGAGGAACAATAGAGGAGCAATAGAGAACAAGAGGGAGGGCCCACCCCCCCATGTCATGAGGAACAATAGAGGAGCAATAGAGAACAAGAGGAAGGCAAACCCCCCCCATGTCATGAGGAACAATAGAGGAGCAATAGAGAACAAGAGGAAGGCAAACCCCCCCCCATGTCATGAGGAACAATAGAGGAGCAATAGAGAACAAGAGGAAGGCAAAACCCCCCCATGTCATGAGGAACAATAGAGGAGCAATAGAGAACAAGAGGAAGGCAAACCCCCCCCATGTCATGAGGAACAATAGAGGAGCAATAGAGAACAAGAGGAAGGCAAACCCCCCCCATGTCATGAGGAACAATAGAGGAGCAATAGAGAACAAGAGGAAGGCAAACCCCCCCCATGTCATGAGGAACAATAGAGGAGCAATAGAGAACAAGAGGAAGGCAAACCCCCCCATGTCATGAGGAACAATAGAGGAGCAATAGAGAACAAGAGGAAGGCAAACCCCCCCCCATGTCATGAGGATACCTGGACCAGCTATTGAGAAGTATGTTTTGTTAAGTAAATCAGGTGATAAATGAGCTGAAAAGGAGCCTGGAGTAGGACTTTAAATCATTTCTGAATGCAGAAAAGTAACACGGGAGTGCAATATAAAAGAAATATTTATAGAGCTTTTTCTACATTCAAAATATATGCATCATTTATTTATTCCAAAGCACGATTTCAAAGAATATTACTTGCAAGGATGAAGCTTGTAAACCTGTTGGTAAGAGCGTTATTACTGCTTTTGTCCTGGTACTGTGCTGCATGAGTTAGTAGAGACACACATGGTAATATCCATGGTCAACAGTCATCCTTTGAAATACACACTGACATTTCGTTACCAAATAATGGCACAAGTAAAATGGACATTTCGGTTAACCATGTATACTGTAATAACCATTTGGTAGAGAAGCCACTGGAACTTTATAAGACGGTCCCAAATACAATTATTATAAAGTAAGACGAGCGCCACAGAGCTTAATTCATGGTTGAAAGAACAGCACCTTGTTTTAATACAGAAAACCCCATTATCACTCAAAATATCCCATCTTTACCATCATCTCCAATCTGCACTTCCACCAACACTCTGGATGGATGCAGGTAACAGAGTTCAAAGACAGGAGTCCCGATCAAAGCAGATGTTGGAGCAGAACAGAGAACAGTTTGATCAGAAGTAGAGAGAGATAGTAGAGTTTGTTTCTCATTGCTCTCTTCACCCCTAGCCTGGTTCCAGATCTGTTTGTAAAGTCCTATATCACTCTCTTCACCCCTAGCCTGGTCCCCGATCTGTTTGTAAAGTCCTATATCGCTCTCTTCACCCCTAGCCTGATCCCAGATCTGTTTGTAAAGTCCTATATCGCTCTCTTCAGCCCTAGCCTGGTCCCAGATCTGTTTGTAAAGTCCTATATCGCTCTTTTCACGCCTGGTCCCAGATCTGTTTGTAAAGTCCTATATCGCTCCCTTCAGCCCTAGCCTGGTCCCCGATCTGTTTGTAAATCCTATATCGCAAACCTAGCCTGGTCAGAACTGTTTTGTAAAGTCCTATATCGCTCTTTCACATTCATGTCTGGGACCAAGCTACTCCCTCTCTCTCTCTCTCCAACCCTCCCTGGCCCTATGATATCCGCACGCGCCTGTGTCTGGGGCCGGGCCGGCGTGCTTGCAGCTGCCTGACGGCGGGTCTAACAGGCTGTCTGATGGGCTGCTTGTTGTATCTCTCCATGATCTCCTTGATGCGTGACAGGTTGGTGCGGCTGACGGTGAAGTCACAGCGGGTTGCTCCCATGTCGTAGCCCACCTCACACACCTTGCTTGTGGCGCTGTAGCCGTCGGCCTTCACCGTGATGCTGTACTCTCCTGGATTCAACAGCCTCCAGTAGTCCCCGTCCGCCGCTAGGGAGAGGAAGAGAGAAGGTAAATATGAGTGAGTGAGTGAGTGAGTGAGTGAGTGAGTGAGTGAGTGAGTGAGTGAGTGAGTGAGTGAGTGAGTGAGTGAGTGAGTGAGTGAGACGGAAAGAGAGACAGAGAGACACCTAGATCTTCTGCACAGATTCTGTCAGACCTGGGCCCTGACTGTAAATCTCAGTAAGACAAAAAATAATGGTGTTCCAAAAAAGGTCCAGTTGCCAGGACCACAAATACAAATTCCATCTAGACACCGTTGCCCCTAGAGCACACAAAAAACTATACATACCTCGGCCTAAACATCAGTGCCACAGGTAACTTCCACAAAGCTGTGAATGATCTGAGCGACAAGGCAAGAAGGGCCTTCTACGCCATCAAAAGGAACATAAAATTCGACATACCAATTAGGATCTGGCTAAAAATACTTGAATCAGTTATAGAACCCCATTGCCCTTTATGGTTGTGAGGTCTGGGGGCCGCTCACCAACCAAGAATTCACAAAATGGGACAAACACCAAATTGAGACTCTTCATTCAGAATTCTGCAAGAATATCCTCTGTGTACAACGTAAAACACCAAATAATGCATGCTGTGCAGAATACCCGCTAATTATCCAAATCCAGAAAATAGCTGTTAAATTCTATAACCACTTAAAAGGAAGCGATTCCCAAAGCTTCCATAACAAAGCCATCACCTACAGAGAGATGAACTTGGAGAAGAGTCCCCTAAGTAAGCTGGTCCTGGGGCTCTGTTCACAAACACAAACAGACCCCACAGAGCCCCAGGACAACAAAACAATTAGACCCAACCAAATCATGATAAAACAAAAATATAATTACTTGACATATTGGAAATATTTTTTTTTTTTTATGCGCAAACTAGAATGCTATTTGTCCCTAAACAGAGAGTACACAGTGGCAGAATACCTGACCACTGTGACTGACCCAAAATTAAGGAAAGCTTTGACTATGTACAGACTCAGTGAGCATAGCCTTGCTATTGAGAAAGGCCGCCGTAGGCAGACCTGGCTCTCAAGAGAAGACAGGCTATGTGCACACTGCCCACAAAATGAGGTGGAAACTGAGCTGCACTTCCTAACTTCCTGCCAAATGTATGACCATATTAGAGACACATATTTCCCTCAGATTACACAGACTTCAAAAACAAATCCAATTTGGATAAACTCCCTTATCTACTGGGTGAAATACCACAGTGTGCCATCACAGCAGCAATATTTGTGACCTGTTGCCACAAGAAAACGGCAACCAGTGAAGAACAAACACCATTGTAAATACAACCCATATTTATGTTTATTTATTTTCCCATTTGTACTTTAACTATTTGCACATTGTTACAACACTGTATATAGACATAATATGACATTTGAAATGTCTTTATTCTTTTGGAACTTCTGAGTGTAATGTTTACCGTTAATATTTATTGTTAATTTCACTTTTGTTTACTATCTACTTCACTTGCTTTGGCAATGTTAACATATGTTTCCCATGCCAATAAAGCCCTTAAATTGAAATGAATTTAGAGAGAGAGAGAGACAGAGAGAGAGAGAGACAGAGAGAGAGAGAGAGAGAGAGAGAGAGAGAGAGAGAGAGAGAGAGAGAGAGAGAGAGAGAGAGAGAGAGAGAGAGAGAGAGAGAGAGAGAGAGAGAGAGAGAGAGAGAGAGAGAGAGAGAGAGAGAGAGAGAGAGAGAGAGAGAGAGAGAGAGAGAGAGAGAGAGAGGTTGCATATGTATTTTAAGGTCACGTGTCAGAGGAAATGTGAGAAAGAGGGTTCACAGCATGTCAGCATGTGTCAGAATTCTGATCCACACTGCATTCCACCATATAGGTCACGGACCGTGAATCACCAAAAGATGAGATAAAAAAAAAACATTTTTCAAGCCACCGAAGTTAACTTTCCTGCATGTAAATATAGTCCTAGAAGAATGCAGCACATCTTGATACTTAGCAACAGCGAAAAGTAAAGCTCCACTAGGAATTCACTGACTGAACTGATAAAGACAGGAGAGAGGGAGGGCAGAACATAGAGAAGGAGGAGGGAAGAGGAGGCTGTTCTACCTCCTCCATGAAAAGAGGAACTCTTCTTTCTTGCTCTTCTGTTTAGAAGTTTAAAAATAGCACCGCATGGTCATCTTGGATTTACCTCCCTGCTGTCTCCTGTCTCCTGTCTCCACTAGGCATGACATTGTGTTTTACCCCCCTGCTGTCTCCTGTCTCCTGTCTCCACTAGGCATGACATTGTGTTTTACCCCCCTCCTGTCTCCTGTCTCCTGTCTCCACTAGGCATGACATTGTGTTTTACCCCCCTCCTGTCTCCTGTCTCCTGTCTCCTGTCTCCTCCCTCCTGTCTCCTGTCTCCTGTCTCCTCCCTCCTGTCTCCTCCCTCCTGTCTCCTGTCTCCTGTCTCCTGTCTCCTGTCTCCACTAGGCATGACATTGTGTTTTACCCCCCTCCTGTCTCCTGTCTCCTATCTCCACTAGGCATGACATTGTGTTTTACCCCCCTTCTGTCTCCTGTCTCCTGTCTCCACTAGGCATGCCATTGTGTTTTACCCCCCTGCTGTCTCCTGTCTCCTGTCTCCACTAGGCATGACATTGTGTTTTACCCCCCTGCTGTCTCCTGTCTCCTGTCTCCTGTCTCCTGTCTCCTGTCTCCTCCCTCCTGTCTCCTGTCTCCTGTCTCCACTAGGCATGGCATTGTGTGTGCTGAACCTGCTGGAAGCAACAGTGAAGTGAACTCACCATGTGTGCTGAACCTTTGATCCAGCCACAGAAATGACAGTTTGATTTTCCTACCCCATCATGCTGTTCACCCACTCACCCCATCCCCACATCTCAGCACAACCACTGAGCTGTGTGTGAAATATGGTGACAGTTACGAGTCCTCTGTTGATCCACTGCACCAGTTATACAAAGAACAACACATTGGCATCGGTATACATTATGCTTTAACCATCGACTCACTGAGGTTACAAATCTACAGGTGAAGCTTGGTGTTCGTTTTTTTCCTTTACTAGAAAAAAAATAACTTGCTGTAAAATGCTAATAACTGAGTTCTAAGTCCAGGAAAACAACCCTGGATGTCTCCATTATGGATGTGAGTCTATCCTTCTGTGTGGTCCTGCATGTTATGATGTGTGTGTGTGTGTGTGTGTGTGTGTGTGTGTGTGTGTGTGTGTGTGTGTGTGTGTGTGTGTGTGTGTGTGTGTGTGTGTGTGTGTGTGTGAGTTTTTGTGTGTGTGTGTGTGTGAGTTTTTGTGTGGGTTCACAGTGAAGACAGATGATGCTTCACACTCTCTGACTAACCGGGCGATAGCAAGTTCCTTTTCCCATTGTTAGGTTGTTCACCGCAGGGACTTGGTGTTTCCCACTTTCCACATTTAGAGCCTCCTTTTTAAGAGCGCGTGTGTGTGTGTGTGTGTGTGTGTGTGTGTGTGTGTGTGTGTGTGTGTGTGAGTGTGTGAGTGTGTGAGTGTGTGAGTGTGTGTGTGAGTGTGTGTGTGTGTGCGAGTGTGTGAGTGAGTGTGTGAGTGTGAGTGTGAGTGTGAGTGTGTCAGTCAAAAATAAGACTATTTTGAGAAGAGCTGCTGGACATGTTTCCTCCAGCAAAGCGAACTGGATTCTCTTGAAGGAAAGTGACTTGCAGACAGTACAGTCGGTTCCAGGAATAATAACAACGGCTGTGGATATTCCTGAATGAATCGTGAATGAGTGAGAAAGAAAAGACGTACAAATATCATACTCCCAAGATATGCTAACCTCACCACTACAATAACAAGAGAGGTTAGCATTTTATATCATACCCCTAAAACATGCTAACCTCTCACCACTACAATAACAAGGGAGGTTAGCATTTTATATCATACCCCTAAAACATGCTAACCTCTCACCACTACAATAACAAGAGAGGTTAGCATTTTATATCATACCCCTAAAACATGCTAACCTCTCACCACTACAATAACAAGGGAGGTTAGCATTTTATATCATACCCCTAAAACATGCTAACCTCTCACCACTACAATAACAAGGGAGGTTAGCATTTTATATCATACCCCCAAAACATGCTAACCTCTCACCACTACAATAACAAGGGAGGTTAGCATTTTAACCCCTAAAACATGCTAACCTCTCACCACTACAATAACAAGGAGGTTAGCATTTTATATCATACCCCTAAAACATGCTAACCTCTCACCACTACAATAACAAGGGAGGTTAGCATTTTATATCATACCCCTAAAACATGCTAACCTCTCACCACTACAATAACAAGGGAGGTTAGCATTTTATATCATACCCCTAAAACATGCTAACCTCTCACCACTACAATAACAAGGGAGGTTAGCATTTTATATCATACCCCTAAAACATGCTAACCTCTCACCACTACAATAACAAGGGAGGTTAGCATTTTTTTGGTGGGGTATGGGGCGGCGCACAATTGGCCCAGTGTCGTCCAGGGTAGGGGAGGGAATGGCCGGCAGGGATGTAGCTGAGTTGGTAGAGCATGGCGTTTGCAACGCCAGGGTTGTGGGTTCGATTCCCACGGGGGGCCAGTATGAAAAATAAAATAAAAAATATGTATGCACTCACTAACTGTAAGTCGCTCTGGATAAGAGCATCTGCTAAATGACGTAAATGTAAAATGTATGATATTTATGCCTCTGTAACTTTCTCACTCATCATTATTCACGATTCATTTAGGATGATCTGTAACCATGGTATCATCCACATGAATGCAGAAGCGTTTAGAAACATATTATATTCTTAATTACAATAAAAGTGACTCCAAAATGACACAATACGTTATTTAACATTAATTTCTATTGGGCACAAAATAATCTGAAACACAACCAAAAACAAACAGCAAATGCATCCAACAAGTTTGTAGAGTCACAAGCTTGATGTAATCATTGCGTGTGTGTGTGTGTGTGTGTGCGTGTGTGTGCGTGCGTGTGTGTGCTTGCGTGCGCGTGTGTACATATGTGAATGTGTGAGACTCACACTGTGGAATGAAGCTGAAGGGAAGAGTCATGGGAATTTCATCAAACCCTGAAGCAACTCATCTGCCTCACTGCTTTGACTGCAGAATATAAACTCACCCACACATATGAATGATAAAATACAAGGCAAATAGGACAAGGTGCTTGTGTCATCATGTCTGCAGGCAGGTATCTACTGTTGTAGAAAAATATATTAACCTCTAGCCTTATAAAACGGTAGCTATTTTCTGCTGTGGATTTACTTTGTCAAGCATGAAATACAAGCATGATCAGTATCTGGGAGAGTTTTAAATGATCCAACATCATTGTCTTTGGCTGGAAGAAGTTCTTACTTTTGCAGCGTTAATTATATTCATTAATTATATGCCAGACATGTTGCTTATCTAATTATCATGTTCAATTTGTCTATTTGGTTCCCTGTCAGAATTATTATATAATATTGTCCATTATACAATCTCTCTGCTAATGATGTTTTCTATAGAATGCTAATTATGGATTATAGGAAGAAAAAACTATAGCCTATGTATTACACTTTAGTCATTTAGCCAGACGCTCTTATCCAGAGCAATTAGGGTTAAGTGCCTTGCTCAAGGGAACATCGTCACCTCTGGGATTAGAACCAGCGACCTTTCGGTTACTGGCACAACGCTCTTAACCACTAAGCTACCTGCCGCCCGATGATTGGTCAAGGTTGTTAACTCCACACTGACCATGTCACCTACCGCAGTATTATCTTGGACTATAATACCTGGGTTTGGTGAAGTAATGTCAGATCCATAGAGACGGAACGACCAACACGGAGTATACTTTAATAAATCTCTCCTTAGTATGTATCTCTACCTGTTCTGATGTCATGGCCAATACCCTCCACCTGGATGATGGCGTTGGCTATGCCCCGCCCCTGCATGTCCCGGACAACGCCTTTGATCCCACGATGCACCTGTGCATGAAAAGGCCAGAGGTCAAAGATCAACTGACTGTATAATATTAATAATAATAATATGGAATGTCTCATATATAATATTAATTTGATTATATTGATTGATTTTATTTAGGGTAAAACAAGTTCTACAGTATTTAAGAGTACAAGACACCCAGAGTATGACACATGAAAACATACAAACTAGTATTTTCTATGTGGTCCTTGATATAAATATTTAAATAATATAATATACACATTCAGATATTAGCCTGATAAATCAGAAATATAATACATCCTCAGGGGGCTGTATCTCTCCCCATACAGTCTAGTGCCAGTAGATCCCCAGGGGGCTGTATCTCTCCCCATACAGTCTAGTGCCAGTAGATCCCCAGGGGGCTGTATCTCTCCCCATACAGTCTAGTGCCAGTAGATCCCCAGGGGGCTGTATCTCTCCCCATACAGTCTAGTGCCAGTGGATCCCCAGGGGGCTGTATCTCTCCCCATACAGTCTAGTGCCAGTAGATCCCCAGGGGGCTGTATCTCTCCCCATACAGTCTAGTGCCAGTGGATCCTCAGGGGGCTGTATCTCTCTCCATACAGTCTAGTGCCAGGAGATCCCCAGGGGGCTGTATCTCTCCCCATACAGTCTAGTGCCAGTAGATCCCCAGGGGGCTGTATCTCTCCCCATACAGTCTAGTGCCAGTAGATCCCCAGGGGGCTGTATCTCTCCCCATACAGTCTAGTGCCAGTAGATCCCCAGGGGGCTGTATCTCTCCCCATACAGTCTAGTGCCAGTAGATCCTCAGGGGGCTGTATCTCTCCCCATACAGTCTAGTGCCAGTAGATCCCCAGGGGGCTGTATCTCTCCCCATACAGTCTAGTGCCAGTAGATCCCCAGGGGGCTGTATCTCTCCCCATACAGTCTAGTGCCAGTAGATCCCCAGGGGGCTGTATCTCTCCCCATACAGTCTAGTGCCAGTAGATCCCCAGGGGGCTGTATCTCTCCCCATAAAGTCTAGTGCCAGTGGATCCCCAGGGGGCTGTATCTCTCCCCATACAGTCTAGTGCCAGTAGATCCCCAGGGGGTTGTATCTCTCCCCATACAGTCTAGTGCCAGTAGATCCCCAGGGGGCTGTATCTCTCCCCATACAGTCTAGTGCCAGTAGATCCCCAGGGGGCTGTATCTCTCCCCATACAGTCTAGTGCCAGTAGATCCCCAGGGGGCTGTATCTCTCCCCATACAGTCTAGTGCCAGTAGATCCCCAGGGGGCTGTATCTCTCCCCATACAGTCTAGTGCCAGTAGATCCCCAGGGGGCTGTATCTCTCCCCATACAGTCTAGTGCCAGTAGATCCCCAGGGGGCTGTATCTCTCCCCATACAGTCTAGTGCCAGTAGATCCCCAGGGGGCTGTATCTCTCCCCATACAGTCTAGTGCCAGTAGATCCCCAGGGGGCTGTATCTCTCCCCATACAGTCTAGTGCCAGTAGATCCCCAGGGGGCTGTATCTCTCCCCATACAGTCTAGTGCCAGTAGATCCTCAGGGGGCTGTATCTCTCCCCATACAGTCTAGTGCCAGTAGATCCCCAGGGGACTGTGTATCTCTCCCCATACAGTCTAGTGCCAGTAGTAGTTCCCCAGGGGGCTGTATCTCTCCCATACAGTCTAGTGCCAGTAGATCCCCAGGGGGCTGTATCTCTCCCCATACAGTCTAGTGCCAGTGGATCCCCAGGGGGCTGTATCTCTCCCCATACAGTCTAGTGCCAGTAGATCCCCAGGGGGCTGTATCTCTCCCCATACAGTCTAGTGCCAGTGGATCCCCAGGTGGCTGTATCTCTCCCCATACAGTCTAGTGCCAGTGGATCCCCAGGGGGCTGTATCTCTCCCCATACAGTCTAGTGCCAGTAGATCCCCAGGGGGCTGTATCTCTCCCCATACAGTCTAGTGCCAGTAGATCCCCAGGGGGCTGTATCTCTCCCCATACAGTCTAGTGCCAGTAGATCCCCAGGGGGCTGTATCTCTCCCCATACAGTCTAGTGCCAGTAGATCCCCAGGGGGCTGTATCTCTCCCCATACAGTCTAGTGCCAGTAGATCCCCAGGGGGCTGTATCTCTCCCCATAAAGTCTAGTGCCAGTGGATCCCCAGGGGGCTGTATCTCTCCCCATACAGTCTAGTGCCAGTGGATCCCCAGGGGGCTGTATCTCTCCCCATACAGTCTAGTGCCAGTAGATCCCCAGGGGGCTGTATCTCTCCCCATACAGTCTAGTGCCAGTGGATCCCCAGGGGCTGTATCTCTCCCCATACAGTCTAGTGCCAGTGGATCCCCAGGGGGCTGTATCTCTACCCATACAGTCTAGTGCCAGTAGATCCCCAGGGGGCTGTATCTCTCCCCATACAGTCTAGTGCCAGTAGATCCCCAGGGGGCTGTATCTCTCCCCATACAGTCTAGTGCCAGTAGATCCCCAGGGGGCTGTATCTCTCCCCATACAGTCTAGTGCCAGTAGATCCCCAGGGGGCTGTATCTCTCCCCATACAGTCTAGTGCCAGTAGATCCCCAGGGGGCTGTATCTCTCCCCATAAAGTCTAGTGCCAGTGGATCCCCAGGGGGCTGTATCTCTCCCCATACAGTCTAGTGCCAGTAGATCCCCAGGGGGTTGTATCTCTCCCCATACAGTCTAGTGCCAGTAGATCCCCAGGGGGCTGTATCTCTCCCCATACAGTCTAGTGCCAGTAGATCCCCAGGGGGCTGTATCTCTCCCCATACAGTCTAGTGCCAGTAGATCCCCAGGGGGCTGTATCTCTCCCCATACAGTCTAGTGCCAGTAGATCCCCAGGGGGCTGTATCTCTCCCCATACAGTCTAGTGCCAGTAGATCCCCAGGGGGCTGTATCTCTCCCCCATACAGTCTAGTGCCAGTAGATCCCCAGGGGGCTGTATCTCTCCCCATACAGTCTAGTGCCAGTAGATCCCCAGGGGACTGTATCTCTCCCCATACAGTCTAGTGCCAGTAGATCCCCAGGGGGCTGTATCTCTCCCCATACAGTCTAGTGACAGTAGATCCCCAGGGGGCTGTATCTCTCCCCATACAGTCTAGTGCCAGTAGATCCTCAGGGGGCTGTATCTCTCCCCATACAGTCTAGTGCCAGTAGATCCCCAGGGGGCTGTATCTCTCCCCATACAGTCTAGTGCCAGTAGATCCCCCCAGGGGCTGTATCTCTCCCCATACAGTCTAGTGCCAGTAGATCCTCAGGGGGCTGTATCTCTCCCCATACAGTCTAGTGCCAGTAGATCCCCAGGGGACTGTATCTCTCCCCATACAGTCTAGTGCCAGTAGATCCCCAGGGGGCTGTATCTCTCCCCATACAGTCTAGTGCCAGTAGATCCCCAGGGGGCTGTATCTCTCCCCATACAGTCTAGTGCCAGTAGATCCCCAGGGGGCTGTATCTCTCCCCATACAGTCTAGTGCCAGTAGATCCCCAGGGGGCTGTATCTCTCCCCATACAGTCTAGTGCCAGTAGATCCCCAGGGGGCTGTATCTCTCCCCATACAGTCTAGTGCCAGTAGATCCCCAGGGGGCTGTATCTCTCCCCATACAGTCTAGTGCCAGTAGATCCCCAGGGGGCTGTATCTCTCCCCATACAGTCTAGTGCCAGTAGATCCCCAGGGGGCTGTATCTCTCCCCATAAAGTCTAGTGCCAGTGGATCCCCAGGGGGCTGTATCTCTCCCCATACAGTCTAGTGCCAGTAGATCCCCAGGGGGTTGTATCTCTCCCCATACAGTCTAGTGCCAGTAGATCCCCAGGGGGCTGTATCTCTCCCCATACAGTCTAGTGCCAGTAGATCCCCAGGGGGCTGTATCTCTCCCCATACAGTCTAGTGCCAGTAGATCCCCAGGGGGCTGTATCTCTCCCCATACAGTCTAGTGCCAGTAGATCCCCAGGGGGCTGTATCTCTCCCCATACAGTCTAGTGCCAGTAGATCCCCAGGGGGCTGTATCTCTCCCCATACAGTCTAGTGCCAGTAGATCCCCAGGGGGCTGTATCTCTCCCCATACAGTCTAGTGCCAGTAGATCCCCAGGGGACTGTATCTCTCCCCATACAGTCTAGTGCCAGTAGATCCCCAGGGGGCTGTATCTCTCCCCATATACAGTCTAGTGCCAGTAGATCCCCAGGGGGCTGTATCTCTCCCCATACAGTCTAGTGCCAGTAGATCCCCAGGGGGCTGTATCTCTCCCCATACAGTCTAGTGCCAGTAGATCCTCAGGGGGCTGTATCTCTCCCCATACAGTCTAGTGCCAGTAGATCCCCAGGGGGCTGTATCTCTCCCCATACAGTCTAGTGACAGTAGATCCCCAGGGGGCTGTATCTCTCCCCATACAGTCTAGTGCCAGTAGATCCCCAGGGGGCTGTATCTCTCCCCATACAGTCTAGTGCCAGTAGATCCCCAGGGGGCTGTATCTCTCCCCATACAGTCTAGTGCCAGTAGATCCCCAGGGGGCTGTATCTCTCCCCATACAGTCTAGTGCCAGTAGATCCCCAGGGGGCTGTATCTCTCCCCATACAGTCTAGTGCCAGTGGATCCCCAGGGGGCTGTATCTCTCCCCATACAGTCTAGTGCCAGTAGATCCCCAGGGGGCTGTATCTCTCCCCATACAGTCTAGTGCCAGTAGATCCCCAGGGGGCTGTATCTCTCCCCATACAGTCTAGTGCCAGTGGATCCCCAGGGGGCTGTATGTTGCTGTATCTCCCCATACAGTCTAGTGCCAGTAGATCCCCAGGGGGCTGTATCTCTCCCCATACCCCAGTATACAGTCTCTCCCCAGTGCCAGTAGATCCCCAGGGGGCTGTATCTCCCCATACAGTGTAGTGAATAAAGGACTATAGACCACCTATTTCTAAAAACCTGTTTTCGCTTTGCATTATGGGGTATTTTGTGTAGATTGATGATTATTATTATTTTTTAATCCATTTTAGAATAAGGCTGTAACGTAACAACATGTGGAAAAAGTAAAGGGGGTCTGAATAGTTTCCGAATGCACTGTATGTGTGTGTGATTTGCAGGGGCTGTGTGTCTCTGTACTCTGTACTCTGCACTCTCTCTGTACTCTCTCTGCACCCTCTCTGCACTCTGCACCCTCTCTGCACTCTGCACCCTCTCTGCACTCTGCACCCTCTCTGTACTCTGCACCCTCTCTGTACTCTGCACCCTCTCTGTACTCTCTGCACTCTGCACTCTCTCTGTACTATGTACTCTGCACTCTCTCTGTACTCTGTACTCTCTCTGCACTACACTCTCTCTATATTCTGTACTCACTCTGCACTCTGTACTCTCTCTGCACTACACCCTCTCTGTACTCTCTGCACTATGCACTCTCTCTGTACTCTGTACTCTACACCCTCTCTGCACTCTGTACCTTCTCTGCACTATGTACTCTGCACCCTCTCTGCGTTCTGCGCTCTGCACTCTTTCTGTACTATGCGCTCTGCACTCTCTGTGCTCTGTACTCTGCACCCTCTCTGCACTCTGCACTCTCTCTGTATTCTGCAGTCTCTCTGTACTCTCTCTGCACTCTGCACTCTCTCTGTACTCTCTCTGCACTCTGCACTCTCTCTGTACTCACTCTGTACTCTGCACTCTCTCTGCACTCTGCACTCTCTCTGTACTGTGCTCTCTCTCTGCACTCTGCACTCTCTCTGTACTCTCTCTGTACTCTGCACACTCTCTGTACTCTGCGCTCTCTCTTCACTCTCTATGCACTCTGCACTCTCTCTGTATTCTGCAGTCTCTCTACACCCTCTCTGCACTCTGTACTCTGCACATTCTCTGCACTATGTACTCTGCACCCTCTCTGCGTTCTGCGCTCTGCACTCTTTCTGTACTATGCGCTCTGAACTCTCTGTGCTCTGTACTCTGCACCTCTCTGCACTCTGCACTCTCTCTGTATTCTGCAGTCTCTCTGTACTCTGCTCTGTACTCTGCACTCTCTCTGTACTCTCTCTGCACTCTCTCTGTACTCTCTCTGTACTCAGCACTCTGTACCTGCTCCATGAAGACGAGCAGAGATTCCCGGTTGTTTTCCCACTCCTCCGCCAGCTCACTCTCATGGGGGAATTTGTCACAGCCCACGTACATCGACAGCTCAAAGCAGTTGGTGTGCAAGTAGCTGAAATCATTCATACCTGCCAACACAGCGCACAGACGAGTCATTTATCTGTTGGCCAACTGCCAAATCAAGAGACATCAGCTGATATTTTATTTTCTCAGTCATGTGTTGAAATGAAGAGCTACTCTGGTACTGGTCTGTGATGGCAGATTGGAGGTTCCACATGTCTTGTTTTCTTTGGTAAGTTTTGCACATTATATTACAATGTTACAAAGAAACCCACAGAAAAACATTCAAACAGCCTGTGGCTAAAGTGAATATGCAGACGTGTACACCTCAGACGGATACCTAATATAACTAAGCCCCCTGAGAAGTTAAAAAGGGTAAGCTAAGAAATATTGCTAGAACAGATCAAGCCTAGTCATGAAAGGAATTGAACTGAATTGAACTGAACTGAATTGAATTGAACTGAAATGAATTGAAATGAATTGAACTGAAATGAAATGAATTGAACTGAACTGAATTTAAATGAATTGAACTGAATTGAAATGAACTGAAATGAATTGAACGGAATTGAACTGAAATGAAATGAATTGAACTGAATTGAATTGAACTGAACTGAAATTAATTGAACTGAATTGAATTTAACTGAATTGAATTGAATTGAACTGAATGGGAAAACAGCAACACTAACTCCCTGCTGCGGTGTGCCAGGATGCCCCGTTGATGGTGCCATCCTCCTTGGCAAAGTCCTCGGTGTGGCAGACGCGTCGGCTGGCGTCGGTCATCAGGCGGTGGGTGGATGCGTAGGAGAAGGCGAGCCAGCGGAAGACATGGTCGTCTGGGGTGGGGGTCTGCTCCCTGGCTACACCCTGGGAACGGGTCCTGTCATAGGGGAAGGTCACCACCAACTCCCCTCCCTGGAGGTTACCACCCAGGACGAACGGGATCTTCTCCATCCAGGAGACCAGCGCACGCGTCTCTGCTGCTACCTGAGGAGAGGAGACGGAGAAGAGAGAGGAGAGAGGAGAGAGGAGAGAAGGAGGAGAAGGAGGAGAGAGGAGAGGGAGGAGAGGAGGAAGAGGGAGAGGAGATGGGGAAGAGGAGGGGAGGAGAGGAGAGAGGGGAAGGGAGGGCGGGAGAGGAGGGGAGAGAGGAAGAAGAGAAGAGAAGAGAATCGGAGAGGAAAGGAGAGGAGTATCAGCCTCATACAACTTTTAGTCTGACTGTATTGGGCCACCTGTTACCATGGTTATGGTTGACTGTATTGGGCAACCTGTTACCATGGTTATGGTTGACTGTATTGTGCCACCTGTTACCATGGTTATGGTTGTCTGTATTGTGTCATCTGTTACCATGGTTATTGTTGACTGTATTGTGTGACCTGTTACCATGGTTATGAGTGTTTGGGAAACTAACAGGGGGTGTTGGGAAGAGTGAGTGGGGAAGACAGTGAGTTGGTGTCACCTCAATACCATAGGACTTAAGACTGATTAAATGGTATCCTCTGGAAATAATTCCATTGTGTCATGGAATATCAGGGGACAGAAACAGACAAACAAATACATCAAGGTGGTATGTGACTAGTTAGGTATACACTTCATTTGTTTACTCCACTGACATCTGTACAATGTGCATCTCCGCCATGACAATAAAAGACTCCAAATAAGTACCATTCCATTGGTATTTATTTACTAAAATGTACTTATTTACTTGGTATTTATTTACACACAGGAACACTAACATCCAGATGCTTGTGTTTACATTTGCATGCAACATGGCATTATGTGACTGATAAATACAAAATGGAGGAGCCTGGCCTTTCTGTGAGGGCTATCTCGCTCTGTTTACAACCCATTTACACTCTCTCAAAACCCTGGCCTATTAACTCAGTGGGTTGGTCCCAAATGGCACCCTATTCCGTATATTTCATTACTTTTGAACAGGGCCCATAGGACGCATTAGCAGTAACTCAGGGATAGGTGTCACGTTCGTTGAAGGACGGGTCGGACCAAGGCGCAGCGTGAAATGCATACATGTTTATTATAACGATAAACACACGAACAAGAACAAAAACAACAAAACAACGTAACGTGAAGTCCTCAGGCTAAACACAATACAAGCCTCTACATGGAACAAGATCCCACAACTAATGATAACTAACAGGCTGCCTAAGTATGATCCCCAATCAGAGACAACGAGCGACAGCTGCCTCTGATTGGGAATCACACCCGGCCAAACATAGAAACACAATACCTAGAATGAAAACATAGAAATACTAACATAGATATCCACACCCTGACTCAACATACTAGAGTCCCATAAGTCAGGGTGTGACAGTAGGTGGGTAGAGTGGCACTAAAAGGCCTCAAGTGGGAATCAGATATATGAAAAAATAGGTGGTTGGAAATCAGTCAACACATTTAATGAAGTCGGGGAGTCAGGGAGGGCTAGAGAGGGAATGAGGACAGTTCAATTCACTGCTTCCTGGACACAGGTGTGAATCCCATCTCAGTGTAGCCGGGGCAGATCTAGCTCATCCCAGCCCAGAGTGTGAGTCATTGGTGGAGGTGAGTCATGCCAACACACTGGGACTGAGGGCGGAGCTCATTATAGACACGAGGGTCTACATTAGCACATAGCTGGGTGTTCAGTTCATCACGACACAAATTATCCCCTAAATAGACCTCTAATCAGCTCTGTGTCGTGATGAACTGAACACCCAGCTATGTGCTAATGTAGACCCTCGTGTCTATAATGAGCTCCGCCCTCAGTCCCAGTGTGTTGGCATTACACTCTTATAAAATCACATACCATCACTATCTGGGAATTGTACATTTAAATGAGCAGAGAGGCTCTAAAATTATGAATCTCGATAAAAGGAGTAAAAAGCCCATCTGTCATGGAGTCATTGTGACAGGATGAAAACCAGAAGTACCCTATCTGTCATGGAGTCATTGTGACAGGATGAAAACCAGAAGTACCCTATCTGTCATGGAGTCATTGTGACAGGATGAGAACCAGAAGTACCCTATCTGTCATGGAGTCATTGTGACAGGATGAGAACCAGAAGTACCCTATCTGTCATGGAGTCATTGTGACAGGATGAAAACCAGAAGTACCCTATCTGTCATGGAGTCATTGTGACAGGATGAAAACCAGAAGTACCCTATCGAATGACTTTCAAACAAATTCTCAGCTGGCAAAGCTGGTTTAAATGACATTATTACAACCAGTTTACAAACAGAACCCGTTGGATTGGGAAGTACCCTATCAATAATCTCTCTTGGGCGTAACATGGGATAGTATCGTAGCGTCTGTCAACAAACTGTGGGATGCGACGACTAACAAGGAACTTTGTTCCGGTGCTCAGTTTTTTCGTAAATGATCATTTGGACAAATCACGATTTCACAGGTGCCCGCATCTTTCGAATTTCGTAAGGGGAAGGGACATTTCTCCCATAGACTTGCCTGAATCTGGCTGCGAGTTTTCGTTAAGGGGGGGTGGTGACTTCGCTAGTCTCGATAGTATATTTTCTAGTTTCTCTTTTCTAGTTCTGGATGTCCGAGATTCCCCTATCAATGACTTTCAAAACACATCAGAATTTTTGTGTGGCATGACTGACCGTGGAGTTCTTGGACTGGTACCATTCGGGGATGGGGACATGGTGGTTGAGCATCTTCCTGGGGATCCATTTCTTTGTTTCAGCCTCCCACAGGATGGAGTTGAGGTCAGGGAAGTTATGGTGGATGTCTACTCCGTCCTGACTCCACCGACCCAGGGACAGCCCACTCAGCTCTGAAACCTGAGGGACAACAGGAGAGTGACACATGGTGACACGTGAGAGCAGGTAATTAAGACATGGTTTTAAATGAATCACTCAGTGGAGGCGCCTCAGAGGAGGAAGGGGAGGACCATCCTCCTCAGTCAATTTCATTTTTTTTATTATAATGAAACATTAAAAAAGTGGTCCTTTTTAAATAAAACTATACTAAATATAGTCACAAAAAATATCTTATTTAAGGGGCTTCATAGCAAAGGGGGTGAATACATATGCATGCACCACTTTTCCGTTATTTATTTTTTAGAATTTTTGAAAATAAGTTATTATAATTTTTATTTTATTACGTTTTATTTTTATTTGTTTCACTTCACCAATTTGGACTATTTTGTGTATGTCCATTACATGAAATCCAAATAAAAATCCATTTAAATTACAGGTTGTAATGCAACAAAATAGGAAAAATGCCAAGGGGGCTGAATACCTTTGCAAGGCACTGTAGCTAGCACTGCAGTGCATAAAATGTGATGAGTAGTTTACTCAAAGAGAGAGAAAGACTATAGTTGAACCAATAAAATGCTCTGATGGTGATGTGGATATACTCAGACTTTTAAACTGTCAAGAGGAGTGAAACAAGGTTGTCCACTATCGGCATATCTATTTATTACCATGTAGTTTACCAATAAAATGCTCTGATGGTGATGTGGATATACTCGGAATACATATCCCAAATTAAATAAATGATCTCACTACAAACACATTTTAATAGAAAGTTAGCAAAAATAGATAAGATCTTGCTACCATGGAAAGGATAATACCTGTCAATTTGTGAAAAGATCTCCCTGATGAACTCTTTAGTCATATCTCAGTTTACCTATTTGCTTATGTCCTTCCTACACCTAGCGACTTGTTTTTTTAAATTATATGAGCAAAAAATATTCCATTTTATTTGGAAAGGCAAGCCAGACATAATTAAACGGGCCTATTTATATAAGAATATGAATTTGGAGGGCAGAAATGTTTAAATATTAAAGCATTAGACCTATCACTAAAAAAGCTTCAGTCATACAAAAGTTATATTTAAATCCAAACTGGTTCTCTAGCAAATTAGCAAGAATGTCTCACCCCATGTTCAAGAATGGCCTTTTTCCCTTTATTCAGATTACAACCTCTCACTTTTGGTTATTTGAAAATGAAATCTCCAAAATATCACTATTTTTAAAGCAAGCCATAGAAAGTTGGTTACAATTTCAGTTTAATCCACCAGAAAACACAGAAACAAATAATAAAAACAAATATTATGGTTAAACTCAAATATACTAATTGATAAAAAAAGTATATATTTTTGGATAAAAAAAAACATATTTATAATCTTTGTAAATTATATCATAAATAGGACTGGTGGAGTTATGTCACACATGCAGCTAACAAAAATATATGAAACATGTCTGCTTCTACCAAAAATTACAACCAACTAATTGCAGCATTATTGCAAAAATTGAAGAGGCAAGTGGAAGGGGGAAAAAGTAAGGAACTTGTCTGTCGGCCCTGCATTAAAGAACATAATTGGTTAAGGAAAATTGTGATTAATAAAAATGTATACCAGTTTCATTTATGGACCAAAAAAATGTACAGCTGTGCAATATAAATTGCAAAATAGTCGGGAATAGATTTTCGATGTACTGATTCCATGGCACATGATTTATGAACTGATACACAAAAAGACGCCGGATTCAAAACATAGAATTTTTCAATTTCAAATTATTATACAAAATTCTTGCAACCAATAGAATGTTATATACAGTGGGGGAAAAAAGTATTTGATACACTGCCGATTTTGCAGGTATTCCTACTTACAAAGCATGTAGAGGTCTGTATTTTTATCATAGGTACACTTCAACTGTGAGAGACGGAATCTAAAACAAAAATCCAGAAAATCACATTGTATGATTTTTAAGTAATTAATTTGCATTTTATTGCATGACATAAGTATTTGATCACCTACAAACCAGTAAGAATCCGGCTCTCACAGACCTGTTAGTATTTCTTTAAGAAGCCCTCCTGTTCTCCACTCATTACCTGTATTAACTGCACCTGTTTGAACTCATTACCTGTATAAAGACACCTGTCCACACACTCAATCAAACAGACTCCAACCTCTCCACAATGGCCAAGACCAGAGAGCTGTGTAAGGACATCAGGGATAAAATTGTAGACCTGCACAAGGCTGGGATGGGCTACAGGACAATAGGCAAGCAGCTTGGTGAGAAGGCAACAACTGTTGGCGCAATTATTAGAAAATGGAAGAAGTTCAAGATGACAGTCAATCACCCTCGGTCTGGGGCTCCATGCAAGATCTCACCTCGTGGGGGCATCAATGATCATGAGGAAGGTGAGGGATCAGCCCAGAACTACACGCCCAGGACCTGGTCAATGACTGAAGAGAGCTGGGACCACAGTCTCAAAGAAAACCATAGTAACACACTACGCCGTCATGGATAAAAAATCCTGCAGCACACGCAAGGTCCCCCTGCTCAAGCCAGCACATGTTCCAGGCCCATCTGAAGTTTGCCAATGACCATCTGGATGATCCAGAGGAGGAATGGGAGAAGGTCATGTGGTCTGATGAGACAAAAAATAGAGCTTTTTGGTAAAAACTCCACTCGCCGTGTTTGGAGTTTGGAGGAAGAAGAAGGATGAGTACAAACCCCAAGAACACCATCCCAACCGTGAAGCATGGAGGTGGAAACATCATTCTTTGGGGATGCTTTTCTGCAAAGGGGACAGGGCGACTGCACCGTATTGAGGGGAGGATGGATGGGGCCATGTATCGCGAGATCTTGGCCAACAACTTCCTTCCCTCAGTAAGAGCATTGAAGATGGGTCGCGACTGGGTCTTCCAGCATGACAACGACCCGAAACACACAGCCAGGGCAACTAAGGAGTAAGAAGCATCTCAAGGTCCTGGAGTGGCCTAGCCAGTCTCCAGACCTGAACCCAATAGAAAATCTTTGGAGGGAGCTGAAAGTCCGTATTGCCCAGCGACAGCCCCGAACCTGAAGGATCTGGAGAAGGTCTGTATGGAGGAGTGGGCCAAAATCCCTGCTGCAGTGTGTGCAAAACCTGGTCAAGACCTACAGGAAACGTATGATCTCTGTAATTGCAAACAAAGGTTTCTGTACCAAATATTAAATTCTGCTTTTCTGATGTATCAAATACTTATGTCATGCAATAAAATGCAAATTAATTACTTAAAAATCATACAATGTGATTTTCTGGGTTTTTGTTTTAGATTCCGTCTCTCACAGTTGAAGTGTACCTATGATAAAAAATTACAGACTTTACATGCTTTGTAAGTAGGAAAACCTGCAAAATCGGCAGTGTATCAAATACTTGTTCTCCCCACTGTATATGGGGGATACAACCATCCCAGCTCTGCAGATTTTCCTGCGAAGAGACAGAATCATTAGATCATTTGTTTTGGTACTGTCCATATGTAGCTTGTTTTTGGTCGCAGGTTCAGGAATGGCTGAAGAATTGCACCATTTACCTGGAGCTAACCCTGCAGATAGCACTACTGGGTGATCTGAAAAGTCATAGTCAATCAATCAATAATATAATAATACTCTTAGCAAAACATTTTATCTTCAATTTACAATCTGTAGAAACTATGAGAATAGAAAGGTTCAGAACCTTTGTGAAACATCACAGTACAGATAAAAATATATGGCAAATAGAAATCAAAACGGGATGGTCTTCAGAGATAGATGGGAGAGGTTGAGGGTAGCTGAAGGATGGGATTAAAAATAAACAAAAGTTAACTATTGTAAAATACATTCTGTCCGTAAAATGTATATAGCATGTATAAGCCGGAAGTAGAAGCCTAAGTGTTGTTGTCCATTAGTTTACTCCAATTAGGGGAGGTGTGGTAGGGTTAGGGGAAAATAATAAAGGACGATATATTTTTTAAATATATGTATATATATATTTACAAAAAATATATGGGGGATTGGAAATGATGCAGACAGTTACATTGTTGGAAGCTACAATCTATCTGCAATATTAAAGCTGATCTACCCCCTAAAGTAAAAAAACAAAACAAACAAAAAAAAAAACTATGATGGACTAATGATTACACCCTAGATCAGCTAGATACAGGCCAGAGTGTGCGAGGCGGTGTTGAATGTGTCAATGTCTGTCATCTTGATTACTCACATTTCTCTTGACCTGTGCACATATGTTTTAAACTTTCATTCATAGGCTAGGTTGTAGCAACCTCATGATGGGTATAGGGAACA
Source organism: Coregonus suidteri (assembly GCA_036851935.1). Classification (NCBI taxonomy): domain Eukaryota; kingdom Metazoa; phylum Chordata; class Actinopteri; order Salmoniformes; family Salmonidae; genus Coregonus; species Coregonus suidteri. The sequence goes on from CM072218.1 coordinate 3,941,773, forward strand.
TTAGAGTATCATGTAGTAGCCTAAACCTATCGATGTTACATTGAGCTGGGTGAATGGAATATGAATGACAGTCATCCATTATGCTGTAATAGAAATAAGGCCATGCTGATAAAAAACAATTATCATCCTCCTTCAGCTTCAACGGCACCAACCGCCACTGGAATCACTGTAGTGGATGCTTTGGACTTCTGACTTTGAAGAGGAGAATCTTTCATCTGACAATCATATGGCTGATAAGCAAAAGACTCCCAACATGCGTCTCAGAAGAGTCAGTTGAATGGTTCAGTACAGCCTTGATGATGGAGTCAATATTTGCAAAATCAGCTGTAGCGTTTGTGTCTTTCGGACACTCACACACCTACCACTTCAAAGGCTTTGTCGTACCCGTCGGGGTTGACGGAGGGGAGCAGGTGTATCCTGGTCTCGTGCACCAGGTGACGTATCCGTGGGTTACCCGACAGGTACTCCTGACACATGAACTGTATCAGCAGCAGGAGCAGCTCTCGGCCCAGCACCTCGTTACCATGGGAACCGGCCGTGTAGCGAAACTCTGGTTCACCTGGGAGAGGAGGGAGGGAGGAAGAGAGGGAGAGAGAGAGACAGACAGACAGACAGACAGACAGAGAGAGAGAGAGAGAGAGAGAGAGAGAGAGAGAGAGAGAGAGAGAGAGAGAGAGAGAGAGAGAGAGAGAGAGAGAGAGAGAGAGAGAGAGAGAGAGAGAGAGAGAGAGAGAGAGAGAGAGAGACAGAGACAGAGAGAGAGAGAGAGAGAGAGAGAGAGAGAGAAAGGTAAGATTTGCAAACTAAACAAAATGTGAAAAGGCGTATGATGAAAAGATGAAACATGTTATGTGATAATAAAACAATGTTCACCTAACCCACTTGAAACCCAGAGAACTTTACTTCTAGGAATGAATCAAGTGTAAAGATCCGATCTGAACCCTTTCTGTGGTCTTACCTCGTTCATGCTCTCCGGGGTTGTCTGAGATCTCGATGGCGTACAGTTTCTGTCCGCTGTGGCTCCTGCCGATGTTGTAGATCCTTGTGATGTTGGGGCACATCTCATTAACCACCTTCATCAGCTGTAGAGCCAGTAGAGAACATCTCATTAACCACCTTTCATCAGCTGTAGAGCCAGTAGAGAACATCTCATTAAACCACCTTCATCAGCTGTAGAGCCAGTAGAGAACATCTCATTAACCACCTTCATCAGCTGTAGAGCCAGTAGAGAACATCTCATTAACCACCTTCATCAGCTGTAGAGCCAGTAGAGAACATCTCATTAACCACCTTCATCAGCTGTAGAGCCAGTAGAGAACATCTCATTAAACACCATTCATCAGCTGTAGAGCCAGTAGAGAACATCTCATTAACCACCTTCATCAGCTGTAGAGCCAGTAGAGAACATCTCATTAACCACCTTCATCAGCTGTAGAGCCAGTAGAGAACATCTCATTAACCACCTTCATCAGCTGTAGAGCCAGTAGAGAACATCTCATTAACCTCTTCATCAGCTGTAGAGCCAGTAGAGAACATCTCATAAACACCCTTCATCAGCTGTAGAGCCAGTAGAGAACATCTCATTAACCCCCCTTCATCAGCTGTAGAGCCAGTAGAGAAAATCTCATTAACCACCTTCATCAGCTGTAGAGCCAGTAGAGAACATCTCATTAACCACCTTCATCAGCTGTAGAGCCAGTAGAGAACATCTCATTAACCACCTTCATCAGCTGTAGAGCCAGTAGAGAACATCTCATTAACCACCTTCATCAGCTGTAGAGCCAGTAGAGAACATCTCATTAACCACCTTCATCAGCTGTAGAGCCAGTAGAGAACATCTCATTAAACCCCCTTTCAACTCCCTCCAAACATTTTCTATGGGGTTGAGATCTGGAGACTGGCTAGGCCACTCCAGGACCTTGAAATGCTTCTTACGAAGCCACTCCTTCGTTGCCGTGTGTTTGGGATCATTGCCATGCTGAAAGACCCAGCCACGTTTCATCTTCAATGCCCTTGCTGATGGAAGGAGGTTTTCACTCAAAATATCACGATACATGGCCCCATTCATTCTTTCCTTTACACGGATCAGTCAGTCCATCCTGGTCCCTTTGCAGAAAAACAGCCCCAAAGCATGATGTTTCCACCCCCATGCTTCACAGTAGGTATGGTGTTCTTTGGATGCAACTCAGCATTCTTTGTCCTCCAAACACGATGAGTTGAGTTTGACCAAAAAGTTATATTTTGGTTTCATCTGACCATATGACATTCTCCCAATCCTCTTCTGGATCATCCAAATGCACTCTAGCAAACTTCAGACAGGCCTGGACATGTACTGGCTTAAGCAGGGGGACACGTCTTGCACTGCAGGATTTGAGTCCCTGGCGGCGTAGTGTGTACTGATGGTAGGCTTTGTTACTTGGTCCCAGCTCTCTGCAGGTCATTCACTAGGTCCCCCCGTGTGGTTATGGGATTTTTGCTCACCGTTCTTGTGATCAGTTTGACCCCACGAGGTGAGATCTTGCGTGGGAGCCCCAGATCGAGGGAGATTATCAGTGGTCTTGTATGTCTTCCACTTCCTAATAATTGCTCCCACAGTTGGTTTCTTCAAACCAAGCTGCTTACCTATTGCAGATTCAGTCTCCCAGCCTGGTGCAGGTCTACAATTTTTTTCTTTCTGGTGTCCTTTGACAGCTCTTTGGTCTTGGCCATAGTGGAGTTTGGAGTGTGACTGTTTGAGGTTGTGGACAGGTGTCTTTTATACTGATAACAAGTTCAAACAGGTGCCATTAATACAGGTAACGAGTGGAGGACAGAGGAGCCTCTTAAAGAAGAAGTTACAGGTCTGTGAGAGCCAGAAATCTTGCTTGTTTTGTAGGTGACCAAATACTTATTTTCCACCATAATTTGCAAATAAATTCATAAAAAATCCTACAATGTGATTTTCTGATTTTCTTTTCTCAAATTGTCTGTCATAGTTGACGTGTACCTATGATGAAAATTACAGGCCTCTCTCATCTTTTTAAGTGGGAGAACTTGCACAATTGGTGGCTGAATAAATACTTTTTTTCCCCACTGTACAGTGTGTGTGAATGTAGTAAGTTATGGAGGTAAGGTAATAAATAGGCCACAGTGCTAAATAGTTACAATTTGTATATAATACTGGAATGATAGATGTGCAAGAGATGATGTGCAAAAATAGAGATACTGGGGTGCAAATGAGCAAAATAAATAACAATATGGGGATGAGGGTAGTTGGGTGGGCTAATTTCAGAAAGGCTGTGTACAGGTGCAGTGATCGGTAAGGTGCTCTGACAACTGACGCTTAAAGTTACTCCTGAGGCTTCTTACCAGTCGGCACCAAGCGAAAAGCGAACTATTCGCTGGCTCAATTGGGGACAATTCAGGCTGAGGAGTAAGTGTGACATCCCCATGTGCTGCAACAGCATAACTCCACTGTGATCATGTTGTGTGTGTTTCATCATATATTATAATGGGGGACGGCAGGTAGCTTTAGTGGTTAAGGAGCGTTGTGCCAGTAACCGGAAGGTCGCTGGTTCTAATCCCCGAGCCGACTAGGTAAAAAATCTGTCAATGTGCCCTTGAGCAAGGCACTTAACCCTAATTGCTCCTGTAAGTCGCTCTGGATAAGAGTGTCTGCTAAATGACTAAAAGGTTGGGTTATGGGTTATGGGTTATGGGTTATGGGTTATGGGTTATGGGTTATGGGTTTAAGGGAGCCATGTTTAAGTCTGCTAAGCCCATGACGTAAAAATGTTTGACCAAAGCATACATGTCATGTAGAGTGTAGTGTCTGCCCAGCATTACTCTGTCATGTAGAGTAGTGTTGGTGTCCAGCATTACTCTGTCATGTAGTGCAGTGTCTGCCCAGCATTACTCTGTCATGTAGTGCAGTGTCTGTCCAGCATTACTCTGTAGTGTAGTGCAGCCCAGTCTGCCCAGCATTACTCTGTCATGTAGTGCAGTGTCTGTCCAGCATTACTCTGTCATGTAGTGCAGTGTCTGTCCAGCATTACTCTGTCATGTAGTGCAGTGTCTGCCCAGCATTACTCTGTCATGTAGTCCAGTGTCTGTCCAGCATTACTCTGTAGTGTAGTGCAGTGTCTGTCCAGCATTACTCTGTCATGTAGTGCAGTGTCTGCCCAGCATTACTCTGTCATGTAGTCCAGTGTCTGTCCAGCATTACTCTGTAGTGTAGTGTAGTGTCTGTCCAGCATTACTCTGTCATGTAGTGCAGTGTCTGCCCAGCATTACTCTGTCATGTAGTGCAGTGTCTGCCCAGCATTACTCTGTCATGTAGTGCAGTGTCTGCCCAGCATTACTCTGTCATGTAGTGCAGTGTCTGCCCAGCATTACTCTGTCATGTAGTGCAGTGTCTGCCCAGCATTACTCTGTCATGTAGTGTAGTGTCTGCCCAGCATTACTCTGTCATGTAGTGCAGTGTCTGCCCAGCATTATTCTGTAGTGTAGTGTAGTGTCTGTCCAGCATTACTCTGTCATGTAGTGCAGTGTCTGCCCAGCATTACTCTGTCATGTAGTGCAGTGTCTGTCCAGCATTACTCTACTTACATGCCTCATCTCTTTGTAGCTGTGATGTTTGAAGTCCAGGTTGTCTGTTGTTGTGATCTCATTCCGTCTGTGGTAATAATTCTGAGAGTCTGACAACAAACACATCACATTATCATTGTCATTGAACAAATCATTACATCTACTGCAGTATATGTGTGTCAACTGAAGAGCTAGATAGGGTCTGGTAATGATCAATCAGTCACAGTAACAATACTAGGTTGGTGGCGCCTTAATTGGGGAGGACAGGCATGTGGTAATGGGCTGCAGCGGAATGAATGGAACGGCATCAGATACAATATAAACATGGTTTCCATGGTTTCCAGGTGTTTGATGCCGTTCCATTGACTCCATTCCAGACATTATTATCAGCCGTCCTCCCCTCAGCAGCCTCCTGTGGTATATCCCCCTGTAAGGACTGGGGTTTAGTTTATTGTGTGGCAGTGCTCACGTCCTCGTTCTGGAAACTGCCCACGTCCCACGTCAGGTGTGGAGTGAAGCGGATTGGCGGGGTACACACAAAATTGGCCTGAGGTGATCTTGGGGAACGACAAGAGTTGGCTAAGAGTTTTGAGACACCCAACGTTTATTTGCTTGTGTTTAACAGTCAGGGACAGTATCAGTGTGGCATCTTTTCACTCGCTGTTCTCTGTTAAATGTTGTGATTCACCGGATTCGTCGTCATCCTCGAGGGACAGACGAACGAACTGCCTGCTAGCCAAGCTAGTCGGTACAGCTAGCTAGCTAGCCCCTCCAGCAGCAGGAATCCTGCTACTACATCCCACCAGCTGCAGTGGTTCTACAAGTTACCTCTCGGCTTCGATGGAGCTCTCCGGTTGTTTACTCCACCGGCTAAATTCCGTGGATCCTTGGCCTATTTGTAAGACGGATGCTAGCTACCTACGCTCTCACGTCCTCGGGTCCAAGGAAAAAAGGACCGATCTTTGTAAAATTATTTTCGGGGCGCCCCGAAGGTTTTTATTGTTTGTTAAAACAAGTGTTTTAACTTTACTATCTTAGGCTTTTAGGTATACAGTATATACTGGTACCAGGTTTGAATTACCTTCAGCTTTCTAGGGTTCTAGGTTGGGAAAGTAGCTAACTACAGTCACGTTTCCCCTTTGTTTCACCAGTCTACAGGGTTTTATCCATATGTTATAGATGGGTTCTGCAACAGTGTTGATTTCTGATTGTGTCTTCCTCAAGTCCTTTTCATTTTGAGGTGTTCATATTATTCCTATTAAACTATTTCCTCTCCAGGTGGTTCATTGTGTCCTTTGTGATAACTGCTTTGTCCCTACATTTTTACCTTTTTAAATTGGAATCTATTTTTTTTTTAAATAAATTCCACTAACGTGGAGAAAGAAGGTATTTGAGTTGCCATTGTGTGGGTGTGTAATGTAAAAATAAAGCAGGCGGATAGGCATCGAGGCATTCAGTTACTGTTGATGTAGAAAATTGTCTTTGTCCTCAGTCGAATATACAAAAAGTACTTTCATAGTTTTTGTAGAATTAAGAGAGACTTTATTACACAGATAATAGAGCCGAGGTGGTCTGCAGAGCATCTCCCTTTCCACCTCTCGCTCTCAGTTTATATACAGTTCCTCCATCACCATCTCCAGTTTTCACCTACCGCCCACGTTCCTTATTTTATAACAGGGGCGATATCTGACTTCTCTTCCCTCTATATTCAGCGTCTGGAAACAACAGTGGCGGGACCAAGCCATGTCATTGTAAAAAATAGCAGAGCCATTCCCTGGCTCTGTTCTGACCCCCTAATTGATTCCCAAACCTATCAATCGATACTTAAAAACATGGCTTAAACATGGCAGGTCCATAATCAATTTCTCAAACCTATACAGTTCCCACACATAGCAGGCAGTTCTTACACATTGTAGGCCCATTCTCAGGTCCATTTTCCTGGCTCTGTTCCAAGCCTCTTTCTTCTGTACCACTCAGTCCCAACGACCGTTCATACTGTAATTAACCATGTTTAACTTATTGTCTGAACTATATTTAACCCCTGGCTCCGTTCCAGGACTATGCCTAAGGAGAAAGGCAAAGGGCAACAGTCTGGTTTCAGTCACTGATTAAGGCAGGACAGCCGTGGGTTAGGGAGGAGCGAGGAATTCGACCCGAAAAGTCAGGTCAGGTGAAGCGAGAAGAAACAGTCCTATTTCCCACACACATACTTCCACGCCCACGAAGGTTCTAGCATCAGGCAGGGCCATGACATCACCAAACCTATCACACGATTTGAGAAAATTAACTGGAATTTTTAAAGGAATTGGTTGATTTAGTCTTTTAGCTAGCTAGGTCTTTTTTTTATTTGTCTAAATGTTGCACTAAGATCCCAATGCCCCAGGGCAGTGAAGGGGACATTGCCTTATGTAGGGTGCCGTCTTTCGGATGGAACGTTAAACAGGTGTCCTGACTTTCTGTAGTCATTACAAATCCCATGGCACTTATCGTAAGAGTAGGGGTGTTAACCCCGGTGTCCTGGCTAAATTCCCAATCTGGCCACATACCATCATGGCCACCTAATCATCCCCCTCATTCCTTATTGGCATATATCATCTACCTCCACCTGATAGCTGTTTTATCTCGCTATCAGTACTAGCCTAGTTAAAGTCAGAACAAAGCTGCCTGAAGAAAGAGGGGTCACACTAATAAAGGTAATGAAGAAAGAGGGTCACACTAATAAAGGTAATGAAGAAAGAGGGATCACTCTAATAAAGGTAATGAAGAAAGAGGGATCACTCTAATAAAGAAAGAGTAGCCTAATATCATTTACATTTTAGTCATTTAGCAGACGCTCTTATCCAGAGCGACTTACATTATTATTATTTTTATTTTTTCCTACCCACTGTGGGAATCGAACCCACAACCCTGACGTTGCAAAAGCCATGCTCTATCAACTGAGCTACATCCCTGCCAGCCATTCCCTCCCCTACCCTGGACAACGCTGGGCCAATTTGCGCGCCGCCCCATGGGTCTCCCTGTCACGGCCGGCTACGACAGAGCCTGGATTCGAACCAGGATCTCTAGTGGCACAGCTAGCACTGCAATGCAGTGGCTTAGACCACTGCGCCACTCGGGTGGTCTAGAAGTAACCTGTTTAGTTGCTGACTGGTTCCCTCTAGCATTTGGAAGACAGAGAGCTTAATCAATGCTGACTGTGCAAAATCACACAGTACACATTGCAGTTACCTGGCATGGGACATCCCAGGATCTCCACTCTCATACAGATGCTGCCACTGTAGAACCAGGAGCGAGGGTTGACTCTGATGTACCGAGCCACTACAGGCACAGGAAACGTGTTCAACACAGGGATCTCTTTCTCCTTGTTACCAATGAAGATCTACTGAGACAAGCAGAGGTTTAACAACACAGGGATCTCTTTCTCCTTGTTACCAATGAAGATCTACTGAGACAAGCAGAGGTTTAACAACACAGGGATCTCTTTCTCCTTGTTACCAATGAAGATCTACTGAGACAAGCAGAGGTTTAACAACACAGGGATCTCTTTCTCCTTGTTACCAATGAAGATCTACTGAGACAAGCAGAGTTTTAACAACACAGGGATCTCTTTCTCCTTGTTACCAATGAAGATCTACTGAGACAAGCAGATGTTTAACAACACCGTGAATGAGCAACTATGGATTGGTAACTGGCATATAGTGCAGTACACCTATGGACGATGGTAATACTTACTTATATGACGCTAATGACATTGGAATCTGATCAATAATGACATTGGAATCTGATCAATAATGACATTGGAATCTGATCAATAATGACATTGGAATCTGATCAATAATAACATTGGAATCTGATCAATAATGACATTGGAATCTGATCAATAATGACATTGGAATCTGATCAATAATGACATTGGAATCTGAAACAAACTCTTCCAGAATGTATTGAAAGTGTGAACATGTGGCTGTGTGTGTTTGGCTTCTTCATCACAAAGTCATAAGAACAATTATCATATTGAGCATTCAAAAACCTGCACCTCTGTAACAACCATGCCTCGTTGGTCTCCATCCCAATCACAGCTATTGATCTCCATCCCAATCACAGCTATTGATCTCCATCCCAATCACAGCTATTGATCTCCATCCCAATCACAGCTATTGATCTCCATCCCAATCACAGCTATTGGTCTCCATCCCAATCACAGCTATTGATCTCCATCCCAATCACAGCTATTGGTCTCCATCCCAATCACAGCTATTGATCTCCATCCCAATCACAGCTATTGATCTCCATCCCAATCACAGCTATTGGTCTCCATCCCAATCACAGCTATTGGTCTCCATCCCAATCACAGCTATTGATCTCCATCCCAATCATAGCTATTGATCTCCATCCCAATCACAGCTATTGTCTCCATCCCAATCACAGCTATTGGTCTCCATCCCCAATCACAGCTATTGATCTCCATCCCAATCACAGCTATTGGTCTCCATCCCAATCACAGCTATTGGTCTCCATCCCAATCACAGCTATTGATCTCCATCCCAATCACAGCTATTGGTCTCCATCCCAATCACAGCTATTGGTCTCCATCCCAATCACAGCTATTGGTCTCCATCCCAATCACAGCTATATTGATCTCCATCCCAATCACAGCTATTGATCTCCATCCCAATCACAGCTATTGATCTCCATCCCAATCACAGCTATTGATCTCCATCCCAATCACAGCTATTGATCTCCATCCCAATCACAGCTATTGATCTCCATCCCAATCACAGCTATTGATCTCCATCCCAATCATAGCTATTGATCTCCATCCCGATCATAGCTATTGATCATGATCTTAGCTAGCTACTCACCAGGTCTTGTGATCCGTTCTTCAGGGTGACCCAGGTGTGACTGTCGTTGCTCACAAGGACCTTATATGACGTCACCCAGTCACTCCTAAACACGGGACGAGAGAGAAAGTCCAGAAAGTGTAAGGAGATGGAATTAGGTTAAAGTGGAAGGAGATGGAATTAGGTTAAAGTGGAAGGAGATGGAATTAGGTTAAAGTGGAAGGAGATGGAATTAGGTTAAAGTGGAAGGAGATGGAATTAGGTTAAAGTGGAAGGAGATGGAATTAGTTTAAAGTGGAAGGAGATGGAATTAGTTTAAAGTGGAAGGAGATGGAATTAGGTTAAAGTGGAAGGAGATGGAATTAGGTTAAAGTGTTCAAAGCCAAACTGTTCATTGCTGGACTGACATATACAGAGGTCCATATTAGGAACCACACGTCCCCATGCAAACAGAGGTCCACATTAGGAAGCACACGTCCCCATGCAAACAGAGGTCCATATTAGGAAGCACACGTCCCCATGCAAACAGAGGTCCATATTAGGAAGCACACGTCCCCATGCAAACAGAGGTCCACATTAGGAACCACACGTCCCCATGCAAGCTGCGTCAGACTCACTAGGAGTTGGTGCCTTTTCCCAATACGGACACATTACATTACATTTTACATTTTAGTCATTTTAGCAGACGCTCTTATCCAGAGCGACTTACAGTTAGTGAGTGCGTACATTTTTCATACTGCCCCCCCCCCCCGTGGGAATCGAACCCACAACCATGGCATTGCAAGCGCCATGCTCTAAACATAGATGTCTTAAGTGAATTTACCTAGAGGCGACAACATTGCAGAACAGATGTAGGATCTTACTTTGATCAGTCTTTTGTTGCTGAGAATTTTCCTGCGCCGCAGGAAAAATGCAGATGAGATTTTGTGATTTACATGAATTCACTGAAAACCCACAATAACACACGGTTAAATTAACAGTTGCACTTTTCATGTAGCCTACTTTTGTCCAGCTCATAGCCTAACCACCGATCAAGCAACATTATGGACTAAACATTCAAATCCTGTTGCTGCAGGATTATTTTTGCTGTGACAATATAGGTCAAATTAAGATCCTACACCTGTAGCTAATACATTAGCTAACAGATAATATAATAAGGTCCCTACCAGTAGATTTCATATGTATTACGCAATATATACGTAAATAGCTCCAGAGATCCTATCCATATCAACATTTATACCATTATGAACCAGAACCAGCCCCAGCTTGTTCTACTTACAGTAACTGTCTCCTTCTGGGACCAATGCTGAAATATGGCAGACACCTGGTTCTGGTTGGTGGAGCCACCATGTAGCTAATGGTATGAAAACTGAAAGACAATTCCACTGTGCACGCTGGCAGCACAGGAAAGACACACATACACACACACACACACACACACACACACACACACACACACACACACACACACACACACACACACACACACACACACACACACACACACACACACACACACACACACACACACAGACACACACACACACATACATATACACGTACACACACACACACACACACACACACACACACACACACACACACACACACACACACACACACACACATACATATACACGTACACACACACACACACACACACACACACACACACACACACACAGACACACACACATACATACATATACATATACACATACACGCACACACACACACACACACACACACACACACACACACACACACACACACACACACACACATACATACATACATATACACGTACACACACAGACACACAGACACACACACATACATATACATATACACATACACGCACACAGACATGCACACACACGCACACACGCACACACACGCACACACACACACACACACACACACACACACACACACACACACACACACACACACACACACACACATACATACATACATACATATACACGTACACACACAGACACACACACACACACACACACACACACACACACACACACACACACACATACATACATACATACATATACACGTACACACACAGACATGCACACACACACACACGCACACACGCACACACAACACACACACACACACACACACACCACACAGTAAATTACTCTATCTGACAGGGTACCCATGAGAGTTTCGCACAATGAATATGTGGATCCATGTGAAGAGTTTATTTCCAAAACGCTAATATCCACCAATTGTTCAAGTTTCTGTTTTTTCACCAGAAATTATTTCTTATGGGTCCCTTCATGTGTGTGTAAAATATTACTGTTCTCAGATTTTTTATTCATGGATTTTAAATGTGTATGAAAATGTTGTTGTTTTTTGTTGCAAAAAAAACTATGCAGATGTAGGATTTTAATTTGAGGCAGTTTGCTACAGCAGGGAAATAATCCTGCAGCAACAGGAAATGTGAATTATTATGTGGATTATAATTCATGGACATTTTTGTAGGGGTTGATACATTTTATATTAGGGCAAATCAAGTCTGAAATGTCAAAGTGGAATTAAAAACTTTAGAAGCCTTTTTAAAACTCAAAATACACTACAAGTTTGCATTTCCTGCTGTGCAGAAAAACTCTCAGAAACAAAAGAGTGATCAAATTAAGATCCTCCAGCTGTCTATCCATTGTTTTGCTGGAATGGAATGTTCGTATCCTGTATATTTGACTGTGATATGTGGTTGTCTCACCTGGCTGTCTTAAGATGAATGCACTTACTGCTCTGGTTAAGAGCATCTGCTAAATTACTAAAATATGAAATGTAAATATTTTACATACAGATCTCATA
>CM072218.1:3959020-3961520 GCA_036851935.1 Coregonus suidteri
TCTTATGGAGGCAATGAAAAATCAATGTATTCCATTGAGCCCATTTTCAGCCATCACCGGGGTCTGTGTGGTCCTCTGTAGCTCAGCTGGTAGAGCACGGCGCTTGTAACGCCAAGGTAGTGGGTTCGATCCCCGGGACCACCCATACACAAAAATGTATGCACACATGACTGTAAGTCGCTTTGGATAAAAGCGTCTGCCTAAAATGGCATATTTATTATTATTATTATAGGTCATTTCAGCCATCACCGGGGTCTGTTTGACAGGTCATTTCAGCCATCACCGGGGTCTGTTTGACAGGTCATTTCAGCCATCACCGGGGTCTGTTTGACAGGTCATTTCAGCCATCACCGGGGTCTGTTTGACAGGTCATTTCAGCCATCACCGGGGTCTGTTTGACAGGTAATTTCAGCCATCACCGGGGTCTGTTAGACAGGTCATTTCAGCCATCACGGGGTCTGTTTGAACAGGTCATTTCAGCCATCACCGGGGTCTGTTTGACAGGTAATTTCAGCCATTACCGGGGTCTGTTTGACAGGTCATTTCAGCCATCACCGGGGTCTGTTTGACAGGTCATTTCAGCCATCACCGGGGTCTGTTTGACAGGTCATTTCAGCCATTACCGGGGTCTGTTTGACAGGTAATTTCAGCCATCACCGGGGTCTGTTTGACAGGTCATTTCAGCCATCACCGGGGTCTGTTTGACAGGTCATTTCAGCCATCACCGGGGTCTGTTTGACAGGTCATTTCAGCCATCACCGGGGTCTGTTTTGACAGGCCATTTCAGCCATCACCGGGGTCTGTTTGACAGGTCATTTCAGCCATCACCGGGGTCTGTTTGACAGGTCATTTCAGCCATCACCGGGGGTCTGTTTGACAGGTAATTTCAGCCATCACCGGGGTCTGTTTGACAGGTCATTTCAGCCATTACCGGGGTCTGTTTGACAGGTCATTTCAGCCATCACCGGGGTCTGTTTGACAGGTCATTTCAGCCCATCACCGGGGTCTGTTTGACAGGTCATTTCAGCCATTACCGGGGTGTGTTTATTACAAAACATTTATGCGGTCGTAACATTAATGCCGGTCGTAACATTAATGGAAAAAACGACAGGCACAAGCGAGAGTACAAAAGAGTCGCAGCAGTAAAATGAAAGCAATCAAGTGACAAGTGGATTTTGCACCCCTGAAACACAGGAAATAGTTGGCTGAAAAAGAAAGATCCTCAGGTGGGCGGGGCATGTGCGTTGCTATGCATTGGACTGATTCACCAGTTGACATCTGTTTTCTCTGTGTGCCGACCTTCTATTCCTTCTGATTTCAAGAGATTCCTCTCTCTCTCTCTCTCTCTCTCTCTCTCTCTCTCTCTCTCTCTCTCTCTCTCTCTCTCTCTCTCTCTCTCTCTCTCTCTCTCTCTCTCTCTCTCTCTCTCTCTCTCTCTCTCTCTCTCTCTCTCTCTCTCTCTCTCTCTCTCTCTCTCTCTCTCTCTCTCTCTCTCCTCTCTCTCTCTCTCTCTCTCTCTCTCCCCCTCCCTCCCTCCCTCCCTCCCTCCCTCCCTCCAGATTGGAGACATTATCCTGCACGATCCCTAATGCAACACACTATGTTACCACACAGCAGTAAACACACAATATCAAAACGTTTGTTTGTCTGGATCTGAGCAGATAGATACTGTATCAAAGTGTGTGTGTGTGGAAGTCATCATGGGTGTACTAGAGTTTCTGATCTAAGGACAATACAGAACCCAGGTGATGATGAGGCAAACTGAACTGCACTCCTCCTCTTCATATCCTCAAAGTGGAGCTCGGTCTAACAGGAAATACCTCTTCTCCCCAGGTACCAGTTCACTTTAGGTTAGTGCTATCTGGGATCCTTGGGACATTCCTACCCTTAACCCTTAACCCTAACCTTTACCTTAACCATTACTTTAACTTAACCGTTTTTTAATTTACAACTTAAATGTGCTGATGTCAGAGTTGGGATGTTCCAAGGATACTGTTTAGACTTTTCCGTCCACTTTATGAGGTTTGGGGATAATAACTGTAATAATGGACCCCCAGTTTAATGGCAGACATATTCAGGGTTGGGGATAATAATGGACCCCCAGTTTAATGGCAGACATATTCAGGGTTGGGGATAATAATGGAACCCCAGTTTAATGGCAGACATATTCAGGGTTGGGGATATTAATGGAACCCCAGTTTAATGGCAGACATATTCAGGGTTGGGGATAATAATGGAACCCCAGTTTAATGGCAGACATATTCAGGGTTGGGGATAATAATGGACCCCCAGTTTAATGGCAGACATATTCAGGGTTGGGGATAATAATGGAACCCCAGTTTAATGGCAGACATATTCAGGGTTGGGGATATTAATGGAACCCCAGTTTAATGGCAGACATATTCAGGGTTGGGGATAATAATGGAACCCCAGTTTAATGGCAGACATATTCAGGGTTGGGGATATTAATGGACCCCCAGTTTTAATGGCAGACATATTC
>CM072218.1:3966520-3971520 GCA_036851935.1 Coregonus suidteri
CGTTTGGGACGTGGCCTTACAACACAGTACCTAGACCCAGCGGCGTTTGGGACGTGGCCATGCAACACAGTACCTAGACCCAGCGGCGTTTGGGACGTGGCCATGCAACACAGTACCTAGACCCAGCGGCGTTTGGGACGTGGCCACGCAACCCAGTACCTAGACCCAGCGGCGTTTGGGACGTGGCCATTCAACACAGTACCTAGACCCAGCGGCGTTTGGGACGTGGCCATTCAACACAGTACCTAGACCCAGCGGCGTTTGGGACGTGGCCATACAACACAGTACCTAGACCCAGCGGCGTTTGGGACGTGGCCATGCAACACAGTACCTAGACCCAGCGGCGTTTGGGACGTGGCGATACAACACAGTACCTAGACCCAGCGGCGTTTGGGACGTGGCCTTACAACACAGTACCTAGACCCAGCGGCGTTTGGGACGTGGCCATACAACACAGTACCTAGACCCAGCGGCGTTTGGGACGTGGCCATTCAACACAGTACCTAGACCCAGCGGCGTTTGGGACGTGGCGATACAACACAGTACCTAGACCCAGCGGCGTTTGGGACGTGGTGATACAACACAGTACCTAGACCCAGCGGCGTTTGGGACGTGGCCATACAACACAGTACCTAGACCCAGCGGCGTTTGGGACGTGGCCGTACAACACAGTACCTAGACCCAGCGGCGTTTGGGACGTGGCCGTACAACACAGTACCTAGACCCAGCGGCGTTTGGGACGTGGCCATGCAACACAGTACCTAGACCCAGCGGCGTTTGGGACGTGGCCATGCAACACAGTACCTAGACCCAGCGGCGTTTGTTCAGCGCGGCATCAGAACTCATTAGGGTCAACCTGAGCTCTCACAGCAGGCTTAACATCCACTAAAAACAAGCAGAGAGAGAGAGAGAGAGACAGAGAGAGAGAGAGAGAGGGAGGGAGAGAGAGACAGAGAGAGAGAGAGAGAGAGAGAGAGAGAGAGAGAAAGAAAGAGAAGAGAGAGAGAGAGAGAGAGAGAGAGAGAGAGAGAGAGAGAGAGAGAAAGAGAGGAGAGAGAGAGAGAGAGAGAGAGAGAGAGAGAGAGAGAGAGAGAGAGAGAGAGAGAGAGAGAGAGAGAGAGAGAGAGAGAGAGAGAGAGAGAGAGAGAGAGAGAGAGAGAGAGAGAGAGAGAGAGAGAGAGAGAGAGAGAGAGAGAGAGAGAGAGAGAGAGAGAGAGGAGAGAGAGAGAGAGAGAGAGAGAGAGAGAGAAAGAGAGAGAGAGAGAGAAGAGAGAGAGAGAGAGAGAGAGAGAGAGACAGAGAGAGAGAGAGAGAGAGAGAGAGAGAGAGAGAGAGAGGTTGCATTCCAAATGGCACCCTATTCCCTATATAGTGCACTACTTTTGACGAAATATCTATTCCCTATGGGCTCTGGTAAAAAGTAGTGCACTATATAGGGAATAGGGTGCCATTTTGTGACACAACCAGAGCACAAGCTAACAGGAAAAACAAACTGTGCAAAACAGAGCACATGCCATCCTGTCGAGCATGCATGAATCATTATGAACATTGTTGCCTCCCAAATGGCACCCTATCCCCTACATATTCCCTATAGGGCCCTGGTTAAAAGTAGTGCACTGTGTAGGGAATAGGGTGGCATTTGGGAGGCAATCCAGGTGTATGAAGGAGTACTCAGAGTACTGCAGTGCAGAGCTATTCAGGGACACAACCCAGCAAACCAGGGACATTCCCAGAACATTAGCTAAGATTCCAATTAAGTTCTAGTTAGGGTTTTCTCTAACATTAAGATGATAACATCCCATAAACATTACAAGAATGCTTTTATGTTTTAATTTAAATATCCTTGGAATGTTCTCCTAACATGCACTAAAATGTTGTACACAACAGAACACTCCCCAAACGTTCTCATTAGGTTTCCAGGTAATTTAATAACACAATGTACCAGTAATGTTTTCCCAGCAAACCAAAATTGGTTCTGTGAAAGTTCCCAGAACATTCTTAAGGTTGCGGCAAAAACTGTCCAGTTGTACTGATGATTATACAATGTTTGTATAAAACATTCGCCTGATGTTGCAAGTACGTTCCCAGAACACATTTTGTCTGTTCTTTAAAGGTTCCCAGAATGTTTCATTAGGTTGTGGGAACAGTTTGGTTGGAACATTGTGGGGACACCACAAAAGATTTGTTCCCAAAACACAAAAAAACTGTCCAGTTGTGCGGATGATTCTACAATGTTCCTTTTAGGCTGCAAAAACATTCCCCTGATGTTACAAAAACATTCCCAGAACACATTTTGTTTGTTCTTTAAAGGTTCCCAAAACATTTAATTAGGTTGTGTGAACAGTGTGGATACATTACAAGAGATAGGTTCCCAAAACACAAAATATGCTCAATTGTGATGACATTCATACAATGTTTAAGTTAGTTTTCACAGGACATTCCCTTATTTTTGCAAGAATATTCTTGTGATATTCACAAAAGTTGCATAGAACATTCCTTAAGGTTGCATAATGTTCCATATTTCCAAATAAGTCCGTTTTTATGGCGTTCATAAGTTCAACATAATATTCCAGTGATGTTCACGTAAAATACATTTGACCTTGTCTTGGAAGTCCTCAGAACATTCTAATGTGCAGCTCCTTAAAGAGGATTGGCTCGTGTCGCCATTATGTTTCTCTCTACGGATTTAATGGCCATTCACGTTTGAGAACTGCATTGTGGGCCCACCACGAGGTAATAAAGACACACAGCATTTAGTCATACAACCACATTTTTTTTTTTTTTACCCTTAACGTGTTGATAAACTGCACATTCATTCATTTAACATTTGAACAGAATTTAATCATATACACAACCCTATTTTGTACATTTAATATGTGGACAAGCTGCACGTACGGGTTTGACCCTGCTACCTTTGGTTCCCAAGCCAGGTCTTCTATCCTCTGCAACACCAGGGAAGCTCTCTTACGGCTTATTTTTTCAGTATGGTCGCCATGGCAGTAAGGTCGCCACGGCAGTATGGTCGCCATGGCAGTATGGTCGCCACGGCAGTATGGTCGCCACGGCAGTATGGTTGCCATGGCAGTATGGTCAATCAGGAATTCCATGCTTCCTTTTTTAGCCTTCTTAGACATAACTAACCAAGGGAAATACTGGTAACTGGGTTATTCACCATCACTTCACCCATCCTCTTTATATGCTGTGTACTTCTGGGCCCATAATTACAAGCTATCCAAGACTATGAGTGCTAACCCCTGGACGACGCTGGGCCAAGTGTGCGCCGCCTCATGGGACTCCCGGTCACGGCCGGCGGTGACACAGCCTGGTATTGAACCCGGGGCTGTAGTGATGCCTCAAGCACTGTGATGCAGAGGGCAACAACATCTCTGAGACATCTGCGTTTCTGTGGAAAATGTTACAACTGAGTGGAATAAGTAAGTAAATGAGTTGTTGTAACCTCTCCCAGCTGAGGACAACACTTAGAGCAGTTCCCAGACTGCCCACAGACTCCAAACCGCGGCATCAGAACGTATCAGGGTCAACTTGAGCCCTCACAGCCTCTCACAGCAGACTTAACAACCAACGCTAACAGGTAAAACAAGCAGAGAGAGAAGCAGTGAACTACTTTTGACCAGAGCCCTATGACATACACATGCGCACAAGTACGCACACATGAACGCACTGACACACACACACACACACCACACACACACACACACACACACACACACACACACACACAC
Organism: Coregonus suidteri; assembly: GCA_036851935.1. Lineage (NCBI taxonomy): Eukaryota > Metazoa > Chordata > Actinopteri > Salmoniformes > Salmonidae > Coregonus > Coregonus suidteri. The sequence continues at coordinate 3,970,264 of CM072218.1, forward strand.
ACACACACACACACACACACACACACACACACACACACACACACACACACACACACACACACACACTCTGCACTGCTGAATCACTCTACTCCCAGCATGCATCGCCAGACAGACAGCTGCACATCAAAGGCATGTTTATAAGCATCAATAAAGTTTTGGAATTCAATTGTCCTTGACAATGGTCCAACAAAATTATTTCAGGCTGCTCTTCTTTTGGAGGCTTACAACAGATATCAGCTCTTTGGGAAACATTGATAGTAAAACATTAATAAAGTATTATATTATCACTGGTGAGCATTCTGAAGGCATTCTGAATCACTGGCTAAGGCTAAAGAAATGATCAACCAATCATAGTATTATCACTGGTGAGCATTCTGAAGGCCAAAGAAAATGATCAACCAATCATAGTATTATCACTGGTGAGCATTCTGAAGGCTCAACCAATCAAGAAATGGTGATTCAAGGCTAAAGAAATGATCAACAATCATAGTATTATCACTGGTGAGCATTCTGAAGGCTAAAGAAATGATCAACCAATCATAGTATTATCACTGGTGAGCATTCTGAAGGCTAAAGAAATGGTGATCAACCAATCAACAAAACTAAATCCCTGCTGCAATTGAATCACTGGTGAGCATTCTGAAGGCTAAAGAAATTATTCAACCCAACATAGTATTATCTGTGACACTGGTGAAAAACCCTCTGTGAATGTCGAGGCTAAAGAATTCAGTTGATTATCTGTGAATGTCTTAACCGATGTGATTCAGTTTCAACACATTCAGTTGATTATCTGTGAATGTCTTAACCGATGTGATTCAACCAATCATAGTATTATTCACTGGTGATTATCTGTGAAGGCTTAAAGAAAATGATCAAACAATCCATTCAGTTGATTATCTGTGAATGCAATTGATGTGATTGAATTTCAATGGTTTCCCTGTTGTTTATCTGTGAATGTCTTAACCGATGTGATTCAGTTTCAACCATTCAGTTGATTATCACAGAACAATACCGATGTGAAAAAGTTTCAACGCATTCAGTTGATTATCTGTGAATGTCTTAACTGATGTGATTCAGTTTCAACGCATTCAGTTGATTATCTGTGAATGTCTTAACCGATGTGATTCAGTTTCAACGCATTCAGTTGATTATCTGTGAATGTCTTAACCGATGTGATTCAGTTTCAACACATTCAGTTGATTATCTGTGAATGTCTTAACCGATGTGATTCAGTTTCAACGCATTCAGTTGATTATC
>CM072218.1:3976520-4000455 GCA_036851935.1 Coregonus suidteri
TGGAAACAGAGGACAGGTTAAATCTCTTATCCCACTATCATGTAAACAGAGGACAGGTTAAATATATTATCCCACTGTCATGTAAACAGAGGACAGGTTAAATCTCTTATCCCACTGTCATGTCAACAGAGGACAGGTTAAAGCTCTTATCCTACTGTCATGTAAACAGAGGACAGGTTAAATCTCTTATCCCACTGTCATGTCAACAGAGGACAGGTTAAAGCTCTTATCCTACTGTCATGTAAACAGAGGACAGGTTAAATCTCTTATCCCACTGTCATGTAAACAGAGGACAGGTTAAATCTCTTATCCCACTGTCATGTAAACAGAGGACAGGTTAAATCTCTTATCCCACTGTCATGTCAACAGAGGACAGGTTAAATCTCTTATCCCACTGTCATGGAAACAGAGGACAGGTTAAATCTCTTATCCCACTGTCATGTAAACAGAGGACAGGTTAAATATATTATCCCACTGTCATGTAAACAGAGGACAGGTTAAATCTCTTATCCCACTGTCTTGTAAACAGAGGACAGGTTAAATCTCTTATCCCACTGTCATGTCAACAGAGGACAGGTTAAATCTCTTATCCCACTGTCATGGAAACAGAGGACAGGTTAAATATCTTATCCCACTGTCATGTCAACAGAGGACAGGTTAAATCTCTTATCCCACTGTCATGTCAGCAGAGGACAGGTTAAATCTCTTATCCCCCTGTCATGTAAATAGAGGACAGGTTAAAATGGAACAATGTGAACAAATGCCCCACAGCTGTAAATAATTACACCAATGGATTTACACATTGTAGAGTTTCATGCATCAAGAGAGGTGCAGATTGTGAAATCTAGTCTCCAATGAAGGTGGGTTGGTGGTTATTCTTCATCCACAACTGAATGCAATTAGCTCTCAATTATTCTCATATTATGAGTCCATGTTGCATAATAAAACACATTTCAATAAAAAAATTACAGGTGAGCCCTGTATACACATCAATACACATACAAATGTACTATACACATCAATACACACATCAATACACACATCAATATACACATCAATTTACACATCACTATACACATCACTATACACATCAATATACACATCAATATACACATCAATATATACATCAATATACACATCAATACACACATCAATACACACATCAATATACACATCAATATACACATCAATATACACATCAATATACACATCAATATACACATCAATACACACATCAATACATCAATATACATCAATATACACCTCAATATACACATCAATATTTACTATACACATCAATATACACATCAATACACACATCAATACAAACATCAATACACACATCAATATACACATCAATATACACATCAATATACACATCAATATTCCGTATACACATCAATATACACATCAATACACACATCAATATTCCCTATACACATCAATATACACATCAATATACAGATCAATATTTACTATACACATCAATATACACATCAACATACACATCAATATACACATCAATATACACCTCAATATACACATCAATATTTACTATACACTTCAATATACACATCAATATACACTATATACATCAATATACATAAATATTCAATATACACATCAATATACACATCAATATACAGTATACACATCAATATACACATCAATATACAGTATACACATCAATATACACAACTATATATTGTCACGATCGTCAGGGAGAGACCAAGGCGCAGCGTTGAATGCGAACATTATATTTATTAGAATGAATGATCACACGATCAAAACAACAGACGATAACGTGATGTCTACGGTGTAACACAAACCAAATAAGAACAAGAAACCACAAACACAAAGTGAAAGACAGACAGTTAAATATGGCTCCCAATCAGAGACAACCAGCTGACACTCGTTGCCTCTGATTGGGAGTCACTCAGGCCAACATAGAAATACAAACATAGAATTACACACCCTGGCTCAACATAACAGTGTCCCCAGAGCCAGGGCGTGACAGTACCCCCCCCCCCCCTAAAGGCGCGGACTCCGACCGCGCCAACTAAATACCACAGGGGAGGGACCGGGTGGGCACTCCGCCTTGGCGGCGGATCCGGCTCCGGGCCTGATCCCCACTCCCACTCCAACCCCCCAAAGTACCCCCTGGTCCGGTCTGGCCCCGCTGGCCGGAGCTGGACTGCACACTGATGGAGCGGATTGCTCTAGCTCCCGGCGTAACGCATCTGACCGGTGCCGGACCAGGCACCAGTGGAACAGGCACGGGCGGTGCCGGACCGACGACGCACACCACTGGCTTGGTGTGGGGAGCAGGAGCGGGCCGGACAGGGCTGACGAAACGCACCACTGACTTGGTGCGGGGAGCAGGCCGGGCCGAGCTGGCGACACGCACCGTAGACTTGGTGCGGGGAGCAGGAACGGGCCGAGCCGGGCTGACGAAACGCACCACAGACTTGGTGCGGGGAGCAGGAATGGGCCGGACTGGGCTGGCGACGCGCACCACAGACTTGGTGCGGAGAGCAGGAACGGGCCGGACAGGGCTGACGAAACGCACCACAGACTTGGTGCGGAGAGCAGGAACGGGCCGGACAGGGCTGACGAAACGCACCACAGACTTGGTGCGGGGAGCAGGAATGGGCCGAGCCGGGCTGACGAAGCGCACCACTGACTTGGTGCGGGAAGCAGGAACGGACCGAGCCGGGCTGACGAAGCGCACCACTAAATTGGTGCGGGGGTATAGCAGGAACAGACCGGACCGTACTGGGGACACACACCACTGGCCCTACATCGGGATCTGGAACGGGCCGGACCGGACTGGTAACACACCCCCAGTACCTCTCGCCGTGCCTCTCCACCTTCCATCCCCCTCTTCGACCAGTGGCCCCCGTAACCTGGCGGCCTCCTCTGCCAACCCGCTGGACCGCTCTATCGCGGCCTCCTGCTGCCCCGACGTCGTGAGCCCCCCCCTAAAAAAAATTCTGGGGGTCTCTTCTCCCCGTGGGCCAGGCCTCTATCGTTCTCTCGCCCAACTCTCTCGCTCTTCTGTCTCCAACTCCCGCTATTCAGCTCCTCAATGGGCTTGACCCAGTCGAAGCTCTTCCTCAACTGTTCCCAAGTCCACCCTCTCTGCTCCTCACTAGGCTTGACCCAGTCGAGGTTGCCACGGAGATCTGCTAGCGATGGCTCCTGGACACGCTGCTTGGTCTGGTTTTGGTGGTTTCTTCTGTCACGATCGTCAGGGAGAGACCAAGGCGCAGCGTTGAAATGCGAACATTATATTTATTAGAATGAATGATCACACGATCAAAACAACAGACGATAACGTGATGTCTACGGTGTAACACAAACCAAATAAGAACAAGAAAACCACAAACACAAAGTGAAAGACAGACAGTTAAATATGGCTCCCAATCAGAGACAACCAGCTGACACTCGTTGCCTCTGATTGGGAGTCACTCAGGCCAACATAGAAATACAAACATAGAATTACACACCCTGGCTCAACATAACAGTGTCCCCAGAGCCAGGGCGTGACATATATACATCACTATTCAATATACACATCAATATACACTATACACATCAATATACACAACAATATACATCAATATTCAATATAAACTTCAATATACACATCAACATACACATCAATATTCACAATACAGATCAATATACACATCAATATACAATATACACATCAATATACATCAATATTCACTATACACATCTATATATATATATCAATATTCAATATACACATCAATATACACATCACTATAAACATGAATATACACATCACAATATACATCAATATACACTATACACATCACTATACACATCATTTTGGCGCGGCGCACAATTGGCCCAACGTCGTCCAGGGTAGGGGAGGGAATGGCCGGCAGGGAGGTAGCTCAGTTGGTAGAGCATGGTGTTTGCAACGCCAGGGGGTGTGGGTTCGATTCCCACAGGGGGGCCAGTATGAAAAATAAAATAAAAATAATGTATGCACTCACTAACTGTAAGTCGATCTGGATAAGAGCGTCTGCTAAATGACTAAAATGTAAATGTAATTATACACATCACTATACACAGGTGATGATTCCACCTGCAGCAGGACAGGTACATACCTCAGCCCCAGTCTACCCCCTTCCCGAGGCACGTGGGAGGATTCCTGAACCGTTGAGTCATTGCAGCCACAGCTGCTCCCAGTTAGCAGCCAATAGCGCGCCAGGCCGCTGCAGGAGACCACCTATACCCATGCTCCCCTCTCTCACACACCCACTACGGCTGAACCAATCACTGAGCTGCTACTGAATGTGCCCTGTGGTGCCATAGAGAAAGATTTCGGCCAGAACACTACGATTTAAATATATAATGAGAGTGTGTGTGTGTGTGTGTGTGTGTGTATGTCTCACGTGTGCTCTGCACATCAGGACAGGAGTCCCCTCCTCCTAATTCAATCCTTTCCTCCCTGCGGAGGTTAATACCTCTCCTCTAGTATGGGCCACGTAGCCCTCCGAACACCACACAGAGGCTGCGCACCAAATCGCACCCTATTTCCTATCAGTGTTGGGGGCACTAGTCAGAATTAGTGCAGGGAACAGTGTTGGGGAACGTTACTTTTAAAAGTAACTCGTTACGTTACAACGTCACTTACTGTGGAAAGAAACTCATTACAGTACTTTTGCGTTACCAAAACCCTTTTGAAGATGTCTTGCGCGTGTCGGCCATTCTTCTGCTATTTCCTGAACACTGGAAAAGCCTCTTGGCTGCCTAAGCCCAATGACACGTCTTCTGGAATCCATCATTCTAACGGTCTAGTAAATACATTTCATATTGGCCTATTGCCCATCGCAAAAAAAGGTTATGAAGGTCTTTGGCGACATTAGAATACAAAAGAAAATGTATTTCAAAGAACACAAAAGCATTTTCATTAGTTTATGGCTGTATCTACAAACTAAAACAGAACAATTCAAGCGTTGAAATCCATTAATAAACAGCATCACAAAGATAATTTATTATTCATTCGTCAAGGGCAGGTCTTAAGGAACGAAAGGGTGCTCTCTATCATCTACAGGATCTGTGGAGGGATGGAGGGGCCGGGGCTTAGAGGGGTGGAGAGATGGAGGGGCCGAGGCTTAGAGGGGTGGAGAGATGGAGGGATGGAGGGGCCGGGGCTTAGAGGGGTGGAGAGATGGAGGGATGGAGGGGCCGAGGCTTAGAGGGGTGGAGAGATGGAGGGATGGAGGGGCCGGGGCTTAGAGGGGTGGAGAGATGGAGGGATGGAGGGGCCGAGGCTTAGAGGGGTGGAGAGATGGAGGGATGGAGGGGCCGAGGCTTAGAGGGGTGGAGAGATGGAGGGATGGAGGGGGGGGGGCTTAGAGGGGTGGAGAGATGGAGGGATGGAGGGGCCGGGGCTTAGAGGGGTGGAGAGATGGAGGGTTGGAGGGGCCGAGGCTTAGAGGGGTGGAGAGGGATGGAGGGATGGAGGGGGGCCGAGGCTTAGAGGGGTGGAGAGATGGAGGGATGGAGGGGGCCGAGGCTTAGAGGGGTGGGAGAGATGGAGGGATGGAGGGGCCGGGGCTTAGAGGGGTGGAGAGATGGAGGGATGGAGGGGCCGGGGCTTAGAGGGGTGGAGAGATGGAGGGTTGGAGGGGCCGAGGCTTAGAGGGGTGGAGAGATGGAGGGATGGAGGGGGGCGAGGCTTAGAGGGGTGGAGAGATGGAGGGATGGAGGGGCCGAGGCTTAGAGGGGTGGAGAGATGGAGGGATGGAGGGGCCGAGGCTTAGAGGGGTGGAGAGATGGAGGGATGGAGGGGCCGAGGCTTAGAGGGGTGGAGAGATGGAGGGATGGAGGGGCCGGGGCTTAGAGGGGTGGAGAGATGGAGGGATGGAGGGGCCGGGGCTTAGAGGGGTGGAGAGATGGAGGGTTGGAGGGGCCGAGGCTTAGAGGGGTGGAGAGATGGAGGGATGGAGGGGCCGAGGCTTAGAGGGGTGGAGAGATGGAGGGATGGAGGGGCCGAGGCTTAGAGGGGTGGAGAGATGGAGGGATGGAGGGGCCGAGGCTTAGAGGGGTGGAGAGATGGAGGGATGGAGGGGCCGGGGCTTAGAGGGGTGGAGAGATGGAGGGTTGGAGGGGCCGAGGCTTAGAGGGGTGGAGAGATGGAGGGATGGAGGGGCCGAGGCTTAGAGGGGTGGAGAGATGGAGGGTTGGAGGGGCCGGGGCTTAGAGGGGTGCAGAGATGGAGGGGAGGGATGGAGGGGCCGGGGCTTAGAGGGGTGGAGAGATGGAGGGATTGAGGAGAAGGGAGGGGCTCTTCCAACATATACACAAACCTGCTGTCTCTCATCTATCTGGATGGAGGGATGGAGGGATGGAGGGATGGAGGGCCTCCTCTAGTAAGACTACCTAAAGAAATTATTATTTGTATTGTTCTCTTTGTTCTCTCCGTTCATCATAGATTGATTTAGATTCAGATGGTCTTCCCTGAATCTCTGTCCTCAAATCCATCTTCTCTGTTCCCATGTATAGGATGCCTCAACTTTTCAATTGAGATTCATCACATGTATCGCTATGACTTAGTCCCAAATGGCACCCTATTCCCTATATAGTGCACTACTTTTGACCAGGGCCTGTACTATGTAGGGGAAAAGGGTGGCATTTGGGAGGTTTCCTATGAGGGTCTGGTTCACATTACTTATCTTTGACCTTCTCAGAACAATAGCATCAGATAATCAGCAAAGCGACTCACAATGTTAATCCCTAATAATACAACTTCTGGTGTCGTATATCCTAACATTGGAGGGAAAATATGTTTCTAGTCAGTAACTGGCCGTAAACTGTACAACCTCTTATTTAGACCTTTGGTGTTACTGTTTCAAAGACCTGTCTTTTGATTGGCTGGGAAATTGGATGATAACGTTGGAAGACTCTTTAGCCAATCAAAAATACCACAAAAACAACCACGTCGTTTAAATGAATCATCAGAGGCAGACAAGTTGGCGTCAAGGTCATCAGGAGACTGTAATCCATTTTGGTCTAATGACTTTACCAGTCTAGTGTTGCATGTAATCCTATAGCCTCTCTACACATATAGACGAGAGTCATTAGTAAAGCCCTCCCCAGATACAATAGTATACAGTGAGGGAAAAAACTATTTGATCCCCTGCTGATTTTGTACGTTTGCCCACTGACAAAGACATGATCAGTCTATAATTTTAATGGTAGGTTTATTTGAACAGTGAGAGACAGAATAACAACAAAAAAATCCAGAAAAACGCATGTCAGAAATGTTATAAATTGATTTTGCATTTTAATGAGGGAAATAAGTATTTGACGCCCCTCTCAATCAGAAAGATTTCTGGCTCCCAGGTGTCTTTTATACAGGTAATGAGCTGAGATTAGGAGCACACTCTTAAAGGGAGTGCTCCTAATCTCAGCTTGTTACCAGTATAAAAGACACCTGTCCACAGAAGCAATCAATCAATCAGATTTCAAACTCTCCACCATGGCCAAGACCAAAGAGCTCTCCAAGGATGTCAGGGACAAGATTGTAGACCTACACAAGGCTGGAATTGGCTACAAGACCATCGCCAAGCAGCTTGGTGAGAAGGTGACAACAGTTGGTGCGATTATTCGCAAATGGAAGAAAACACAAAATAAACTGTCAATCTCCCTCGGTCTGGGGCTCCATGCAAGATCTCACCTCGTGGAGTCAATGATCATGAGAACGGTGAGGAATCAGCCCAGAACTACACGAGAGGATCTTGTCAATGATCTCAAGGCAGCTGGGACCATAGTCACCAAGAAAACAATTGGTAACACACTACGCCGTGAAGGACTGAAATCCTGCAGCGCCCGCAAGATCCCCCTGCTCAAGAAAGCACATATACAGGCCCGTCTAAAGTTTGCCAATGAACATCTGAATGATTCAGAGGAGAACTGGGTGAAAGTGTTGTGGTTGTTGTGGATGAGACCAAAATCGAGCTCTTTGGCATCAACTCAACTTGCCGTGTTTGGAGGAGGAGGAATGCTGCCTATGACCCCAAGAACACCATCCCCACCGTCAAACATGGAGGTGGAAACATTATGCTTTGGGGGTGTTTTTCTACTAAGGGGACAGGACAACTTCACCGCATCAAAGGGACGATGGATTGAGCCATGTACCGTCAAATCTTGGGTGAGAACCTCCTTTCCTCAGCCTCTTGTTATTCTGTCTCTCACTGTTCAAATAAACCGACCATTAAAATTATAAACTGATCATGTCTTTGTCAGTGGGCAAACGTACAAAATCAGCAGGGGATCAAATCGTTTTTTCCCTCACTGTAGATCCACTGTGGTTACAGCAGTCGTTTGTTAAAAGCACTCTTAACATTTTAATACAGTGTTTTTTGGATGGCCTGTATATGCACCAACACAACCTCTTCAGCATGGGGACCAATAATGTTTTCACCATACGCTACAGAGCTTGGGATTGACCTTTCAACTAAATAACCTGCTGCTCTTGTAGGTCAGTGGTCAGACATGGTCACCCATGGTATTGTGTGTGTGTGTGTGTGTGTGTGTGTGTGTGTGTGTGTGTGTGTGTGTGTGTGTGTGTGTGTGTGTGTGTGTGTGTGTGTGTGTGTACAGAAACAGTAACAGTACCTGACTTGATTTCAGTGGCCCTGGTCTTGTCTGTTTCTCTGACGTTCTCTGCCTTGCCGGTCGTCTCCTTCTGGCTGGGGGGACGCTTGTTCCTGTCGGTTGTCTCCTCCTGGCTTGGGGGACGCTTGTTCCTGTCGGTCGTCTCCTGGCTGGGGGGACGCTTGTTCCTGTCGGTCGTCTCCTTCTGGCTGGGGGGACGCTTGTTCGTGTCGGTCGTCTCCTTCTGGCTGGGGGGACGTTTGTTCCTGTCGGTCCCCCGGGCCCCTTCGAAGGGGGGAACAGGTGGTACTATCTCCTCCTCAGGTGCTACGTGGTAGTAGTGGTCCCTGGTGAGTAACTCCTGCATGTAGTAATCCTCGTCCTCAGCAGGAGCAGCGGAGCCATGACTCACATCCAGGTCCAGGAGTAGGAAGAGTAGCCCCAGGAGGGAGAGGTGGTTGAGACGCTGGCCCATCATGGTGGCCTGTCCCTGGGGAGGTATCACCAGCTGAAGGTCCTGCCGGTTGGTTGTAGCTGGTCCTGGTTCCGAGGTCTCCAGAGGGCTGCTTTCTGCGTCCCATCAACTGCAGCTCCCCTTCTCTTCCTCCCCTCCTCTCTCTCTCCTACTCCGGAACAGACAGAGGCACAGACGGGGAAGTTCACAACGTTCCCAGAACGCTCCAAGTTACTGACGACAGCAGCGGAGCCAGAGGGTCCATGGGAGTCTCTCTCTCTGCCGGGGAAAAATGTAGGGAGGGAGGGAGAAACACTCAGAGGGAGAGAAAGCAGAAGAGTTACAGAAGGAAGGAAAGAGAGACAGAGTGAGAGAGGGATTTTCCTCCTTAAAAGTTGGCAGGTGTCTCAGGCTCCAAATCCTCCGGAAAAAAGAACCCTTTAGGTTTGAGAGAGTCAGTAGAAGCCAGACGTTTGAGAGCAGTTAGTTTTCGATTGACAGTGGCTAGTAGTACAGTTGTGAGACGAGATGAGCAGCACTGCACACGTTGACACTTTACTGGATCTCTGCTTTCATCCAGATCCCCTCCCACTCCCTTCTGGTTTGGGGCAGAACGCCATGTGTGTGTGTGTGTGTGTCTGTTTTTCTTTACTGCGGAACAGAGAGTCTTCAGAATTATCCTCTTCTTAACCCAGAGAGAGAGAGAGAGAGAGAGAGAGAGAGAGAGAGAGAGAGAGAGAGAGAGAGAGAGAGAGAGAGAGAGAGAGAGAGAGAGAGAGAGAGAGAGAGAGAGAGAGAGAGAGAGAGAGAGAGAGAGAGAGAGAGAGAGAGAGAGAGAGACTGGCTTGCTGCTCACTGAAACGTTCTTGATACAGTTTAACTGCCCCCAATTTGTAACATAATATTAACATGCTCTGTTCTATGTATCAAAACAGAGCAACAAAACAACTCTCCCATCTATCATCCACCTCAGCCCATCTATCATCCACCTCAGCCCCATCTATCATCCACCTCAGCCCATCTATCATCCACCTCAGCCCATCTATCATCCACCTCATCTATCATATCTATCATCCACCTCAGCCCCATCTATCATCCACCTCAGCCCATCTATCATCCACCTCAGCCCCATCTATCATCCACCTCAGCCCCATCTATCATCCACCTCAGTCCATCTATCATCCACCTCAGCCCCATCTATCATCATCCACCTCCACCTCAGCCCCATCTATCATCCACCTCAGCCCCATCTATCATCCACCTCAGCCCCATCTATCATCCACCTCAGCCCATCTATCATCCACCTCAGCCCCATCTATCATCCACCTCAGCCCCATCTATCATCCACCTCAGCCCCATCTATCATCCACCTCAGCCCCATCTATCATCCACCTCAGCCCCATCTATCATCCACCTCAGCCCCATCTATCATCCACCTCAGCCCATCTATCATCCACCTCAGCCCATCTATCATCCACCTCAGCCCATCTATCATCCACCTCAGCCCCATCTATCATCCACCTCAGCCCATCTATCATCCACCTCAGCCCCATCTATCATCCACCTCAGCCCCATCTATCATCCACCTCAGCCCTCAGCCCATCTATCATCCACCTCAGCCCATCTATCATCCACCTCAGCCCCATCTATCATCCACCTCAGCCCCATCTATCATCCACCTCAGCCCCATCTATCATCCACCTCAGCCCCATCTATCATCCACCTCAACCCCATCTATCATCCACCATCTACAAACTGGGAGATCAATTCCACCTGTTAGTAGATTAAGTGTCCCCTATGATTTTAAGTGTTAGTAGATGAAGTGTCCCCTATGATTTTCCACCTTAGTTGATGAATCATCCCCTATGATTTTAATGTTAGTAGCCCATCTATCATCCACCTATGATTTTAAGTGTTATCCAGATGAAGTGTCCCCTATGATTTTAAGTGTTAGTAGATGAACCTCAGTCCCCTATGATTTTAAGTGTTAGTAGATGAAGTGTCCCCTATGATTTTAAGTGTTAGTTGATGAAGTGTCCCCTATGATTTTAAGTGTTAGTAGATGAAGTGTCCCCTATGCCCCATTAGTATCAGTGTCCCCTATGATTTTCAAAGTGTTAGTAGATGAAGTGTCCCCTATGATTTTAAGTGTTAGTAGATGAAGTGTCCCCTATGATTTTAAGTGTTAGTCTATGAAGTGTCCCCTATGATTTTCCACAAGTGTTCCACCTCAGATGAATCATCCCCTCAGATTTTATGTTATCATGAAGTGTCCCCTATGATTTTCCAGTGTTAGTGGATGAAGTGTCCATCTATCCACCTTAAGTGTTAGTAGATGAAGTGTTCCCTATGATTTTAAGTGTTAGTATCTGAAGTGTCCCCTATCAGATTTTAAGTGTTAGCATGAAGTGTCCCCCCATGATTTTAAGTGTTAGTGGATGAAGTGTCCCCTATGATTTTAAGTGTTAGTGGATGAAGTGTCCCCTATGATTTTAAGTGTTAGTAGATGAAGTGTCCCCTATGATTTTAAGTGTTAGTGGATGAAGTGTCCCCTATGATTTTAAGTGTTAGTAGATGAAGTGTCCCCTATGATTTTAAGTGTTAGTGGATGAAGTGTCCCCTATGATTTTAAGTGTTAGTAGATGAAGTGTCCCCTATGATTTTAAGTGTTAGTAGATGAAGTGTCCCCTATGATTTTAAGTGTTAGTAGATGAAGTGTCCCCTATGATTTTAAGTGTTAGTGGATGAAGTGTCCCCTATGATTTTAAGTGTTAGTAGATGAAGTGTCCCCTATGATTTTAAGTGTTAGTAGATGAAGTGTCCCCTATGATTTTAAGTGTTAGTGGATGAAGTGTCCCCTATGATTTTAAGTGTTAGTGGATGAAGTGTCCCCTATGATTTTAAGTGTTAGTAGATGAAGTGTCCCCTATGATTTTAAGTGTTAGTAGATGAAGTGTCCCCTATGATTTTAAGCGTTAAAAAGTCTAAACTATTCTCTCTTAGGTTTCTGGGAAAATAATGAACTTGGCGTTCGCTAGCCTCGCTGTAACTATTCCCGGTATAGTGCTCTATGGGCCCTGGTCAAAGTTACTGCACTCTGTAGGGAATAGGGTGCCATTTGGGACTCAGATGTTTCGTGAGAATACTTTGGCTTTTGTTTGATGCCCAGACCTGTTTGGACGTAGCTGTAATTTGCACATTAGTGAGTGGTTGAGGTGAGACAGGGAGTCTCTCTGTGCAGCGTCCAGGCATGCTCAGACAGTGTCTGTTTGTCGTCTCTCTCTCTGTGTGTGTGTGTGTGTGTGTGTGTGTGTGTGTGTGTGTGTGTGTTGTGTGTGTGTGTGTGTGTGTGTGTGTGTGTGCACGTGTGTGTGTGTGTGTGTGTGTCAGTGTGTGTGTGCGTGCACGTGTGTGCATGCGTTAACGCTCACATGCTGCTCTTCCCTTTACAATCACAGCTGCAATAGCCACACACACACACACACACAAACACACACACACACACACACACACACACACACACACACACACACACACCCATCTCCTGTCCCACAGGCTGACAGCACTGAGCTTCACCTTGACTGCGTCCATACACTCTTAGAGAAAAGGGTTCCAAAAGGGTTATTTTGCTGTCCCCATAGGAGAACCCGTTTTGGTTCCAGATAGAACCCTTTTGGGTTGTATGTAGAACCCTCCATGCAAAGGGTTCTATGTGGAACCCAAAAGAGTTCTACCTGGAACCAAAAGGGTTCTACCTGGAACCAAAAGGGTTCTACCTGGAACCACTAATCAACAGTCTAGATCAGGACCAACACTAATCAACACAAATAATAAGTAGCCTATTACACTTCATTACTGCACCATAGAACAGCAGACTGAGATATAGACCTAGACTGAGATATAGACCTAGACTAGACTGAGATATAGACCTAGACTAGACTGAGATATAGACCTAGACTAGACTGAGATATAGACCTAGACTAGACTGAGATATAGACCTAGACTGAGATATAGACCTAGACTAGACTGAGATATAGACCTAGACTAGACTGAGATATAGACCTAGACTAGACTGAGATATAGACCTAGACTAGACTGAGATATAGACCTAGACTAGACTGAGATATAGACCTAGACTGAGATATAGACCTAGACTAGACTGAGATATAGACCTAGACTGAGATATACGATACTAGACCTAGACTAGACTGAGATATAGACCTAGACTAGACTGAGATATAGACCTAGACTAGACTGAGATATAGACCTAGACTAGACTGAGATATAGACCTAGACTAGACTGAGATATAGACCTAGACTGAGATATAGACCTAGACTAGACTGAGATATAGACCTAGACTAGACTGAGATATAGACCTAGACTAGACCGAGATATAGACCTAGACTAGACTGAGATATAGACCTAGACTAGACTGAGATATAGACCTAGACTATATAGACTGAGATATAGAGACCTAGACTAGACTGAGATATAGACCTAGACTAGACTGAGATATAGACCTAGACTAGACTGAGATATAGACCTAGACTAGACTGAGATATAGACCTAGACCTAGATATACTAGACTGAGATATAGACCTAGACTAGACTGAGATATAGAGACTAGACTGAGATAGACTAGACCTAGACTAGACTGATATATAGACCTAGACTAGACTGAGATATAGACCTAGACTAGACTGAGATATAGACCTAGACTGAGATATAGACCTAGACTGAGATATAGACCTAGACTAGACTGAGATATAGACCTAGACTAGACTGAGATATAGACCTAGACTAGACTGAGATATAGACCTAGACTGAGATATAGACCTAGACTAGACTGAGATATAGACCTAGACTGAGATATAGACCTAGACTAGACTGAGATATAGACCTAGACTAGACTGAGATATAGACCTAGACTGAGATATAGACCTAGACCTAGACTGAGATATAGACCTAGACTAGACTGAGATATAGACCTAGACTGAGATATAGACCTAGACTAGACTGAGATATAGACCTAGACTGAGATATAGACCTAGACTAGACTGAGATATAGACCTAGACTAGACTGAGATATAGACCCTAGACTGAGATATAGACCTAGACTAGACTGAGATATAGACCTAGACTGAGATATAGACCTAGACTAGACTGAGATATAGGACCTAGACTGAGATATAGACCTAGACTAGACTGAGATATAGACCTAGACTAGACTGAGATATAGACCTAGACTGAGATATAGACCTAGACTAGACTGAGATATAGACCTAGACTGAGATATAGACCTAGACTAGACTGAGATATAGACCTAGACTAGACTGAGATATAGACCTAGACTGAGATATAGACCTAGACTAGACTGAGATATAGACCTAGACTGAGATATAGACCTAGACTAGACTGAGATATAGACCTAGACTAGACTGAGATATAGACCTAGACTAGACTGAGATATAGACCTAGACTAGACTGAGATATAGACCTAGACTGAGATATAGACCTAGACTAGACTGAGATATAGACCTAGACTAGACTGAGATATAGACCTAGACTGAGATATAGACCTAGACTAGACTGAGATATAGACCTAGACTGAGATATAGACCTAGACTAGACTGAGATATAGACCTAGACTAGACTGAGATATAGACCTAGACTAGACTGAGATATAGACCTAGACTAGACTGAGATATAGACCTAGACTAGACTGAGATATAGACCTAGACTGAGATATAGACCTAGACTGAGATATAGACCTAGACTAGACTGAGATATAGACCTAGACTGAGATATAGACCTAGACTAGACTGAGATATAGACCTAGACTGAGATATAGACCTAGACTGAGATATAGACCTAGACTAGACTGAGATATAGACCTAGACTGAGATATAGACCTAGACTGAGATATAGACCTAGACTAGACTGAGATATAGACCTAGACTAGACTGAGATATAGACCTAGACTAGACTGAGATATAGACCTAGACTAGACTGAGATATAGACCTAGACTAGACTGAGATATAGACCTAGACTGAGATATAGACCTAGACTGAGATATAGACCTAGACTGAGATATAGACCTAGACTAGACTGAGATATAGACCTAGACTGAGATATAGACCTAGACTGAGATATAGACCTAGACTAGACTAGACTCAGATATAGACCTAGACTAGACTGAGATATAGACCTAGACTGAGATATAGACCTAGACTAGACTGAGATATAGACCTAGACTAGACTGAGATATAGACCTAGACTGAGATATAGACCTAGACTAGACTGAGATATAGACCTAGACTGAGATATAGACCTAGACTAGACTGAGATATAGACCTAGACTAGACTGAGATATAGACCTAGACTAGACTGAGATATAGACCTAGACTAGACTGAGATATAGACCTAGACTAGACTGAGATATAGACCTAGACTGAGATATAGACCTAGACTGAGATATATACCTAGACTGAGATATAGACCTAGACTAGACTGAGATATAGACCTAGACTGAGATATAGACCTAGACTGAGATATAGACCTAGACTAGACTGAGATATAGACCTAGACTAGACTAAGATATAGACCTAGACTGAGATATAGACCTAGACTAGACTGAGATATAGACTAGACTAGACTGAGACCTAGACTAGACTGAGATATAGACCTAGACTAGACTGAGATATAGACCTAGACTAGACTGAGATATAGACCTAGACTGAGATATAGACCTAGACTGAGATATAGACCTAGACTGAGATATAGACCTAGACTAGACTGAGATATAGACCTAGACTGAGATATAGACCTAGACTGAGATATAGACCTAGACTGAGATATAGACCTAGACTGAGATATAGACCTAGACTGAGATATAGACTGCAACTCTATAACAGTCTGTCAGGCTCTTCTAAGAACCCAGACTTTAACCCAGGTATCAATACATTTCATTACCATATTACCATATAATAACATTAAAGCAGAAGCAGCAAGGATAGTTATTTGCCTTGTGCTCCCACTGTCTGACACGTTAGTACTCCTAGTGAAGACAGGTAGGGATTCTATGGAGCTACAGTCATCCCACTGTAATAACTACATTTACTCAGCCTAAAGCCAAAACACACCAGGAAGAGATAAAGACTCCCCTAACAGGACTGATGCTGGGCTCTGACTACCCCAGCCAACAGAACAGGATGGAGATGGCATGCTCTACTCTGACTACCCCAGCCAACAGAACAGGATGGAGATGGCATGCTCTACTCTGACTACCCCAGCCAACAGAACAGGATGGAGATGGCATGCTCTACTCTGACTACCCCAGCCAACAGAACAGGATGGAGATGGCATGCTCTACTCTGACTACCCCAGCCAACAGAACAGGATGGAGATGGCATGCTCTACTCTGACTACCCCATTCAACAGAACAGGATGGAGATGGCATGCTCTACTCTGACTACCCCAGCCAACAGAACAGGAGGAGATGGGCATGCTCTACTCTGACTACCCCATTCAACAGAACAGGATGGAGATGGCATGCTCTACTCTGACTACCCCAGCCAACAGAACAGGATGGAGATGGCATGCTCTACTCTGACTACCCCAGCCAACAGAACAGGATGGAGATGGCATGCTCTACTCTGACTACCCCAGCCAACAGAACAGGATGGAGATGGCATGCTCTACTCTGACTACCCCAGCCAACAGAACAGGATGGAGATGGCATGCTCTAATCTGACTACCCCAGCCAACAGAACAGGATGGAGATGGCATGCTCTACTCTGACTACCCCAGCCAACAGAACAGGATGGAGATGGCATGCTCTACTCTGACTACCCCAGCCAACAGAACAGGATGGAGATGGCATGCTCTACTCTGACTACCCCAGCCAACAGAACAGGATGGAGATGGCATGCTCTACTCTGACTACCCCAGCCAACAGAACAGGATGGAGATGGCATGCTCTACTCTGACTACCCCAGCCAACAGAACAGGATGGAGATGGCATGCTCTACTCTGACTACCCCAGCCAACAGAACAGGATGGAGATGGCATGCTCTACTCTGACTACCCCAGCCAACAGAACAGGATGGAGATGGCATGCTCTACTCTGACTACCCCAGCCAACAGAACAGGATGGAGATGGCATGCTCTACTCTGACTACCCCAGCCAACAGAACAGGATGGAGATGGCATGCTCTACTCTGACTACCCCAGCCAACAGAACAGGATGGAGATGGCATGCTCTACTCTGACTACCCCAGCCAACAGAACAGGATGGAGATGGCATGCTCTACTCTGACTACCCCAGCCAACAGAACAGGATGGAGATGGCATGCTCTACTCTGACTACCCCAGCCAACAGAACAGGATGGAGATGGCATGCTCTACTCTGACTACCCCAGCCAACAGAACAGGATGGAGATGGCATGCTCTACTCTGACTACACCAGCCAACAGAACAGGATGGAGATGGCATGCTCTACTCTGACTACAATTTAAACATTTTGCTTCATTACACCTATTTGGGGGCGCAATGCAGAGGCACTCACAAAAGGCTGAACGGAAATGCAGGAGGAAGGGAGGAGGGAGGAGGGAGGAAGGAGGAGGGAGGAGGGAGGAAGGAGGAGGGAGGAGGAGGAGGAGGGAGGAAAGGAGGAGGGAGGAGGGAGGAAAGGAGGAGGGAGGAGGGAGGAAGGAGGAGGGAGGAGGGAGGAGGAAGGAGGAGGGAGGAGGGAGGAGGAGGGAGGAAAGGAGGAGGGAGGAGGGAGGAAAGGAGGAGGGAGGAGGGAGAAAGGGAGGAGGGAGGAGGGGAGGAGGAGGAGGGAGGAGAGGAGGAGGAGGGAGGGAGGAGGAGGAGGGAGGAAAGGAGGAGGGAGGAGGGAGGGAGGGGAGGGAGGAGGAGGAAAGGAGGAGGGAGGAGGGCGAAAGGGAGGGAGGGAGGAAGGGAGGAGGGAGGAGGGAGGAGGGAGGAAAGGGAGGAGGGAGGAAGGAGGAGGGAGGAGGGAGGAAGGGAGGAGGGAGGAGGGAGGAAGGAGGGAGGGAGGAAAGGAGGAGGAGGGAGGAGGGAGGAAGGGAGGAGGGAGGAGGGAGGAAAGGAGGAGGGAGGAGGGAGAAAGGGAGGAGGGAGGAGGGAGGAGGGAGGAAGGGAGGAGGGAGGAAGGAGGAGGGAGGAAAGGAGGAGGGAGGAAGGGAGGAGGGAGGAGGGAGGAAGGGAGCAGATGATGAGAGTAGAGAAGATGAGAGGATGGGCGAGAGAGAAAGAAAGAGAGAGGAGGGAGTGAGGGAGCTGGGGCTGGGAGGTCAGGGGCCGGCGTGGGTGGACAGAGAGGGGTGGGAGGACTGCTCGACTGCCACGATCCCTAACCGAATGGGCAGACAGACAAGCAGGTGGGGAGGCAGATGGGGAGGCAGGGAGGCAGGCCGGCAGGCATTCACCACCGCTGGTCAACTATGAACGTTTGAACATCTTGAAAAACGATCTGGCCTTAATGGCCGACAACTTCTCTTAAAAGTCCAATGCAGACGCTTTTATCTCAATATCAAATAATTTCTGGGTACCAATTAAGTACCTTACTGTGATTGTTTTACATTAAAATGGTCCAATAGAAAAGAAAATGGCTTCTTAGCAAAGAGACATTTCTCAAGCTGTCTGGGAGTGGTCTTAGTAGGGAGGGGAAAACTGAAAACTAGCTGTTATTGGCAGAGAGGTTTGAAACTCTCTTTCTTATTGGTCTATTAACTAATTCACCAGGCGATGTCACCAGACAGGCCAAAACTCCATCCACCAAAACAGGCTGAAATTAGAGGCGGTCTTTTCAATAAGCTCTTACACTAAAAGGGCATTATCATCATTAACAGAATTTCACAGTATTTTTCCAACTTCATATTGTGGAAATATATATAAAACACAGGAAAATCACGTTTTTTGACTGCACTGGGCCTTTAATTCTATACCCGGTACAGCCAGAAAAGGACCACCTCTCAGAGCCTGGTTCCTCTCAGGGTTTCTTCCTGCCTTCCAGGGAGTTATTCCTGCCTTCCAGGGAGTTCTTCCTGCCTTCCAGGGAGTTCTTCCTGCCTTCCAGGGAGTTTTTCCTGCCTTCCAGGGAGTTCTTCCTGCCTTCCAGGGAGTTTTTCCTGCCTTCCAGGGAGTTCTTCCTGCCTTCCAGGGAGTTCTTCCTGCCTTCCAGGGAGTTCTTCCTGCCTTCCAGGGAGTTTTTCCTGCCTTCCAGGGAGTTTTTCCTAGACGCTGTGCTTCTGCCTCTGCATTGCTTGGGTTTTAGGCTGTAATGCACTTTGTGACAACTGCTGTGTAGAAAGAGGTTTTATAGGCTTTATATAAAATACATTTGATTGTTGATTGTTGATTGATTATGGGCGGGCAGGTAGCTGCCCTAGTGGTTAAGAGCGTTGTGCCAGTAACCGAAAGGTCGCTGGTTTCTAATCCCCGACACTAGGTGAAAAATCTGTCGATGTGCCCTTGAGCAAGGCTTTTATACCCTAATTGTTCCTGTAAGTCGCTCTGGATAAGGCGTCTGCTAAATGACCTATTTGACTTATTGACGCTCCAATCTAAACCAGCTTGTGCTACTTAGGTTTTGTCATACTTGAGATCACATAAAATAATGAATAATGGCAAATACACTACATGGCCAAAAGTATTAGTGGATTCGGCTATTTCAGCCACACCCGTTGCTGACAGGTGTATAAAACCGAGCACACAGCCATGCAATCTCCATAGACAAACATTGGCAGTAGAATGGCCTTACTGAAGAGCTCAGTGACTTTCAACGTAGCACCGTCATAGGATGCCACCTTTCCAACAAGTCAGTTCGTCAAATTTCTGCCCTGCTAGAGTTGCCCCGGTCAACTGTAAGTGCTGTTAATGTGAAGTGGAAACGTTTAGGAGCAACAACGGCTCAGCTGCGAAGTGGTAGGCCACACAAGCTCACAGAACGGGACCACCGAGTGCTGAATCGCGTAACGCGTAAAAAGCGTCTGTCCTTGGTTGCAGCACTCACTACCGAGTTCCAAACTGCCTCTGGAAGCAACGTTAGCACAATAACTGACTGATGTGGTAAACTCCTCAATGTACTCGGATGAATCCCTGAACATATTCCAGTCAGTGCTAGCGATGCAGTCTTGTAGCTTGGCGTCCGGTTCGTCGGACCACATCTGTACAGAGCTCTGGTACTTCCTGTTTGAGTTTTTGCTTGTAAACAGTAAGCAGGAGGACGGAGTCATGGTCTAATTTTCCGAAGGGAGAGCGAGGGAGGGGCCCACAAGAGGCGCAGGAGATGTTTTGGTAAAAGTGAGGTAAAACGCATTTCAGTCTCCCAGCGTTAAAGTCTCCGCCCACTAGAAACGCTGCCTCTGGTTTCTAGTTTGTCTTGTCCTGTACGGCTCGTTGAGTGTCTGCTTAGTGCCATTCTCATTTGTGGTGGGATGTAGACAGCAGTGATGATTACAGATGAAAACTCTCTTGGTAGATAAAAAGGTCTGCAATTTAACATGAGGTATTCTAGTCCAGGTGAGCAGAAGCTGGAGACTTCCTTCACACCTGGGGTGGGGTAGGGAGAAAGGGAGAGATTGGAGACTTCCTTCACTCCAGGGGTGGGGTAGGGAGAAGGAGCTGGACAGGGACGGCTTGTTTCAATAGGGCGATATGGGCGACGCACTGCCAAACGGGAAAAGGAAGGGATTTTTTTTCTAATCAATTATATCCGGCAACCGCAGTTATCAGTGTTCAGTCTGATCTGCCAGCCACTAAATGTCAAATCAGGCTAAACGTCGTGCTTCAATGGCCCCGCCCGTTTTTTGGGCGATTTCAGGTCAGGTTGAAAATCGCCCAGAAGTCTCTCATAGCACTGTCATGTAAAATCTATTTTTTTTCAACATTTCAAGCTTTTCAATACATTCTCTATGGTGTCTGTGGGCATGCACTTACGCGCTTTCGTCATAACGTGAACGTAACGTTGAAAATAACTAAGACAATGGCGGCTAGCAAGCGTCTATGTTTTGCGACCTGCAGTGTGGCGTTATTTTATGTTTTTATTTTGTAGACTTAGTTTACAAACATTCTGCAAACATTCTGCTTTGGACTGATCTTCCTGGTTTTGGTACTGATCTTGTTGATCGTGTACATTACCCAGCTACGAACGGACTAAATAAATGAAAACGCTGCTGGCAGCGGTAATCCCCAATACAGCTGGGAGAGACTGGCTGGATGACAGAGTCCCGAGACAGAGAGGTGGAAGCCGGCCGGCTTCACCCTGGTCAGAGCGGACCGCGATCCTGGTAGAGAGCGACTCTGTACCCCGACATTGAACTGTGATTTCTGTGTCATTGAACCTTACTATTGTTGATAAAACAAGTTTACTGGAGAACGGAGACCAAGTAGAGACTTTTGGGACAAGGTGGATAATTGTATAATATAAGGCAGTTTATTCAGAGGTAAAGATATCTGGAATCGCGTGCACGGACCCTGTTCGTCGTCAAACTCGTAGGGGAGTTTATCAGAATAGCCCCATAAACATTGTGTGCTGACATTTTATACAATAAAATGAAGTAGGTTGAATCTAGTATTTCTGATCTTCTGATTGGTCCTATTGAGTTGGGGCGAGGTCACCTCCAGGCTAGTGTCACTGTTGCATTGGCTACTGAGTCGGGTTCTCTGTCTTTCAGATGTTCAGCCTAAGAGAAGAGGATTTGTGTGTGTGTGTGTGTGTTTGTTATCAGTGTGTGTGTGTGTGTGTGTGTGTGTGTGTGTTTGTAGCAGTGATGATGTGTGTGTGTGTGTGTGTGTGTGTTTATCAGTGATGATGTGTGTGTGTGTGTGTGTGTGTGTGTGTGTGTGTGTGTGTGTGTGTGTGTGTGTGGGTGTGTGTGTGGTGGGTTGTGTCGCTCAGGGCAAGAACTCGTGAGTTGGAACGAACGAGAGACCTATGGCGTGGGTGTTATCCTTAGCCCACCTGCTGACAAGGCTGACAAGATAGGACTCTTGTTCATTGTATTGAATACAAAGGCCCAACACAAAATGGGGGTCATGCACAAGATTTTAGTCAGACCAAGCTATAACATTATATATTACTCTACGACAGTACATTCAACCAAAAGCTAATATAACAAAGGCAATCAGAGATTATTTATAATCTGTCACAGAAACTGGAATCCATCTCCCCAGATCAGTCAAAAATGCTTCTGGTATTGACTTATATCTGCCCCTGTCTTCAGGTTGTTGCTGGACATATCTTTTTTAAAAATGTGTGTAGGTCACCTAAAGCATCAGACAAAAAATGCCCCTCCTGAGAATTTTTTCAGGAGCCGCCACTGCCACTGTTTTTGCGGTGGTGGTTGTAGGGACGGAGCTGGACTTCCTTCACAACCAGGGGTGTGGGGTAGGGGTGGGGTAGAGAGCTGGAGCTTCCTTCACACCAGTGGTGGGGTAGGGAGAGAGGCTGGAGACTTCCTTTACACAGGGGTGGTGGGGTAGGGAGCAGAGCTGGAGACTTCCTTACCCATCATGGTGGGGTAGGGTAGAGGAGCTGGAGAGACTTCCCCTTCACACCAGGGGTGGGGTAAGGGAGAGAGCTGTAGACCATTCCTTTACACCGGGGGTGGGGTAGGGAGACGGGCTGTGGACTTCCTTTAACACCGGGTGGGGTAGGGAGAAGAGCTGGAGAACATCCTTCACAGACCTTTCAACCACTTTATTAATAACGATCACAACCGTGAAGCCTTTCACTCACTTTGGAATTTTCGCGAAAGTTTCATTTGAACAGCTGCAGAGAGGACATGGATGAGGAAGGAGAGGCGAGTAGGATAGAGTTAGGAATGAGACGGGAGAGAGAGTGAGAAAGAGAGAGAGAGTAAAGGAGAGAGAGAGTGAGAAAGAGAGAGAGAGAAGTAGAGAGAGAGAGAGAGCGAGGCGAGAGGAGAGAGAGGAGAGAGAGAGAGAGAGAGAAGAGAGATAAGAGTAAGAGAGAAAGGGATAGAGAGAGAGAGAGAGAGAGAGAGAGAGAGAGAGAGAGAGCTAGACTCTCAGGTACACTCGCTTTAAACCGCATTCCGACCTCTCCACCCAGCGAACAGTGGATCAATCTCCACCCCCCTGAGATCACCGAGACCACACCCCGGACCAGCACCTGGACCCCACAAGCAACGTCCACCAGCACCACCAACACTCATGTGCCCACCACATCCAATCCAGCGCAGCAACAGACCACCCCAGCCCAGCTTCAGAACCCCCAGACGATGCCTAACACCCCACTCTCCCCGCCCTCTGCAGACCCACACCTGGAGGCGCCACACCCGGCAGCTGTGAGAGGGGCAATGGGCCGCTCCCACCCAAAAAATGGTGCATCAAACAAATGCTGAAATTTTCATGCTCACATGTGATGGCCGGGGGGCATGGGAAGATGAGCACAAGAATCCCCCATCCCCACACTACCCCGCCCAAGTGGCATGACCAAATACTATTTAAATGATTTAAAAATTACATTTTGCATAAAAGAGTTTCCTTAATTGAAAAATCTATTTTAAGTTCTTGTTGGATTTGAGTGTTTATCTCATTTTGAAAGTAAAAAAAAACAGCTATAAGTCTTTTTACGTTGCATGTTGGAAATTTTCAAGGGTTGAGTCCTCTGCTTTTGGGGTAAAAGCAGAAACCCAGACTTCCTGAAAAAAAAATTTATGTGTGATATTGTAGTAAACCCGGAAAAAAGGTGCAAGGTGATGTTTCCACTGGGGTTTCCCCTAGTTTAGGGAGATAATCGTACCTCCACCAAATTAAAAGGAATCACACAGGGGAGAGACTCAGGGGG
>CM072218.1:4000955-4025955 GCA_036851935.1 Coregonus suidteri
TGAACACCCAGCTATGTGCTAATGTAGACCCTCGTGTCTATAATGAGCTCCGCCCTCAGTCCCAGTGTGTTGGCATTACACTCTTATAAAAATCACATACCATCACTATCTGGGAATTGTACATTTAAAATGAGCAGAGAGGCTCTAAAATTATGAATCTCGATAAAAGGAGTAAAAAGCCCATCTGTCATGGAGTCATTGTGACAGGATGAAAACCAGAAGTACCCTATCTGTCATGGAGTCATTGTGACAGGATGAGAACCAGAAGTACCCTATCTGTCATGGAGTCATTGTGACAGGATGAAAACCAGAAGTACCCTATCTGTCATGGAGTCATTGTGACAGGATGAGAACCAGAAGTACCCTATCTGTCATGGAGTCATTGTGTGACAGGATGAGAACCAGTGAGGACCCTATCTCTTCATGGAGTCATTGTGACAGGATGAAGAACCAGAAGTACCCTATCGAATGACTTTCAAACAAATTCTCAGCTGGCAAAGCTGGTTTAAATGACATTATTACAACCAGTTTACAAACAGAACCCGTTGGATTGGGAAGTACCCTATCAATAATCTCTCTTGGGCGTAACATGGGATAGTATCGTAGCGTCTGTCAACAAACTGTGGGATGCGACGACTAACAAGGAACTTTGTTCCGGTGCTCAGTTTTTTCGTAAATGATCATTTGGACAAATCACGATTTCACAGGTGCCCGCATCTTTCGAATTTCGTAAGGGGAAGGGACATTTCTCCCATAGACTTGCCTGAATCTGGCTGCGAGTTTTCGTTAAGGGGGGGTGGTGACTTCGCTAGTCTCGATAGTATATTTTCTAGTTTCTCTTTTCTAGTTCTGGATGTCCGAGATTCCCCTATCAATGACTTTCAAACACATCAGAATTTAGTGTGGCATTGACTGACCGTGGAGTTCTTGGACTGGTACCATTCGGGGATGGGGACATGGTGGTTGAGCATCTTCCTGGGGATCCATTTCTTTGTTTCAGCCTCCCACAGGATGGAGTTGAGGTCAGGGAAGTTATGGTGGATGTCTACTCCGTCCTGACTCCACCGACCCAGGGACCAGCCACTCAGCTCTGAACCCTGAGGGACAACAGGAGAGTGACACATGGTGACACGTGAGAGCAGGTAATTAAGACATGGTTTTAAATGAATCACTCAGTGGAGGCGCCTCAGAGGAGGAAGGGGAGGACCATCCTCCTCAGTCAATTTCATTTTTTTTTATTATAATGAAACATTAAAAAAGTGGTCCTTTTTAAATAAAACTATACTAAATATAGTCACAAAAAATATATCTTATTTAGGGGCTTCATAGCAAAAGGGGTGAATACATATGGACACTCCACTTTTCCGTTATTTATTTTTTAGAATTTTTTGAAACAAGTTATTATTTAAAAAAATATATTACGTTTTTGTATTATTTGTTTCACTTCACCAATTTGGACTATTTTGTGTATGTCCGTTACATGAAATCCAAATAGAAAATCCATTTAAATTACAGGTTGTAATGCAACAAAATAGGAAAAATGCCAAGGGGGATGAATACTTTTGCAAGGCACTGTAGCTAGCACTGCGGTGCATAAAATGTGATGAGTAGTTTACTCAAAGAGAGAGAAAGACTATAGTTGAACCAATAAAATGCTCTGATGGTGATGTGGATATACTCAGACTTTTAAACTGTCAAGAGGAGTGAAACAAGGTTGTCCACTATCGGCATATCTATTTATTACCATGTAGTTTACCAATAAAATGCTCTGATGGTGATGTGGATATACTCGGAATACATATCCCAAATTAAATAAATGATCTCACTACAACACATTTTAATAGAAAGTTAGCAAAAATAGATAAGATCTTGCTACCATGGAAAGGATAATACCTGTCTATTTGTGAAAATATCACCCTGATTAACTCTTTAGTCATATCTCAGTTGACCTATTTGCTTATGTCCTTCCTACACCTAGCGACTTGTTTGTTTTTTTAAATTATATGAGCAAAAAATATTCAATTTTATTTGGAAAGGCAAGCCAGACAAAATTAAACGGGCCTATTTATATAATGAATATGAATTTGGAGGGCAGAAATGTTTAAATATTAAAGCATTAGACCTATCACTAAAAGCTTCAGTCATACAAAAGTTATATTTAAATCCAAACTGGTTCTCTAGCAAATTAGCAAGAATGTCTCACCCCATGTTCAAGAATGGCCTTTTTCCCTTTATTCAGATTACAACCTCTCACTTTTGGTTATTTGAAAATGAAATCTCCAAAATATCACTATTTTTAAAGCAAGCCATAGAAAGTTGGTTACAATTTCAGTTTAATCCACCAGAAAACACAGAACAAATAATAAAAACAAATATTATGGTTAAACTCAAATATACTAATTGATCATTTTTTTTATATATTTTTGGATTAAAAAAACAAATTTATAATCTTTGTAAATTATATCATAAATATGACTGGTGGAGTTATGTCACACATGCAGCTAATAAAAATATATGAAAATGTCTGCTCTACCCAAAATTACAATCAACTAATTGCAGCATTATTGCAAAAATGGAAGAGGAAGGGGGTAAAAGTAAGGAACTTGTTAGTCGGCCGCATTAAAGACCAAAATTGGTTAAAGAAAATTGTGATAAATAAAAATGTATACCAGTTTCATTTATGGACCAAAAAATGGACAGCTGTGCAATATAGATTGCAAAATAGTCGGGAAGAGATTTTCGATGTACCGATTCCATGGCACATGGTTTATGAACTGATACACAAAAAGACGCCGGATTCAAAACATAGAATTTTTCAATTTCAAATTATTATACAAAATTCTTGCAACCAATAGAATGTAATATACAGTGGGGAGAACAAGTATTTGATACACTGCCGATTTTGCAGGTATTCCTACTTACAAAGCATGTAGAGGTCTGTAATTTTTTATCATAGGTACACTTCAACTGTGAGAGACGGAATCTAAAACAAAAATCCAGAAAATCACATTGTATGATTTTTAAGTAATTAATTTGCATTTTATTGCATGACATAAGTATTTGATCACCTACCAACCAGTAAGAATTCCGGCTCTCACAGACCTGTTTGTTTTTCTTTAAGAAGCCCTCCTGTTCTCCACTCATTACCTGTATTAACTGCACCTGTTTGAACTCATTACCTGTATAAAGACACCTGTCCACACACTCAACAGACTCCAACCTCTCCACAATGGCCAAGACCAGAGAGCTGTGTAAGGACATCAGGGATTAAATTGTAGACCTGCACAAGGCTGGGATGGGCTACAGGACAATAGGCAAGCAGCTTGGTGAGAAGGCAACAACTGTTGGCGCAATTATTAGAAAATGGAAGAAGTTCAAGATGACAGTCAATCACCCTCGGTCTGGGGCTCCATGCAAGATCTCACCTCGTGGGGCATCAATGATCATGAGGAAGGTGAGGGATCAGCCCAGAACTACACACCAGGACCTGGTCAATGACCTGAAGAGAGCTGGGACCACAGTCTCAAAGAAAACCATTAGTAACACACTACGCCGTCATGGATAAAAAATCCTGCAGCACACGCAAGGGTCCCCCTGCTCAAGCCAGCACATGTCCAGGCCCATCTGAAGTTTGCCAATGACCATCTGGATGATCCAGAGGAGGAATGGGAGAAGGTCATGTGGTCTGATGAGACAAAAATAGAGCTTTTTGGTAAAAAACTCCACTCGCCGTGTTTGGAGGAAGAAGAAGGATGAGTACAACCCCAAGAACACCATCCCAAAAAACCCGTGAAGCATGGAGGTGGAATGAACATCATTCTTTGGGGATGCTTTTCTGCAAAGGGGACAGGGCGACTGCACCGTATTGAGGGGTAGGATGGATGGGGCCATGTATCGCGAGATCTTGGCCAACAACTTCCTTCCCTCAGTAAGAGCATTTGAAGATGGGTCCGCGACTGGGTCTTCCAGCATGACAACGACCCGAAACACACAGCCAGGGGCAAAAACTAAGGAGTAAGAAGCATCTCAAGGTCCTGGAGTGGCCTAGCCAGTCTCCAGACCTGAACCCAATAGAAAATCTTTGGAGGGAGCTGAAAGTCCGTATTGCCCAGCGACAGCCCCGAAACCTGAAGGATCTGGAGAAGGTCTGTATGGAGGAGTGGGCCAAAATCCCTGCTGCAGTGTGTGCAAACCTGGTCAAGACCTACAGGAAACGTATGATCTCTGTAATTGCAAACAAAGGTTTCTGTACCAAATATTAAATTCTGCTTTTTCTGATGTATCAAATACTTATGTCATGCAATAAAATGCAAATTAATTACTTAAAAATCATACAATGTGATTTTCTGGGTTTTTGTTTTAGATTCCGTCTCTCACAGTTGAAGTGTACCTATGATAAAAAATTACAGACTTTACATGCTTTGTAAGTAGGAAAACTTGCAAAATCGGCAGTGTATCAAATACTTGTTCTGCTCCCCACTGTATATGGGGGATACAACCATCCCAGCTCTGCAGATTTTCCTGCGAAGAGACAGAATCATTAGATCATTTGTTTTGGTACTGTCCATATGTAGCTTGTTTTTGGTCGCAGGTTCAGGAATGGCTGAAGAATTGCACCATTTACCTGGAGCTAACCCTGCAGATAGCACTACTGGGTGATCTGAAAAGTCATAGTCAAATCAATCAATAATATAATAATACTCTTAGCAAAACATTTTATCTTCAATTTACAATCTGTAGAAACTATGAGAATAGAAAGGTTCAGAACCTTTGTGAAACATCACAGTACAGATAAAAATATATGGCAAATAGAAATCAAAACGGGATGGTCTTCAGAGATAGATGGGAGAGGTTGAGGGTAGCTGAAGGATGGGATTAAAAATAAACAAAAGATAACTATTGTAAAATACATTCTGTCCGTAAAATGTATATAGTATGTATAAGCTGGAAGTAGAAGCCTAAGTGTTGTTGTCCATTAGTTTACTCCAATTAGGGGAGGGGTGGTAGGGTTAGGGGGAAATAATAAAGGAAAATATATTTTTAAAATATATGTATATATATATATATTTACAGAAAATATATGGGGGATTGGAAATGATGCAGACAGTTACATTGTTGGAAGCTACAATCTATCTGCAATACTAAAGCTGATCTACCCCCTAAAGTAAAAAAAAAAAACAAAAAAACTGTGATGGACTAATGATTACACCCTAGATCAGCTAGATACAGGCCAGAGTGTGCGAGGCGGTATTGAATGTGTCAGCTGTCTGTCATCTTGATTACTCAAAATTCTCTTGACCCTGTGCACATATGTTTTAAACTTTCATTCATAGGCTAGGTTGTAGCAACCTCATGATGGGTATAGGGAACATCAGAGTATCATGTAGTAGCCTAAACCTATCGATGTTACACTGAACTGGGTGAATGGAATATGGAATGACAGTCATCCATTATGCTGTAATAGAAATAAGGCCATGCTGATAAAAAACAATTATCATCCTCCTTCAGCTTCAACGGCACCAACCGCCACTGAATCACTGTAGTGGATGCTTTGGACTTCTGACTTTGAAGAGGAGAATCTTTCATCTGACAATCATATGGCTGATATGCAAAAGACTCCCAACATTTGTCTCAGAAGAGTCAGTTGTATCAGTCATATGGTTCAGTACAGCCTTGATGATGGGAGTCAATATTTGCAAAATCAGCTGTAGCGTTTGTGTCTTTCGGACACTCACACACCTACCACTTCAAAGGCTTTGTCGTACCCGTCGGGGTTGACGGAGGGGAGCATGTGTATCCTGGTCTCGTGCACCAGGTGACGTATCCGTGGGTTACCCGACAGGTACTCCTGACACATGAACTGTATCAGCAGCAGGAGCAGCTCTCGGCCCAGCACCTCGTTACCATGGGAACCGGCCGTGTAGCGAAACTCTGGTTCACCTGGGAGAGGAAGGAGGGAGGGAGGGAGGAAGAGAGAGAGAGAGACAGACAGAGAGACAGACAGAGAGAGAGAGAGAGAGAGAGAGAGAGAGAGAGAGAGAGAGAGAGAGAGAGAGAGAGAGAGCGAGAGAGAGGAGAGAGAGAGAGAGAGAGAGAGAGACGAGAGAGAGAGAGAGAGAGAGAGAGGAGAGAGAGAGAGAGAGAGAGAGAGAGAGAGAGAGAGAGAGAGAGAGAGAAAGGTAAGATTTGCCAACTAAACAAAATGTGAAAAGGCGTACGATGAAAAGATGAAACATGTTATGTGATAATAAAACAATGTTCACCTAACCACTTGAACCCAGAGAACTTTACTTCTAGGAATGAATCAAGTGTAAAGATCCGATCTGAACCCTTTCTGTGGTCTTACCTCGTTCATGCTCTCCGGGGTTGTCTGAGATCTCGATGGCGTACAGTTTCTGTCCGCTGTGGCTCCTGCCGATGTTGTAGATCCTTGTGATGTTGGGGCACATCTCATTAACCACCTTCATCAGCTGTAGAGCCAGTAGAGAACATCTCATTAACCACCTTCATCAGCTGTAGAGCCAGTAGAGAACATCTCATTAACCACCTTCATCAGCTGTAGAGCCAGTAGAGAACATCTCATTAACCACCTTCATCAGCTGTAGAGCCAGTAGAGAACATCTCATTAACCACCTTCATCAGCTGTAGAGCCAGTAGAGAACATCTCATTAACCACCTTCATCAGCTGTAGAGCCAGTAGAGAACATCTCATTAAACACCATTCATCAGCTGTAGAGCCAGTAGAGAAACATCTCATTAACCACCTTCATCAGCTGTGAGAGCCAGTAGAGAACATCTCATTAACCACCTTCATCAGCTGTAGAGCCAGTAGAGAACATCTCAATAACCACCTTCATCAGCTGTAGAGCCAGTAGAGAACATCTCATTAACCCTCTTCATCAGCTGTAGAGCCAGTAGGGAGAACATCTCATTAAACACCCTTCATCAGCTGTAGAGCCAGTAGAGAACATCTCATTAAACCCCCCTTCATCAGCTGTAGAGCCAGTAGAGAACATCATCATTAACCACCTTCATCAGCTGTAAAGCCAGTAGAGAACATTCATTAACCCACCTTCATCAGCTGTAGAGCCAGTAGAGAAACATCTCATTAACCACCTTCATCAGCTGTAGAGCAGTAGAGAACATCTCATTAACCACCTTCATCATCAGCTGTAAAGCCAGTAGAGAACATCTCATTAACCACCTTCATCAGCTGTAGAGCCAGTAGAGAACATCTCATTAAACCCCCTTTCAACTCCCTCCAAACATTTTCTATGGGGTTGAGATCTGGAGACTGGCTAGGCCACTCCAGGACCATGAAATGCTTCTTACGAAGCCACTCCTTCGTTGCCCGGGCGGTGTGTTTGGGATCATTGCCATGCTGAAAGACCCAGCCACGTTTCATCTTCAATGCCCTTGCTGATGGAAGGAGGTTTTCACTCAAAATATCACGATACATGGCCCCATTCATTCTTTCCTTTACACGGATCAGTCATCCTGGTCCCTTTGCAGAAAAACAGCCCCAAAGCATGATGTTTCCACCCCCATGCTTCACAGTAGGTATGGTGTTCTTTGGATGCAACTCAGCATTCTTTGTCCTCCAAACACGATGAGTTGAGTTTTGACCAAAAAGTTATATTTTGGTTTCATCTGACCATATGACATTCTCCCAATCCTCTTCTGGATCATCCAAATGCACTCTAGCAAACTTCAGACGGGCCTGGACATGTACTGGCTTAAGCAGGGGGACACGTCTTGCACTGCAGGATTTGAGTCCCCCTGGCGGCGTAGTGTGTTACTGATGGTAGGCTTTGTTACTTTGGTCCCAGCTCTCTGCAGGTCATTCACTAGGTCCCCCCGTGTGGTTATGGGATTTTTGCTCACTGTTCTTGTGATCATTTTGACCCCACGAGGTGAGATCTTGCGTGGAGCCCCAGATCGAGGGAGATTATCAGTGGTCTTGTATGTCTTCCACTTCCTAATAATTGCTCCCACAGTTGATTTCTTCAAACCAAGCTGCTTACCTATTGCAGATTCAGTCTTCCCAGCCTGGTGCAGGTCTACAATTTTGTTTCTGGTGTCCTTTGACAGCTCTTTGGTCTTGGCCATAGTGGAGTTTGGAGTGTGACTGTTTGAGGTTGTGGACAGGTGTCTTTTATAGGGGAAGGAGAGGCTGATAACAAGTTCAAACAGGTGCCATTAATACAGGTAACGAGTGGAGGACAGAGGAGCCTCTTAAAGAAGAAGTTACAGGTCTGTGAGAGCCAGAAATCTTGCTTGTTTGTAGGTGACCAAATACTTATTTTCCACCATAATTTGCAAATAAATTCATTAAAAATCCTACAATGTGATTTTCTGGATTTTCTTTTCTCAATTTGTCTGTCATAGTTGACGTGTACCTATGATGAAAATTACAGGCCTCTCTCATCTTTTTAAGTGGGAGAACTTGCACAATTGGTGGCTGAATAAATACTTTTTTTCCCCACTGTACAGTGTGTGTGAATGTAGTAAGTTATGGAGGTAAGGTAATAAATAGGCCACAGTGCTAAATAGTTACAATTTTGTATAATACTGGAATGATAGATGTGCAAGAGATGATGTGCAAATAGAGATACTGGGGTGCAAATGAGCAAAATAAATAACAATATGGGGATGAGGTAGTTGGGTGGGCTAATTTCAGAAAGGCTGTGTACAGGTGCAGTGATCGGTAAGCTGCTCTGACAACTGACGCTTAAAGTTACTCCTGAGGCTTCTTACCAGTCGGCACCAAGCGAAAAGCGAACTATTCGCTGGCTCAATTGGGGACACTTCAGGCTGAGGAGTAAGTGTGATCATGTTGTGTGTGTTATCATATATTATAATGGGGGACGGCAGGTAGCTTAGTGGTTAAGAGCGTTGTGCCAGTAACCGGAAGGTCGCTGGTTCTAATCCCCGAGCCGACTAGGTAAAAAATCTGTCAATGTGCCCTTGAGCAAGGCACTTAACCCTAATTGCTCCTGTAAGTCGCTCTGGATAAGAGTGTCTGCTAAATGACTAAAAGGTTGGGTTATGGGTTATGGGTTATGGGTTATGGGTTATGGGTTATGGGTTAGGGGAGCCATGTTTAAGTCTGCTAAATGACGTAAAATGTTTGACCAAAGCCCATGTCATGTAGTGTAGTGTCTGCCCAGCATTACTCTGTCATGTAGAGTAGTGTTGGTGTCCAGCATTACTCTGTCATGTAGTGTAGTGTCTGCCCGCATTACTCTGTCATGTAGTGCAGTGTCTGCCCAGCATTACTCTGTCATGTAGTGTAGTGTCTGCCCAGCATTACTCTGTATGTGTAGTGCAGTGTCTGCCCAGCATTACTCTGTCATGTAGTGCAGTGTCTGTGGTCCCGCATTACTCTGTCATGTAGTGTAGTGTCTGCCCAGCATTACTCTGTCATGTAGTCCAGTGTCTGTCCAGCATTACTCTGTAGTGTAGTGTGGAGTGTCTGCCCAGCATTACTCTGTCATGTAGTGCAGTGTCTGCCCAGCATTACTCTGTCATGTAGTGTAGTGTCTGCCCAGCATTACTCTGTCAATGTAGTGTAGTGTCTGTCCAGCATTACTCTGTCATGTAGTGTAGTGTCTGCCCAGCATTACTCTGTCATGTAGTGTAGTGTCTGCCCAGCATTACTCTGTCATGTAGTGCAGTGTCTGCCCAGCATTACTCTGTCATGTAGTGCAGTGTCTGCCCAGCATTACTCTGTCATGTAGTGCAGTGTCTGCCCAGCATTACTCTGTCATGTAGTGTAGTGTCTGCCCAGCATTACTCTGTCATGTAGTGCAGTGTCTGCCCAGCATTATTCTGTAGTGTAGTGTAGTGTCTGTCCAGCATTACTCTGTCATGTAGTGCAGTGTGTATGCCCAGCATTTACTCTGTCATGTAGTGCAGTGTCTGTCCAGCATTACTCTACTTACATGCCTCATCTCTTTGTAGCTGTGATGTTTGAAGTCCAGGTTGTCTGTTGTTGTGATCTCATTCCGTCTGTGGTAATAATTCTGAGAGTCTGACAACAAACACATCACATTATCATTGTCATTGAACAAATCATTACATCTACTGCAGTATATGTGTGTCAACTGAAGAGCTAGATAGGGTCTGGTAATGATCAATCAGTCACAGTAACAACAATACTAGAGTTGGTGGGCTGAGCCTTAATTGGGGAGGACAGGCATGTGGTAATGGGCTGCAGCGGAATGAATGGAACGGCATCAGATACAATATAAACATGGTTTCCAGGTGTTTGATGCCGTTCCATTGACTCCATTCCAGACATTATTATCAGCCGTCCTCCCCTCAGCAGCCTCCTGTGGTATATCCCCCTGTAAAGACTGGGTTTAGTTTTATTGTGTGGCAGTGCTCACGTCCTCGTTCTGGAACTGCCCACGTCCACGTCAGGTGTGGAGTGAAGCAGATTGGCGGGGTACACACAAATTGGCCTGAGGTGATCTTGGGGAACGACAAGAGTTGGCTAAGAGTTTTGAGACACCCAACGTTTATTTGCTTGTGCTTAACAGTCAGGGACAGTATCAGTGTGGCATCTTTTCACTCGCTGTTCTCTGTTAAATGTTGTGATTCACCGGATTCGTCGTCATCCTCAAGGGACAGACGAACGAACTGCCTGCTAGCCAAGCTAGTGGGTACAGCTAGCTAGCTAGCCCCTCCAGCAGCAGCATCCTGCTACTACATCCTCACCAGCTGCAGTTGTCCCACAAGTTACCTCTCGGCTTCGATGGAGCTCTCCGGTTGTTTATTCCACCTGCTAAATTCCGTGGAATCCTTGGCCTATTTGTAGACGGATGCTAGCTACCTACGCTCTCACTCCTCGGGTCCAAGGAAAAGGACCGATCTTTGTAAAATTATTTTCGGGGCGCCCCGAAGGTTTTTATTGTTTGTTAAAACAAGTGTTTTAACTTTACTATCTTAGGCTTTTAGGTATACAGTATATACTGGTTTACTTGGAATTACCTTCAGTATATGAATTACCTTCAGCTTTCTAGGGTTCTAGGTTGGGAAAGTAGCAAACTACAGTCACGTTTCCCCCTGGTTTCACCAGTCTACAGGGTTTGATCCATATGTTATAGATGGTTCTGCAACAGTGTTGATTTCTGATTGTGTCTTTCCTCAAGTCCTTTTCATTTTGAGGTGTTCATATTATTCCTATTAACTATTCCTCTCCAGGTGGTTCATTGTGTCCTTTGTGATAACTGCTTTGTCCCTACATTTTTACCTTTTTAAATTGGAATCTATTTTTTTTTTAAATAAATTCCACTAACGTGGAGGAAGAAGGTATTTGAGTTGCCATTGTGTGGGTGTGTAATATAAAATAAAGCAGGCGGATAGGCATCGAGGCACCCTCCATTGACAGTAGAAAGAGAGAGCAAAGGCCTTCTATCTCATCACAGAAAGAGAGGAGTATTCGCTAGATATATTAATGCAGCTGACTGTTTAGTGGCATGAGGTCAAGGGACATAAAGGTTAAGCTGCTGTGACGGAGTCGCACTATCTGACTTAAGACAATGAAAAGGGACAGCCACCAGATCAAGAGAGAGAGAGAGAGAGAGAGAGAGAGAGAGAGAGAGAGAGAGAGAGAGAGAGAGAGAGAGAGAGAGAGAGAGAGAGAGAGAGAGAGAGAGAGAGAGAGAGAGAGAAGAGAGAGAGAGAGAGAGAGAGAGAGAGAGAGAGAGAGAGAGAGAGAGACAGAGAGAGAGAGAGAGAGAGAGAGAGAGAGAGAGAGAGAGAGAGAGAGAGAGAGAGAGAGAGAGAGAAAGAGAGAGAGAGAGACAGAGACAGAGAGAGAGAGTGAGAGAGAGAGAGAGAGAGAGAGAGACAGAGAGAGAGAGGAGAGAGAGAGAGAGAGAGAGAGAGAGAGAGAGAGAGAGAGAGAGGAGAGAGAGAGAGAGAGAGAGAGAGAGAGAGAGAGAGAGAGAGAGAGAGACAGAGAGAGAGAGAGAGAGAGAGAGAAGAGAGAGAGAGAGAGAGAGAGACAGAGAGACTGTTAGTACAGTAGGACAAAAAAGGGCTGGTACTCACGACCAGAGAGAGCTTCTTCCCTGTGTGATGACCCCTGTGAACTTGGTCAGCCTCCTGGCGTCCACCTCCAACCACTGCAGAGGGTCGTTCCTCCCAGCACACCAGGCTCCATCATACAGGTCATCATCAAACAGGCCAGCCTAGCAGAGCGTTTACAAAGGGTTTATAAGTAGTTAATAAAACCGTAATAAATAGTTTATAACACATTACAGAGGGTGGTTCCTCCCAGCACACCAGGCCATAGAGGTTCATAGAGGTCAGACAATGACTTCCTTAGACTAAAGGTCAAGGCTTTTATTCTCTGTGTCTTGTGATGTAAGTGTTGAAGTGACGTGTTAAATCACCCGATGAAGCTTCAGCGTTCTTATGGAGGCAATGAAAAGTCAATGTATTCCATTGAGCCCATTTCAGCCATCACCGGGGTCTGTTTGACAGGTCATTTCAGCCATTACCGGGGTCTGTTTGACAGGTCATTTCAGCCATCACCGGGGTCTGTTTGACAGGTCATTTCAGCCATC
Organism: Coregonus suidteri; assembly: GCA_036851935.1. Taxonomy (NCBI): domain Eukaryota; kingdom Metazoa; phylum Chordata; class Actinopteri; order Salmoniformes; family Salmonidae; genus Coregonus; species Coregonus suidteri. The sequence continues at coordinate 4,013,534 of CM072218.1, forward strand.
ACCGGGGTCTGTTTGACAGGTCATTTCAGCCATCACCGGGGTCTGTTTGACAGGTCATTTCAGCCATCACCGGGGGTCTGTTTGACAGGCCATTTCAGCCATCACCGGGGTCTGTTTGACAGGTCATTTCAGCCATCACCGGGGTCTGTTTGACAGGTCATTTCAGCCATCACCGGGGTCTGTTTGACAGGTCATTTCAGCCATTACCGGGGTGTGTTGAACAGGTGATTACAAACATCTATGCGGTCGTAACATTAACGGGGGAAAAACGACAGGCACAAGCGAGAGTATAAAAGAGTCGCCGCAGTAAAATGAAAGCAATCAAGTGACAAGTGGATTTATCACCCCTGAAACGCAGGAAGTGGATTTATCACCCCTGAAACGCAGGAAGTGGATTTATCACCCCTGAAACGCAGGAAGTGGATTTATCACCCCTGAAACGCAGGAAGTGGATTTATCACCCCTGAAACGCAGGAAATAGATGGCTGAAAAAGAAAGATCCTCAGGTGGGCGGGGCATGTGCGTTGCTATGCATTGGACTAATTCACCAGTTGACATCTGTTTTCTCTGTGTGCCGACCTTCTATTCCTTCTGATTTCAAGAGATTCCTCTCTCTCTCTCTCTCTCTCTCTCTCTCTCTCTCTCTCTCTCTCTCTCTCTCTCTCTCTCTCTCTCTCTCTCTCTCTCTCTCTCTCTCTCTCTCTCTCTCTCTCTCTCTCTCTCTCTCTCTCTCTCTCTCTCTCTCTCTCTCTCTCTCTCTCTCCCTCCCTCCCTCCCTCCCTCCCTCCCTCCCTCCCTCCCTCCAGATTGGAGACATTATCCTGCACGATCCCTAATGCAACACACTATGTTACCGTTCCATGATCTCGCCATCACGGTTGACAACTCAGTTGTGTCCTCCTCCCAGAGTGCGAAGAGCCTTGGCGTGACCCTGGACAATACCCTGTCGTTCTCCGCTAACATCAAGGCGGTGACCCGCTCCTGCAGGTTCATGCTCTACAACATTCGGAGAGTACGACCCTGCCTTACACAGGAAGCGGCACAGGTCCTAATCCAGGCACTTGTCATCTCCCGTCTGGACTACTGCAACTCGCTGTTGGCTGGCCTCCCTGCCTGTGCCATTAAACCCCTACAACTCATCCAGAATGCCGCAGCCCGTCTGGTGTTCAACCTTCCCAAGTTCTCTCACGTCACCCCCCTCCTCCGCACACTCCACTGGCTTCCAGTTGAAGCTCGCATCCGCTACAAGACCATGGTGCTTGCCTATGGGAGCAGTGAGGGGAACGGCACCTCTGTACCTTCAGGCTCTGATCAGTCCCTACACCCAAACGAGGGCATTGCGTTCATCCACCTCTGGCCTGCTGGCTCCCCTTCCTCTGCGGAAGCATAGTTCCCCGCTCAGCCCAGTCAAAACTGTTCGCTGCTCTGGCACCCCAATGGTGGAAACAAGCTCCCTCACGACGCCAGGACAGCGGAGTCACTCACCACCTTCCGGAGACATTTGAAACCCCACTTCTTTAAGGAATACCTGGGTTAGGATAAAGTAATCCTTCTACCCCCCCCCCCCCCCCCCCAAATTGTAAAGTGGTTATCCCACTGGCTATAGGGTGAACGCACCAATTTGTGAGTCGCTCTGGCTAAGAGCGTCTGCTAAATGACGTTAATGTGCCCTTGAGCAAGGCACTTAACCCTAATTGCTCCTGTAAGTCGCTCTGGATAAGAGCGTCTGCTAAATGACTAAAATGTAATGTAAACCCTTTTGGGTTCCATTTAGAACCCTCTGTGTAAAGGGTTTTACCTGGAACCCAAAAGGGTTTTACCTGGAACCCAAAAGGGTTGTACTTGGAACCAAAAGGGTTATACCTGGAACCAAAAGGGTTCTACAAGGAATCAAAAGGGTTGTACCTGGAACCAAAAGGGTTCTACCTGGAACCAAAAGGGTTCTACCTGGAACCAAAAGGGTTGTACCTGGAACCAAAAGGGTTCTACCTGGAACCAAAAGGGTTCTACCTGGAACCAAAAGGGTTGTACCTGGAACCAAAAGGGTTCTACCTGGAACCCGTTTAGGTTCTAGATAGCTCCTTTCTTTGTAAGAGTTGACGATCATCTTTTAAAAATCCTGCTTGAAATCTTGATGCTGTTTTGCCCTTTTCTGATCCTCTAGGTCTTCCTGCTGCTGACTGTACCAGGTACAGTCAAGGAACCAAGTCATTCAAAAGAGGCAGAACATTAAAATAACTAACTCAAGGTAGGTCAACCAACAGCCCACCTGCATTTGGTTCCCATGACCTTTAACTGTTCACTTTATGAAATGTCTAGTGTGCCTTGATCTCTGTGGGAGTTGAACCAACGTGACTTAAACATGTACATATATCCATATGTGATCTCTGTGGGAGTTGAACCAACGTGACTTAAACATGTACATATATCCATATGTGATCTCTGTGGGAGTTGAACCAACGTGACTTAAACATGTACATATATCCACATGTGATCTCTGTGGGAGTTGAACCAACGACCTTGGCCACACAGTACAACAAACCTCTATTCTTTACAAACTTCTCTATCCTTGACACACACATCTCTATTCCTGAGCCACCTGTACGTGGAGTCGTCCTCTGTGAGCTCCCAAGGCCATAGCATGTCATCGTGGATGTGTGTGTGTGTGTGTGTGTGTGTGTGTGTGTGTGTGTGTGTGTGTATATGACCTACCTGTATGTTGAGTCGTCCTCTGTGTGCTCCCAGGCCATAGCATGTCATCGTGGATGTGTGTGTGTGTGTGTGTGTGTGATGTAACCTACCTGTATGTTGAGTCGTCCTCTGTGTGCTCCCAGGCCGTAACGTCTCATCGTGGATGTGTGTGTGTGTGTGTGTATGTGACCCACCTGTATGTTGAGTCGTCCTCTGTGTGCTCCCAGGCCGTAACGTCTCATCGTGGAGGCATGGAGCTGAAAGTCGTCTATCTTCAGGGTCTCCAGTCCCATGGGAGGGCATTCTGAAGGAACAAAACCACATGGTTAGTTCTCTGAAACCATTAGCAGGGTTAACCGATAAACAGAGGCCATTAGCAGGGCTAACCGATAAACAGAGGCCATTAGCAGGGCTAACCGATAAACAGAGGTGGAGGATGAGACTGCTAAACCATTAGCAGGGCTAACCGATAAACAGAGGTGGAGGATGAGACTGCTAAGATGCTGGATTGAGATCCACACCAATCAACACACACACACACACACACACGCACACACACACACACACACACACACACTGTTCACCTACGACTGCATGTCAAAACACGACTCCATCATCAAGTTTGTTGACAACCCGACAGTGGTAGGCCTGATTAGCGACGACAATGAGGAGGGAGGAGGTCAGAGACCTGGCAGCGTGGTGTCTGGTCAACAATCTCTCCCTCAACGTCAGCAAGACCAAGGAGCTGATCGTGGACTACAGGAAACAGAAGGTCAAGAGCTTCAAGTTCCTCGGCGTGCACATCAGCGAGGACCTGACATTGACCCATCACACCGACATTGTGGTGAAGGGGCAACAGCGCCTCTTCTCCCTTAGGCGACTGAAGAAATTTGGCATGGCCCCTCAGATCCTCAAGAACTTCTATAGATGCAACATTGAGATCATCTTGTCTGGCTGCATCACCGCCTGGTACGGCAACTGCACCGCTCTCAACGGATGGCCCAGTGCATCACTGGGGGTGAGCTCCCAGCCCCACAGGACATTTACTCCCAGGCGTCTCAGGAAGGCCCAGAAGATCATCAAGGACTCAAGTCACCCGAGCACCGGACTGTTCACTCTGTTAACATCTGGCAAACGGTATCGGAGTATCGGGTCTTGGACCAACAGGCTCCGAGACAGCTTCTACAACCAGGCCATCAGACTGCTGAACAGATAAGCCTACCTGTCTACCTGCTCAGACCTGCTATTCATCTGCACCTTATAGACTATTCACATTGACTCACCACACACACACACACACACACACACACACACACACACACACACACACACACAGTCTTCGCTGCTGTACTATTTACAGTATATACTATTTATTAAACTGCTCTACCAAGACACCATTCACTTTACTACTTGTAAATAAAAGTATTGACACATTCATAATGTATACTCTATATTATATTGTCTACATATTCTAAATATTTTAGATATTCTAACATATTCTATATATTCTACAGATTCTATATATTCTATATATTCTATATATTCTCCATATTCTATATATTCTCCATATTCTATATATTCTACATATTCTACATGTTCTACAAGTTCTATACATTCTATATATTCTACATATTCCATATATTCTACATATTCTATATATTCTACAGATTCTATATATTCTATATATTCTATATATTCTCCATGTTCTACATATTCTATATATTCTATAGATTCTATATATTCTACATATTCTACATATTCTATATATTCTACATATTCCATATATTCTACATATTCTATATATTCTACAGATTCTATATATTCTATATATTCTATATATTCTCCATGTTCTACATATTCTATATATTCTATAGATTCTATATATTCTACATATTCTACATGTTCTATAGATTCTATATATTCTACATATTCCATATATTCTACATATTCTAAAGATTCTATAGATTCTACATGTTCTACATATTCTACATATATTACATATTCTACATATTCTATAGATTCTACACTTTCTATATATTCTACATATTCTACATGTTCTACATGTTCTATACATTCTATAGATTCTACATATTCTACATATTCTATACATTCTATATATTCTCCATTTTCTACATATTCTATACAGTCTCCATATTCTCCATATTCTATATTTACATTTACATTTACGTCATTTAGCAGACGCTCTTATCCAGAGCGACTTACAAATTGGTGCATTCACCCTATAACCAGGGATACATTTTTTTTTTAAGAGGGGGGGGGGGGTAGAAGGATTACTTTATCCTATCCCAGGTATTCCTTAAAGAGGTGGGGTTTCAAATGTCTCCGGAAGGTGGTGAGTGACTCCGCTGTCCTGGCGTCGTGAGGGAGCTTGTTCCACCATTGGGGTGCCAGAGCAGCGAACAGTTTTGACTGGGCTGAGCGGGAACTATGCTTCCGCAGAGGAAGGGGAGCCAGCAGGCCAGAGGTGGATGAACGCATTGCCCTCGTTTGGGTGTAGGGACTGATCAGAGCCTGAAGGTACGGAGGTGCCGTTCCCCTCACAGCTCCATAGGCAAGCACCATGGTCTTGTAACAGATGTGAGCTTCAACTGGAAGCCAGTGGAGTGTGCGGAGGAGCGGGGGGACGTGAGAGAACTTGGGAAGGTTGAACACCAGACGGGCTGCGGCATTCTGGATGAGTTGTAGGGGTTTAATGGCACAGGCAGGGAGCCCAGCCAACAGCGAGTTGCAGTAATCCAGACGGGAGATGACAAGTGCCTGGATTAGGACCTGTGCCGCTTCCTGTGTAAGGCAGGGTCGTACTCTCCGAATGTTGTAGAGCATGAACCTGTAGGATCGGGTCACCGCCTTGATGTTAGCGGAGAACGACAGGGTATTGTCCAGGGTCACGCCAAGGCTCTTCGCACTCTGGGAGGAGGACACAACTGAGTTGTCAACCGTGATGGCGAGATCATGGAACGGGCAGTCCTTCCCCGGGAGGAAGAGCAGCTCCGTCTTGCCAAGGTTCAGCTTGAGGTGGTGATCCGTCATCCATACTGATATGTCTGCCAGACATGCAGAGATGCGATTCGCCACCTGGTTATCAGAAGGGGGAAAGGAGAAGATTAGTTGTGTATCGTCAGCGTAGCAATGATAGGAGAGGCCATGTGAGGATATGACAGAGCCAAGTGACTTGGTGTATAGCGAGAATAGGAGAGGGCCTAGAACTGAGCCCTGGGGGACACCAGTGGTGAGAGCACGTGTGCGGAGACAGCTTCTCGCCACGCCACTTGGTAGGAGCGACCGGTCAGGTAGGACGCAATCCAAGAGTGAGCCGCGCCGGAGATGCCCAGCTCGGAGAGGGTGGAGAGGAGGATCTGATGGTTCACAGTATCAAAGGCAGCAGACAGGTCTAGAAGGACAAGAGCAGAGTAGCGAGAGTTAGCTTTAGCTGTGCGGAGAGCCTCCGTGACACAGAGAAGAGCAGTCTCAGTTGAATGACCAGTCCTGAAACCTGACTGGTTAGGATCAAGAAGGTCATTCTGAGAGAGATAGCAAGAGAGTTGGCTAAAGACGGCACGCTCAATAGTTTTGGAAAGAAAAGAAAGAAGGGATACAAAGAGGGGCAAAGAGCTTACTAGGGTTAGAGGCAGATGCTTGGAATTTAGAGTGGTAGAAAGTGGCCTTAGCAGCAGAAACAGATGAAGAAAATGTAGAGAGGAGGGAGTGAAAAGATGCCAGGTCCGCAGGGAGTCTAGTTTTCTTCCATTTCCGCTCAGCTGCCCGGAGCTCTGTTCTGTGAGCTCGCAATGAGTCATCAAGCCACGGAGCTGGAGGGGAGGACTGAGCCGGCTGGGAGGATAGGGGACACAGAGAGTCAAAGGATGCAGAAAGGGAGGAGAGGAGGGTTGAGGAGGCAGAATCAGGAGATTGGAGGGAGAAGGATTGAGCAGAGGGAAGAGATGATAGGATGGAAGAGGAGAGAGTAGTGGGAGAGAGAGAGCGAAGGTTGCGGCGGCGCATTACCATCTGTGTAGGGGCAGAGTGAGTAGTGTAGGAGGAGAGCGAGAGAGAAAAGGATACAAAGTAGTGGTCGGAGACATGGAGGGGAGTTGCAGTGAGATTAGTAGAAGAGCAGCATCTAGTAAAGATGAGGTCAAGCGTATTGCCTGCCTTGTGAGTAGGGGGGGACGGTGAGAGGGTGAGGTCAAAAGAGGAGAGGAGTGGAAAGAAGGAGGCAGAGAGAAATGAGTTAAATGTAGACGTAGGGAGGTTGAAATCCCCCAAAACTGTGAGGGGTGAGCCATCCTCAGGAAAGGAACTTATCAAGGCGTCAAGCTCATTGATGAACTCTCAAAGGGAACCTGGAGGGCGATAGATGACAAGGATATTAAGCTTAAATGGGCTAGTGACTGTGACAGCATGGAATTCAAATGAGGAGATAGACAGATGGGTTAGGGGAAAAATTGAGAATGTCCACTTGGGAGAGATGAGGATTCCTGTGCCACCACCCCTCTGACCAGATGCTCTCGGGGTATGCGAGAACACATGGTCAGACGAGGAGAGAGCAGTAGGAGTAGCAGTGTTTTCAGTGGTAATCCATGTTTCCGTCAGCGCCATATAATCTACATATTCTACATATTCTACATATTATATATATTCTACATATTCTACATATTCTCCATATTCTCCATATTTTCCATATTCTCCATATTCTATATATTCTACATATTCTACATATTTTACATATTCTACATATTCGATATATTCTCCATATTCTATATATTCTCCATGTTCTCCATATTCTATATATTCTACATATTCTACATATTCTATATATTCTCCATATTCTCCATATTCTATATATTCTCCATATTCTCCATATTCTCCATATTCTATATATTCTCCATATTCTATATATTCTCCATATTCTCCATATTCTATATATTCTCCATATTCTCCATATTCTATATATTCTACATATTCTATCAATGGCGGCTGCTGAGGGGAGGATAACAGCTGGAACGGAGCAAATGGAATGGCATCAAACGCTTTGTGGATATGGGCCCGTGATCGTGCTGTTAGGAGGAGAGAGATCACTCCAAACTAAACCACAGCTCTGGGATTTCAAAGCAACTATTCTGTTTGTACATGCAGCATGCCCTGCACATGGTTTCCAATACCCTGCTGTCTCATGGACAAATGTTTTATATTTGCTCCATCAGTGGAGACTGAGTTGGCTGTCACATATGAACAGTATGAAAAGTTGAATTAGAAGCAGATGAGCATTGACTATTGAATTCTTCACTTCCTCAGAAAATGGTATGTGTATCTGTATGGAATGGTGTTTGTTTGTGTATCTGTATGGAATGGTTTTGTTTGTGTATCTGTATGGAATGGTGTTTGTTTGTGTATGGAATTGGTCAAGTCTACATATTTGATCCATAACAGGACACTGAGATACATAAACTCTCTCTCTCTCTCTCTCTCTCTCTCTCTCTCTCTCTCTCTCTCTCTCTCTCTCTCTCTCTCTCTCTCTCTCTCTCTCTCTCTCTCTCTCTCTCTCTCTCTCTCTCTCTCTCTCTCTCTCTCTCTCTCTCTCTCTCTCTCTCTCTATACCTGTCTCTCTCTACCTGTCTCTCTCTCTCTCTACCTTCCTCTCTCTCAATTCAATTTCAAGTTCAATTTAAGGGCTCTATTGGCATGGGAAACATGTTAACATTGCCAAAGCAAGTGAGGTAAATAATAAACAATCTCTCTAATCTCTCTCTCTCTCAAAATCTCTTAGAGTCTAATAGCTAACAAGCTTGCAGCTTACCCACCGGTGGGTCTGACCAATTAGTATGGTATTTACAGTACACAGCAAGGCAGCACCTGTGTTGCCCTTCCTATGACCCAGAGCTGACAAACCAGCATATACCGTAGAAAAGGAAACACCAACATAAAGTGTCTTAATAGGGTGTTGGGCCACCACGAGCCGGAACATTCTGGAACTCTATTGGAGGGATGCGTCACCATTCTTCCACGAGAAATTCCAACATTTGGTGTTTTGTTGACGGTGGTGGAAAACGCTGTCTCAGGCGCCGCTTTTGAGATGTGGTGACTGAGACGGCCATGGCATACGGCTTACATTGTTTTCATGCTCATCAAACCCTTCAGTGACCACTAGTGCCCTGTAGATGGGGGCATTGCTATCCTATGGGGGCATAGCCATGGTAGCCAAAATAATGGCCTGCCCAGCCTTTTTTATACATGACCCTAAGCATGATGGGATGTGAACTGCTTAACTAACTCAGGAACCTCACCTGTGTGGAAGCACCTGCTTTCAATATACTTTGTATCCCTCATTTACTCAAGTGTTTCCTTTATGTTAGCAGTTTCCTGTACATACAGTATCTGTGTCCCAAATGGCACCCTAGTCCCTATATAGTGCACTACTTTTTTTACCAGAGCCTACCAAAGCCCTATGGACCTGGTTAGAAGTACTGCACTACATACACATGTAGGATCTTAATTTGAGCCAGTTTGCTACAGCAGGAAAATAATCCTGCAGCAACAGGAAATGGGAATTATTATGTGGATTATAAATAATGGATCTTTTTTCCAAGTGTTGATACATTTTTCACAAGGGAAAATCAAGTCTGAAATTACAAACTTCAGAAGCCTTTTTCAGATCCTACATCTGTAGGGAACACAGTACCTAGACCCAGCGGCGTTTGGGACGTGACCATACAACACAGTACCTAGACCCAGCAGCGTTTGGGACGTGGCCATGCAACACAGTACCTAGACCCAGCGGCGTTTGGGACGTGGCCATGCAACACAGTACCTAGACCCAGCGGCGTTTGGGACGTGACCATACAACACAGTACCTAGACCCAGCGGCGTTTGGGACGTGGCCATGCAACACAGTACCTAGACCCAGCGGCGTTTGGGACGTGGCCTTACAACACAGTACCTAGACCCAGCGGCGTTTGGGACGTGGCCTTACAACACAGTACCTAGACCCAGCGGCGTTTGGGACGTGGCCATGCAACACAGTACCTAGACCCAGCGGCGTTTGGGACGTGGCCATGCAACACAGTACCTAGACCCAGCGGCGTTTGGGACGTGGCCATACAACACAGTACCTAGACCCAGCGGCGTTTGGGACGTGGCCATTCAACACAGTACCTAGACCCAGCGGCGTTTGGAACGTGGCCAATACAACACAGTACCTAGACCCAGCGGCGTTTGGGACGTGGCCATACAACACAGAACCTAGACCCAGCGGCGTTTGTTCAACGCGGCATCAGAACTCATTAGGGTCAACCTGAGCTCTCACAGCAGGCTTAACGTCCACTAAAAACAAGCAGAGAGAGAGAGAGAGACAGAGAGAGAGAGAGAGAGAGAGAGAGAGAGAGAGAGAGAGAGAGAGAGAGAGAGAGAGAGAGAGAGAGAGAGGAGAGAGAGAGAGAGGTTGCATTCCAAATGGCACCCTATTCCCTATATAGTGCACTACTTTTGACCAAATATTTATTCCCTATGGGCTCTGGTAAAAAGTAGTGCACTACATAGGGAATAGGGTGCCATTTTGTGACACAACCAGAGCACAAGCTAACAGGAAAAACAAACTGTGCAAAACAGAGCACATGCCATCCTGTCGAGCATGCATGAATCATTATGAACATTGTTGCCTCCCAAATGGCACCCTATCCCCTACATATTCCCTATAGGGCCCTGGTTAAAAGTAGTGCACTGTGTAGGGAATAGGGTGGCATTTGGGAGGCACTCCAGGTGTATGAAGGAGTACTCAGAGTACTGCAGTGCAGAGCTATTCAGGAACACTACACAGCAACCCAGCAAACCAGGGACATTCCCAGAACATTAGCTAAGATTCAAATTAAGTTCTAGTTAGGGTTTTCACTAACATTAAGATGATAACATCCCATAAACATTACAAGAATGCTTTTATGTTTTAATTTAAATATCCTTGGAATGTTCTCCTAACATGCACTAAAATGTTGTACACAACAGAACACTCCCCAAACGTTCTCATTAGGTTTCCAGGTAATTTAATAACACAATGTACCAGTAATGTTTTCCCAGCAAACCAAAATTGGTTCTGTGAAAGTTCCCAGAACATTCTTAAGGTTGCGGCAAAAACTGTCCAGTTGTACTGATGATTATACAATGTTTGTATAAAACATTCGCCTGATGTTGCAAGTACGTTCCCAGAACACATTTTGTCTGTTCTTTAAAGGTTCCCAGAATGTTTCATTAGGTTGTGGGAACAGTTTGGTTGGAACATTGTGGGGACACCACAAAAGATTTGTTCCCAAAACACAAAAACTGTCCAGTTGTGCGGATGATTCTACAATGTTCCTTTTAGGCTGCAAAAACATTCCCCTGATGTTACAAAAACATTCCCAGAACACATTTTGTTTGTTCTTTAAAGGTTCCCAAAACATTTAATTAGGTTGTGGGAACAGTGTGGATACATTACAAGAGATAGGTTCCCAAAACACAAAATATGCTCAATTGTGATGACATTCATACAATGTTTAAGTTAGTTTTCACAGGACATTCCCTTAATGTTGCAAGTATATTCTTGTGATATTCACAAAGGTTGCATAGAACATTCCAAGAAGGTTGCATAATGTTCCATATTTCCAAATAAGTCCGTTTTTATGGCGTTCATAAGTTCAACATAATATTCCAGTGATGTTCACGTAAAATACATTTGACCTTGTCTTGGAAGTCCTCAGATCATTTAGAACATGTTCTATTTAAGCTTTACCTAACCAGAACATTCTAATGTGCAGCTCCTTAAAGAGGATTGGATCGCATCGCCATTATGTTTCTCTTTGCAGATTTAATGGCCATTCACGTTTGAGAACTGCATTGTGGGCCCACCACTGGTAATAAAGACACACAGCATTTAGTCATACAACCACTTTATTTTTTTATATTTTTTTTTACCCTTAACATGTTGATAAACTGCACATTAATTCATTTCACATTTGAACAGAATGTAATCATACACACAACCCTACTTTGTACATTTAATATGTGGACAAGCTGCACGTATGGGTTTGACCCTACTACCTTTGGTTCCCAAGCCAGGTCTTCTATCCTCTGCAACACCAGGGAAGCTCTCTTACGGCTTATTTTTTCAGTATGATCGCCATGGCAGTATGGTCGCCACGGCAGTATGGTCGCCACGGCAGTATGGTCCCCACGGCAGTATGGTCACCACGGCAGTATGGTTGCCATGGCAGTATGGTCAATCAGGAATTCCATGCTTCCTTTTTTAGCCTTCTTAGACATAACTAACCAAGGGAAATACTGGTAACTGGGTTATTCACCATCACTTCACCCATCCTCTTTATATGCTGTGTACTTCTGGGCCCATAATTACAAGCTATCCAAGACTATGAGTGCTAACCCCTGGACGACGCTGGGCCAAGTGTGCGCCGCCTCATGGGACTCCCGGTCACGGCCGGCGGTGACACAGCCTGGTATTGAACCCGGGGCTGTAGTGACGCCTCAAGCACTGGGATGCAGAGGGCAACAACATCTCTGAGACATCTGCGTTTCTGTGGAAAATGTTACAACTGAGTGGAATAAGTAAGTAAATGAGTTGTTGTAACCTCTCCCAGCTGAGGACAACACTAAGAGCAGTTCCCAGACTGCCCACAGACTCCAAACGGCGGCATCAGAACGTATCAGGGTCAACTTGAGCCCTCACA
>CM072218.1:4033455-4053001 GCA_036851935.1 Coregonus suidteri
CACTATACACAGGTGATGATTCCACCTGCAGCAGGACAGGTACATACCTCAGCCCCAGTCTACCCCCTTCCCGAGGCACGTGGGAGGATTCCTGAACCGTCGAGTCATTGCAGCCACAGCTGCTCCCAGTTAGCAGCCAATAGCGCGCCAGGCCACTGCAGGACACCACCTATACCACGTGCTGCTCCCAGTTAGCAGCCAATAGCGCGCCAGGCCGCTGCAGGACACCACCTATACCCATGCTCCCCTCTCTCACACACCCACTACGGCTGAACCAATCACTGAGCTGCTACTGAATGTGCCCTGTGGTGCCATAGAGAAAGATTTCGGCCAGAACACTACGATTTAATATAATGAGAGTGTGTGTGTGTGTGTGTGTGTGTGTGTGTCTCATGTGTGCTCTGCACATCAGAACAGGAGCCCCCTCCTCCTAATTCAATCCTTTCCTCCCTGCGGAGGTTAATACCTCTCCTCTAGTATGGGCCACGTAGCCCTCCGAACACCACACAGAGGCTGCGCACCAAATCGCACCCTATTTCCTATCAGTGTTGGGGGCACTAGTCAGAATTAGTGCAGGGAACAGTGTTGGGGAACGTTACTTTTAAAAGTAACTCGTTACGTGTTACAACGTCACTTACTGTGGAAAGAAACTCATTACAGTACTTTTGCGTTACCAAAACCCTTTTGAAGATGTCTTGCGCGTGTCGGCCATTCTTCTGCTATTTCCTGAACACTGGAAAAGCCTCTTGGCTGCCTAAGCCCAATGACACGTCTTCTGGAATCCATCATTCTAACGGTCTAGTAAATACATTTCATATTGGCCTATTGCCCGTCGCAAAAAAAGGTTATGAAGGTCTTTGGCGACATTAGAATACAAAATCAAATGTATTTCAAAGAACACAAAAGCATTTTCATTAGTTTATGGCTCTATCTACAAACTAAAACAGAACAACTCAAGCGTTGAAATCCATTAATAAACAGCATTACAAAGATAATTTATTATTCATTCGTCCAAGGGCAGGTCTTAAGGAACGAAAGGGTGCTCTCCATCATCTACAGGATCTGTGGAGGGATGGAGGGGCCGAGGCTTAGAGGGGTGGAGAGATGGAGGGATGGAGGGGCCGGGGCTTAGAGGGGTGGAGAGATGGAGGGATGGAGGGGCCGGGGCTTAGAGGGGTGGAGAGATGGAGGGATGGAGGGGCCAAGGCTTAGAGGGGTGGAGAGATGGAGGGATGGAGGGGCCGAGGCTTAGAGGGGTGGAGGGATGGAGGGATGGAGGGATGGAGGGGCCGGGGCTTAGAGGGGTGGAGAGATGGAGGGATGGAGGGGCCGAGGCTTAGAGGGGTGGAGGGATGGAGGGGCCGAGGCTTAGAGGGGTGGAGAGATGGAGGGATGGAGGGGCCGAGGCTTAGAGGGGTGGAGAGATGGAGGGATGGAGGGATGGAGGGGCCGGGGCTTAGAGGGGTGGAGAGATGGAGGGATGGAGGGGCCGGGGCTTAGAGGGGTGGAGGGATGGAGGGATGGAGGGGCCAAGGCTTAGAGGGGTGGAGGGATGGAGGGGCCGAGGCTTAGAGGGGTGGAGAGATGGAGGGATGGAGGGGCCGGGGCTTAGAGGGGTGGAGAGATGGAGGGATGGAGGGGCCAAGGCTTAGAGGGGTGGAGAGATGGAGGGATGGAGGGGCCGAGGCTTAGAGGGGTGGAGAGATGGAGGGATGGAGGGGCCGGGGCTTAGAGGGGTGGAGAGATGGAGGGATGGAGGGGCCGAGGCTTAGAGGGGTGGAGAGATGGAGGGATGGAGGGGCCGGGCTTAGAGGGGTGGAGAGATGGAGGGATGGAGGGGCCGAGGCTTAGAGGGGTGGAGAGATGGAGGGATGGAGGGGCCAAGGCTTAGAGGGGTGGAGAGATGGAGGGATGGAGGGGCCGAGGCTTAGAGGGGTGGAGAGATGGAGGGATGGAGGGGCCGGGGCTTAGAGGGGTGGAGAGATGGAGGGATGGAGGGGCCGGGGCTTAGAGGGGTGGAGAGATGGAGGGGGGCCGAGGCTTAGAGGGGTGGAGAGATGGAGGGATGGAGGGGCCGGGGCTTAGAGGGGTGGAGAGATGGAGGGATGGAGGGGCCGGGGCTTAGAGGGGTGGAGAGATGGAGGGATGGAGGGGCCGAGGCTTAGAGGGGTGGAGAGATGGAGGGATGGAGGGGCCGAGGCTTAGAGGGGTGGAGAGATGGAGGGATGGAGGGGCCGAGGCTTAGAGGGGTTAGAGGGGGGGGCTGGAGAGATGGAGGGATGGAGGGATGGAGGGGCCGGGGCTTAGAGGGGTGGAGAGATGGAGGGATGGAGGGGCCAAGGCTTAGAGGGGTGGAGAGATGGAGGGATGGAGGGGCCGAGGCTTAGAGGGGTGGAGAGATGGAGGGATGGAGGGGCCGGGGCTTAGAGGGGTGGAGAGATGGAGGGATGGAGGGGCCGGGGCTTAGAGGGGTGGAGAGATGGAGGGATGGAGGGATGGAGGGGCCGGGGCTTAGAGGGGTGGAGAGATGGAGGGATGGAGGGGCCGGGGCTTAGAGGGGTGGAGAGATGGAGGGATGGAGGGGCCGAGGCTTAGAGGGGTGGAGAGATGGAGGGATGGAGGGATGGAGGGGCCGGGGCTTTGAGGGGTGGAGGGATGGAGGGATGGAGGGGCCGAGGCTTAGAGGGGTGGAGAGATGGAGGGATGGAGGGGCCGGGGCTTAGAGGGGTGGAGAGATGGAGGGATGGAGGGGCCGAGGCTTAGAGGGGTGGAGGGATGGAGGGATGGAGGGGCCGAGGCTTAGAGGGGTGGAGAGATGGAGGGATGGAGGGGCCGAGGCTTAGAGGGGTGGAGAGATGGAGGGATGGAGGGGCCGGGGCTTAGAGGGGTGGAGAGATGGAGGGATGGAGGGATGGAGGGATGGAGGGATGGAGGGGCCGAGGCTTAGAGGGGTGGAGAGATGGAGGGATGGAGGGGCCGAGGCTTAGAGGGGTGGAGAGATGGAGGGATGGAGGGGCCGGGGCTTAGAGGGGTGGAGAGATGGAGGGATGGAGGGATGGAGGGATGGAGGGATGGAGGGCCGAGGCTTAGAGGGGTGGAGAGATGGAGGATGGAGGGGCCGGGGCTTAGAGGGGTGGAGAGATGGAGGGATGGAGGGGCCGAGGCTTAGAGGGGTGGAGGGATGGAGGGCCGAGGCTTAGAGGGGTGGAGAGATGGAGGGATGGAGGGGGCCGAGGCTTAGAGGGGTGGAGAGATGGAGGGATGGAGGGATGGAGGGGCCGGGGCTTAGAGGGGTGGAGAGATGGAGGGATGGAGGGGCCAAGGCTTAGAGGGGTGGAGAGATGGAGGGATGGAGGGGCCAAGGCTTAGAGGGGTGGAGAGATGGAGGGATGGAGGGGGGCCGAGGCTTAGAGGGGTGGAGAGATGGAGGATGGATGGAGGGGCCGGGGCTTAGAGGGGTGGAGAGATGGAGGGATGGAGGGGCCGGGGCTTAGAGGGGTGGAGAGATGGAGGGATGGAGGGGCCGAGGCTTAGAGGGGTGGAGAGATGGAGGGTTGGAGGGGCCGAGGCTTAGAGGGGTGGAGAGATGGAGGGATGGAGGGGCCAAGGCTTAGAGGGGTGGAGAGATGGAGGGATGGAGGGGCCGGGGCTTAGAGGGGTGGAGAGATGGAGGGATGGAGGGGCCGGGGCTTAGAGGGGTGGAGAGATGGAGGGATGGAGGGGCCGAGGCTTAGAGGGGTGGAGAGATGGAGGGATGGAGGGGCCGAGGCTTAGAGGGGTGGAGAGATGGAGGGATGGAGGGGCCGAGGCTTAGAGGGGTGGAGAGATGGAGGGATGGAGGGATGGAGGGGCCGGGGCTTAGAGGGGTGGAGAGATGGAGGGATGGAGGGGCCAAGGCTTAGAGGGGTGGAGAGATGGAGGGATGGAGGGGCCGGGGCTTAGAGGGGTGGAGAGATGGAGGGATGGAGGGGCCGGGGCTTAGAGGGGTGGAGAGATGGAGGGATGGAGGGGCCAAGGCTTAGAGGGGTGGAGAGATGGAGGGATGGAGGGGCCAAGGCTTAGAGGGGTGGAGAGATGGAGGGATGGAGGGGCCGGGGCTTAGAGGGGTGGAGAGATGGAGGGATGGAGGGATGGAGGGGCCGGGGCTTAGAGGGGTGGAGAGATGGAGGGATGGAGGGGCCGGGGCTTAGAGGGGTGGAGAGATGGAGGGGCCGAGGCTTAGAGGGGTGGAGAGATGGAGGGATGGAGGGATGGAGGGGCCGGGGCTTAGAGGGGTGGAGGGATGGAGGGATGGAGGGGCCGAGGCTTAGAGGGGTGGAGAGATGGAGGGATGGAGGGGCCGGGGCTTAGAGGGGTGGAGAGATGGAGGGATGGAGGGGCCGAGGCTTAGAGGGGTGGAGGGATGGAGGGATGGAGGGGCCGAGGCTTAGAGGGGTGGAGGGATGGAGGGGCCGAGGCTTAGAGGGGTGGAGAGATGGAGGGATGGAGGGGCCGAGGCTTAGAGGGGTGGAGAGATGGAGGGATGGAGGAGAAGGGAAAGGCCTCTTCCAACATATACACAAACCTGCTGTCTCTCATCTATCTGGATGGAGAGATGGAGGGATGGAGGGATGGAGAGATGGAGGGATGGAGGGATGGAGAGATGGAGGGATGGAGGGGCCGGGGCTTAGAGGGGTGGAGAGATGGAGGGATGGAGGGATGGAGGGATGGAGGGATGGAGGGGCCGAGGCTTAGAGGGGTGGAGAGATGGAGGGATGGAAGAGGAGGGAGGGGCCGAGGCTTAGAGGGGTGGAGAGATGGAGGGATGGAGGGATGGAGGGGCCGGGGCTTAGAGGGGTGGAGAGATGGAGGGATGGAGGGATGGAGGGATGGAGGGGCCGAGGCTTAGAGGGGTGGAGAGATGGAGGGATGGAGGGGCTGAGGCTTAGAGGGGTGGAGAGATGGAGGGATGGAGGGATGGAGGGGCCGAGGCTTAGAGGGGTGGAGAGATGGAGGGATGGAGGGATGGAGGGATGGAGGGATGGAGGGCCTCCTCTAGTAAGACTACCTAAAGAGATTATTTTTTGTATTGTTCTCTTTGTTCTCTCCGTTCATCATAGATTGATTTAGATTCAGATGGTCTTCCCTGAATCTCTGCCCTCAAATCCATCTTCTCTGTTCCCATGTATAGGATGGCTCAACTTTTCAATTGAGATTCATCACATGTATCGCTATGACTTAGTCCCAAATGGCAACCTATTCCCTATATAGTGCACTACTTTTGACCAGAGCCCGTACTATGTAGGGGAAAAGGGTGGCATTTGGGAGGTTTCCTATGAGGGTCTGGTTCACATTACTTATCTTGACCTTCTCAGAACAATAGCATCAGATAATCAGCAAAGCCGACTCACAATGTTAATCCCTAATAATACAACTTCTGGTGTCGTATATCCTAACATTGGAGGGAAAATATGTTTCTAGTCAGTAACTGGCCGTAAACTGTACAACCTCTTATTTAGACCTTTGGTGTTATTGTTTCAAAGACCTGTCTTTTGATTGGCTGGGAAATTGGATGATAACGTTGGAAGACTCTTTAGCCAATCAAAAATACCACAAAAACAACCACGTCGTTTAAATGAATCATCAGAGGCAGACAAGTTGGCGTCAAGGTCATCAGGAGACTATAATCCATTTCAAGGTCATCAGGAGACTGTAATCCATTTTGGTCTAATGACTTTTCCAGTCTAGTGTTGCATGTAATCCTATTGCCTCTCTACACACATATAGACGAGAGTCATTAGTAAAGCCCTCCCCAGATACAATAGTATACAGTGAGGGAAAAAACGATTTGATCCCCTGCTGATTTTGTACGTTTGCCCACTGACAAAGACATGATCAGTCTATAATTTTAATGGTAGGTTTATTTGAACAGTGAGAGACAGAATAACAACAACAAAAAATCCAGAAAAACGCATGTCAGAAATGTTATAAATTGATTTTGCATTTTAATGAGGGAAATAAGTATTTGACGCCCCTCTCAATCAGAAAGATTTCTGGCTCCCAGGTGTCTTTTATACAGGTAACGAGCTGAGATTAGGAGCACACTCTTAAAGGGAGCGATCCTAATCTCAGTTTGTTACCAGTATAAAAGACACCTGTCCACAGAAGCAATCAATCAATCAGATTTCAAACTCTCCACCATGGCCAAGACCAAAGAGCTCTCCAAGGATGTCAGGGACAAGATTGTAGACCTACACAAGGCTGGAATTGGCTACAAGACCATCGCCAAGCAGCTTGGTGAGAAGGTGACAACAGTTGGTGCGATTATTCGCAAATGGAAGAAACACAAAATAACTGTCAATCTCCCTCGGTCTGGGGCTCCATGCAAGATCTCACCTCGTGGAGTCAATGATCATGAGAACGGTGAGGAATCAGCCCAGAACTACACGAGAGGATCTTGTCAATGATCTCAAGGCAGCTGGGACCATAGTCACCAAGAAAACAATTGGTAACACACTACGCCGTGAAGGACTGAAATCCTGCAGCGCCCGCAAGATCCCCCTGCTCAAGAAAGCACATATACAGGCCCGTCTAAAGTTTGCCAATGAACATCTGAATGATTCAGAGGAGAACTGGGTGAAAGTGTTGTGGTTGTTGTGGATGAGACCAAAATCGAGCTCTTTGGCATCAACTCAACTTGCTTTGGCATCAACCTCTTGTTATTCTGTCTCTCACTGTTCAAATAAACCGACCATTAAAATTATAGACTGATCATGTCTTTGTCAGTGGGCAAACGTACAAAATCAGCAGGGGATCAAATACTTTTTTCCCTCACTGTAGATCCACTGTGGTTACAGCAGTCGTTTGTTAAAAGCACTCTGAACATTTTAATACAGTGGTTTTGGATGGCCTGTATATGCACCAACACAACCTCTTCAGCATGGGACCAATAATGTTTTTCACCATACGCTACAGAGCTTGGGATTGACCTTTCAACTAAATAACCTGCTGCTCTTGTAGGTCAGTGGTCAGACATGGTCACCCATGGTATTGTGTGTGTGTGTGTGTGTGTGTGTGTGTGTGTGTGTGTGTGTGTGTGTGTGTGTGTGTGTGTGTGTACAGAAACAGTAACAGTACCTGACTTGATTTCAGTGGCCCTGGTCTTGTCTGTTTCTCTGACGTTCTCTGCCTTGCCGGTCGTCTCCTTCTGGCTGGGGGGACGCTTGTTCCTGTCGGTTGTCTCCTCCTGGCTTGGGGACGCTTGTTCCTGTCGGTCGTCTCCTGGCTGGGGGACGCTTGTTCCTGTCGGTCGTCTCCTTCTGGCTGGGGGGACGCTTGTTCGTGTCGGTCGTCTCCTTCTGGCTGGGGGGACGTTTGTTCCTGTCGGTCCCCCGGGCCCCTTCGAAGGGGGGAACAGGTGGTACTATCTCCTCCTCAGGTGCTACGTGGTAGTAGTGGTCCCTGGTGAGTAACTCCTGCATGTAGTAATCCTCGTCCTCAGCAGGAGCAGCGGAGCCATGACTCACATCCAGGTCCAGGAGTAGGAAGAGTAGCCCCAGGAGGGAGAGGTGGTTGAGACGCTGGCCCATCATGGTGGCCTGTCCCTGGGGAGGTATCACCAGCTGAAGGTCCTGCCGGTTGGTTGTAGCTGGTCTTGGTTCCGAGGTCTCCAGAGGGCTGCTTTCTGCGTCCCATCAACTGCAGCTCCCCTTCTCTTCCTCCCCTCCTCTCTCTCTCCTACTCCGGAACAGACAGAGGCACGGACGGGGAAGTTCACAAAGTTCCCAGAGCGCTCCAAGTTACTGACGACAGCAGCGGAGCCAGAGGGTCCATGGGAGTCTCTCTCTCTGCCGGGGAAAAATGTAGGGAGGGAGGGAGAAACACTCAGGGAGAGAAAGCAGAAGAGTTACAGAAGGAAGGAAAGAGAGACAGAGTGAGAGAGGGATTTTTCCTCCTTAAAAGTTGGCAGGTGTCCTCAGGCTCCAAATCCTCCGGAAAAAAGAACCCTTTAGGTTTTGAGAGAGTCAGTAGAAGCCAGACGTTTGAGAGCAGTTGGTTTTCGATTGACAGTGGCTAGTAGTACAGTTGTGAGACGAGATGAGCAGCACTGCACACGTTGACACTTTACTGGATCTCTGCTTTCATCCAGATCCCCTCCCACTCCCTTCTGGTTTGGGGCAGAACGCCATGTGTGTGTGTGTGTGTGTCTGTTTTTCTTTACTGCGGAACAGAGAGTCTTCAGAATTATCCTCTTCTTAACCCCGGGGGGGAGAGAGAGAGAGAGAGAGAGAGAGAGAGAGAGAGAGAGAGAGAGAGAGAGAGAGAGAGAGAGAGAGAGAGAGAGAGAGAGAGAGAGAGAGAGAGAGAGAGAGAGAGAGAGAGAGAGAGAGAGAGAGAGAGAGAGAGAGAGAGAGAGAGAGAAGAATGCTGCTCACTGAAACGTTCTTGATACAGTTTAACTGCCCCCAATTTGTAACATAATATTAACATGCTCTGTTCTATGTATCAAAACAGAGCAACAAAACAAAACAACTCTCCCATCTATCATCCACCTCAGCCCCATCTATCATCCACCTCAGCCCCATCTATTATCCACCTCAGCCCCATCTATCATCCACCTCAGCCCCATCTATCATCCACCTCAGCCCCATCTATCATCCACCTCAGCCCCATCTATCATCCACCTCAGCCCATCTATCATCCACCTCAGCCCATCTATCATCCACCTCAGCCCATCTATCATCCACCTCAGCCCATCTATCATCCACCTCAGCCCATCTATCATCCACCTCAGCCCATCTATCATCCACTTCAGCCCATCTATCATCCACCTCAGCCCCATCTATCATCCACCTCAGCCCCATCTATCATCCACCTCAGTCCATCTATCATCCACCTCAGCCCCATCTATCATCCACCTCAGCCCATCTATCATCCACCTCAGCCCATCTATCATCCACCTCAGTCCATCTATCATCCACCTCAGCCCCATCTATCATCCACCTCAGCCCATCTATCATCCACCTCAGCCCCATCTATCATCCACCTCAGCCCCATCTATCATCCACCTCAGCCCCATCTATCATCCACCTCAGCCCATCTATCATCCACCTCAGCCCATCTATCATCCACCTCAGCCCCATCTATCATCCACCTCAGCCCCATCTATCATCCACCTCAGCCCCATCTATCATCCACCTCAGCCCATCTATCATCCACCTCAGCCCATCTATCATCCACCTCAGCCCCATCTATCATCCACCTCAGCCCCACCTATCATCCACCTCAGCCCATCTATCATCCACCTCAACCCCATCTATCATCCACCTCAGTCCATCTACAAACTGGGAGACAATTTGTGTCCCCTATGATTTTAAGTGTTAGTAGATGAAGTGTCCCCTATGATTTTAAGTGTTAGTAGATGAAGTGTCCCCTATGATTTTAAGTGTTAGTAGATGAAGTGTCCCCTATGATTTTAAGTGTTAGTAGATGAAGTGTCCCCTATGATTTTAAGTGTTAGTAGATGAAGTGTCCCCTATGATTTTAAGTGTTAGTAGTCATTGAAGTGTCCCCTATGATTTTAAGTGTTAGTTGATGAAGTGTCCCCTATGATTTTAAGTGTTAGTAGATGAAGTGTCCCCTATGATTTTAAGTGTTAGTTGATGAAGTGTCCCCTATGATTTTAAGTGTTAGTAAGATGAAGTGTTCCCTATGATTTTAAGTGTTAGTAGATGAAGTGTCCCCTATGATTTTAAGTGTTAGCGGATGAAGTGTCCCCCATGATTTTAAGTGTTAGTGGATGAAGTGTCCCCTATGATTTTAAGTGTTAGTGGATGAAGTGTCCCCTATGATTTTAAGTGTTAGTAGATTAAGTGTCCCCTATATGATTTTAAGTGTTAGTGGATGAAGTGTCCCCTATGATTTTAAGTGTTAGTAGATGAAGTGTCCCCTATGATTTTAAGTGTTAGTAGATGAAGTGTCCCCTATGATTTTAAGTGTTAGTAGATGAAGTGTCCCCTATGATTTTAAGTGTTAGTAGATGAAGTGTCCCCTATGATTTTAAGTGTTAGTGGATGAAGTGTCCCCTATGATTTTACGTGTTAGTAGATGAAGTGTCCCCTATGATTTTAAGTGTTAGTGGATGAAGTGTCCCCTATGATTTTAAGTGTTAGTAGATGAAGTGTTCCCTATGATTTTAAGTGTTAGTAGATGAAGTGTCCCCTATGATTTTAAGTGTTAGCGGATGAAGTGTCCCCCATGATTTTAAGTGTTAGTGGATGAAGTGTCCCCTATGATTTTAAGTGTTAGTGGATGAAGTGTCCCCTATGATTTTAAGTGTTAGTAGATGAAGTGTCCCCTATGATTTTAAGTGTTAGTGGATGAAGTGTCCCCTATGATTTTAAGTGTTAGTAGATGAAGTGTCCCCTTATGATTTTAAGTGTTAGTAGATGAAGTGTCCCCTATGATTTTAAGTGTTAAAAAGTCTAAACTATTCTCTCTTAGGTTTCTGGGAAAATAATGAACTTGGCGTTCGCTAGCCTCGCTGTAACTATTCCCGGTATAGTGCTCTATGGGCCCTGGTCAAAGTTACTGCACTCTGTAGGGAATAGGGTGCCATTTGGGACTCAGATGTTTCGTGAGAATACTTTGGCTTTTGTTTGATGCCCAGACCTGTTTGGACGTAGCTGTAATTTGCACATTAGTGAGTGGTTGAGGTGAGACAGGGAGTCTCTCTGTGCAGCGTCCAGGCATGCTCAGACAGTGTCTCTTTGTCGCTCTCTCTCTGTGTGTGTGTGTGTGTGTGTGTGTGTGTGTGTGTGTGTGTGTGTGTGTGTGTGTGTGTGTGTGTGTGTGTGTGTGTGTGTGTGTGTGTGTGTGTGTGTGTGTGTGTGTGTGTGTGTGCGTGCACGTGTGTGCATGCGTGAACGCTCAGATGGAGCTCTTCCCTTTACGTCACAGCTGCAATAGCCATTGCAATCACAACACACACACAAACACACACACACACACACACACACACACACACACACACACACACACACCCATCTCCTGTCCCACAGGCTGACAGCACTGAGCTTCACCTTGACTGCGTCCATACACTCTTAGAGAAAAGGGTTCCAAAAGGGTTATTTTTGCTGTCCCCCATAGGAGAACCCGTTTTGGTTCCAGATAGAACCACTTTCTAGGGTAATCAACACAAATAATAAGTATGTACACTTCAACCACTCCATGCAAAGGGTTCCTATGTGGAACCTAGAAATATAGAGTTCTACCTGGAACCAACTAAGGGTTATAGACTACCTGACTGAACCAAAAGGGTTAGACTACCTGGAACCACTAATCAACAGAGAGACCTGAACACTAATCAAACCCTGAGATATCCTAGACTAGACTGACCTACTAATCAACAGACAAGACTAATATAGTAGCCTATATACACCTAGACTAGACATTACTGCAGACCATAGAACTAGACAGACTAGACTGAGATATAGACCTAGACTAGACTGAGACTGAGATATAGACCTAGACTAGACTAGACTGAGATATAGACCTAGACTAGACTGAGATATAGACCTAGACTAGACTGAGATATAGACCTAGACTAGACTGAGATATAGACCTAGACTAAACTGAGATATAGACCTGAGATATAGACCTAGACTAGACTGAGATATAGACCTAGACTAGACTGAGATATAGACCTAGACTAGACTGAGATATAGACCTAGACTAGACTGAGATATAGACCTAGACTAGACTGAGATATAGACCTATAGACTGAGATAGACCTAGACTAGACGGATATAGACCTAGACTAGACTGAGATATAGACCTAGACCTAGACTGAGATATAGACCTAGACTAGACTGAGATAGATATAGACCTAGACTAGACTGAGATATAGACCTAGACCGAGATATAGACCTAGACCTAGACCTAGATATAGACCTAGACCTAGATATAGAACTAGACCTAGACCTAGACCTAGATATAGACCTAGACCTAGATATAGAACTAGACTGAGATATAGACCTAGACTAGACTTGAGATATAGACCTAGACTGAGATATAGACCTAGACTAGAGATATAGACCTAGACTAGACTGACCTATAGACCTAGACTGAGATATAGGTACCTAGACTAACTGAGATATAGACCTAGACTAGACTGAGATATAGACCTAGACTAGACTGAGATATAGACCTAGACTGAGATATAGACCTAGACTAGACTGAGATATAGACCTAGACTAGACTGAGATATAGACCTAGACTGAGATATAGACCTACTAGACTGAGATATAGACCTAGACTGAGACCTAGACTAGACTGAGATATAGACCTAGATGAGATATAGACCTAGACTAGAGACCTAGACTAGACTGAGATATAGACCTAGACTGAGATATAGACCTAGACTAGACTGAGATATAGACCTAGACTAGACTGAGATATAGACCTACTAGACCTAGACTAGACTGAGATATAGACCTAGACTAGACCTAGACTAGACTGAGATATAGACCTAGACTAGACTGAGATATAGACCTAGACCTAGACTGAGATATAGACCTAGACTAGACTGAGATATAGACCTAGACTAGACTGAGATATAGACCTAGACTAGACTGAGATTAGACCCTATGACTAGACCTAGACTGAGATATAGACCTAGACTGACTGAGATATAGACCTAGACTAGACTGAGATATAGACCTAGACTGAGATATAGACTAGACTAGACTGAGATATAGACCTAGACTAGAGATATAGACCTAGACTACTGAGATATAGACCTAGACTAGACTGAGATATAGACCTAGACTAGACTGAGATATAGACCTAGACTAGACTGAGATATAGACCTAGACTATGAGACTAGAGATATAGACCTAGACTGAGATATAGACCTAGACTGAGATATAGACCTAGACTGAGATATAGACCTAGACTGAGATATAGACCTAGACTAGACTGAGATAGACAGATAGACTAGACTGAGATATACCTAGACTAGACTGAGATATAGACCTAGACTGAGATATAGACCTAGACTAGACTGAGATAGACTAGACTAGACTGAGATATAGACCTAGACTAGACTGAGATATAGACCTAGACTAGACTAGACTGAGACTATAGACGACTAGACCTAGACTAGACTGAGATATAGACCTAGACTGACTGAGATATAGACCTAGACTGAGATATAGACCTAGACTGATACTGAGATATAGACCTGACCTATATAGACTAGACTAGACTGAGATATAGACCTAGACTAGACTGAGATATAGACCTAGACTAGACTGAGATATAGACCTAGACTAGACTAGACTGAGATATGAGATATAGACCTATTGACTGAGATATAGACCTAGACTGAGATATAGACTAGACTAGACTGAGATATAGACCTAGACTGAGATATAGACTCTAGACTAGACCTAGACTATACTGAGATAATAGACCTGAGATATAGACCTAGACTGATATAACCTAGACTGAGAGATATAGACCTAGACTAGACTGAGATACTTAGATAGATAGACCTAGACTAGACTGAGATATAGACCTAGACTGAGATATAGACCTAGACTAGACTGAGATAATAGATATAGACTAGACTGAGACCTATGACTGAGACTAGACTCTAGACTGAGATATAGCCTAGACTAGACTGAGATAGATATAGATATTAGACCTAGACTAGACTGATATATAGACCTAGACTGACTGAGATATAGACCTAGACTGAGATATAGACCTAGACTGAGATTATAGACCTAGACTAGACTAGACTGACTAGACTAAGTATAGACCTAGACTGAGATATAGACCTAGACTAGACTGAGATATAGACCTAGACTAGACTGAGATATAGACCTACTGACTAGACCTAGACTGAGATATAGACCTAGACTGAGATATAGACCTAGATAGACTGAGATATGAGACCTAGACTAGACTGATAT
Organism: Coregonus suidteri; assembly: GCA_036851935.1. Classification (NCBI taxonomy): domain Eukaryota; kingdom Metazoa; phylum Chordata; class Actinopteri; order Salmoniformes; family Salmonidae; genus Coregonus; species Coregonus suidteri. Next base: position 4,047,414 of record CM072218.1, read on the forward strand.
AGACCTAGACTGAGTATATAGACCTAGGCATAGACCTAGCTCTATAGACTAGACTAGACTGAGATATAGTACCTAGACTGAGATATAGACTGCAACTTAAATAACAGTCTGTCCAGGCTCTTCTAGCAGATTTAACTATTACCTTTCATTACCATATTACCATATAATAACATTAAGCAGAAGCAGCAAGGATAGTTATTTGCCTTGTGCTCCCACTTGTCTGACACGTTAGTACTCCTAGTGAAGACAGGTAGGGATTCTATGGAGCTACAGTCATCCCACTGTATCACTACATTTACTCAGCCTAAAGCCAAACACACCAGGAATAAGATAAAGACTGATGCTGTCTCCCCTAACAGGACTGATGCTGGCATGCTCTGACTACCCCAGCCAACGAACAGGATGGAGATGGCATTGCTCTACTCTGACTACCTAGCCTGACACCACAGAAACAGGATGGAGGATGGCATGCTCTAACTCTGACTACCCCAGCCAACAGAACATGATGGAGATGGCATGCTCTACTCTGACTACCCCAGCCAACAGAATTCAGGATGGAGATGGCATGCTCTACTCTGACTACCCCAGCCAACAGAACAGTTAGGATGGAGATGGCATGCTCTACTCTGACTACCCCATTCAACAGAACAGGATGGAGATGGCATGCTCTACTCTGACTACCCCAGCCAACACGAACATGGATGGAGATGGCATGCTCTACTCTGACTACCCCATTCAACAGAACAGGATGGAGATGGCATGCTCTATGTGCTCTGACTACCCCACCAACAGAACAGGATGGGAGATGGCATGCTCTACTCTGACTACCCCAGCCAACAGAACAGGATGGAGATGGCATGCTCTACTCTGACTACCCCAGCCACGAGAACAGGATGGAGATGGCATGCTCTACTCTGACTACCCCAGCCAACAGAACAGGATGGAGATGGCATGCTCTAATCTGACTACCCCAGCCAACAGAACAGGATGGAGATGGCATGCTTCTACTCTGACTACCCCAGCCAACAGAACATAGATGGAGATGGCATGCTCTACTCTGACTACCCCCAGCCAACAGAACAGGGATTGAGATGGCATGCTCTACTCTGACTACCCCAGCCAACAGAACAGGATGGAGATGGATGCTCTTACTCTCTGACTACCCAGCCAACAGATGTACAATGGAATGGCATGCTCTACTCTGACTACCCCACGCCAACAGAACAGGATGGAGATGGCAGTGCTCTACTCTGACTACCCCAGCCAACAGAACAGGATGGAGATGGCATGCTCTACTCTGACTAGATGGCGATGCTCTACTCTGAGCCAACAGAACAGGATGGAGATGGCATGCTCTAGCTCTGACTACCCCAGCCAACAGAACAGGATGGAGATGGCATGCTCTACTCTGACTACCCCAGCCAACAGAAACAGGATGGAGATGGCATGCTCTACTCTGACTACCCCACCAACAGAACAGGATGGAGATGGCATGCTCTACTCTGACTACCCCAGCCAACAGAACAGGGATGGAGATGGCATGCTCTACTCTGACTACCCAGCCAACAGAACAGGATGGAGATGGCATGCTCTACTCTGACTACCCCAGCCAACGAACAGGATGGAGATGGCATGCTCTACTCTGACTACCCCCCAGCCAACAGAACAGGATGGAGATGGCATGCTCTACTCTGACTACACCAGCCAACAGAACAGGATGGAGATGGCAATGCTCTACTCTGACTACAATTTAAACATTTTGCTTCATTACACCTATTTGGGGGCGCAATGCAGAGGCACTCACAAAGGCTGAACGGAAATGCAGGAGGAAGGGAGGAGGGAGGAGGGAGGAGAGGAGGAGGGAGGAAAGGGAGGAAGGAGAGGGAGGAAAGGAGGAGGGAGGAAAGAGGGAGGAGGAGGGAGGAAAGGAAGGAGGGAGGAGGGAGGAAGGAGGAGGGAGGAGGGAGGAGGAAGGAGGAGGGAGGAGGGAGGAGGAGGAGGAAAGGAGGAGGGAGGAGGGAGGAAAAGGAGGAGGGAGGAGGGAGAAAGGGAGGAGGGAGGCAAGGAAGGGAGGAGGGAAGGGAGGAGGAGGAAGGAGGAGGGAGGAGGAGGAGGAGGGAGGAAGGAGGGGAGGAGGGAGAGGGAGGAAAGGAGGGGGAGGAGGGAGAAAGGGAGGAGGGAGGAGGAAGGGAGGAGGGAGGAGGGAGGAGGGAGGAGGAAGGGAGGGAGGGAGGGAGGAGGGAGGGAGGAAGGGGAGGAGGGAGGAGGGGAGGAAGGAGGAGGGAGGAAAGGAGGAGGAGGGAGGAGTGAGGAGGGGGAGGAGGGAGGAGGGAGGAAGGAGGAGGGAGGATGGGAGAAAGGGAGGAGGGAGGAGGGAGGAGAGGAGGAGGGAGAGGAAAGAGAAAGGAGGGAGGGGAAGTAAATGGAGGGAGGGAGGAGAGGAGGAGGAGGAGGGGGAGGAAGGGAGCAGATGATGAGAGTAGAGAAGATGAGAGGATGGCGAGAGAGAAAAGAGAGAGGAGGGAGTGAGGGGGCTGGGGCTGGGAGGTCAGGGGCCGGCGTGGGTGGACAGAGAGGGGTGGGAGGACTGCTCGACTGCCACGATCCCTAACCGAATGGGCAGACAGACAAGCAGGTGGGGAGGCAGATGGGGAGGCAGGGAGGCAGGCCGGCAGGCATTCACCACCGCTGGTCAAACTATGAACGTTTGAAACATCTTGAAAAACGATCTGGCCCTTAATGGCCGACAACTTCTCTTAAAAGTCCAATGCAGACGCTTTTATCTCAATATCAAATAATTTCTGGGTACCAATTAAGTACCTTACTGTGATTGTTTTTACATTAAAATGGTCCAATAGAAAAGAAATGCTTCTTAGCAAAGAGACATTTCTCAAGCTGTCTGGGAGTGGTCTTAGTAGGGAGGGGAAAACTGAAAACTAGCTGTTATTGGCAGAGAGGTTTGAAACTCTCTTTCTTATTGTTCTATTAACTAATTCACCAGGTGATGTCACCAGACAGGCCAAAACTCCATCCACCAAAACAGGCTGAAATTAGAGGCGGTCTTTTCAATAAGCTCTTACACTAAAAGGGCATTATCATCACTAACAGAATTTCACAGTATTTTTTCCAACTTCATATTGTGGAAATATATATATAAAACACAGGAAAAATCACGTTTTTTGACTGCACTGGGCCTTTAATTCTATACCCGGTACAGCCAGAAAAGGACCACCTCTCAGAGCCTGGTTCCTCTCTGGGTTTCTTCCTGCCTTCCAGGGAGTTATTCCTGCCTTCCAGGGAGTTCTTCCTGCCTTCCAGGGAGTTCTTCCTGCCTTCCAGGGAGTTTTTCCTGCCTTCCAGGGAGTTCTTCCTGCCTTCCAGGGAGTTTTTCCTGCCTTCCAGGGAGTTCTTCCTGCCTTCCAGGGAGTTTTTTTCCTGCCTTCCAGGGAGTTCTCTTCCTGCCTTCCAGGGAGTTTTTCCTGCCTTCCAGGGAGTTTTTCCTAGACGCTGTGCTTCTGCCTCTGCATTGCTTGGGTTTTAGGCTGTAATGCACTTTGTGACAACTGCTGTGTAGAAAGAGGTTTTATAGGCTTTATATAAAATACATTTGATTGTTGATTGTTGATTGATTATGGGCGGCAGGTAGCTTAGTGGTTAAGAGCGTTGTGCCAGTAACCGAAAGGTCGCTGGTTCTAATCCCCGAGCCGACTAGGTGAAAAATCTGTCGATGTGCCCTTGAGCAAGGCAGTTAACCCTAATTGTTCCTGTAAGTCGCTCTGGATAAGAGCGTCTGCTAAATGACCTATTAATTATTGACGCTCCAATCTAAACCAGCTTGTGCTACTTAGGTTTTGTCATACTTGAGATCACATAAAATAATGAATAATGGCAAATACACTACATGGCCAAAAGTATTAGTGGATTCGGCTATTTCAGCCACACCCGTTGCTGACAGGTGTATAAAACCGAGCACACAGCCATGCAATCTCCATAGACAAACATTGGCAGTAGAATGGCCTTACTGAAGAGCTCAGTGACTTTCAACGTAGCACCGTCATAGGATGCCACCTTTCCAACAAGTCAGTTCGTCAAATTTCTGCCCTGCTAGAGTTGCCCCGGTCAACTGTAAGTGCTGTTAATGTGAAGTGGAAACGTTTAGGAGCAACAACGGCTCAGCTGCGAAGTGGTAGGCCACACAAGCTCACAGAACGGGAGTGCTGAATCGCGTAACGCGTAAAAAGCGTCTGTCCTTGGTTGCAGCACTCACTACCGAGTTCCAAACTGCCTCTGGAAGCACGTTAGCACAATAACTGACTGATGTGGTAAACTCCTCAATGTACTCGGATTGAATCCCTGAACATATTCCAGTCAGTGCTAGCGATGCAGTCTTGTAGCTTGGCGTCCGGTTCGTCGGACCACATCTGTACAGAGCTCTGGTACTTTCCTGTTTGAGTTTTTGCTTGTAAACAGTAAGCAGGAGGACGGAGTCATGGTCTAATTTTTCCGAAGGGAGAGCGAGGGAGGGGCCCACAGAGGCGCAGGAGATGTTTTGGTAATAAGTGAGGTAAAACGCATTTCAGTCTCCCAGCGTTAAAGTCTCCGCCCACTAGAAACGCTGCCTCTGGTTTCTAGTTTGTCTTGTCCTGTACGGCTCGTTGAGTGTCTGCTTAGTGCCATTCTCATTTGTGGTGGGATGTAGACAGCAGTGATGATTACAGATGAAAACTCTCTTGGTAGATAAAAAGGTCTGCAATTTAACATGAGGTATTCTAGTCCAGGTGAGCAGAAGCTGGAGACTTCCTTCACACCTGGGGTGGGGTAGGGAGAAAGAGGGGGGTGGGGGGTGGGGGGGGTGGGGTAGGGAGAGAGCTGGAGACTTACTTCACACCTGGGGTGGGGTAGGGAGAGGGGGGGGGGGGGGGGGGGGGGGGGGGGGGGGGGGGGGGCGCCGCTCACGCCGGGGGGGGGGGGGGGGGGGGGGGGTAGGGAGAGAGTTGGAGACTTCCTTCACTCCAGGGGTGGGGTAGGGAGAGAGCTGGACAGGGACGGCTTGTTCAATAGGGCGATATGGGCGACGCACTGCCAAACGGGAAAGGAAGGGATTTTTTTTCTAATCAATTATATCACGGCAACAGCAGTTATCAGTGTTCACGTCTGATCTGCCAGCCACTAAATGTCAAATCAGGCTAAAGTCGTGCTTCAAATGGCCCCGCCCGTTTTTTTGGGCGATTTCAGTCAGGTTGAAATCGCCCAGAAGTCTCTCATAGCCTGTCATGTAAAACTATTTTTTTTTTCAACATTTCAAAGCTTTCAATACATTCTCTATGGGTGTCTGTGGGGCATGCACTTACGCGCTTTCGTCATACGTGACGTAACGTTGAACGTAACTAAGACAATGGCGGCTAGCAGCGTCTATGTTGCGACCTGCAGTGTGGCGTTATTTTATGTTTTTTAATTTGTAGACTTAGTTTACAAACATTCTGCAAACATTCTGCTTTGGACTGATCTTCGGTTTTGGACTGATCTTGTTGATCGTGTACATACCCGCTACGAACGGACTAAATAATGAAAACGCTGCTGGCAGCGGA
>CM072218.1:4053501-4058501 GCA_036851935.1 Coregonus suidteri
TCCAATACAGCTGGGAGACTTGGCTGGATGACAGAGTCCCGGACAGAGAGGTGGAGCCGGCCGGCTTCACCCTGGTCACGAGAGCGGACCGCGATCCTGGTAAGAGAGCGACTCTGTACCCCGACATTGAACTGCTTTCTGTGTCATTGAACCTTACTATTGTTGATAAAACAAGTTTACTGGAGAACGGAGACCAAGTAGAGACTTTTGGACAAGGTGGATAATTGTATAATAAAGGCAGTTTATTCAGAGGTAAGATATCTGGAATCGCGTGCACGGACCCGTTCGTCAAACTCGTAGGGAGTTTATCAGAAGAGCCCCTAAACATTGTGTGCTGACATTTTATACAATAAAATGAAGTAGGTTGAATCTAGTAGTTCTGATCTTCTGATTGGTCCTGATGAGTTGGGCGAGGTCACCTCCAGGCTAGTGTCACTGTTGCATTGGCTCTGAGTCGGGTTCTCTGTCTTCAGATGTTCAGCCTAAGAGAAGAGGATTTGGTGTTGTGTGTGTGTGTGTGTTTGTTATCAGTGTGTGTGTGTGTGTGTGTGTGTGTGTGTGTGTGTGTTTATCAGTGATGATGTGTGTGTGTGTGTGTGTGTGTGTTTATCAGTGATGATGTGTGTGTGTGTGTGTGTGTGTGTGTGTGTGTGTGTGTGTGTGTGTGTGTGTGTGTGGGTGTGTGTGGTGTGTGTGTGTCCTCAGGGCAAGAACTCGTGAGTTGGAAGAACTGAGAGACCTATGGCGTGGGTGTTATCCTTAGCCACCTGCTGACAAGGCTGACAAGATAGGACTCTTGTTCATTGTATTGAATACAAAGGCCCACACAAAAAATGGGTCATGCACAAGATTTTAGTCAGACCAAGCTATAACATTATATATTTACTACGACAGTACATTCAACCAAAAGCTAATATAACAAAGGCATCAGAGATTATTTATAATCTGTCACAGAAACTGGAATCCATCTCCCAGATCAGTCAATAAATGCTTCTGGTATTGACTTATATGCTGGCCCCTGTCTTCATGTTGTTGCTGGACATATCTTTTTTTAAATGTGTGTAGGTCACCTAAATCATCAGAAAAATTGCCCCTCCTGAGAATTTTTTCAGGAGCCGCCACTGGAGCTGGAGACTTCCTTCACACCAGGGGTGGGGTAGGGAGAGAGCTGGAGACTTCCTTCACACCAGGGGTGGGGTAGGGAGAGAGCTGGAGACTTCCTTTACACCAGGGGTGGGGTAGGGAGAGAGCTGGAGACTTCCTTTACATCAGGGGTGGGGTAGGGAGAGAGCTGGAGACTTCCTTCACACCAGGGGTGGGGTAGGGAGAGAGCTGGAGACTTCCTTTACACCGGGGGTGGGGTAGGGAGACGGGCTGGGGACTTCCTTTACACCGGGGGTGGGGTAGGGAGACGGGCTGGAGACATCCTTCACACCTTTCACCACTTTATAACAGATCACACCGTGAAGCCTTTCACCACTTTGGAATTTCACGAAAGTTTAATTTGACAGCTCAGAGAGGACATGGATGAGGAAGGAGAGGAGAGAGGATAGAGGGAGGAGGGAGAAAGGGAGAGAGAGTGAGAAAGAGAGAGAGAGAGAGAGAGAGAGTGAGAGAGAGAGAGAGAGAGAGAGAGAGAGAGAGAGAGAGAGAGAGAGAGAGAGAGAGAGAGAGAGAGAGAGAGAGAGAGAGAGAGTAAGAGAGAAAGGGAGAGAGAGAGAGAGAGAGAGAGAGAGAGAGAGAGAGAGCTAAGACTCTCAAGGACATCGCTTTAAACCGCATCCCGACCTCTCCACCCAGGAACAGTGGAGCAATCTCCACCCCCCTGAGATCACCGAGACAACACCCCGGACCAGCACCCTGGACCCCACAGCCACGGCCACAGCACCACCAACCTCAATGCCCACCACATCCAGCGCAGCACAGACCACCCCAGCCCAGCTTCAGAACCACCCAGACGAGGCCTAACACCCCCCTCCCCCCCTCTGCAGACCCACACCTGGAGGAGCCACAGCCCGGCAGCTGTGAGAGGAGCAACTGGTCCAGCTCCCACCAACGAAATGAGTGACATCAAACAAATGCTGAATCTACTATGCTCACATGTGATAGGCCGAGGGTCATGGTAAGATGAGCACAAGAACTCCACCATCCTCACACTACATCCGCCCAAGTGGCATGACACAAATACTATCTTAAATGATTAAAAAATTACATTTGCATAATAAGAGTTTACCTTAATTGAAAAATCATATTTTAATAGTTCTTGTTGGATTGTGAGTGTTTATCTCATTTTGAATGTAAAGAAAAAACAGCTATGAAGTCTTTTTACGTTGCATGTTGGAATTTACAAGGCTTGAAGTCCTCTGCTTTTGGGCTAAAAAGAGCAGAAACCCAGACTTCCTGAAAGAAATTGATGATGTTGATATTGTAGTACTACAGGAAACATGGTGCAGAGGTGATGTTTCCACTGGCTGTCCACTAGGTTATAGGGAGATAATCGTACCATCCACCAAATTAAAAGGAATCACACAGGGCAGAGACTCAGGGGGAATGCTAATATGGTATAAATCTGAACTAACTAATTCAATCGAATTGATCAAAACAGGAGAATTCTTTATCTGGCTAAAAATCAACAAGGAGGCTATCTTAACAGATAACAACGTCTTCCTCTGTGCCACATACATTCCCCCCTCAGAGTCACCCTACTTCAATGAAGAGAGTTTCTCCATTCTAGAGGGTGAGATTAGTCACTTTCAGGCCCAAGGCAATGTGCTGGGTCTGTGGAGACCTGAATGCTAGAACAGCAGAAGAACTAGACACTATTAACAGTCATGGGGACAAACACCTACCGGGAAGCAACAACCTTTCCCTCCCCACATACCCCCCTAAAAACAACTATGACAAAGTGAAAAACAAAAATGGAGTACAGCTCCTGAAGCTCTGTCGAACACTGGGTCTGTACATAGTCAATGGTAGGTTAAGAGGGGACTCTTTTGGTAGGTACACCTACAGCTCATCCCTTGGCAGCAGTACTGTAGACTACTTCATCACAGACCTTAACCCAGAGTCTCTCAGAGCCTTCACAGTCAGCCCACTAACACCTCTCTCTGACCACAGTAAAATCACAGTGTATCTGAAAAGAGCAGAACCCAACCATGAAGCATCACGGCCCAATAAATTACATGGTACTAAACAGGCCTATAGATGGAGTGCAAACAGTACAGAAATCTACCAATAAGCAATTAGTAGCCAAAAAATACAATCTCTCCTGGACAACTTTTTAGCATTAACATTCTCCTACACCAATGAAGGTATACATTTGGCCGTTTGGAACATAAACTTTATATTTGACAAATTAGCCTCCTTGGCTAATCTTAAGAAACATAAGAGCAAACCAAAAATAATAGATCATGAAAAATGGTTTGATAATGATTACAAAAATCTAAGAAAGTCATTGAGAAATATATCTAATCATAAACACAGAGACCCAGACAACAAAAATATACGTCTTCAATATGGGGAAACACTGAAGCAATGCAAACACACCCTAAGAACAAAAAAGGAACAGCACATTAGAAATCAGCAAGATGTGATTGAGGAATCCATAGAATCAAACCACTTCTGGGAGAATTTGAATAAATTAAACAAACCTCATAATGAGGAATTGGCTATCCAAAATGGGGATATGTGGAGAAATCATTTGCAAACCTCTACAGCAATATAACAAAGAGCCCAGAACAACAAGATATACAAGAACAATTACAAATCCTTGAATCAGCAGTCAAAGACTATCAGAATCCTGTGGATACCCCAATTACAGAACAAGAATTATTGGAAAAACTTTGCACTCTCCAACCCAAAAAAGGCCTGTGGTGCTGATGGTATTTTAAATGAAATGATCAAATATACAGACCACAAATTCAAATTGGCTATACTCAAACTCTTCAACATTATCCTAACTGCAGGTATTTTCCCCGATATTTGGAACCAAGGATTGATCACACCAATTTATAAAAATGGAGACAAATTTGACCCAAATAATTACAGAGGAATTTGCGTTAACAGCAATTTGGGGAAAATTCTCTGCAGTATCATAAACAGCAGACTACATAATTTCCTTGATGAACACAACGTCCTAAGCAGAAGCCAGATTGGATTTGTAAAAAATTATCGTACAACAGACCACATTTACACCCTCCAGACTCTAATTGACAAACAAGTAAATCAAAACAAAGGCAAAATCTACTCGTGTTTTGTAGACTTCAAGAAAGCATTTGATTCAATTTGGCACAAAGGTCTTTTTTACAAACTAATAGAAAGTGGTATTGGAGGGAAAACATATGATGTTATTAAATCAATGTACACTAAAAACAAATGTGCGATTAAAATCGGCAACAAGCAAACAGACTTCTTCTCTCAGGGACGTGGAGTGAAACAGGGCTGCGCAATAAGTCCAACACTATTTAACATCTACATTAACGAATTGGCAAAAACATTAGAAGAATCGGCAGCACCTGGTCTCACCCTACACAACACTGAAATCAAGTGTCTGCTGTATGCATATGACCTGGTGATACTGTCTCCCACTACGGAGGGGTTACAGCAGCATCTAGATCATCTGCACAGATTCTGTCAGACCTGGGCCCTGACCGTTAAAAAAAAAAAAATGAATATAATGATATTCCAAAAAAGGTCCAGAAATCAGGATGACAAATATAAATTATATATTTGGACACAGTTCTATTAGAACACACCAAAAAGTACACATATCTAGGACTAAATATCAGCAACACAGGTAGTTTTCACGCTGTGAATGAGCTGAGAGACAAAGCAAGAAGAGCATTCTATGCCATTAAAAGGAATATTAAAATCGAAATTCCAATTAGAATCTGGCAAAAAAAAAATCTAATCAGTTATAGAACCAATTGCTCTATATGGCAGCGAAGTATGGGGCCCGCTCTCTAATACTGAATTTACCAAATGGGACAAACATCCAATCT
>CM072218.1:4063501-4068501 GCA_036851935.1 Coregonus suidteri
AGGGGTAAAGTGACTAGACAACAGGATAGATAATAAACAGTCACAGCAGCGTATGTGATGAGTCAAAAGAGAAGTGTAAAAGGGTCAGTGCAGATAGTCCGGGTAGCTATTGGTTAACTATTTAACTAACTATTTAGCAGTCTTATGGCTTGGGAGTAGAAGCTGTTCAGGGTCCTGTTGGTTCCACACTTGGTGCATCGGTACCGCTTACCGTGCAGTAGCAGAGAGAACAGTATAACTTGGGTGGCTGGAGTCTTTGACAATTCTCAGGGCCTTCCTCTGACACCGCCTGGTATAGAGAACTTGGATGGCAGGGAGCTCGGCCTCAGTGATGTACAACCAACTTTCTAGCTCCGCCCATAACTTCCGGACTTTATAACGTTCCCAGAAGGCATGGATTATTGAGTCATTGTTAGTTTTACACTTAAGACATGACTCTGCCGTTGTGCTGTAGAATTTGTGAATTTTGTCTCTATACATTCGTTTTCATTCTATACATTAGTTTATACTGGATTAAGCGTACATTTTAGTTAACTGTCATTTAGTTAGTTATACTCCAACTTGACCTCCATCTTGTGCCAACATCTTGACCTCCATCTTGACCTCCATCTTGACCTCCATCTTGACCTCCATCTTGACCTCCATCTTGACCTCCACCTTGACCTCCATCTTGACCTCCATCTTGACCTCCATCTTGTGCCTACATCAGTTCATTTTAAGTCCTGGTTCCAATAGTTAAAAGAGATTGTCCGTTTGATCGGTTCTGATTATATCTTACCTATCATATGACAATCCTTTTCCCACTCAAATAAAATCCCATTAAGGTTGCTCTGATGCCTTACTGTGATCTATATGTGGTTGTCCCACTGGCTATCCTAAGTTGAATACACCAATTTGTAAGTCGCTCTGGATAAAATATCGACATTTTGTGATATGTAACTTTTAAGTTGTATGTATTTATAAAATGATCTACATTGGTCAGTTCAAAATTACTTTTTAATTCTTGTCATATAAATACATGTATTTCCTGTTACCAAGTCATTTACGGTTTCTATGCGTTTAGTTTTCCATGTGGACCAAATTATCGGTGAATTCTGAAAAGCTATCCAAGGATTGTTCTATACGGTTGTGTTTTTTAGGGAGTGATATTGGTTCTTGTAGAATACGTTTAATTTTCTTCCATGTTGTTATAGTGTTCTTAACTACGAAGATGTTAATGTTCTTAGCTTCATCCTTTGAAAACAGACACTTAAAAAGATTCTGGGGGGTGAGTATGTTCATCTTCAATATGTCTCCATGGTTCCTCTGCATTATTGTAGCCATTTGCTACAGCCTGTCAACTATGCCTCTGCCTATCCCTGTTCTCTCCTCTCTGCACAGGCTACACAAACGCCCCACACCGCGTGGCTGCTGCCTCTCTAACCTGGTGGTCCCTGCACGCACCCCACACCTGGAGTTCCAGGTCTCAGGCAGCCTCTGGAACTGCCGTTCTGCTGCCAACAAAGCTGACTTCATCCCAGCCTATGCTAATCTCCAGTCCCTCGACTTCCTGGCGCTGACGGAAACATGGATTACCACTGAAACACTGCTACTCCTACTGCTCTCTCTCCTCGTCTGACCATGTGTTCTCGCATACCCCGAGAGCATCTGGTCAGAGGGGTGGTGGCACAGGAATCCTCATCTCTCCCAAGTGGACATTCTCAATTTTTCCCCTAACCCATCTGTCTATCTCCTCATTTGAATTCCATGCTGTCACAGTCACTAGCCCATTTAAGCTTAATATCCTTGTCATCTATCGCCCTCCAGGTTCCCTTGGAGAGTTCATCAATGAGCTTGACGCCCTTGATAAGTTCCTTTCCTGAGGATGGCTCACCCCTCACAGTTTTGGGGGATTTCAACCTCCCTATGTCCACATTTGACTAATTTCTCTCTGCTCCTTCTTTCCCACTTCTCTCCTCTTTTGACCTCACCCTCTCACCGTCCCCCCCTACTCACAAGGCAGGCAATACGCTTGACCTCATCTTTACTAGATGCTGCTCTTCTACTAATCTCACTGCAACTCCCCTCCATGTCTCCGACCACTACTTTGTTTCCTTTCTTTTCCTCTCTCGCTCTCCTCCCACACTACTCACTCTGCCCCTACACAGATGGTAATGCGCCGCCGCAACCTTCGCTCTCTCTCTCCCACTACTCTCTCCTCTTCCATCCTATCATCTCTTCCCTCTGCTCAATCCTTCTCCCTCCAATCTCCTGATTCTGCCTCCTCAACCCTCCTCTCCTCCCTTTCTGCATCCTTTGACTCTCTGTGTCCCCCTATCCTCCCGCCGGCTCGGTCCTCCCCTCCAGCTCCGTGGCTTGATGACTCATTGCGAGCTCACAGAACAGAGCTCCGGGCAGCGGAGCGGAAATGGAAGAAAACTAAACTCCCCTGCCGACCTGGCATCTTTTCACTCCCTCCTCTCTACATTTTCTTCATCTGTTTCTGCTGCTAAGGCCACTTTCTACCACTCTAAATTCCAAGCATCTGCCTCTAACCCTAGGAAGCTCTTTGCCACATTTTCCTCCCTCCTGAATCCTCCCCCCCCCCCGCCCCCCCCTCCTCTCTCTCTGTGGATGACTTCGTCAACCACTTTGAAAAGAAGGTTGACGACATTCGATCCTCGTTTGTTAAGTCTAATGACACTGCTGGTCCTACTCACACTGCCCTAACCCTATGCTTTGACTTCTTTCTCCCCTCTCTCTCTCCAGATAAAATCCTGCGACTTGTGACTGCAGGCCGCCCAACAACCTGCCCGCTTGACCCCATCCCCTCCTCTCTTCTCCAGACCATCTCCGGTGACCTTCTCCCCTACCTCACCTCGCTGATCAACTCATCCTTGACCGCTGGCCATGTCCCTTCCGTCTTCAAGAGAGCGAGAGTTGCTCCCCTTCTCAAAAAACCAACACTCGATCCCACTGATGTCAACAACTACAGACCAAGTATCCCTTCTTTCTTTTCTTTCCAAAACTATTGAGCGTGCCGTCTTTAGCCAACTCTCTTGCTATCTCTCTCAGAATGACCTTCTTGATCCAAACCAGTCAGGTTTCAGGACTGGTCATTCAACTGAGACTGCTCTTCTCTGTGTCACGGAGGCTCTCCGCACTGCTAAAGCTAACTCTCTCTCCTCTGCTCTTGTCCTTCTAGACCTGTCTGCTGCCTTTGATACTGTGAACCATCAGATCCTCCTCTCGAACCCTCTCCGAGCTGGGCATCTCCGGCGCGGCTCACTCCTGGATTGCGTCCTACCTGACCGGTCGCTCCTACCAAGTGGCGTGGCGAGAAGCTGTCTCCGCACCACGTGCTCTCACCACTGGTGTCCCCCAGGCTCAGTTCTAGGCCCTCTCCTTTTCTCCCCCTATACACCAAGTCACTTGGCTCTGTCATATCCTCACATGGCCTCTCCTATCATTGCTACGCTGACGATACACAACTAATCTTCTCCTTTCCCCCTTCTGATAACCAGGTGGCGAATCGCATCTCTGCATGTCTGGCAGACATATCAGTATGGATGACGGATCACCACCTCAAGCTGAACCCTGGCAAGACGGAGCTGCTCTTCCTCCCGGGGAAGGACTGCCCGTTCCATGATCTCGCCATCACGGTTGACAACTCTGCTGTGTCCTCCTCCCAGAGTGCGAAGAGCCTAGGCGTGACCCTGGACAACCCCCTGTCGTTCTCCGCCAACATCAAGGCGGTGACCCGCTCCTGCAGGTTCATGCTCTACAACATTCGGAGAGTACGACCCTGCCTTACACAGGAAGCGGCACAGGTCCTAATCCAGGCACTTGTCATCTCCCGTCTGGACTACTGCAACTCGCTGTTGGCTGGCCTCCCTGCCTGTGCCATTAAACCCCTACAACTCATCCAGAAATGCCGCAGCCCGTCTGGTGTTCAACCTTCCCAAGTTCTCTCACGTCACCCCCCCTCCTCCGCACACTCCACTGGCTTCCAGTTGAAGCTCGCATCCGCTACAAAGACCATGGTGCTTGCCTATGGAGCAGTGAGGGGAACGGCACCTCTGTACCTTCGGGCTCTGATCAGTCCCTACACCCAACGAGGGCATTGCGTTCATCCACCTCTGGCCTGCTGGCTCCCCTTCCTCTGCGGAAGCATAGTTCCCGCTCAGCCCAGTCAAAACTGTTCGCTGCTCTGGCACCCCAATGGTGGAACAAGCTCCCTCACGACGCCAGGACAGCGGAGTCACTCACCACCTTCCGGAGACATTTGAAACCCCACCTCTTTAAGAATACCTGGGATAGGATAAAGTAATCCTTCTACCCCCCCCCCCCCCCCCCCCCCAAAAAAAAATTGTAAAGTGATTATCCCACTGGCTATAGGGTGAACGCACCAATTGGTGAGTCGCTCTGGATAAGAGCGTCTGCTAAATGACTAAAATGTAAATGTTCCTCTTTACTGCATTTAATGTCGCAAGTAAAAGTCGTGGGTAGCGAGTTGATACAATTCCAAGTCCGGAAGGTTAAAACCACCCTCACACTTAGGAAGATGTAAAACATCATTTTTTTTTCTTCTATGAATTGTAGAAGGGTAAGATGTTTTGGGATGTTTCTATTTGTTCCCTTATCCCAGGCAAGCTCAATCAAGCACAGATAAAGTATTCGAAATGAGCTCAAATAGTATTTGGACCCAGGTCTGCAGGCTATGCCGGAGAGGGAGGTTTTATTTTGTAGTGACTTCTGAATTCCAGGGAAATTGGAGCTGGAAGAGAAGTTATTGAAGCATAACTCCTCCAGTCAGCCAGCTGGCTCTTAAAGTTACAACGTTCAAGTGAAAACTAAATATGCAAATTAAATAAGGTCATTTTAATATGGGGATACATTTTTCCATTTGTCCATTAAACTTGTTTTTGTCAGTTTCTTTTCAGCTTTGTAATGAAACAGAAAATGAGGTCAAGCTCCAACTGACATCTTTAGTTAACTTTGTTATTTTCCAAACTATATAG
>CM072218.1:4071001-4083501 GCA_036851935.1 Coregonus suidteri
ATACTAGTCAGGACCCAGGGTGGGATTATGAATCATTGGTACACTAGTCAGGACCCAGGTGGGATTATGAATCATTGGTACACTAGTCAGGACCCAGGTGGGATTATGAATCATGGTACACTAGTCAGGACCAGGTGGGATTATGAATCATTGGTATACTAGTCAGGACCCAGGTGGGATTATGAATCATTGGTATACTAGTCAGGACCCAGGTGGGATTATGAATCATTGGTATACTAGTCAGGACCCAGGTGGGATTATGAATCATTGGTATACTAGTCAGGACCCAGGTGGGATTATGAATCATTGGTATACTAGTCAGGACCCAGGTGGGATTATGAATCATTGGTATACTAGTCAGGACCCAGGTGGGATTATGAATCATTGGTAGACTAGTCAGGACCCAGGTGGGATTATGAATCATTGGTATACTAGTCAGGACCCAGGTGGGATTATGAATCATTGGTATACTAGTCAGGACCCAGGTGGGATTATGAATCATTGGTATACTAGTCAGGACCCAGGTGGGATTATGAATCATTGGTATACTAGTCAGGACCCAGGTGGGATTATGAATCATTGGTATACTAGTCAGGACCCAGGTGGGATTATGAATCATTGGTACAATAGTCAGGACCCAGGTGGGATTATGAATCATTGGTACACTAGTCAGGACCCAGGTGGGATTATGAATCATTGGTACACTAGTCAGGACCCAGGTGGGATTATGAATCATTGGTACACTAGTCAGGACCCAGGTGGGATTATGAATCATTGGTATACTAGTCAGGACCCAGGTGGGATTATGAATCATTGGTATACTAGTCAGGACCCAGGTGGGATTATGAATCATTGGAATACTAGTCAGGACCCAGGTGGGATTATGAATCATTGGTATACTAGTCAGGACCCAGGTGGGATTATGAATCATTGGTATACTAGTCAGGACCCAGGTGGGATTATGAATCATTGGTATACTAGTCAGGACCCAGGTGGGATTATGAATCATTGGTATACTAGTCAGGACCCAGGTGGGATTATGAATCATTGGTATACTAGTCAGGACCCAGGTGGGATTATGAATCATTGGTATACTAGTCAGGACCCAGGTGGGATTATGAATCATTGGTATACTAGTCAGGACCAGGTGGGATTATGAATCATTGGTACACTAGTCAGGACCCAGGTGGGATTATGAATCATTGGTACACTAGTCAGGACCCAGGTGGGATTATGAATCATTGGTATACTAGTCAGGACCCAGGTGGGATTATGAATCATTGGTATACTAGTCAGGACCCAGGTGGGATTATGAATCATTGGTATACTAGTCAGGACCCAGGTGGGATTATGAATCATTGGTATACTAGTCAGGACCCAGGTGGGATTATGAATCATTGGTATACTAGTCAGGACCCAGGTGGGATTATGAATCATTGGTATACTAGTCAGGACCCAGGTGGGATTATGAATCATTGGTATACTAGTCAGGAGCCAGGTGGGATTTATGAATCATTGGTATACTAGTCAGGACCCAGGTGGGATTATGAATCATTGGTATACTAGTCAGGACCCAGGTGGGATTATGAATCATTGGTATACTAGTCAGGACCCAGGTGGGATTATGAATCATTGGTATAGTAGTCAGGGACCCAGGTGGGATTATGAATCATTGGTACACTAGTCAGGACCCAGGTGGGATTATGAATCATTGGTACACTAGTCAGGACCCAGGTGGGATTATGAATCATTGGTACACTAGTCAGGACCCAGGTGGGATTATGAATCATTGGTATACTAGTCAGGACCCAGGTGGGATTATGAATCATTGGTACACTAGTCAGGACCCAGGTGGGATTATGAATCATTGGTACACTAGTCAGGACCCAGGTGGGATTATGAATCATTGGTATACTAGTCAGGACCCAGGTGGGATTATGAATCATTGGTATACTAGTCAGGACCCAGGTGGGATTATGAATCATGGTATACTAGTCAGGACCCAGGTGGGATTATGAATCATTGGTATACTAGTCAGGACCCAGGTGGGATTATGAATCATTTGTATACTAGTCAGGACCCAGGTGGGATTATGAATCATTGGTATACTAGTCAGGACCCAGGTGGGATTATGAATCATTGGTATACTAGTCAGGACCCAGGTGGGATTATGAATCATTGGTATACTAGTCAGGACCCAGGTGGGATTATGAATCATTGGTAGACTAGTCAGGACCCAGGTGGGATTATGAATCATTGGTAGACTAGTCAGGACCCAGGTGGGATTATGAATCATTGGTATACTAGTCAGGACCCAGGTGGGATTATGAATCATTGGTATACTAGTCAGGACCCAGGTGGGATTATGAATCATTGGTATACTAGTCAGGACCCAGGTGGGATTATGAATCATTGGTATACTAGTCAGGACCCAGGTGGGATTATGAATCATTGGTATACTAGTCAGGACCCAGGTGGCATTATGAATCATTGGTACACTAGTCAGGACCCAGGTGGGATTATGAATCATTGGTACACTAGTCAGGACCCAGGTGGGATTATGAATCATTGGTACACTAGTCAGGGACCCAGGGGGATTATGAATCATTGGTATACTAGTCAGGACCCAGGTGGGATTATGAATCATTGGTACACTAGTCAGGACCCAGGTGGGATTTATGAATCATTGGTACACTAGTCAGGACCCAGGTGGGATTATGAATCATTGGTACACTAGTCAGGACCCAGGTGGGATTATGAATCATTGGTATACTAGTCAGGACCCAGGTGGGATTATGAATCATTGGTATACTAGTCAGGACCCAGGTGGGATTATGAATCATTGGTACACTAGTCAGGACCCAGGTGGGATTATGAATCATTGGTACACTAGTCAGGACCCAGGTGGGATTATGAATCATTGGTATACTAGTCAGGACCCAGGTGGGATTATGAATCATTGGTATACTAGTCAGGACCCAGGTGGGATTATGAATCATTGGTATACTAGTCAGGACCCAGGTGGGATTATGAATCATTGGTATATACTAGTCAGGACCCAGGTGGGATTATGAATCATTGGTATACTAGTCAGGACCCAGGTGGGATTATGAATCATTGGTATACTAGTCAGGCACCAGGTGGGATTATGAATCATTGGTATACTAGTCAGGACCCAGGTGGGATTATGAATCATTGGTATACTAGTCAGGACCCAGGTGGGATTATGAATCATTGGTATACTAGTCAGGACCCAGGTGGGATTATGAATCATTGGTATACTAGTCAGGACCCAGGTGGGATTATGAATCATTGGTATACTAGTCAGGACCCAGGTGGGATTATGAATCATTGGTATACTAGTCAGGACCCAGGTGGGATTATGAATCATTGGTATACTAGTCAGGACCCAGGTGGGATTATGAATCATTGGTATACTAGTCAGGACCCAGGTGGGATTATGAATCATTGGTACACTAGTCAGGACCCAGGTGGGATTATGAATCATTGGTATACTAGTCAGGACCCAGGTGGGATTATGAATCATTGGTATACTAGTCAGGACCCAGGTGGGATTATGAATCATTGGTATACTAGTCAGGACCCAGGTGGGATTATGAATCATTGGTATACTAGTCAGGACCCAGGTGGGATTATGAATCATTGGTACACTAGTCAGGACCCAGCTGGGATAGTGAATCCTCTGGGATTGCTGCTTCTGTTCCTTCATACCTAATTTATTGTATCACATCACATCATATACTACCTTTGAAAAGATTAAACCAGATTATGTTTTGCATTTAGTTGTCTGTTTAATGTACATATGATCACAAAAAGTTACAGAATCACCTTTCGTAAAAAATAAAATAAAAAAATAATCGGTGGAAAACATTGTTGTGCTATTATTTCTTAATATCTTTGATTAATCTGATCTCCGCATTAATATGACTATTAAAAAAAATATTTAAATAAGAACAGATGTCGATTTCTCAACATTCGTCAAAATAAATCGTCTTGGTGTGAGAGATGATGCAACAAGAGAAGATCATTCATGTTTCGGTTAAACTGACATATGGAATTGTTTTAAGATGGTCATACTATGGATAATTTAAATACGATTTGATAAAATATTGATTTTGTCCTTTACTACTAAAGCCCATAGAAACGCATTGAACAACACATTCATAAATGGCAAAAAAGACAGTCAAAAAATGAATCATAAGAAACAAGGTTTTTGAGGTGTCTGTCCTAAATCTAGGATATCTTTTTTTAAATCAGGAAATATTTAGATTTGTGTTTTTTTTTTACACATATTTAACCCTTTTTTGGGTAGGCCAAATTTACCTTCATACTTCCATTCGTTTTTTTAAACCGGTACCGGTACTGTTTACCTTCAAGCAAGGCGGTAGAGCAAAACGGAGAACACCATTGTGTTCGTGAGAATCTCCCCTTTCCATAGAGTGGTCATAACAGTAGGTCAAAACGTTCGGACGCTACAGACGTTTATGTAAGAAGAACGATTTTCGGGATGTATCATGGTCTGACAAACACCGCTCTGCCACCTTTCACCTCAGATGCGGAAGTGCAGCACTGGCAGATGCAGTGAATTGAGACGCACCCACAATACAAAACAACCAGATATCTCTAGTTTGAACTGGGGATTTTGATGGGGATTTTTTGTTTGTTTGCTATGTAACTTAGATTGACGCACCGGTGCATCATTCGACTCTAGGGGGTTAAACGAGGAAACACTGAGGATGGGGCCCAAATGTCACCCTATTCCCTACATAGTGAACTACAAGAGCTCTATGGGCCCTGGTCAAAAGCAGTGCACTAGTTAGGGAACAGAGTGCCATTTGGGTTCACCGAAGGTTTACAAAAGGGTTCTTCGACTGTCCATGTGGGAGAACCCTTTTTTTTTTTTCGGTTCTAGGTAGAACCATCTACTTGGAACCTACAGGGAGATCCGAAAACGGGTTCTCCTACTACAGGGACAGCCAAAGAATATTGAATGGTTCTAGGTAGCCACCATGTTTTCTAAGAAGAGTGAATTATAATGTCGCCTGGGTGAATTGTAATGTAGCCTGGGTGAATGATAATGTAGCCTGGGTGAATGATAATGTAGACTGGGTGAATGATAATGTAGCCTGGGTGTAATTAATTATAATGTAGCCTGGGTGAATGATAATGTAGCCTGGGTGAATGATAATGTAGCCTGGGTGAATGATAATGTAGCCTGGGTGTAATTAATTATAATGTAGCCTGGGTGAATGATAATGTAGCCTGGGTGAATGATAATGTAGACTGGGTGAATGATAATGTAGCCTGGGTGAATTATAATGTAGCCTGGGTGAATTGTAATGTAGCCTGTGTGAATTATAATGTAGCCTGGGTGAATGATAATGTAGCCTGGGTGAATTATAATGTAGCCTGGGTGAATTGTAATGTAGCCTGGGTGAATGATAATGTAGCCTGGGCGAATGATAATGTAGCCTGGGTGAATGATAATGTAGACTGGGTGAATGATAATGTAGCCTGGGTGAATGATAATGTAGACTGGGTGAATGATAATGTAGACTGGGTGAATGATAATGTAGCCTGGGTGAAATTAATTATAATGTAGCCTGGGTGAATTGTAATGTAGCCTGTGTGAATTATAATGTAGCCTGGGTGAATGATAATGTAGTCTGGGTTAATTATAATGTAGCCTAGGTGAATGATAATGTAGCCTGGGTGAATTATAATGTAGCCTGGGTGAATGATAATGTAGTCTGGGTTAATTATAATGTAGCCTATGTGAATGATAATGTAGCCTGGGTGAATTATAATGTAGCCTGGGTGAATGATAATGTAGTCTGGGTTAATTATAATGTAGCCTAGGTGAATGATAATGTAGCCTGGGTGAATTATAATGTAGCCTGGGTGAATGATAATGTAGTCTGGGTTAATTATAATGTAGCCTGTGTGAAATATAATGTAGCCTGGGTGAATTATAATGTAGCCTGGGTGAATTATAATGTAGCCTGGGTGAATGATAATGTAGCCTGGGCGAATGATAATGTAGCCTTGGTGCCAGTCTGTTTCTGCTCTCTTGCCAACGCCTTATGGAACTGACATGTCAAACGTGATTGGAGTTGGCAAGACAACCTGGACTCAGGGGTAGACGTAAAATAGTAAACGGACACTCCAATCAGTACGATATGTTAGGTTTCGTATGGTATGTATTAATTTGTGGATGTCCATCATCCATTTCGTAAGATATGTTACTGATTACAATTTGTATTATATGTTATGAATGGCAATTTGTACAATATATTACGAATTTCAATTCGTACAATATGTTGCGATTTTGAAAAACGTATGATATGTTACAAATTCCGATTTGTTGTGGCTAACGTTAGCTAGGTGGCTAATGCTAACGTTAGGGGTTAAGGTTTACGGAAACAGGTTAGGGTTAAGGTCAGGGTTAGGAGTTAGGTTAAAGGGTTAAGGTTAGGGTTAGGGGAAGAGTTAACTAACATGCTAAGTAGTTGCAAAGCAGCTAAAAAGTAATAAGCAGTAACAAAGTTCCTAATTAGCTAAAATGCTAAAGTTGTCCGTGATGAGATCCGAACACGCAAACCTTCGGGTTGCTAGACGTTCGCGTTAATGAGGCTAACCTTCTGTCTAATGTAACCATACCAAACGTAACATATCATACTCATTTGAGCGTCCTGGATCTACATTTACTATGTTACGTCTAGTCTATGAGACCAGGCTGGGCAAGAGAGCATCAACAGACTGCCACCAATGTTCCCTGTAAGCTGCGGACGTGCTCGCCCCCCGCACAGTAGCCTGAGAATGCCGCGCAGCTCCCTGGGACTGCCGTGCAGAAATATCAGCACCAGAAATATCAGCCCACAGAGAGAAGCACCAGAAATATCAGACCACAGAGAGAAGCACCAGAAATATCAGCCCACAGAGAGAAGCAAGAGATTGAGCTTCACTCAACTTTCTAGAGCAGTGGTCACCAACCGGTCGATCGTGATCCACTGGTCGATCTCCAAGGCATTCCTAGTCGATCGCAAAACCTTTCTGTAAAAAAAACGATAAAGTCTTGTGTTCCTATTTTCTTGTATTCCTCTGGGGCTGTTGGCGGTAGGTGAACCCGATTCAGCTGCCCTGCGCGCCGGGTAGGAGAACTGTTGCCATTTTGAACCATTTCATGTGTCTGAAGGTACAAACTCTGCCTTCCCGGCGGGCCCAGAGAGCAAATCAAGTGCACTATGGGCCTACCGCTGGCCAGTCGGATGGCTCAGATGACCGTGTCTTCAGTAACGTAGCAGGCGTAAAAGAAAGCTACAGCAAAGTTGATACTGTGAGATTTCAAAACGTTTAAAACCGTAACTAGAGAGAGAGACTGTCAACGAATACAGCAAAGAGCTGCTGTTTTTTTATGAGTGAGTTCATGTTTGAAGTTCTTACTCAGCGCTGTCAACACTTTGTATTCAACACTTTTATAAGCCATAAAATCCGCGTTCTTCCTATTTCCACTCAGCGCTACAACAAGCACTGCAGCAGTAATGAATGAGAAGGAAAGTGGATCTATAGGCTTGCGTTGTTGTTATTATTAAAGGCTTGGGTCTTTTACTAACATCAAGGAATATTTCACTTTCTCTGTTCATAGGAGTAACAACCTGAATTTGTGCATGAGGGATAAATAATGCGGCGCGACTCGAGTGATGTTGAGAGGCGGACCGTCAGTCTGCTGTTCTCTCCCTCCGCTGAGACGGACCATCGGATGCAGGCACCATCAGCCCAGGCACCATCAGCCCAGACACCATCAGCCCAGGCACCATCAGCCCAGGCACCATCAGCCCAGGCACCATCAGCCCAGGCTCCATCAACCCAGGCACCATCAGCCCAGGCACCATCAGCCCAGGCACCATCAGCCCAGGCACCATCAGCCCAGGCTCCATCAGCCCAGGCACCATCAGCCCAGGCACCATCAGCCCAGGCACCATCAGCCCAGTAAAATACAGATAAAAAGCTAATTATTTAAAGGTTCGCTCACTCAGCTGTGCTTCACAAGTAATACACCAACGGATCTATGACCCGGTGTGATCTTATAGCCTACCTCAAATGTTGAAATATAATTTTAAGAAATGGCCCGAACAACAATGCATTGGCAGGGCAATTCAAGCAAAGCCAATATGCAGTGATAATGTATTGGACCTATAGCTTACTGCACAAACCTCATTGCTACAGAACTGTTTTTAAATGGTTAATGTTGCATAGGCTTACGTTTTTTTAAGTCGTGTAAAAAAAAAAATCTGAGCGGTAGATCTCTGCTTGCATTTTGACTCAAAGTGAAAAGGTTGGTGACCACTGTTCCAGAGTTTCCCCTGTTAACACTACCAACGTTTCCCTTTACTGTGGCAATTGTGATCGAATCAACGTGATATTAGCCACTTTCAAAGCAACATACCGAATCCAAACTAACTATGCAAGAGATTTTGTTGTAGGCAGAGCGCATCCGAGTAGGATTCTATTGGGCACTACTCAGCCCCTACTCTACACAGACCGGCACTACTCAGCCCCTACTCTACACAGACCGGCACTACTCAGCCCCTACTCTACACAGACCGGCACTACTCAGCCCCTACTCTACACAGACCGGCACTACTCAGCCCCTACTCAGCCCCTACTCTACACAGACCGGCACTACTACTCAGCCCCTACTCTACACAGACCGGCACTACTCAGCCCCTACTCTACACAGACCGGCACTACTCAGCCCCTACTCTACACAGACCGGCACTACTCAGCCCCTACTCTACACAGACCGGCACTACTCAGCCCCTACTCTACACAGACCGGCACTACTCAGCCCCTACTCTACACAGACCGGCACTACTCAGCCCCTACTCTACACAGACCGGCACTACTCAGCCCCTACTCTACACAGACTGGTGCAGTATAACCAATCAGAGCTGCAGTAGGCCTATATGCAAATAGACCATTGCCATATATGGATCTGTGCCATTTACGTTGAACTGGACTGTGTTTACAGCATGAGCGGTTGTGAGTAGATGCGCTTGTTTTGAGATCAAAGCGAGAGCTGCATGTAGCCACATTTTGTTCATATCCTTTGCTAGTTAGTGAGTTATTAGCCCAGATATAGATCAATTGTAGTCAGCAATAGGGGAGTGATTGCTTCCAAAAAGAGCACAAAACATGTACATCTTTGAAAAGTGAGTCAGGTAAAGAGCTTTTTTTGTTGTCTTAAAGGGGCAGTGTTGTATTTTGAGACAGGCTTGGATAAGCTAAGTAGCCAATAGGCAGAGGGTAGCATGATTTGTCTGATTCTCTTTAATAATGGTATGGGAATAATAATGCAGTTCGATTTTTCACAACGTTCAGGTTTGCGCTCAGCAGACCTGAAATTGTCTCCCAGGTTAATAATAATTTACATGAGTTCTGAATGGGTTTCCCCATTAAAACAAGTCTTTACATGAGTTCTGAATGGCTTTCCCCATTAAAACAAGTCTTTACATGAGTTCTGAATGGTTTCCCCATTAAAACAAGTCTTTACATGAGTTCTGAATGGGTTTCCCCATTAAAACAAGTCTTTACATGAGTTCTGAATGGGTTTCCCCATTAAAACAAGTCTTTACATGAGTTCTGAATGGGTTTCCCCATTAAAAGAAGTATTTACATGAGTTCTGAATGGGTTTCCCCATTAAAACAAGTCTTTACATGAGTTCTGAATGGGTTTCCCCATTAAAACAAAGTCTTTACATGAGTTCTGAATGGTTGTCCCATCTGAAGGTGTCGTTGCGGAGCACCTTGGCCAGTTTCTCGTTGAACGGAGTGTAGAAGTCCCTCAGTATCTCCTTGGTTACGGGGAGCATGGGCCCCAGGCTCTTATCGGCTGGCCTCCGCGTGTTGGAGGCGGGACTTTTAGTGATCTCTGCTTCCTTCTGCTCTGTCAACGGTCCTTTAATACACACATTCACATACTGTGAGCCACATACCAATCAATCAGTCAATCAGTTAGTCAATCAATCAACCAAATCAGTCAATCAACCAATCAGTCAATCAATACATTAATCAACCAATCAGTAAGTCAATCAATCAATTAATCAATCAGTCAAACGATCAATAAATCAAAAAGTGCTTTACAGTAACATTTACAGTAACCTTTACAGTAACCTCTGTTACACCCTGATACCTGGGTGATGGTGAGACTAGTTGGAGTGTTGGTGAGTTATAGGGCTGTGGGGCTGTGCTGCCACCATCTGCTTATAGTAGGAATAGCATGGGGAAGTGTCTATATATTGATGTAGATCTTAGGTGATTGCACTCATAAGTAAACTTCAAAGAGCTTGCTAAGGATTAAAGCTCTGTGTTCAGCAGCTTCAATAGAGACTGATTGACTTGAAAGAAAGAAATGTTAAGGGCAAGAGTTGAGTACTTTCATACCCAAGTTGAGGAAGTCAAAGACTTTGTGCATTGTGTATTTCCTGTTGGAAGCGTGATCTTCAAGCCGTAGGACCAGAATCTGCTCTCTACTGTAGACTGTCAACCAGTCTAGTATGTAGACTATGTACAGGCCCACCTGCAACCTGACCTAGGAACAGAAAATAGACCGCTTAGTATAGAATATGTAGAGGCCAACCTGCACAGAGACACAATAACAAAGGCAACACATGCATTGATAAAAGTCTTAGGAAGCTATCAGGAGAGAAAGAGAGAGAGAGAGAGAGAGAGAGAGAGAGAGAGAGAGAGAGAGAGAGAGAGAGAGAGAGAGAGAGAGAGAGAGAGAGAGAGAGAGAGAGAGAGAGAGAGAGAGAGAGAGAGAGAGAGAGAGAGAGAGAGAGAGAGATACAGAAAGAGAGAGATACAGAAAGAGAGAGACAGAGAGAGAGATACAGAAAGAGAGAGACAGAAAGAGAGAGACAGAGAGAGAGATACAGAAAGAGAGAGATACAGAAAGAGAGAGACAGAAAGAGAGATACAGAAAGAGAGAGAGAGGGAAAAGAGGGGGAATTCCACCCAGATCTATTTTTTCTCTTCCAAACAGTTGGCTGAGTCAACCAAGGAACTGCGGGACGGCTTTGATATGGGCTGATGTTGTGGGCTGTGATTGGCTATGGGCCTTGAGGTAGAACTGGGCCAGAATGACTCAGAACCACCACTGTTAGTCAGCTACACCAGACAGTTCAATAGAACCACCACTGTTAGTCAGCTACACCCCAAACACAGTTCAATAGAACCACCACTGTTAGTCAGCTAAACCACAAACACAGTTCAATAGAACCACCACTGTTAGTCAGCTACACCCCAAACACAGTTCAATAGAACCACCACTGTTAGTCAGCTACACCCAAACACAGTTCAATAGAACCACCACTGTTAGTCAGCTACACCACAAACACAGTTCAGAGCGTTAAGGTTAGTCTGTGAAAGCATAGAAACCAACCCAATGGGGAGAGGAGAAGGCCTACTCACTGGCATGGCGTTGTTGAGCGTAGTGTTGTATACACAGGAGCGCATGGTGTACTCCGTAAGACACCCTTCAAACAGCTGCAGAGACTCGGACACCTTCTCCTGGAAATCCTCCGCGGACTTATTAGTGATCCCAAAGTAGAGATAGTCGGAGTATAACCTGACAAACAACAATCAACAACAACAACACCAACATCAACAACAACAACAACAACAATACCAACATCAACAACAACAACATCAACAACAATACCAACATCAACAACTACAACAACCAAGGCTGGGATTCAATCTGATCGTTGGTTGTTGACAATGCAGCTTTTAAAGGCAATATTTAAAGGCATGGTAAATGCTGCATATGTCGGCTCAATTGGAAATTGCCTTTAAAAGCCAGCGCCGCATTGTCGACAATCCACGGTTGGATTGAATCCCGACCCAAGTCATAAGCATTTTACCATCATCTCACAACTCTTGGTACTATGTGTGACCACCTCTCCAAAGTACTGTAGCTTCAATGATTCAACTCTCTGATTGCCGTTCTCTCAAAAGGAATTTAGGCAAATATGCAAAAACACAAACAAACATTGCTTGCAATCCATTTAGTCTGCCCCGCCATTGAAAGCTCATGAGGTGCTTGGGTATGTAAACACATTTAGTTAATCTAATTGAGCATGGCGATTCGCACGCACACCCACACAAACACTCTCTCCCCTTGGCTTGGCTACTGTGATTTGACAGACAAAACCAATTAAAGTGAGCAGGTTGAGACTTCCAGACATCCACTGAAGTAAAACTGTGTTCAGTTAGAGCAGAGACTAACTCATCTTAATTTATAGAGAACGCTCCCAGGCTGTCAGCTATTAGCTGTCATGGCAACAAATTCCTCCTCATAACAAACAACACATCTCAATCTGAAATAAATCTGGAATGTAGTTTGCTTAATGTGTGTGTGTGTGTGTGTGTGTGTGTGTGTGTGTGTGTGTGTGTGTGTGTGGTAATGTGTGCAGTGT
>CM072218.1:4086001-4106001 GCA_036851935.1 Coregonus suidteri
TATGATATTTAGATAAACTAATAGCGGTCAGAGTGTACAAGCAGATCAAAACAATAGCAAACAGTGGAAAACATTCCAAACAAGGACATTAAAACTAAGATAAAACATCTAGCGTTCTCCTCCTCGATTTCCCAGCTGTGGGCAAAATCATGGAGCAAATGACTTTCATCTATTGCAATGTTGAAGCCTGTACCAAATATTGAGTCATAACGAAGTAATTTGCTCAGAGGATTTGAAAGCAGAGGCTGGAGATTTACAGTATTATGTTGTGTTCTGTTGTAACGACCTTTCCTTCCTGCACAGCCAAAGTAGATGAATGTAAAGTATGAAAGCTTCTTTGGCCTTATGATTTCCTACTACTCAGGGGAACCAATGGTTGGTTGCCAGGTTCTGTGTCTCTTTCTCTGTGATTACCACAGTGAGAGAGACAACAGGATATACAGTGAGGGAAAAAAGTATTTGATCCCCTGCTGATTTTCTACGTTTGCCGACTGACAAAGAAATGATCAGTCTATAATTTTAATGGTGCGGCAGGTAGCTTAGTGGTTAAGAGCGTTGTGCCAGTAAACGAAAGGTCGCTGGTTCTAATCCCCGAGCAGACTAGGTGAAAAATCTGTCGATGTGCCCTTGAGCAAGACACTTAACCCTAATTGCTCCTGTAAATTGCTCTGGATAAGAGCGTCTGCTAAATGACAAAAAATAACTTTGAACAGTGAGAGACAGAATAACAACAAGAAAATCCAGAAAAACGTTATAAATTGATTTGCATTTTAATTAGGGAAATAAGTATTTGACCCCTCTGCAAAACATGACTTAGTACTTGGTGGCAAAACCCTTGTTGGCAATCACAGAGGTCAGACATTTCTTGTAGTTGGCCACCAGGTTTGCACACGTCTCAGGAGGGATTTTGTCCCACTCCTCTTTGCAGATCTTCTCCAAGTCATTAAGGTTTTGAGGCTGACGTTTGGCAACTCGAACCTTCAGCTCCCTCCACAGATTTTCTATGGGATTAAGGTCTGGAGAAATGGCTAGGCCACTCCAGGACCTTAATGTGCTTCTTCTTGAGCCACTCCTTTGTTGCCTTGGCCGTGTGTTTTGGGTCATTGTCATGCGGGAATACCCATCCACGACCCATTTTCAATGCCCTGGCTGAGGGAAGGAGGTTCTCACCCAAGATTTGATGGTACATGGACCCATCCATCGTCCCTTTGATGCGGTGAAGTTGTCCTGTCCCCTTAGCAGAAAAACACCCCCAAAGCATAATGTTTCCACCTCCATGTTTGACGGTGGGGATGGTGTTCTTGGGGTCATAGGCAGCATTCCTCCTCCTCCAAACACGGCGAGTTGAGTTGATGCCAAAGAGCTCGATTTTGGTCTCATCTGACCACAAAACTTTCACCCAGTTCTCCTCTGAATCATTCAGATGTTCATTGGCAAACTTCAGACGGGCATGTATATGTGCTTTCTTGAGCAGGGGGACCTTGCGGGCGCTGCAGGATTTCACCTTCATGGCGTAGTATGTTACCAATTGTTTTCTTGGTGACTATGGTCCCAGCTGCCTTGAGATCATTGACAAGATCCTCCCGTGTAGTTCTGGGCTGATTCCTCACCGTTCTCATGATCATTGCAACTGCACGAGGTGAGATCTTGCATGGAGCCCCAGGCCGAGGGAGATTGACAGTTATTTTGTGTTTCTTCCATTTGCGAATAATCGCACCAACTGTTGTCACCTTCTCACCAAGCTGCTTGACGATGGTCTTGTAGCCCATTCCA
Source organism: Coregonus suidteri (assembly GCA_036851935.1). Taxonomy (NCBI): domain Eukaryota; kingdom Metazoa; phylum Chordata; class Actinopteri; order Salmoniformes; family Salmonidae; genus Coregonus; species Coregonus suidteri. The sequence continues at coordinate 4,087,775 of CM072218.1, forward strand.
GCCTTGTGTAGGTCTACAATCTTGTCCCTGACATCCTCGGAGAGCTCTTTGGTCTTGGCCATGGTGGAGAGTTTGGAATCTGATTGATTGATTACTTCTGTGGACAGGTGTCTTTTATACAGGTAACAAACTGAGATTACGAGCACTCCCTTTAAGAGTGTGCTCCTAATCTCAGCTCGTTACCTGTCTAAAAGATACCTGGGAGCCAGAAATCTTTCTAATTGAGAGGGGGTCAAATACTTATTTCCCTCAATAAAATGCAAATCAATTTATAACATTTTTGACATGCGTTTCTCTGCATTTTTTTGTTGTTATTCTGTCTCTCACTGTTCAAATAAACCTACCATTAAAATTATAGACTGATCATTTCTTTGTCAGTGAGCAAACGTACAAAATCAGCAGGGGATCAAATACTTTTTTCCCTCACTGTATGTCTGAAGCTGGTGTGTCTGATTGTTTGAAACTGATACAACATCCACATTCCAATAACATCATCGTCACTGAGTCCCCTAACTAATTGGTCTGTGGACAAAGTGTGTGATCTTGTGTCCATTAAAGCTGCTCATTAGGGAGTCCATTCGGAGAAGGTGAATGATGCCAGCCATGGGGGGGGGGGTGTTAGGCATGGGTTTGGCATTGGCGTAGGGTGGCCTGAATTGGGCAGGTGGTTGGGGGGTTGTAGGGGGTTTAGGGACCAGGGTTCTGGCCGTGGGCCTATACTTCGCTGGGCTCTCCAAATCCCTCTCCTCTGCTCCTCTCTCCTCTCCTCTGCTCCTCTCTCCTCTCCTCTGCTCCTCTTTCCTCTCCTCCCCTATGCTCCTCTCTCCTCTCCTCTGCTCCTCTCTCCTCCCCTCTGCTCCTCTCTCCTCCCCTCTGCTCCTCTCTCCTCCCCTCTGCTCCTCTCTCCTCTCCTCTGCTCCTCTCTCCTCTCCTCTGCTCCTCTTTCCTCTCCTCCCCTCTGCTCCTCTCTCCTCTCCTCTGCTCCTCTCTCCTCCCCTCTGCTCCTCTCTCCTCCCCTCTGCTCCTCTCTCCTCCCCTCTGCTCCTCTCTCCTCTCCTCCCCTCTGCTCCTCTCTCCTCCCCTCTGCTCCTCTCTCCTCTCCTCTGCTCCTCTCTCCTCCCCTCTGCTCCTCTCTCCTCTCCTCTGCGAGGGTAGGACACAGTGTGACTACTGAAGAGGTCTCTGGCACGCTCCTCCTCAGCTCTGAAGGATTAGTTATTTAAAGAGGGGAATAAAACAGGGTGACCAGCTGGCATGCTAAGCTGTTAGCTGGTAGATAAAATCAAATCAAATGTTATTGGTCACATACACGTGTTTAGCGGATGTTATAGCTGGGATGAAGGAAGGAAGGAAGGAAGGAAGGAAGGAGGCATCTCCACCCCCAGAAGGATACTGTTGTGGAACTAAAACAATGACCCCAATCACAGGACACTACAATCACAGGACACTACAATCACAGGACACTACAATCACAGGACACTACAATCACAGGACACTACAATCACAGGACACTACAATCACAGGACACTACAATCCAGCACTGGATTGGGTTGTCACTTGGGTAACCTGACAAAAATACTTCATTAATTAGGAAAGGGAAAACCTAGTCAGTTGCACAACTGAATTGTGTCTTCCGCATTTAACCCAACCCCTATGAATCGGAGGTACGGGGGGCTGCCTTAATCGACATCCATGTCATCGGCATCCGGGAAGCAGTTATTTGGGGGTTAACCGCCTTGCTCAAGGGCAGAAAGATTTTTTCCACCTTGCCGGCTCGGGGAATCGAACCAGCGACCTTTCGGTTACTGGGCCCCAACGCTTATGTTAACTACATAAAAGGCTTTAGATCAATATCTAAAAGGGATAATGTGAGATTCTGGTGTCTCTTCTGTCCATTAATATACATGGTGGAGTCTCTGGCCTGACCTCTTCTCTCCATTAATATACATGGTGGAGTCTCTGGCCTGACCTCTTCTCTCCATTAATATACATGGTGGAGTCTCTGGCCTGACCTCTTCTCTCCATTAATATACATGGTGGAGTCTCTGGCCTGACCTCTTCTCTCCATTAATATACATGGTGGAGTCTCTGGCCTGACCTCTTCTCTCCATTAATATACATGGTGGAGTCTCTGGCCTGACCTCTTCTCTCCATTAATATACATGGTGGAGTCTCTGGCCTGAACTCTTCTCTCCATTAATATACATGGTGGAGTCTCTGGCCTGACCTCTTCTCTCCATTCATATACATGGTGGAGTCTCTGGCCTGACGTCTTCCCTCCATTAATATACATGGTGGAGTCTCTGGCCTGACCTCTTCTCTCCATTAATATACATGGTGGAGTCTCTGGCCTGACCTCTTCTCTCCATTGATATACACGGTGGAGTCTCTGGCCTGACCTCTTCTCTCCATTAATATACACGGTGGAGTCTCTGGCCTGACCTCTTCTCTCCATTAATATACACGGTGGAGTCTCTGGCCTGACCTCTTCTCTCCATTGATATACACGGTGGAGTCTCTGGCCTGACCTCTTCTCTCCATTAATATACACGGTGGAGTCTCTGGCCTGACCTCTTCTCTCCATTAATATACATGGTGGAGTCTCTGGCCTGACCTCTTCTCTCCATTAATATACACGGTGGAGTCTCTGGCCTGACATCTTCTCTCCATTAATATACACGGTGGAGTCTCTGTCCTGACCTCTTCTCTCCATTAATATACACGGTGGAGTCTCTGGCCTGACCTCTTCTCTCCATTAATATACATGGTGGAGTCTCTGGCCTGACCTCTTCTCTCCATTAATATACATGGTGGAGTCTCTGGCCTGACCTCTTCTCTCCATTAATATACATGGTGGAGTCTCTGGCCTGACCTCTTCTCTCCATTGATATACACGGTGGAGTCTCTGGCCTGACCTCTTCTCTCCATTAATATACACGGTGGAGTCTCTGGCCTGACCTCTTCTCTCCATTAATATACACGGTGGAGTCTCTGGCCTGACCTCTTCTCTCCATTGATATACACGGTGGAGTCTCTGGCCTGACCTCTTCTCTCCATTAATATACACGGTGGAGTCTCTGGCCTGACCTCTTCTCTCCATTGATATACACGGTGGAGTCTCTGGCCTGACCTCTTCTCTCCATTAATATACACGGTGGAGTCTCTGGCCTGACCTCTTCTCTCCATTGATATACATGGTGGAGTCTCTGGCCTGACATCTTCTTTCCATTAATATACACGGTGGAGTCTCTGGCCTGACCTCTTCTCTCCATTAATATACACGGTGGAGTCTCTGGCCTGACCTCTTCTCTCCATTGATATACACGGTGGAGTCTCTGGCCTGACCTCTTCTCTCCATTGATATACACGGTGGAGTCTCTGGCCTGACCTCTTCTCTCCATTGATATACAGGGTGGAGTCTCTGGCCTGACCTCTTCTCTCCATTAATATACACGGTGGAGTCTCTGGCCTGACCTCTTCTCTCCATTAATATACACGGTGGAGTCTCTGGCCTGACCTCTTCTCTCCATTAATATACACGGTGGAGTCTCTGGCCTGACCTCTTCTCTCCATTAATATACATGGTGGAGTCTCTGGCCTGACCTCTTCTCTCCATTAATATACATGGTGGAGTCTCTGGCCTGACCTCTTCTCTCCATTAATATACACGGTGGAGTCTCTGGCCTGACCTCTTCTCTCCATTAATATACACGGTGGAGTCTCTGGCCTGACCTCTTCTCTCCATTAATATACACGGTGGAGTCTCTGGCCTGACCTCTTCTCTCCATTAATATACAGGGTGGAGTCTCTGGCCTGACCTCTTCTCTCCATTAATATACACGGTGGAGTCTCTGGCCTGACCTCTTCTCTCCATTAATATACACGGTGGAGTCTCTGGCCTGACCTCTTCTCTCCATTAATATACATGGTGGAGTCTCTGGCCTGACCTCTTCTCTACATTAATATACACGGTGGAGTCTCTGGCCTGACCTCTTCTCTCCATTAATATACACGGTGGAGTCTCTGGCCTGACCTCTTCTCTCCATTAATATACACGGTGGAGTCTCTGGCCTGACCTCTTCTCTCCATTAATATACATGGTGGAGTCTCTGGCCTGACCTCTTCTCTCCATTAATATACACGGTGGAGTCTCTGGCCTGACCTCTTCTCTCCATTGATATACACGGTGGAGTCTCTGGCCTGACCTCTTCTCTCCATTAATATACATGGTGGTCTCTGGCCTGACCTCTTCTCTCCATTAATATACACGGTGGAGTCTCTGGCCTGACCTCTTCTCTCCATTAATATACAGGGTGGAGTCTCTGGCCTGACCTCTTCTCTCCATTAATATACACGGTGGAGTCTCTGGCCTGACCTCTTCTCTCCATGAATATACACGGTGGAGTCTCTGGCCTGACCTCTTCTCTCCATTAATATACATGGTGGAGTCTCTGGCCTGACCTCTTCTCTCCATTAATATACATGGTGGAGTCTCTGGCCTGACCTCTTCTCTCCATTAATATACACGGTGGAGTCTCTGGCCTGACCTCTTCTCTCCATTAATTTACACGGTGGAGTCTCTGGCCTGACCTCTTCTCTCCATTAATATACATGGTGGAGTCTCTGGCCTGACCTCTTCTCTCCATTAATATACATGGTGGAGTCTCTGGCCTGAACTCTTCTCTCCATTAATATACATGGTGGAGTCTCTGGCCTGACCTCTTCTCTCCATTAATATACATGGTGGAGTCTCTGGCCTGACCTCTTCTCTCCATTAATATACATGGTGGAGTCTCTGGCCTGACCTCTTCTCTCCATTAATATACATGGTGGAGTCTCTGGCCTGACCTCTTCTCTCCATTAATATACATGGTGGAGTCTCTGGCCTGACCTCTTCTCTCCATTAATATACACGGTGGAGTCTCTGGCCTGACCTCTTCTCTCCATTAATATACACGGTGGAGTCTCTGGCCTGACCTCTTCTCTCCATTAATATACATGGTGGAGTCTCTGGTCTGACCTCTTCTCTCCATTAATATACATGGTGGACTCTCGCCTGACCTCTTCTCTCCATTAATATACATGGTGGAGTCTTGGCTCTTTCTCCATTAATATACATGGTGGAGTCTCTGGCCTGACCTCTTCTCTCCATTAATATACATGGTGGAGTCTCTGGCCTGACCTCTTCTCTCCATTAATATACATGGTGGAGTCTCTGGCCTGACCTCTTCTCTCCATTAATATACATGGTGGAGTCTCTGGCCTGACCTCTTCTCTCCATTAATATACATGGTGGAGTCTCTGGCCTGACCTCTTCTCTCCATTAATATACACGGTGGAGTCTCTGGCCTGACCTCTTCTCTCCATTAATATACATGGTGGAGTCTCTGGCCTGACCTCTTCTCTCCATTAATATACATGGTGGAGTCTCTGGCCTGACCTCTTCTCTCCATTAATATACATGGTGGAGTCTCTGGCCTGACCTCTTCTCTCCATTAATATACATGGTGGAGTCTCTGGCCTGACCTCTTCTCTCCATTAATATACATGGTGGAGTCTCTGGCCTGACCTCTTCTCTCCATTGATATACACGGTGGAGTCTCTGGCCTGACCTCTTCTCTCCATTAATATACACGGTGGAGTCTCTGGCCTGACCTCTTCTCTCCATTAATATACACGGTGGAGTCTCTGGCCTGACCTCTTCTCTCCATTGATATACACGGTGGAGTCTCTGGCCTGACCTCTTCTCTCCATTAATATACACGGTGGAGTCTCTGGCCTGACCTCTTCTCTCCATTGATATACACGGTGGAGTCTCTGGCCTGACCTCTTCTCTCCATTAATATACACGGTGGAGTCTCTGGCCTGACCTCTTCTCTCCATTGATATACATGGTGGAGTCTCTGGCCTGACATCTTCTCTCCATTAATATACACGGTGGAGTCTCTGGCCTGACCTCTTCTCTCCATTAATATACACGGTGGAGTCTCTGGCCTGACCTCTTCTCTCCATTGATATACACGGTGGAGTCTCTGGCCTGACCTCTTCTCTCCATTGATATACACGGTGGAGTCTCTGGCCTGACCTCTTCTCTCCATTGATATACAGGGTGGAGTCTCTGGCCTGACCTCTTCTCTCCATTAATATACACGGTGGAGTCTCTGGCATGACCTCTTCTCTCCATTAATATACACGGTGGAGTCTCTGGCCTGACCTCTTCTCTCCATTAATATACACGGTGGAGTCTCTGGCCTGACCTCTTCTCTCCATTAATATACATGGTGGAGTCTCTGGCCTGACCTCTTCTCTCCATTAATATACATGGTGGAGTCTCTGGCCTGACCTCTTCTCTCCATTAATATACACGGTGGAGTCTCTGGCCTGACCTCTTCTCTCCATTAATATACACGGTGGAGTCTCTGGCCTGACCTCTTCTCTCCATTAATATACACGGTGGAGTCTCTGGCCTGACCTCTTCTCTCCATTAATATACAGGGTGGAGTCTCTGGCCTGACCTCTTCTCTCCATTAATATACACGGTGGAGTCTCTGGCCTGACCTCTTCTCTCCATTAATATACACGGTGGAGTCTCTGCCCTGACCTCTTCTCTCCATTAATATACATGGTGGAGTCTCTGGCCTGACCTCTTCTCTACATTAATATACACGGTGGAGTCTCTGGCCTGACCTCTTCTCTCCATTAATATACACGGTGGAGTCTCTGGCCTGACCTCTTCTCTCCATTAATATACACGGTGGAGTCTCTGGCCTGACCTCTTCTCTCCATTAATATACATGGTGGAGTCTCTGGCCTGACCTCTTCTCTCCATTAATATACACGGTGGAGTCTCTGGCCTGACCTCTTCTCTCCATTGATATACACGGTGGAGTCTCTGGCCTGACCTCTTCTCTCCATTAATATACATGGTGGTCTCTGGCCTGACCTCTTCTCTCCATTAATATACACGGTGGAGTCTCTGGCCTGACCTCTTCTCTCCATTAATATACAGGGTGGAGTCTCTGGCCTGACCTCTTCTCTCCATTAATATACACGGTGGAGTCTCTGGCCTGACCTCTTCTCTCCATGAATATACACGGTGGAGTCTCTTGCCTGACCTCTTCTCTCCATTAATATACATGGTGGAGTCTCTGGCCTGACCTCTTCTCTCCATTAATATACATGGTGGAGTCTCTGGCCTGACCTCTTCTCTCCATTAATATACACGGTGGAGTCTCTGGCCTGACCTCTTCTCTCCATTAATTTACACGGTGGAGTCTCTGGCCTGACCTCTTCTCTCCATTAATATACATGGTGGAGTCTCTGGCCTGACCTCTTCTCTCCATTAATATACATGGTGGAGTCTCTGGCCTGACCTCTTCTCTCCATTAATATACATGGTGGAGTCTCTGGCCTGACCTCTTCTCTCCATTAATATACATGGTGGAGTCTCTGGCCTGACCTCTTCTCTCCATTCATATACATGGTGGAGTCTCTGGCCTGACCTCTTCTCTCCATTAATATACATGGTGGAGTCTCTGGCCTGACCTCTTCTCTCCATTAATATACATGGTGGAGTCTCTGGCCTGACCTCTTCTCTCCATTAATATACACGGTGGAGTCTCTGGCCTGACCTCTTCTCTCCATTGATATACACGGTGGAGTCTCTGGCCTGACCTCTTCTCTCCATTAATATACATGGTGGAGTCTCTGGTCTGACCTCTTCTCTCCATTAATATACATGGTGGACTCTCGCCTGACCTCTTCTCTCCATTAATATACATGGTGGAGTCTCTGGCCTGACCTCTTCTCTCCATTAATATACATGGTGGAGTCTCTGGCCTGACCTCTTCTCTCCATTAATATACATGGTGGAGTCTCTGGCCTGACCTCTTCTCTCCATTAATATACATGGTGGAGTCTCTGGCCTGACCTCTTCTCTCCATTAATATACATGGTGGAGTCTCTGGCCTGACCTCTTCTCTCCATTAATATACATGGTGGAGTCTCTGGCCTGACCTCTTCTCTCCATTAATATACATGGTGGAGTCTCTGGCCTGACCTCTTCTCTCCATTAATATACATGGTGGAGTCTCTGGCCTGACCTCTTTCTCCATTAATATACATGGTGGAGTCTCTTGCCTGACCTCTTCTCTCCATTAATATACACGGTGGAGTCTCTGGCCTGACCTCTTCTCTCCATTAATATACACGGTGGAGTCTCTGGCCTGACCTCTTCTCTCCATTAATATACATGGTGGAGTCTCTGGCCTGACCTCTTCTCTCCATTGATATACATGGTGGAGTCTCTGGCCTGACCTCTTCTCTCCATTAATATACATGGTGGAGTCTCTGGCCTGACCTCTTCTCTCCATTAATATACATGGTGGAGTCTCTGGCCTGACCTCTTCTCTCCATTAATATACATGGTGGAGTCTCTTGCCTGACCTCTTCTCTCCATTAATATACACGGTGGAGTCTCTGGCCTGACCTCTTCTCTCCATTAATATACACGGTGGAGTCTCTGGCCTGACCTCTTCTCTCCATTAATATACATGGTGGAGTCTCTGGCCTGACCTCTTCTCTCCATTGATATACATGGTGGAGTCTCTGGCCTGACCTCTTCTCTCCATGAATATGACTGCGTCTCTAACAGGGTTACCTGTGATGATGTTGTGTTGATATTAAAGGTGTGTTACCTGTGATGATGTTGTGTTGATATTAAAGGTGTGTTACCTGTGATGATGTCGTGTTGATACTAAAGGTGTGTTACCTGTGATGATGTTGTGTTGATATTAAAGGTGTGTTACCTGTGATGATGTTGTGTTGATATTAAAGGTGTGTTACCTGTGATGATGTCGTGTTGATATTAAAGGTGTGTTACCTGTGATGATGTCGTGTTGATATTAAATATGTGTTACCTGTGATGATGTCGTGTTGATATTAAAGGTGTGTTACCTGTGATGATGTCGTGTTGATATTAAAGGTGTGTTACCTGTGATGATGTCGTGTTGATATTAAAGGTGTGTTACCTGTGATGATGTCGTGTTGATATTAAAGGTGTGTTACCTGTGATGATGTCGTGTTGATATTAAAGGTGTGTTACCTGTGATGATGTCGTGTTGATATTAAAGGTGTGTTTACTGTGATGATGTCGTGTTGATATTAAAGGTGTGTTACCTGTGATGATGTCGTGTTGATATTAAAAGGTGTGTTACCTGTGATGATGTCGTGTTGATATTAAAGGTGTGTTACCTGTGATGATGTTGTGTTGATATTAAAGGTGTGTTACCTGTGATGATGTTGTGTTGATATTAAAGGTGTGTTACCTGTGATGATGTTGTGTTGATATTAAAGGTGTGTTACCTGTGATGATGTTGTGTTGATATTAAAGGTGTGTTACCTTGTGATGATGTCGTGTTGATATTAAAGGTGTGTTACCTGTGATGATGTTGTGTTGATATTAAAGGTGTGTTACCTGTGATGATGTCGTGTTGATATTAAAGGTGTGCTACCTGTGATGATGTCGTGTTGATATTAAAGGTGTGTTACCTGTGATGATGTCGTGTTGATATTAAAGGTGTGTTACCTGTGATGATGTCGTGTTGATATTAAAGGTGTGTTACCTGTGATGATGTCGTGTTGATATTAAAGGTGTGTTACCTGTGATGATGTTGTGTTGATATTAAAGGTGTGTTACCTGTGATGATGTTGTGTTGATATTAAAGGTGTGTTACCTGTGATGATGTCGTGTTGATATTAAAGGTGTGTTACCTGTGATGATGTCGTGTTGATATTAAAGGTGTGTTACCTGTGATGATGTCGTGTTGATATTAAAGGTGTGTTACCTGTGATGATGTTGTGTTGATATTAAAGGTGTGTTACCTGTGATGATGTTGTGTTGATATTAAAGGTGTGTTACCTGTGATGATGTTGTGTTGATATTAAAGGTGTGTAACCTGTGATGATGTCGTGTTGATATTAAAGGTGTGTTACCTGTGATGATGTTGTGTTGATATTAAAGGTGTGTTACCTGTGATGATGTCGTGTTGATATTAAAGGTGTGTTACCTGTGATGATGTTGTGTTGATATTAAAGGTGTGTAACCTGTGATGATGTCGTGTTGATATTAAAGGTGTGTTACCTGTGATGATGTTGTGTTGATATTAAAGGTGTGTTACCTGTGATGATGTTGTGTTGATATTAAAGGTGTGTTACCTGTGATGATGTCGTGTTGATATTAAAGGTGTGTTACCTGTGATGATGTCGTGTTGATATTAAAGGTGTGTTACCTGTGATGATGTCGTGTTGATATTAAAGGTGTGTTACCTGTGATGATGTCGTGTTGATATTAAAGGTGTGTTACCTGTGATGATGTCGTGTTGATATTAAAGGTGTGTTACCTGTGATGATGTCGTGTTGATATTAAAGGTGTGTTACCTGTGATGATGTCGTGTTGATATTAAAGGTGTGTTACCTGTGATGATGTTGTGTTGATATTAAAAGGTGTGTTACCTATGATGATGTTGTGTTGTTCTGGGGCTCCGGAGGGGGCATTTCCCATCAGGTCGTCTTGGATCTGATAGGCTGCCAGGTCAAACAGATCCAAATAGTCTTCTACTGGGTAACGGTCATGGAACCCCTCACTCAGACGGATTATACCTGGAGGGAGAGAGGGAGGGAGGAGGGAGGGAGGAGAGAGGAGAGAGAGGAGGGAGGGAGGAGGGAGGGAGGAGAGAGAGAGGGAGGGAGGGAGGGAGGGAGGGAGGGAGGAGAGGGAGGAGAGAGGAGGAGAGAGGGAGGGAGGAGGAGGGAGGGAGGGAGGGAGGGAGGGAGGGAGGGAGGGAGGGAGGGAGGGAGGGAGGGAACAATAGAGAGAGAGAAAGAGAGAAAAACAGAAAAAAGAGGGAGAACGCAACACGTTAGAAAATGTCATTCTTCTCTCAAGTCATTGACAGACACTAAAACCACTCAGCAGGTCTCCAGTTTTAGTCCAAGTCCAAGTCATTGACAGACACTAAAACCACTCAGCAGGTCACCAGTTTTAGTCCAAGTCCAAGTCATTGACAGACACTAAAACCACTCAGCAGGTCTCCAGTTTTAGTCCAAGTCCAAGTCATTGACAGACACTAAAACCACTCAGCAGGTCTCCAGTTTAGTCCAAGTCCAAGTCATTGACAGACACTAAAACCACTCAGCAGGTCTCCAGTTTTAGTCCAAGTCCAAGTCATTGACAGACACTAAAACCACTCAGCAGGTCTCCAGTTTTAGTCCAAGTCCAAGTCATTGACAGACACTAAAACCACTCAGCAGGTCTCCAGTTTTAGTCTAAGTCCAAGTCATTGACAGACACTAAAAAACCACTCAGCAGGTCTCCAGTTTTTAGACATCCAGTCCAAGTCCAAGTCATTGACAGACACTAAAACCACTCAGCGGGTCTCCAGTTTTAGTCCAAGTCCAAGTCATTGACAGACACTAAAACCACTCAGCAGGTCTCCAGTTTTAGTCCAAGTCCAAGTCATTGACAGACACTAAAACCACTCAGCGGGTCTCTAGTTTTAGTCCAAGGCCAAGTCATTGACAGACACTAAAACCACTCAGCGGGTCTCCAGTTTTAGTCCAAGTCCAAGTCATTGACAGACACTAAAACCACTCAGCAGGTCTCCAGTTTTAGTCCAAGTCCAAGTCATTGACAGACACTAAAACCACTCAGCAGGTCTCCAGTTTTAGTCCAAGTCCAAGTCATTGACAGACACTAAAACCACTCAGCGGGTCTCCAGTTTTAGTCCAAGTCCAAGTCATTGACAGACACTAAAACCACTCAGCGGGTCTCCAGTTTTAGTCCAAGTCCAAGTCATTGACAGACACTAAAACCACTCAGCAGGTCTACAGTTTTAGTCCAAGTCCAAGTCATTGACAGACACTAAAACCACTCAGCCGGTCTACAGTTTTAGTCCAAGTCCAAGTCACTGACAGACACTAAAACCACTCAGCGGGTCTCCAGTTTTAGTCCAAGTCCAAGTCATTGACAGACACTAAAACCACTCAGCGGGTCTCCAGTTTTAGTCCAAGTCCAAGTCACTGACAGACACTAAAACCACTCAGCGGGTCTCCAGTTTTAGTCCAAGTCAAAGCACCAACTGACATGTTTTGTTTCATGTAAACCCACAGGATCAGCTTGATCTATACAGGTACATGAGTCTGTTTCTAATCATAGTGGAACAGAAATACCAGACTATAGCAGGAGAGCCGCAGGGCCAGGTGAGATATTGTGTTACTGATATTAGCATATTCATATGATTATACACCTGGGCTGCGTTCCAAATGGCATCCTTTTCCCTATGTAGTGCACTACTTTGACAAGCGCCCATTGGGAACAGGGTTCCAATTGGGAGATACAGATACAGTATAACACTCCTGTTAGTTTTCCCCAGGATTAGAGGACGAGCTCAGCATGGAGAGAGAGAGAGAGAGAGAGAGAGAGAGAGAGAGAGAGAGAGAGAGAGAGAGAGAGAGAGAGAGAGAGAGAGAGAGAGAGAGACAGAGAGAGAGATAGAGAGAGAGAGACAGAGAGAGAGAGAGAGAGCGAGAGAGAGAGAGAGAGAGAGAGAGAGAGAGACAGAGAGAGAGAGAGAGAGAGAGAGAGAGAGAGAGAGAGCGAGAGAGAGAGAGAGAGAGAGAGAGAGAGAGAGAGAGAGAGAGAGAGAGAGAGAGAGAGAGAGAGAGAGAGAGAGAGAGAGAGAGAGAGAGAGAGAGAGAGACAGAGAGACAGAGACAGAGAGAGAGAGAGAGAGAGAGAGAGAGAGAGAGAGAGAGAGAGAGAGAGAGAGAGAGAGAGAGAGAGAGAGAGAGAGAGAGAGAGAGACAGAGAGACAGAGAGACAGAGAGAGAGAGAGAGAGAGACAGAGAGACAGAGAGACAGAGAGAGAGAGAGAGACAGAGAGAGAGAGACAGCGAGAGAGAGAGAGAGAGAGAGAGAGAGAGAGAGAGAGAGAGAGAGAGAGACAGAGAGAGACAGAGAGAGAGAGAGAGAGAGAGAGAGAGAGAGAGAGACAGAGAGAGACAGAGAGAGACAGAGAGAGAGACAGAGAGAGAGAGAGACAGAGAGAGAGAGAGAGAGAGACAGAGAGAGAGAGAGAGAGAGAGAGAGAGCGAGATAGAGAGAGCGAGATATAGAGAGATAGAGAGAGCGAGAGATAGAGAGAGAGAGAGTAGGAGAGCGTTAAAGAGAGCAGGAGAATAATTGCTTCAGATAAAGAAAGAAACAGAAGAAGTCACTGATGAATAAGAATGGTGTTGACGCCTGCTGCTTGGGATGCTTTCTGATTACATCATTTTGAGCTAAGCCTGAATCTAATAATCTAAGGTTTATGCCTGAATCTAATAATCTAAGGTTTATGCCTGAATCCAATAATCTAAGGTTTATGCCTGAATCTAATAATCTAAGGTCTAAGACTGAATCAAATAATCTAAGGTCTAAACCTGAATCTAATAATCTAAGGTCTAAGACTGAATCCAATAATCTAAGGTCTAAACCTGAATCTAATAATCTAAGGTCTAAGACTGAATCCAATAATCTAAGGTCTAAACATAACCATGAATATAACCTGACAACTGGCACTATGACAGAAAGTAGTATCCTGATTTAGAAGACGACTTAAACAGAAGGAAAACACAACTACTAGACAACAGAAGGTTTGGAGCATGAATGGTACAACAGCTAAATCCTCAACTCATGGGGATCCATAATACACACAAATAACTAGCAAAATCCCATTTCCTGAGGTTTTCTAGTTCAGTTTGTTCTCATTCTGGTCAACTGGGATTTCATCACGACTCCCTGTTCTGTTCTGTTCTCACACAGCTTTGACTTCTAATACAGTCCCATATGTGGCGGCTGCTACCCTTCTACCATCACAGAGGCGCATGGAGAACATTTTTTACATTACAGTAATTTAGCAGACGCTCTTATCCAGAGCGACTTACAGGAGCAATTAGGGTTAAGTGCCTTGCTTAAGGACACGTCGACAGATTTTTCACCTAGTCGGCTCGGGGATTAGAACCAGCGACCTTTCGGTTACTGGCACAATGCTCTTACTCACTAAGCTACCTGCCTACCTGATACAAAGAGTGATAAACACTCAACACATTCCCCAACGTCTCTAGTGGAGATCAGTCAAACAGGAGAACGGGGCTATCAAAGCCCTGTGTTTATAACAGGAGAACAGGGCTATCAAAGCCCTGTGTTTATAACAGGAGAAAAGGATATCAAAGCCCTGTGTTTATAACAGGAGAACAGGGCTATCAAAGCCCTGTGTTTATAACAGGAGAACAGGGCTATCAAAGCCCTGTGTTTATAACAGGAGAACAGGGCTATCAAAGCCCTGTGTTTATAACAGGAGAACAGAATATCAAAGCCCTGTGTTTATAACAGGAGAACAGGGCTATCAAAGCCCTGTGTTTATAACAGGAGAACAGGGCTATCAAAGCCCTGTGTTTATAACAGGAGAACAGGGCTATCAAAGCCCTGTGTTTATAACAGGAGAACAGGATATCAAAGCCCTGTGTTTATAACAGGAGAACAGAATATCAAAGCAATGTGTTTATAACAGGAGAACAGGGCTATCAAAGCCCTGTGTTTATAACAGGAGAACAGGGCTATCAAAGCCCTGTGTTTATAACAGGAGGACAGAATATCAAAGCCCTGTGTTTATAACAGGAGAACAGGGCTATCAAAGCCCTGTGTTTATAACAGGAGAACAGGGCTATCAAAGCCCTGTGTTTATAACAGGAGAACAGGGCTATCAAAGCCCTGTGTTTATAACAGGAGAACAGAATATCAAAGCCCTGTGTTTATAACAGGAGAACAGGGCTATCAAAGCCCTGTGTTTATAACAGGAGGACAGGATATCAAAGCCCTGTGTTTATAACAGGAGAACAGAATATCAAAGCCCTGTGTTTATAACAGGAGGACAGGGCTATCAAAGCCCTGTGTTTATAACAGGAGGACAGGGCTATCAAAGCCCTGTGTTTATAACAGGAGGACAGGGCTATCAAAGCCCTGTGTTTATAACAGGAGAACAGGGCTATCAAAGCCCTGTGTTTATAACAGGAGAACAGGGCTATCAAAGCCCTGTGTTTAAAACAGGAGGACAGGGCTATCAAAGCCCTGTGTTTATAACAGGAGAACAGGGCTATCAAAGCCCTGTGTTTATAACAGGAGAACAGAATATCAAAGCCCTGTGTTTATAACAGGAGGACAGGGCTATCAAAGCCCTGTGTTTATAACAGGAGAACAGGGCTATCAAAGCCCTGTGTTTATAACAGGAGAACAGGGCTATCAAAGCCCTGTGTTTATAACAGGAGGACAGAATATCAAAGCCCTGTGTTTATAACAGGAGAACAGGGCTATCAAAGCCCTGTGTTTATAACAGGAGAACAGGGCTATCAAAGCCCTGTGTTTATAACAGGAGGACAGGGCTATCAAAGCCCTGTGTTTATAACAGGAGAACAGGGCTATCAAAGCCCTGTGTTTATAACAGGAGAACAGGGCTATCAAAGCCCTGTGTGTTTATAACAGGAGAACAGGGCTATCAAAGCCCTGTGTTTATAACAGGAGAACAGAATATCAAAGCCCTGTGTTTATAACAGGAGAACAGGGCTATCAAAGCCCTGTGTTTATAACAGGAGAACAGGGCTATCAAAGCCCTGTGTTTATAACAGGAGAACAGGGCTATCAAAGCCCTGTGTTTATAACAGGAGAACAGGGCTATCAAAGCCCTGTGTTTATAACAGGAGAACAGGGCTATCAAAGCCCTGTGTTTATAACAGGAGAACAGGGCTATCAAAGCCCTGTGTTTATAACAGGAGAACAGGGCTATCAAAGCCCTGTGTTTATAACAGGAGAACAGGGCTATCAAAGCCCTGTGTTTATAACAGGAGAACAGGGCTATCAAAGCCCTGTGTTTATAACAGGAGAACAGGGCTATCAAAGCCCTGTGTTTATAACAGGAGAACAGGGCTATCAAAGCCCTGTGTTTATAACAGGAGAACAGGGCTATCAAAGCCCTGTGTTTATAACAGGAGAACAGGATATCAAAGCCCTGTGTTTATAACAGGAGGACAGAATATCAAAGCCCTGTGTTTATAACAGGAGAACAGGGCTATCAAAGCCCTGTGTTTATAACAGGAGGACAGGATATCAAAGCCCTGTGTTTATAACAGGAGAACAGGATATCAAAGCCCTGTGTTTATAACAGGAGAACAGGGCTATCAAAGCCCTGTGTTTATAACAGGAGAACAGGATATCAAAGCCCTGTGTTTATAACAGGAGAACAGGGCTATCAAAGCCCTGTGTTTATAACAGGAGAACAGAATATCAAAGCCCTGTTTTTATAACAGGAGAACAGAATATCAAAGCCCTGTGTTTATAACAGGAGGACAGGGCTATCAAAGCCCTGTGTTTATAACAGGAGAACAGGGCTATCAAAGCCCTGTGTTTATAACAGGAGAACAGGGCTATCAAAGCCCTGTGTTTATAACAGGAGAACAGGGCTATCAAAGCCCTGTGTTTATAACAGGAGAACAGGGCTATCAAAGCCCTGTGTTTATAACAGGAGAACAGGGCTATCAAAGCCCTGTGTTTATAACAGGAGAACAGGGCTATCAAAGCCCTGTGTTTATAACAGGAGAACAGGGCTATCAAAGCCCTGTGTTTATAACAGGAGAACAGGGCTATCAAAGCCCTGTGTTTATAACAGGAGAACAGGGCTATCAAAGCCCTGTGTTTATAACAGGAGAACAGGGCTATCAAAGCCCTGTGTTTATAACAGGAGAACAGGGCTATCAAAGCCCTGTGTTTATAACAGGAGAACAGGGCTATCAAAGCCCTGTGTGTTTATAACTTCCACCTCTAGGATTTGTACTGTAGCATATGACAGGATATCTAATGCTGCAATACCATCACAACAGGAAACAACAGGAAACAGGAAACAGGAAACCGGGAGTTAATTTACACCGCACGGGCACATACAGTACAAATCAAAAGTTTGGACACACCTCCTCATTCCAGGGTTTTTCTTTATTTTTACTATTTTCTACATTGTAGAATAATAGTGAAGACATCAAAACTATGAAATAACACATATGGAATCATGTAGTAACCAAAAAAGTGAAAATATATTTGAGATTTGAGATTCTTCAAAAGTTGCCACCCTTTGCCTTGATGACAGCTTTGCACACTCTTGGCATTCTCTCAACCAGCTTCATGAGGTAGTCACCTGAAATGCATTTCAATTAACAGGTGTGCCTTCTTTAAATTTAATTTGAGGAATTTCTTTCCTTCTTAATGCATTTGAGCCAATCAGTTGTGTTGTGACAAGGTATCCAGAAGATAGCCCTATTTGGTAAAAGACCAAGTCCATATTATGGCAAGAACAGCTCAAGTAAGCAAAGAGAAACGACAGTCCATCATTATTTTAAGACATGAAGGTCATTCAATACAGAACATTTCAAGAACTTGAAGTTTCTTCAAGTGCAGTCGCAAAAACCATCAAGCGCTATGATGAAACTGGCTCTCATGAGGACCGCCACAGTAATGGAAGACCCAGAGTTACCTCTGCTGCAGAGGATAAGAGTTACCAGCCTCAGAAATTGCAGCCCAAATAAATGCTTCACAAAGTTCAAGTAACAGTCACATCTCAACATCAACTGTTCAGAGGAGACTGCGTGAATCAGGCCTTCATGGTCAAATTGCCGCAAAGAAACCACTACTAAAGGACACCAATAATAAGAAGAGACTTGCTTGGGCCAAGAAACACGAGCAATGGACATTATACCGGTGAAAACCTGTCCTTTGGTCTGATGAGTCCAAATCTGAGATTTTTGGTTCCAACCGCCGTGTCTTTGTGAGACGCAGAGTAGGTGAATGGATGATCTCCGCATGTGTGGTTCCCACCATGAAGCATGGAGGAGGAGGTGTGATGGTGTGGGGGTGCTTTGCTAGTGACACTGTCAGTGATTTATTAAGAATTCAAGGCACAGTTAAGCAGCATGGCTACCATAGCATTCTGCAGCGATACGCCATCCCATCTGGTTTGGGCTTAGTGTGACTATCATTTGTTTTTCAACAGGACAATGACCCAACACACCTCCAGGCTGTGTAAGGGCTATTTGACCAAGAAGGAGAGTGATGGAGTGCTGCATCAGATGACCTGGCCTCCACAATCCCC
>CM072218.1:4111001-4203501 GCA_036851935.1 Coregonus suidteri
ATCTGGTGGTCTGTCTCCTCAGCCACATAATGTCAGGGTATATCTGGTGGTCTGTCTCCTCAGCCACATAATGCCAGGGTATATCTGGTGGTCTGTCTCCTCAGCCACATAATGCCAGGGTATATCTGGTGGTCTGTCTCCTCAGCTACATAATGCCAGGGTATATCTGGTGGTCTGTCTCCTCAGCCACATAATGCCAGGGTATATCTGGTGGTCTGTCTCCTCAGCTACATAATGCCAGGGTATATCTGGTGGGCTGTCTCCTCAGCCACATAATGTCAGGGTATATCTGGTGGTCTGTCTCCTCAGCCACATAATGCCAGGATATATCTGGTGGTTTGTCTCCTCAGCCACATAATGCCAGGGTATATCTGGTGGTCTGTCTCCTCAGCTACATAATGCCAGGGTATATCTGGTGGTCTGTCTCCTCAGCCACATAATGCCAGGGTATATCTGGTGGTCTGTCTCCTCAGCTACATAATGCCAGGGTATATCTGGTGGTCTGTCTCCTCAGCCACATAATGCCAGGGTATATCTGGTGGTCTGTCTCCTCAGCTACATAATGCAGGGTATATATCTGGTGGGCTGTCTCTCCTCAGCCACATAATGCCAGGGTATATCTGGTGGTCTGTCTCCTCAGCCACATAATGCCAGGGTATATCTGGTGGTCTGTCTCCTCAGCTACATAATGCCAGGGTATATCTGGTGGTCTGTCTCCTCAGCTACATAATGCCAGGGTATATCTGGTGGTCTGTCTCCTCAGCCACATAATGCCAGGGTATATCTGGTGGTCTGTCTCCTCAGCCACATAATGCCAGGGTATATCTGGTGGTCTGTCTCCTCAGCTACATAATGCCAGGGTATATCTGGTGGTCTGTCTCCTCAGCCACATAATGCCAGGGTATATCTGGTGGTCTGTCTCTCCTCAGCCACATAATGCCAGGGTATATCTGGTGGTCTGTCTCCTCAGCCACATAATGCCAGGGTATATCTGGTGGTCTTTCTCCTCACAGCTCAGCCACATAATGCCAGGGTATATCTGGTGGGCTGTCTCCTCACAGCTCAGCCACATAATGCCAGGGTATATCTGGTGGTCTGTCTCCTCATGGCTCAGCTACATAATGCCAGGATATATCTGGTGGTCTGTCTCCTCAGCCACATAATGCCAGGGTATATCTGGTGGTCTGTCTCCTCAGCCACATAATGCCAGGGTATATCTGGTGGTCTGACTCCTCAGCCACATAATGCCAGGGTATATCTGGTGGTCTGTCTCCTCAGCCACATAATGCCAGGGTATATCTGGTGGTCTGTCTCCTCAGCCACATAATGCCAGGGTATATCTGGTGGTCTGTCTCCTCAGCCACATAATGCCAGGGTATATCTGGTGGTCTGTCTCCTCAGCCACATAATGCCAGGGTATATCTGGTGGTCTGTCTCCTCATGGCTCAGCCACATAATGCCAGGGTATATCTGGTGGTCTGTCTCCTCAGCTACATAATGCCAGGGTATATCTGGTGGTCTGTCGCCTCAGCTACATAATGCCAGGGTATATCTGGTGGTCTGTCTCCTCATGGCTCAGCCACATAATGCCAGGGTATATCTGGTGGTCTGTCTCCTCAGCCACATAATGCCAGGGTATATCTGGTGGTCTGTCTCCTCAGCCACATAATGCCAGGGTATATCTGGTGGTCTGTCTCCTCAGCCACATAATGCCAGGGTATATCTGGTGGTCTGTCTCCTCATGGCTCAGCTACATAATGCCAGGATATATCTGGTGGTCTGTCTCCTCAGCCACATAATGCCAGGGTATATCTGGTGGTCTGTCTCCTCAGCCACATAATGCCAGGGTATATCTGGTGGTCTGACTCCTCAGCCACATAATGCCAGGGTATATCTGGTGGTCTGTCTCCTCAGCCACATAATGCCAGGGTATATCTGGTGGTCTGTCTCTCCTCAGCCACATAATGCCAGGGTATATCTGGTGGTCTGTCTCCTCAGCCACATAATGCCAGGGTATATCTGGTGGTCTGTCTCCTCAGCCACATAATGCCAGGGTATATCTGGTGGTCTGTCTCCTCATGGCTCAGCTACATAATGCCAGGGTATATCTGGTGGTCTGTCTCCTCAGCTACATAATGCCAGGGTATATCTGGTGGTCTGTCTCCTCAGCCACATAATGCCAGGGTATATCTGGTGGTCTGTCTCCTCAGCCACATAATGCCAGGGTATATCTGGTGGTCTGTCTCCTCAGCCACATAATGCCAGGGTATATCTGGTGGTCTGTCTCCTCAGCTACATAATGCCAGGGTATATCTGGTGGTCTGTCTCCTCAGCTACATAATGCCAGGGTATATCTGGTGGTCTGTCTCCTCAGCCACATAATGCCAGGGTATATCTGGTGGTCTGTCTCCTCAGCCACATAATGCCAGGGTATATCTGGTGGTCTGTCTCCTCAGCCACATAATGCCAGGGTATATCTGGTGGTCTGTCTCCTCAGCTACATAATGCCAGGGTATATCTGGTGGTCTGTCTCCTCTGCTACATAATGCCAGGGTATATCTGGTGGTCTGACTCCTCAGCCACATAATGCCAGGGTATATCTGGTGGTCTGTCTCCTCAGCCACATAATGCCAGGGTATATCTGGTGGTCTGTCTCATCATGGCTCAGCCACATAATGCCAGGGTATATCTGGTGGTCTGTCTCCTCAGCCACATAATGCCAGGGTATATCTGGTGGTCTGTCTCCTCAGCCACATAATGCCAGGGTATATCTGGTGGTCTGTCTCCTCAGCCACATAATGCCAGGGTATATCTGGTGTTCTGTCTCCTCATGGCTCAGCCACATAATGCCAGGGTATATCTGGTGGTCTGTCTCCTCAGCTACATAATGCCAGGGTATATCTGGTGGTCTGTCTCCTCAGCCACATAATGCCAGGGTATATCTGGTGGTCTGTCTCCTCAGCCACATAATGCCAGGGTATATCTGGTGGTCTGTCTCCTCAGCCACATAATGCCAGGGTATATCTGGTGGTCTGTCTCCTCAGCCACATAATGCCAGGGTATATCTGGTGGTCTGTCTCCTCATGTACATAATGCCAGGGTATATCTGGTGGTCTGTCTCCTCAGCCACATAATGCCAGGGTATATCTGGTGGTCTGTCTCCTCATGGCTCAGCCACATAATGCCAGGGTATATCTGGTGGTCTGTCTCCTCATGTACATAATGCCAGGGTATATCTGGTGGTCTGTCTCCTCAGCCACATAATGCCAGGGTATATCTGGTGGTCTGTCTCCTCAGCAGCACATAATGCCAGGGTATATCTGGTGGTCTGTCTCCTCAGCTACATAATGCCAGGGTATATCTGGTGGTCTGTCTCCTCAGCTACATAATGCCAGGGTATATCTGGTGGTCTGTCTCCTCAGCCACATAATGCCAGGGTATATCTGGTGGTCTGTCTCCTCAGCCACATAATGCCAGGGTATATCTGGTGGTCTGTCTCCTCAGCTACATAATGCCAGGGTATATCTGGTGGTCTGTCTCCTCAGCCACATAATGCCAGGGTATATCTGGTGGTCTGTCTCCTCAGCCACATAATGCCAGGGTATATATGGTGGTCTGTCTCCTCAGCCACATAATGCCAGGGTATATCTGGTGGTCTGTCTCCTCAGCTACATAATGCCAGGGTATATCTGGTGGTCTGTCTCCTCAGCTACATAATGCCAGGGTATATCTGGTGGTCTGTCTCCTCAGCTACATATAATGCCAGGGTATATCTGGTGGTCTGTCTCCTCATGGTTCAGCCACATAATGCCAGGGTATATCTGGTGGTCTGTCTCCTCAGCTACATAATGCCAGGGTATATCTGGTGGTCTGTCTCCTCAGCTACATAATGCCAGGGTATATCTGGTGGTCTGTCTCCTCAGCCACATAATGCCAGGGTATATCTGGTGGTCTGTCTCCTCAGCTACATAATGCCAGGGTATATCTGGTGGTCTGTCTCCTCATGGCTCAGCCACATAATGCCAGGGTATATCTGGTGGTCTGTCTCCTCAGCCACATAATGCCAGGGTATATCTGGTGGTCTGTCTCCTCAGCTACATAATGCCAGGGTATATCTGGTGGTCTGTCTCCTCATGGCTCAGCCACATAATGCCAGGGTATATCTGGTGGTCTGTCTCCTCAGCCACATAATGCCAGGGTATATCTGATGGTCTGTCTCCTCAGCTACATAATGCCAGGGTATATCTGGTGGTCTGTCTCCTCAGCCACATAATGCCAGGGTATATCTGGTGGTCTGTCTCCTCAGCCACATAATGCCAGGGTATATCTGGTGGTCTGTCTCCTCAGCCACATAATGCCAGGGTATATCTGGTGGTCTGTCTCCTCAGCTACATAATGCCAGGGTATATCTGGTGGTCTGTCTCCTCATGGCTCAGCCACATAATGCCAGGGTATATCTGGTGGTCTGTCTCCTCAGCTACATAAATGCCAGGGTATATCTGGTGGTCTGTCTCCTCAGCTACATACATAATGCCAGGGTATATCTGGTGGTCTGTCTCCTCAGCCACATAATGCCAGGGTATATCTGGTGGTCTGTCTCCTCAGCTACATAATGCCAGGGTATATCTGGTGGTCTGTCTCCTCATGGCTCAGCTACATAATGCCAGGGTACATCTGGTGGTCTGTCTCCTCAGCCACATAATGCCAGGGTATATCTGGTGGTCTGTCTCCTCAGCCACATAATGCCAGGGTATATCTGGTGGTCTGTCTCCTCAGCCCCATAATGCCAGGGTATATCTGGTGGTCTGTCTCCTCAGCCACATAATGCCAGGGTATATCTGGTGGGCTGTCTCCTCACAGCTCAGCCACATAATGCCAGGGTATATCTGGTGGGCTGTCTCCTCACAGCTCAGCCACATAATGCCAGGGTATATCTGGTGGTCTGTCTCCTCAGCTACATAATGCCAGGGTATATCTGGTGGTCTGTCTCCTCAGCTACATAATGCCAGGGTATATCTGGTGGTCTGTCTCCTCAGCCACATAATGCCAGGGTATATCTGGTGGTCTGTCTCCTCAGCCACATAATGCCAGGGTATATCTGGTGGTTTGTCTCCTCAGCTACATAATGCTAGGGTATATCTGGTGGTCTGTCTCCTCAGCCACATAATGCCAGGGTATATCTGGTGGTCTGTCTCCTCATGGCTCAGCCACATAATGCCAGGGTATATCTGGTGGTCTGTCTCCTCAGCCACATAATGCCAGGGTATATCTGGTGGTCTGTCTCCTCAGCTACATAATGCCAGGGTATATCTGGTGGTCTGTCTCCTCAGCTACATAATGCCAGGGTATATCTGGTGGTCTGTCTCCTCAGCCACATAATGCCAGGGTATATCTGGTGGTCTGTCTCCTCAGCTACATAATGCCAGGGTATATCTGGTGGTCTGTCTCCTCAGCTACATAATGCCAGGGTATATCTGGTGGTCTGTCTCCTCAGCTACATAATGCCAGGGTATATCTGGTGGTCTGTCTCCTCAGCCACATAATGCCAGGGTATATCTGGTGGTCTGTCTCCTCAGCTACATAATGCCAGGGTATATCTGGTGGTCTGTCTCCTCAGCTACATAATGCCAGGGTATATCTGGTGGGCTGTCTCCTCAGCCCCATAATGCCAGGGTATATCTGGTGGGCTGTCTCCTCAGCCCCATAATGCCAGGGTATATCTGGTGGTCTGTCTCCTCATGGCTCAGCTACATAATGCCAGGGTATATCTGGTGGTCTGTCTCCTCAGCTACATAATGCCAGGGTATATCTGGTGGTCTGTCTCCTCAGCTACATAATGCCAGGGTATATCTGGTGGTCTGTCTCCTCAGCCACATAATGCCAGGGTATATCTGGTGGTCTGTCTCCTCAGCCACATAATGCCAGGGTATATCTGGTGGTCTGTCTCCTCAGCTACATAATGCCAGGGTATATCTGGTGGTCTGTCTCCTCATGGCTCAGCTACATAATGCCAGGGTATATCTGGTGGTCTGTCTCCTCAGCCACATAATGCCAGGGTATATCTGGTGGTCTGTCTCCTCAGCCACATAATGCCAGGGTATATCTGGTGGTCTGTCTCCTCAGCCACATAATGCCAGGGTATATCTGGTGGTCTGTCTCCTCAGCTACATAATGCCAGGGGTATATCTGGTGGTCTGTCTCCTCAGCCACATAATGCCAGGGTATATCTGGTGGTCTGTCTCCTCAGCTACATAATGCCAGGTATATCTGGTGGTCTGTCTCCTCAGCCACATAATGCCAGGGTATATCTGGTGGTCTGTCTCCTCAGCTACATAATGCCAGGGTATATCTGGTGGTCTGTCTCCTCAGCCACATAATGCCAGGGTATATCTGGTGGTCTGTCTCCTCAGCTACATAATGCCAGGGTATATCTGGTGGTCTGTCTCCTCATGGCTCAGCCACATAATGCCAGGGTATATCTGGTGGTCTGTCTCCTCAGCCATATAATGCCAGGGTATATCTGGTGGTCTGTCTCCTCAGCTACATAATGCCAGGGTATATCTGGTGGTCTGTCTCCTCAGCCACATAATGCCAGGGTATATCTGGTGGTCTGTCTCCTCAGCCACATAATGCCAGGGTATATCTGGTGGTCTGTCTGGAATCAGACCAAGCGTATATTGTGGTAGAAAGGGAAGTAGAGGATAAAATGAGTTTCATTCTCTATTTCTTCCAGGTCACGATAGTTACATAGTCTTTCCTCTTCCATTTCACCACAATACCGACCTGTTTCAATATGCAGAGGCAATGTCCCTGACCTTACCTGTGCACATAGCCATCTCTTGCTTTTAGATATGTTATACATAATATATATCTCACCCACCAATTCACCCTTAATCAAACAAAAGGTTCTCAATGTAGGTTTATGATTCATCTCCTCCATCAATTTATTTTCATATTGCATCATCATCAGTTGTTTTTAATAGCGTCTACGTCTCCCTTAATTTAGTTTTCGTACAAAAGGTTAGACATTTCAGTTGCCCAGGCTCCCCCTACGGAGAGATCACGTTGATAAACTTTACTAGCTATTCTGTCAGTTGGCATACCCAACATTCTATTCCAAAGTCTCACCATCCAGGGTCCCGCGTCCCCAGTTGTTGCCAGTATATATAGGTATAGTATATATAATATATAGGTGAAAACCTGAGGACACCTAGAAGTAACGTACTGCTCTGTTATGGACGTGTTCGTTTTTTAAGATCCCTCTTAGCACCCCACACAGGGGTTCTGACATTGTGTTTTCCAGTTAAGTTTTCAGGGAACATAAAATTATTCCTCAAAATACTCCACATTTTCGTTACCTGAGAACAAACTAGCAAAACCCTTCTCCCACTCATGAAGTACCTGTGTAACATCAGAGTTCAGCCCCCCCGCCCTTCCCTGACTTCCATGGGAATTGTCTTATGTACCTGTGTAACATCAGAGTTCAGCCCCCCCGCTCTTTCCTGACTTCCATGGGAATTGTCTTATGTACCTGTGTAACATCAGAGTTCAGCCCCCCGCTCTTCCCTGACTTAGATGGGAATTGTCTTATGTACCTGTGTAACATCAGAGTTCAGCCCCCCCGCTCTTCCCTGACTTCCATGGGAATTGTCTTATGTACCTGTGTAACATCAGAGTTCAGCCCCCCGCTCTTTCCTGACTTCCATGGGAATTGTCTTATGTACCTGTGTAACATCAGAGTTTAGCCCCCCCCGCTCTTCCCTGACTTCCATGGGAATTGTCTTATGTACCTGTGTAACATCAGAGTTCAGCCCCCCCGCTCTTCCCTGACTTCCATGGGAATGTCTCTGATGTCATCAGAGTTCAGCCCCCCCGCTCTTCTAAGTTACTTCCATGGGAATTGTCTTATGTACTGTGTAACATCAGAGTTCAGCCCCCCCCGCTCTTTCCTGACTTCCATGGGAATTGTCTTATGTACCTGTGTAACATCAGAGTTCAGCCCCCCCCTCTCTTCCCTGACTTCCATGGGAATTGTCTTATGTACCTGTGTAACATCAGAGTTCAGCCCCCCCGCTCTTCCCTGACTTCCATTTGTCTTATGTACCTGTGTAACATCAGAGTTCATGCCCCCCCGCTATTCCCTGACTTCGAATTGGGAAAAAAAGTTCACCCTTTCCCACTCATGAAAGAACCGTGTGTCAGAGATGCCCCCCCGCCCTTCCCAAACTTCCATGGGATATTTCCTGTGTAAATCAGATATTCATAAACTTCCTGACTTCCAAATTTCTTGTCCTGAGATCATTAAAATACAGATCAATATCATGCAAGATCACGCACTAACACGCAAAAACACACACAGGAGGGAATGTTATCAAAAACGAACACACACTCACGCACACACACACACACAATTAAACTTTCGAAACACACACACACACTGATACACACACACACACACACACACACACACACACACACACACACACACACACACACACACACACACACACACACACACACACACACACACACACACACACACACACACACACACACACACACACACACACACACACACACACACACACACACACACACACACACACACACACACACACACACACACACACACACTACAGCGCAGTACTTACATGTGGCTCACTGTGGATCAGTGCCTTAAGGTCTGGCAGCTTTCTAGTGGTCCTAAACTCCACCTTGGACGTTATACTCTTCACCACCACGTTCATGTCAGCATAGTCCTTGGCAGAAGACAGATTAAAGGGGTAGGGCCCAGCCCCGGACCCCGCGTTGGGGACCATAGAGAAGTGGTATGGGGAGGGGGTCAAGAGGAGGCCCTTCCTGTCCCCAGTGAGGACATAGGAAGCCATGATGAGGAACACGACGGCGAGGCCGAACAGGAAGCTGTACAGTTTAACCTTCCTGAAGCAGGTCAGGGTGCTCGTACCACATCCCAGAATGCACCAGGGCCAGGGTCGGTGGAGATGGAGAGGGTCACGTTTCACCTCCAGCACGGCAAACAGGCTCATGGGCCTGTCGTCCACCTGGAGTAGCAGAGGTCTCTTCCTGTAGTCCTCCATCGGGGAACCCAGCAGGGTGTATTTGTGGTCCATGTGTGTCATGGTGACAGAGAGGCGGAGGGTGGGGGGTGAGTCTGGGTGGTGGGGTGATGGTGGGCTGGCTAGGTCTGAGGACCCACTGTGGTGGTGGGGTGGGGTGGTTGGTTCTGGGGTGGTGGGGTGATGGTGGGCTGGCTAGGTCTGAGGACCCACTGTGGTGGTGGGGTGGGGTGGTTGGTTCTGGGGTGGTGGGGTGGTGGGGTGATGGTGGGCTGGCTAGGTCTGAGGACCCACTGTGGTGGGTGGTGGGGTGGTTGGTTCTGGGGTGGTGGGGTGATGGTGGGCTGGCTAGGTCTGGGGAGCCACGATGGTAGCTTGGTGGAGGAGGAGGCCGGCTAGGTCTGGGGAGCCACGATGGTAGCTTGGTGGAGGAGGCCGGCTAGGTCTGGGGAGCCACGATGGTAGCTTGGTGGAGGAGGCCGGCTAGGTCTGGGGAGCCACGATGGTAGCTTGGTGGAGGAGGAGGCCGGCTAGGTCTACTCAGCCTCAGAGACTTGGTGGAGGAGGAGGAGAGGTGGTGGAGGTGGGGATGGAGCCAGTGAGATGGGAGGAGGAGTATTGTGGTAGTGGCTCAGGAGGATCATCCATGCTGGGGGTGGGATGGTGCGTGCGGACAGACCACCTCTTCAACCACTACTGGAGCGCTGGAAAGAAGAAGAAGAAGAAGAAGAAGAAGAAGAAGAAGAAGAAAATGTCAAAATGTTTCCCCTTAAAATGACTTGACACTAAGTGTCTAGCGGATTCATCCACACTCTAAAAATAACTGGTTCAAAAACAACCCAATTTGGGTTATTTGGGTCAGGGTCAAATTGGACAGAACACACACTGGGTTATTTGGTAACCTAGCACTGAGTCAGTATCACAGAACCACACACTGGGCTAAAAACCTAGCACTGGGTCAGTATTGGAAAGAACACACGCTGGGCTATTTGGTAACCTAGCACTGGGTCAGTAGTATTGGACAGAACACACGCTGGGTTATTTGGTAACCTAGCACTGGGTCAATATTGGACAGAACACACGCTGGGCTATTTGGTAACCTAGCACTGGGTCAGTATTGGACAGAACACACGCTGGGTTATTTGGTAACCTAGCACTGGGTCAATATTGGACAGAACACACGCTGGGCTATTTGGTAACCTAGCACTGGGTCAGTATTGGACAGAACACACGCTGGGTTATTTGGTAACCTAGCACTGGGTCAGTATTGGACAGAACACACGCTGGGCTATTTGGTAACCTAGCACTGGGTCAGTATTGGACAGAACACACGCTGGGCTATTTGGTAACCTAGCACTGGGTCAGTATTGGACAGAACACACGCTGGGCTATTTGGTAACCTAGCACTGGGTCAGTATTGGACAGAACACACGCTGGGTTATTTGGTAACCTAGCACTGGGTCAGTATTGGACAGAACACACACTGGGCTATTTGGTAACCTAGCACTGGGTCAATATTGGACAGAACACACGCTGGGGCTATTTGGTAACCTAGCACTGGGTCAGTATTGGACAGAACACACGCTGGGCTATTTGGTAACCTAGCACTGGGTCAGTATTGGACAGAACACACGCTGGGCTATTTGGTAACCTAGCACTGGGTCAGTATTGGACAGAACACACGCTGGGCTATTTGGTAACCTAGCACTGGGTCAGTATTGGACAGAACACACGCTGGGCTATTTGGTAACCTAGCACTGGGTCAGTATTGGACAGAACACACGCTGGGCTATTTGGTAACCTAGCACTGGGTCAATATTGGACAGAACACACGCTGGGCTATTTGGTAACCTAGCACTGGGTCAGTATTGGACAGAACACACGCTGGGCTATTTGGTAACCTAGCACTGGGTCAGTATTGGACAGAACACACGCTGGGCTATTTGGTAACCTAGCACTGGGTCAATATTGGACAGAACACACGCTGGGCTATTTGGTAACCTAGCACTGGGTCAGTATTGGACAGAACACACGCTGGGCTATTTTGACCCAGCCAGTTGGGTTGCGTGAATAACTCAACAAGTTGGGTTGTTGGGATTACCCAAACATGGGTTATTTAACCATCAGCTGGGTATTTTTTACTTTCATGCTGGGTTGACCTAGCAGCTGGGTCTTTTTTCCATGTAATCCTTGGGTTGTTTTCAGGACGCGTGGCTTATTAGGGGCGTGGCTTTCAGCTAGATCTTATTGGCCACCCGTGAGCGCAAATGTAATTCCTGTTCATCATGTTAAATGTACATACTGTTCCTTCATTATTATTTTTTTTCCATATTCTTCTATAATATTACGATTATTTATTACATATTATAATAAAGTATCCCAGCATATTGCCTAATAAGGTACCACCTTATTGTATCCCAACATAGGCTTTTAGGGAACTCATACACTTCTGTAAACGTGACTGAATCTGCAAAAAATGTCAATGTTCGACCTTAACGTGATAACTATACAACAGAACAGATGAACAGGAATGACATTTACTCTCACGGGTGGCTGAAAACAACTATCCTAAAGCCACGCCCCCTACTAAACTACGCCGCCAGTCTTCTGATCATATCTCAATCTCAGCACCAATAACCCAGCAGTCTTTAAAGAAAACAACCCAACTTAGTTACCCAACGCCTGCAACCCAGCAATTGGGTCAAACAAATAACCCAGCATTTTTTTAGAGTGCAAAGCTGCTTGTGCCCTGGAAGAGGAAGGGTTGAGTAAGTGTGACCGAAGTACTACGTCATGTTTGATCTAAATCACAGACTCTTCCTAGCGATATTTCCCCCTTCAAATCGGTTGACACTTGTCTAGCCAATTCATCCTGATCTGAAGCAGGGAAAGTGATTATATGGAAAACCTCTCAATCACAAACACAACAACAAAGAAACACTATATACATACATGAACTTCCATTGTAGACTTTCTGTTGTTCCTGCTGAATCCATAACTTAAAAGTTCCCTCTCTCTGATGCTACAGTCTGTCTCTCTCTGAGTCAGTCTAGTAAATCTCTCTCTCTCTCTCTCTCTCTCTCGGAGGCTACTGTCAGTATGTCTCTGTCTGAGTCAGTCTAGTAAATCTCTCTCTCTCTCTCTGAGGCTACTGTCAGTATGTCTCTCTCTGAGTCAGTCAAGTAAATCTCTCTCTCTCTCTCTCTCTCTCTCTCGGAGGCTACCGTCTGTCTCTGTCTGAGTCAGTCTAGCAAAGCTCTCTCTCTCTCTCTCTCTCTCTCTCGGAGGTTACAGTCTCTCTCTGAGTCAGTCTTGTCTTATCATAGTTGCAGCAGACGTCACAACAACGTCCCACTAGCCTTAATTGATGCAGATATTCTGCCACAGAGCGGATGGGGCTGTACTCAGGATATTGGTCACATCCTGGTAAAGTGCTGACTAGCGGTTATCTTATGCGTCTGTGTGCGTGCGTGCGTGTCTGTACTCTCGAATCAGGAACCAGGTAACAGCGAGGGCAGCTTGCATTGAAACCTGCTGATTACATTTACATTATATCAGACAGCATGGGATACATTTACATTAACATCAGACAACATGGGATACATTTACATTAATATCAGACAGCATGGGATACATTTACATTAACATCAGACAGCATGGGATACATTTACATTAACATCAGACAGCATGGGATACATTTACATTAACATCAGACAACATGGGATACATTTACATTAATATCAGCATGGGATACATTTACATTAACATCAGATAGCATGGGATACATTTACATTAATATCAGACAGCATTGGACACATTTACATTAATATCAGACAACATGGGATACATTTACATTAACATCAGACAACATGGGATACATTTACATTAACATCAGACAACATGGGATACATTTACATTAATATCAGACAGCATGGGATACATTTACATTAACATCAGACAGCATGGGATACATTTACATTAACATCAGACAACATTGGAGACATTTACAGTGGGGAGAACAAGTATTTGATACACTGCCGATTTTGCAGGTTTTCCTACTTACAAAGCATGTAGAGGTCTGTAATTTTTATCATAGGTACACTTCAACTGTGAGAGACGGAATCTAAAACAAAAATCCAGAAAATCATATTGTATGATTTTTAAGTAATTAATTTGCCTTTTATTGCATGACATAAGTATTTGATACATCAGAAAAGCAGAACATAATATTTGGTACAGAAACCTTTGTTTGCAATTACAGAGATCATATGTTTCCTGTAGGTCTTGACCAGGTTTGCACACACTGCAGCAGGGATTTTGGCCCACTCCTCCATACAGACCTTCTCCAGATCCTTCAGGTTTCGGGGCTGTCGCTGGGCAATACGGACTTTCAGCTCCCTCCAAAGTTTTCTATTGGGTTCAGGTCTGGAGACTGGCTAGGCCACTCCAGGACCTTGAGATGCTTCTTACGGAGCCACTCCTTTGTTGCCCTGGCTGTGTGTTTCGGGTCGTTGTCATGCTTGAAGACCCAGCCACGACCCATCTTCAATGCTCTTACTGAGGGAAGGAGGTTGTTGGCCAAGATCTCGCGATACATGGCCCCATCCATCCTCCCCTCAATACGGTGCAGTCATCCTGTCCCCTTTGCAGAAAAGCATCTCCAAATAATGATTTTTCCACCTCCATGCTTCACGGTTGGGATGGTGTTCTTGGGGTTGTACTCATCCTTCTTCTTCCTCCAAACACGGCGAGTGGAGTTTAGACCAAAAAGCTATATTTTTGTCTCATCAGACCACATGACCTTCTCCCATTCCTCCTCTGGATCATCCAGATGGTCATTGGCAAACTTCAGACGGGCCTGGACATGCGCTGGCTTGAGCATGATGGCGTAATGTGTTACTAATGGTTTTCTTTGAGTTGTGGTCCCAGCTCTCTTCAGGTCATTGACCAAGTCCTGCCGTGTAGTTCTGGGCTGATCCCTCACCTTCCTCATGATCATTGATGCCCAACGAGGTGAGATCTTGCATGGAGCCCCAGACCGAGGGTGATTGACCGTCATCTTGAACTTCTTCCATTTTCTAATAATTGTGCCAACAGTTGTTGCCTTCTCACCAAGCTGCTTGCCTATTGTCCTGTAGCCCATCCCAGCCTTGTGCAGGTCTACAATTTTATCCCTGATGTCCATACACAGCTCTCTGGTCTTGGCATTGTGGAGAGGTTGGAGTCTGTTTGATTGAGTGTGTGGACAGGTGTCTTTTATACAGGTAACGAGTTCAAACAGGTGCAGTTAATACAGGTAATGAGTGGAGAACAGGAGGGCTTCTTAAAGAAAAACTAACAGGTCTGTGAGAGCCGGAATTCTTACTGGTTGGTAGGTGATCAAATACTTATGTCATGCAATACAATTCTAATGAATTACTTAAAAATCATACAATGTGATTTTCTGGATTTTTTTTTAGATTCCGTCTCTTACAGTTGAAATGTACCTATGATATAAAAATTACAGACCTCTACATGCTTTGTAAGTAGGAAAACCTGCAAAATCGGCAGTGTATCAAATACTTGTTCTCCCCACTGTATATACAGTGTATTTGATCCCCTGCTGATTTGAGGGAAATAAGTATTTTACCCCCTCTCAATCAGAATGATTTCTGGCTCCCAGGTGTCTTTTATACAAGTAACGAGCTGAGATTAGGAGCACACTCTTAAAGGGAGTGCTCCTAATCTCAGCTTGTTACCTGTATAAAATACACCTGTCCACAGAAGCAATCAATCAATCAGATTCCAAACTCTCCACCATGGCCAAGACCAAAGAGCTCTCCAAGGATGTCAGGGACAAGATTGTAGACCTACACAAGGCTGGAATGTGCTACAAGACCATCGCCAAGCAGCTTGGTGAGGAGGTGACAACAGTTGGTGCGATTATTCGCAAATGGAAGAAACACAAAAGAACTGTCAATCTCCCTCAGCCTGAGGCGCCACGCAAGATCTCACCTCGTGGAGTTGCAATGATCATGAGAACGGTGAGGAATCAGCCCAGAACTACACGGGAGGATCTTGTCAATGATCTCAAGGCAGCTGGGACCATAGTCACCAAGAAAACAATTGGTAACACACTACGCCGTGAAGGACTGAAATCCTGCAGCGCCCGCAAGGTCCCCCTGCTCAAGAAAGCACATATACATGCCCGTCTGAAGTTTGCCAATGAACATCTGAATGATTCAGAGGAGAACTGGGTGAAAGTGTTGTGGTCAGATGAGACCAAAATCGAGCTCTTTGGCATCACCTCAACTCGCCGAAAATCGAGCTCTTTGGCATCAACTCAACTTGCCGTGTTTGGAGGAGGAGGAATGCTGCCTATGACCCCAAGAACACCATCCCCACCGTCAAACATGGAGGTGGAAACATTATGCTTTGGGGGTGTTTTTCTACTAAGGGGACAGGACAACTTCACCGCATCAAAGGGACGATGGATTGAGCCATGTACCGTCAAATCTTGGGTGAGAACCTCCTTTCCTCAGCCAGGGCATTGAAAATGGGTTGTGGATGGGTATTCCAGCATGACAATGACCCAAAACACACGGCCAAGGCAACAAAGGAGTGGCTCAAGAAGAAGCACATTAAGGTCCTGCAGTGGCCCAGCCAGTCTCCAGACCTTAATCCCATAGAAAATCTGTGGAGGGAGCTGAAGGTTTCGAGTTGCCAAATGTCAGCCTCGAAACCTTAATGACTTGTAGAAGATCTGCAAAGAGGAGTGGGACAAAAATCCCTCCTGAGATGTGTGCAAACCTGGTGGCCAACTACAAGAAACGTCTGACCTCCTCTGTGATTGCCAACAAGGGTTTTGCCACCAAGTACTAAGTCATGTTTTGCAGAGGGGTCAAATACTTTTTTCCCTCATTAAAATGCAAATCAATTTATAACATTTTTGACATGCGTTTTTCTGGATTTTTTTGTTGTTATGCTGTCTCTCACTGTTCAAATAAACCTACCATTAAAATTATAGACTGATCATTGTCACGATCGTCAGGGAGAGACCAATGCGCAGCGTTGAAGGTGAACATATTATTTAATGAATGAACAAAACAACAGACGATAACGTGATGTCTACGGTTTACACAACCAAATACGAACAAGAAACCACAAACACAAAGTGAAAGACAGACAGTTAAATATGGCTCCCAATCAGAGACAACCAGCTGACACTCGTTGCCTCTGATTGGGAGTCACTCAGGCCAACATAGAAATACAAACATAGAATTACACACCCTGGCTCAACATAACAGTGACCCCAGAGCCAGGGCGTGACAATCATGTCTTTGTCAGTGGGCAAACGTACAAAATCAGCAGGGGATCAAATACTTTTTACCCTCACTGTATATATTGAAAGGTTTCTGTTTTGCTCAGATAAATTATTCCATTTCTTTATTGCTCTAAATCGAAATGTTATTTTGCCTATTTCTCTTTTCTTTCTGGATAACACATAGATGGTGGACAATCTATTCCTAGTATTGACTGAATGTCTGTCTCTTACAAACTGAATACTGTTGTGAATGGAGTTTGACCGTTTGGTGTACATTGTGAAATAAAATAAGCATGTTTTTTTTCAATTATTTTGTTAATTGATGACCACCCAAGAGCATTGTGAATGACCACAACAGAATAATCATATCTCCACCTTAAAACAGTCCTTGCTGCTTTGTTCTGTCCAATCTGCAGCCTCCTCATGTCACTTGCTGATGCATCGCCCCAGACCACAGAACAGTAGTTATCCTGACTCCCAATTAATGCTTGGGTGGTTTGCTTAAGAAAACTTTCCCGGTAAATATTTAGCTATCCTTCTGATCATTCATGCAGAGAGAGAGAGAGAGAGAGAGAGAGAGAGAGAGAGAGAGAGAGAGAGAGAGAGAGAGAGAGAGAGAGAGAGAGAGAGAGAGAGAGAGAGAGAGAGAGAGAGAGACAGAGAGAGAGAGAGAGAGAGAGAGAGAGAGAGAGAGAGAGAGAGAGAGAGAGAGAGAAAAAAGAGGGAGAGAGGGAGACAGCTTCAGTTGTACAATCCAGTCTTGCCCCATACAGAGGTTCCTCCAACGTCTGGACACCTTCATTATGCTCCAAACCCTAAGAAGGCCTCTGTAAAATGGAGGTACTCCCTCCCTAGAAATCTGACTACTATCAACCAAAAATAAAGCCTTCTTTAAACCTAATCCCCCAACCTGCTGTAATACAAGACATGCCACCCCTCTCCAAACCACATTTTCTGGTCCATAAAGCAACCTTTGAATAAACTGAAACCAGAAAGCAGCAGCCCTACTAGCAAGATGTACAAGACCTTGTCTCCCCCACTCTTTTGACAAATACAAAACACTTTGTGGAACCCAATGATATTTATCCCAAAATAAATCTACAATAATCGCCTGTATCTTAGCCAGAAGGCCAGATGGTGGCTCTAAACATGACAACCGATGCCACAGCGCAGAGGCAACCACATTGTTAACAATAATAGTGCGCCCCCTATATGACATATGAAATAACAACCAACGCCATCTCCTCATCCTCCCTTCCACCATTTCAACCACCCCATTCCAATTTTTTTTCCATAGCCATAGTCCCTTCATCTCCTAGGTACACTCCAAGATACTTAAAACCTCCCTTATACGATTTCAGCCCCCCCTGGCAAAGCCATGATCCCTCCAGACCATTCTCCAATCTGTAAAGCACAACTTTTTTCCCAATTTACCTTTGCAGAGGATATTCCCCTAAACCGATCAACCATGAGACTCAAACTGTCCACCTCTGCTTGATTTTTCACTAAAATAACTACATCATCAGCATAGGCTGAGAGACGAATGGGAGGAATATCCTCTGAAAGGTACACCCCTTCAATGTGACTTCTAATGCTACTTAGTAGTGGCTCTATAGCAATGGCATATAACATTCCTGACAAAGAGCATCCCTGCCTAATACCTCTACACACTTTAAAAAGGAGCACTCAAGCCACCGTTAACTTTCAATACACTTTCAATGTCACCCTGATCATGGCAATAAAACCAGAGATGAAACGAAACGCCTCAAAAGTGTGCCATAAGTATTGATGTTCAACTCGGTCAAATGCCTTTTCCTGATCAATTGAAATTAGACCAGCATCCAACCCAATAGCCCTAGAGACATCCCAAAAAAATCCTGAATCAGAGAAATGTTATCCCCTATCTGCCTGCCGGGAACACAGTAGGACTGGTCCGTATGATTTGCCCCATCACCTCTCTCAGCCTGTTGGACAAAGCCTTTGGACAGGATCTTATAATCAGTGCACAATAAAGCCACCGGCCTCCAGTTCTTCACCTCCCTAGGGTCACCCTTTTTGGGCAGTAGGGTGAGGACAGCCCTCCTGCAGCTTATCGGTAGTAACCGTCCGGTCAAACTATCGTTAACTACTGCTAGCCAATCCTCTCCCAACATAGCCCCAAAAAACTTTAAAAAGTCAATTTTCCATGCCTTTTAATGCAGTGTATAGCTCCTGCAAAGACAATGGTTGCTCTAGCTCAACCTGAGCTTCTGCAGCCACCTGTGGGAGCCCATCAAGGAACTGCTGTGTCACTGTTTTATCCTCTTTGTACTCACACTTGTAGAGCTCAGCATAGAACTCTACTGCCCTCTTTCTAATTTCACTAGGGCTAGTGAGCTCCTGTCCAACAGCTGATTTGAGGCAATTAATAATTCTTCTTTGTCCATTCTTTTTCTCCAGAGATTCCCTGAAACGTACTTCTCACCAATGCCCCCTGTGCTCTGATACCCAGCAGGTCTGCCAATGCAGCTCTTGTCCTCTTGAGGGCCTGAGTATGGCTTCGATCTCCTGTGGTCTCAACCAACGTCAGGAGTTCCACTATTTCAGACTCTAGGGCTTTCATTGATCTGGTGATGTCTTTGGTGACATTCCTCATGTATTGATTACAGAATTGTTGAATCTGGATTTTCCCTATATCCCACTACTGTTGAAGGGATACAAAACTGGCATTTTGAGACCTCCACCTCTCCCAGAAAAAACTAGAACATTTCATGAAGTGAGCATCACTCAATAAAGCCATCCAGGCTCTGTCGTAGCCGGCCGTGACCGGGAGACCCATGGGGCGGCGCACAATTGGCCCAGCGTCGTCCAGGGTAGGGGAGGGAATGGCCGGCAGGGATGTAGCTCAGTTGATAGAGCATGGCGTTTGCAACGCCAGGGTTGTGGGTTTGATTCCCACGGGGGGGCAGTATAAAAAAATATATATATATATATATATATGTATTCACTAACTGTAAGTCGCTCTGGATAAGAGCGTCTGCTAAATGACTAAAAAATAAAAAAAAAAAAAAAAAACATAACTTCATTTTCCATATTACTATGCGTTTCATGTAGAAAACTTCTCACTTCCCTTTCCCTTAATTAACTCATACACTACAGCTCTTTGTTTTAACGTCTCTTGCCCCATTTACGTTTAAAAAAAGAAATGCTCATGGATGAAAAACAAAACAGAGGAAGAGACAGAAACCACATCTCTTTACAGAGTTAAGGCTGAGGAAGACACAGAAACCACATCTCTTTACAGAGTTAAGGCTGAGGAAGACACAGAAACCACATCTCTCTACAGAGTTAAGGCTGAGGAAGACCCAGAAACCACATCTCTTTACAGAGTTAAGGCTGAGGAAGACACAGAAACCACATCTCTTTACAGAGTTAAGGCTGAGGAAGACACAGAAACCACATCTCTCTACAGAGTTAAGGCTGAGGAAGACACAGAAACCACATCTCTTTACAGAGTTAAGGCTGAGGAAGACACAGAAAACCACATCTCTTTACAGAGTTAAGGCTGAGGAAGACACAGAAACCACATCTCTTTACAGAGTTAAGGCTGCGACTGAACTCTTTCATTTCCTTTAGAATTTACATCACGTATCACTCTCGTGATCCCTTTCTAGCAATTTCAGGGCTTGTCAAACCTCCCCCTGGTATTTTTTTACATCAGAAACTTTGCTGATTCAATAAACAATTCACTTTTCAGGAAAAACACCTGTTACATTATAATCCTGCATATATTTCTTCCCTTTTGTCAACTTCAGAAATTGACGTACCTTCTCAATCCCATACCTCCCTTCCACCTGATTTCTCTCGCTATTTTGTTGTGACGCGTCAGATGACTCACTCTCGCTATCCTCCCCAGAAGAAAACTCCACCATCTCTACAACCTGTTTATCCTCAACTGATTTATCAATCTCTACCTTCCTCTTAGAATTAGACCCTTCACCACCCCTTACATTCTTCCTCTTACTCCTCTGTACTTTGAAAACAGCTGTTTTTTTCCATTATTTAAATCTCCTTTTGACCTCCAATTTCATTTTCCAGCACCACCTCAGCGACCGCAGTCGCAATCTCACCGACTGTTTACCCTCCCTCTTTGTTCTGATCTACCACAATTGCCCCCGTAGCCTCACTGCTTTCCTTTCCTACTTTTCCAACCACATCTGCCCACCTTCTCCCTTCCCCTGAACCCTTAGCATGTTCATCCCTTCACGGTGGTGCATTAGCTGCACCAGCACTCAAACTGCTACCGGGCTCTGCATGCTTGTTCTCGGGACAAAAACCCTCTCTTCCACAGCCAAAGCATTTAATTGATTCAGTAGAAGCGTAGAAGACATAATCAAATCCATCAACCTTAAAACTGAACGCTAAATTCAGTTCGTCAGTGTCCTTCTTTAAAATCATATGCACCTGTCTCCTATGAGACACGACATGTTTCAGCAAAGGAGATTTGCATCCAAAAACAACCTTCTTTATTGTAGATACAAGTTGACCATGACGAGAGAACACTCGCTCCAACACTTCATCTCTAACAAATGGTGGAACGTTAGAAAGTATAACTTTCTTCGCCGGATTCATAAGAGGAAATACTGACGTCCCTCTCAACTATCGTATTCACCTTTTCAATGGAATCTAAGAATATCACTACAGCGCTATTCATCCTTGAGGCTGATTTTATGCTATCATACCCAATGATAGCACCCACTGCTAAGCTACATTCTTCCACTGAACACCCGGCCGCAGCAGGAATCTTTAGTCCATGCCGCCGACTAAGTTTTTCAAACACCAAACCTCCGCGAGTGGCCATTGCAACACCAGCTGGTTGCGCCCTCGAGAAAAACAACCTCAACGATCCCACCACCCCTATACGTTCTTAGTTATAGTGAGACAAGATAACCTTAAAACAACTAAACTAATCAATATATATATATATATATATCTCTATATACAGTTGAAGTCGGAAGTTTACATACACCTTAGCCAAATACATTTAAACTCAGTTTTTCACAATTCCTGATATTTAATCCTAGTTGAAAATTCCCTGTCTTATGTCAGTTAGGATCACCACTTTATTTTAAAAATGTGAAATGTCAGAATAATAGTAGAGAATTATTTATTTCAGTTCCCAGTGGGTCAGAAATTTACATACAATCAATTAGTATTTGGTAGCATTGTTTAACTTGGGTCAAACGTTTCGGATAGCCTTCCACAAGCTTCCCACAATAAGTTGGGTGAATTTTGGCCCATTCCTCCTGACAGAGCTGGTGTAACTGAGTGAGGTTTGTAGGCCTCCTTGCTCGCACACGCTTTTTCAGTTCTGCCCCAAATGTTCTATAGGATTGAGGTCATGGCTTTGTGATGGCCACTCCAAGACTTTGTTGTCCTTAAGCCATTTTGCCACAACTTTGGAAGTATGCTTGGGGTCGTTGTTGGGGTGCCCCCAGCAAAACTCCCCCACAAAAAAGGTTTTCCATTTGGAAGACCCATTTGCGACCAAGCTTTAACTTCCTGACTGATGTCTTGAGATGTTGCTTCAATATATCCACATAATTTTCCTTCCTCATGATGCCATCTATTTTGTGAAGTGCACCAGTCACCTCCTGCAGCAAAGCACCCCCACAGCATGATGCTGCCACCCCCGTGCTTCACGGTTGGGATGGTGTTCTTCGGCTTGCAAGCAACCCCCTTTTTCCTCCAAACATAACAATGGTCATTATGGCCAAACAGTTCTATTTTTGTTTATTCAGACCAGAGGACATTTCTCCAAAAAGTACGATCTTTGTCCCCATGTGCAGTTGCAAACCGTAGTCTTTTTTATGGCGGTTTTGGAGCAGTGGCTTCTTCCTTGCTGAGCGGCCTTTCAGGTTATGATGATATAGGACTCGTTTTACTGTGGATTTAGATACTTTTGTACCTGTTTCCTCCAGCATCTTCACAAGGTCCTTTGCTGTTGTTCTGGGATTGATTTGCAATTTTCGCACCAAAGTACGTTCATCTCTAGGAGACAGAACGCGTCTCCTTCCTGAGCGATATGACGGCTGCGTGGTCCCATGGTGTTTATACTCCCAAGGATGAACCGACTCTTGGAGGTCTACAATTTTTTTCTGAGGTCTTGGCTGATTTCTTTTGATGTTCCCATGATGTCAAGCAAAGAGGCACTGAGTTTGAAGGTTGGCCTTGAAATACATCCACAGGTACACCTCCAATTGACTCAAATGATGTCAATTAGCCTATTAGAAGCGTCTAAAGCCATGACATCATTTTCTGGAATTTTCCAAGCTGTTTAAAGGCACAGTCAACTTAGTGTATGTAAACTTCTGACCCATTGGAATTGTGATACAGTGAATTATAAGTGAAATAATCTGTCTGTAAACAATTGTTGGAAAAATTACTTGTGTCATGCACAAAGTAGATGTCCTAACCGACTTGCCAAAACTATAGTTTGTTAACAAGAAATTTGTGGAGTGGTTGAAAAACGAGTTTAAATGTCTCCAACCTAAGTGTATGTAAACTTCCGACTTCAACTGGGTGACTTTAACCTCCCTACGTCTGCCTTTGACTAATATCTCGCTGCCTCCTTCTTTCCACTCCTTTCCTCTTTTGACCTCACCCTCTCACCATCCCCCCTACTCACAAGGCAGGCAATACGCTTGACCTCATCTTTACTAGATGCTGTTCTTCTACTAATCTCACTGCAACTCCCCTCCAAGTCTCCGACCACTACTTCGTATCCTTTTCTCTCTCGCTCTCCTCCAACACTACTCACTCTACCCCTACTCAGATGGTAATGTGCCATCGCAATCTTCGCTCTCTCTCTCACGCTACTCTCTCCTCTTCCATCCTATCATCTCTTCCCTCTGCTAAATCCTTCTCCCTCCGATCTCCTGATTCTGCCTCCTCAACCCTCCTCTCCTCCCTTTCTGCATCTTTTGACTCTCTATGTCCCCTATCCTCCCGGCCGGCTCGGTCCTCCCCTCCTGCTCCGTGGCTTGACGACTCATTGCGAGCTCACAGAACAGGTCTCCACTCTAAATTTCAAGCCTCTGCCTCTAACCCTAGGAAGCTCTTTGCCACCTTCTCCTCTCTGCTGAATCCTCCTCATCCTCCCCCTCCCTCCTCCCTCTCTGTGGATGACTTCGTCAACCATTTTGAAAAGAAGGTTGACAACATCCGATCCTCATTTATTAAGTCAAATGACGCAGCTGTTCCTGCTCACACTGCCCTACCCTATGCTTTGACTTCTTTCTCCCCTCTCTTTCCAGATGAAATCTTGCGACTTGTGATGGCTGGCCGCCCAACAACCTGCCCGCTTGACCCTATCCCCTCCTCTCTTCTCCAGAACATTTCCAGAGACCTTCTCCCTTACCTCACCTCGCTCATCAACTCATCCTTGACCGCTGGCTATGTCCCTTCCGTCTTCAAGAGAGCGAGAGTTGCACCCCTCCTCAAAAAACCTACACTCGATCCCTCCGATGTCAACAACTACAGACCAGTATCCCTTCTTTCTTTTCTCTCCAAAACTCTTGAGCTTGCCGTCTCTAGCCACCTCTCCTGCTATCTCTCTCAGAATGACCTTCTTGATCCAAACCAGTCAGGTTTCAAGACTGGTCATTCAACTGAGACTGCTCTTCTCTGTGTCACGGAGGCTCTACGCACTGCTAAAGCTAACTCTCTCTCCTCTGCTCTTATCCTTCTAGACCTATCTGCTGCCTTTGATACTGTGAACCATCAGATCCTCCTCTCCACCCTCTCCGAGTTGGGCATCTCCGGCGCTGCTCACTCTTGGATTGCGTCCTACCTGACAGGTCGCTCCTACCAGGTGGCGTGGCGAGAATCTGTCTCCGCACCACGTGCTCTCACCACTGGTGTCCCCCAGGGCTCAGTTCTAGGCCCTCTCCTATTCTCTCTATACACCAAGTCACTTGGCTCTGTCATATCCTCACATGGTCTCTCCTATCATTGCTACACAGACGACGTACAATTAATTTTCTGATAACCAGGTGATAAATCGCATCTCTGCATGTCTGGCAGACATATCAGTGTGGATGTCGGATCACCACCT
The DNA here is from genome assembly GCA_036851935.1 of Coregonus suidteri. Lineage (NCBI taxonomy): Eukaryota > Metazoa > Chordata > Actinopteri > Salmoniformes > Salmonidae > Coregonus > Coregonus suidteri. The sequence goes on from CM072218.1 coordinate 4,135,477, forward strand.
CAAGCTGAACCTCAGCAAGATGGAGCTGCTCTTCCTCCTGGGGAAGGACTGCCCGCTCCATGATCTCGCCATCACGGTTGACAACTCCATTGTGTCCTCCTCCCAGAGTGCAAAGAACCTTGGCGTGACCCTGGACAACACCCTGTCGTTCTCCGCTAACATCTCCCGTCTGGATTACTGCAACTCGCTGTTGGCTGGGCTCCCAGCCTGTGCCATTAAACCCCTACAACTTATCCAGAACGCTGCAGCCCTTCTGGTGTTCAACCTTCCCAAGTTCTCTCATGTCACCCCGCTCCTCCGTACACTCCACTGGCTTCCAGTTGAGGCTCGCATCTACTACAAGACCATGGTGCTTGCCTACGGAGCTGTGAGGGGAACGGCACCTCCTTACCTTCAGGCTCTGATCAGACCCTACACCCAAACGAGGGCATTGCGTTCATCCACCTCTAGCCTGCTGGAAGACACACACTCACACACACACACACACACACCAGTGGAGTGCTGCTGAGCGGTGGACGGGCTCATAATAATCACTGGAAGGGAGCGAATGGAATGGCATCGAACACACAGAAAGCATTCCGCTCCAGCCATTACCACGAGCCCGTCCTCCCCAATTAAGGTGACACCATCCACCCTACCTCTACGGAAGCACAGTTCCCGCTCAGCCCAGTCAAAGCTATTCGCTGCTCTGGCACCCCAATGGTGGAAAACAAGCTCCCCCACGACGCCAGGACAGCGGAGTCACTGACCACACTTGAAACCCTACCTCTTTAAGGAATACCCCCCCCCAATCCTGTCCCACTGGCTATCCTAAGTTGAATGCACCAAGTTGAATGCACCAGTCGCTCTGCGTCTGCTCTGCGTCTGCTCTGCGTCTGCTCTGCGTCTGCTGAATGACTTTAAAATATATATATATATATATATATATATATATATATATATATACACACACATACATACATACATATATATATATATACACACACACACACACACACACCGAAACCCAATAGAAAATAATTCCAGTCGCTCTCTAAATAATAATAATAATAATATGCCATTTAGCAGACGCTTTTATCCAAAGCGACTTACAGTCATGCGTGCATACATTTTTGTGTATGGGTGGTCCCAGGGTTCGAACCCACTACCTTGGCGTTACAAGCGCCGTGCTCTACCAGCTGAGCTACAGAGGACCACCAAATCACTCCTGCTTCACGACTCACTCCCAGCATGCACTCCGACGAGAGAGAGAGAGAGAGAGGGAGAGAGAGAGGGAGAGAGAGAGAGAGGGAGAAAGAGAGGTAGAGAAAGAGAGGGAGAGAGAGAGGGAGAGGGAGAGAGAGAGAGAGAGAGAGAGAGACAGAGAGAGAGAGAGGGCAAGAGAGAGAGAGAGAGCGAGAGACAGACAGAGACAGACAGAGAGAGAGAGAGAGGGAGAGAGGGAGAGAGAGAGAGAGAGAGAGAGAGAGAGAGGAAGAGAGAGAGAGAGAGAGAGAGAGAGAGAGAGAGAGAGAGAGAGAGAGAGAGAGGAGGGTAGGAAAATAGTTTTTTAAAGACAGTTTTATCTTTTCCCAGCATGCAGTTGTAAATCAACGACAACACAAGGAGGTCTGTAAGGATTAGGATGAAAGTTTTTAGCAATTTCCTGTTAATCAGTTACAGTATAGTTTGTTATTTTTCGCCCCCTCTCTCTCTCTTTCTCTCAGAGAGTATAGCCTTGGAGGATTTGTCAGTTGCTTTGAATACAACAAACAGGGTCATTATGAGGTCCAACTGCAGTCCAGCCAAAGGATTGAGGAAGTGGGTCTCTTTCTCGTTGCCCTGGTTTTGAATGTGTAACAGAGTTTAGATCATACAGTACCGAAAGCTCACTCCACATTTTAACATGTTTTACATTTAGCAGACGCTCTTTATCCAGAGCGACTTACAGGAGCAATTAGGGTTAAGTGCCTTGCTCAAGGACACAATGACATACTTTCCAACTAGCCGGCCCCAAGATTCGAACCAGCGACCTTTTGGTTACTGGCCCGTGCACGCTCATAACCACTAGGCTACCTGTCACACACACAGGCAGCACGCATTGCCGAATTGGTACCATTTCAGTGGGGCAGAGGACCCTGGTTCTATCTGTTGTCCTGACAGTGTAACCAGCCAGGGAGAAAGCAGAGGACCCTGGTTCTATCTGTTGTCCTGACAGTGTAACCAGACGGGGAGAAAGCAGAGGACCCTGGTTCTAGCTGTTGTCCTGACAGTGTAACCAGAGGGAGAAAGCAGAGGACCCTGGTTCTAGCTGTTGTCCTGACAGTGTAACCAGCCAGGGAGAAAGCAGAGGACCCTGGTTCTAGCTGTTGTCCTGACAGTGTAACCAGCCAGGGAGAAAGCAGAGGACCCTGGTTCTAGCTGTTGTCCTGACAGTGTAACCAAACAGGGAGAAAGCAGAGGACCCTGGTTCTAGCTGTTGTCCTGACAGTGTAACCAGCCAGGGAGAAAGCAGAGGACCCTGGTGCTAGCTGTTGTCCTGACAGTGTAACCAGCCAGGGAGAAAGCAGAGGACCCTGGTTCTAGCTGTTGTCCTGACAGTGTAACCAGCCAGGGAGAGAAAGCAGAGGACCCTGGTTCTAGCTGTTGTCCTGACAGTGTAACCAAACAGGGAGAAAGCAGAGGACCCTGGTTCTAGCTGTTGTCCTGACAGTGTAACCAACAGGGAGAAAGCAGAGGACCCTGGTTCTAGCTGTTGTCCTGACAGTGTAACCAAACAGGGAGAAAGCACAGAGGACCCTGGTTCTAGCTGTTGTCCTGACAGTGTAACCAGCCAGGGAGAAAGCAGAGGACCCTGGTTCTAGCTGTTGTCCTGACAGTGTAACCAGCCAGGGAGAAAGCAGAGGACCCTGGTTCTAGCTGTTGTCCTGACAGTGTAACCAGCCAGGGAGAAAGCAGAGGACCCTGGTTCTAGCTGTGTCCTGACAGTGTAACCAGCCAGGGAGAAAGCAGAGGACCTGGTTCTAGCTGTTGTCCTGACAGTGTAACCAGCCAGGGAGAAAGCAGAGGACCCTGGTTCTAGCTGTTGTCCTGACAGTGTAACCAGACAGGGAGAAAGCAGAGGACCCTGGTGCTAGCTGTTGTCCTGACAGTGTAACCAACAGGGAGAAAGCAGAGGACCCTGGTTCTATCTGTTGTCCTGACAGTGTAACCAGATAGGGAGAAAGCAGAGGACCCTGGTTCTAGCTGTTGTCCTGACAGTGTAACCAGATAGGGAGAAAGCAGAGGACCCTGGTTCTAGCTGTTGTCCTGACAGTGTAACCAAACAGGGAGAAAGCAGAGGACCCTGGTTCTAGCTGTTGTCCTGACAGTGTAACCAGCCAGGGAGAAAGCAGAGGACCCTGGTTCTAGCAGTTGTCCTGACAGTGTAACCAGCCAGGGAGAAAGCAGAGGACCCTGGTTCTAGCTGTTGTCCTGACAGTGTAACCAGAGGGAGAAAGCAGAGGACCCTGGTTCTAGCTGTTGTCCTGACAGTGTAACCAAACAGGGAGAAAGCAGAGGACCCTGGTGCTAGCTGTTGTCCTGACAGTGTAACCAGCCAGGGAGAAAGCAGAGGACCCTGGTTCTAGCTGTTGTCCTGACAGTGTAACCAGCCAGGGAGAAAGCAGAGGACCCTGGTTCTAGCTGTTGTCCTGACAGTGTAACCTCTCTCACTCCATTTACAAATCCACATTCTAGAATTGAGACACATTCTGTTGTGTGATTTCCCTTGCCAGGGCAGATGGTCTGGACAGCAGGATTGGACAATACAATTGGATGCCATCTCTCGATGGTAGGCAGACAGGAATCAAAATAAAATATATTACTAATTTACAGCGACACAACTAAAAATAGACACCTGAACGGAGGTAGAGAGAGAGAGGGCTGACTGGATGGAGAGATGGAACAGACCAGAGAGAGACAGGGATGGAGGTAGAGAGAGAGAGGGCTGACTGGATGGAGAGATGGAACAGACCAGAGAGAGACAGGGATGGAGGTAGAGAGAGAGAGAGGGCTGACTGGATGGAGAGATGGAACAGACCAGAGAGAGACAGGGATGGAGGTAGAGAGAGAGAGAGAGAGAGAGAGGGCTGACTGGATGGAGAGATGGAACAGACCAGAGAGAGACAGGGATGGAGGTAGAGAGAGAGAGGGCTGACTGGATGGAGAGATGGAACAGACCAGAGAGAGACAGGGATGGAGGTAGAGAGAGAGAGAGAGGGCTGACTGGATGGAGAGATGGAACAGACCAGAGAGAGACAGGGATGGAGGTAGAGAGAGAGAGGGCTGACTGGATGGAGAGATGGAACAGACCAGAGAGAGACAGGGATGGAGGTAGAGAGAGAGAGGGCTGACTGGATGGAGAGATGGAACAGACCAGAGAGAGACAGGGATGGAGGTAGAGAGAGAGAGGGCTGACTGGATGGAGAGATGGAACAGACCAGAGAGAGACAGGGATGGAGGTAGAGAGAGAGAGAGAGAGGGCTGACTGGATGGAGAGATGGAACAGACCAGAGAGAGACAGGGATGGAGGTAGAGAGAGAGAGAGCCTAATCATTATGTCTCCTGTGTTCAATTGTAATCACTGAACTCGGTAGGTAAGAACTGTACGAACCGAGACCTCCATGCGCCAATCCTCCATATTCCTCCATGGATAATCTCTGTGAAGTTCTTTACACAGGCTAATTCCCTTAACTTTGAGATGTCTCTGCCAGTAGCAGTATAGGAATAGTCGGTAGGTTATTTCCGACGCCTCCATTCTCGCTCCTGGATCATTCCTGTGAGGTTTCTCTAACTCAAGTTAAACTGTTTGAGGTTGTGAGATGTGTCTGTGTCTGCAGAGAGTTCATTATTTAAGTCCCTGTCACACAGAGTCCGCTTCCCAAATGGAACCCTATCCCCTGTATAGTGCACTACTTTTGACCAGACCAATATGGGCCCTAGTCAAAATTAGTGCACTATATAATATAGGGTATAGGGTGCCATTTGGGACTATTCAGAGAGGAGAGGATCTGGCCCAGCCTGGCTATAGGGCTCCAAGGCCACAGATGGAGATAAATGTCATTATGTGGGGTCTCTCTCTCTCTTCTCTCTCTCTCCCTGTACCCCTCGCTCTCTTGCTTTCTCTCTCCCTCCCTCCCTCCCTCTCTCTCTCTCTCCCTCCCTCCCTCCACCAATGTTCAGGTCTATCAGGCTTTCTCCACACGTCACCTCACGTCTCCTAACACTACCCAGTGTAATTAAAGTAAAGGGATTCTAGTGGAATAAACAGTGTTCATGTGGAAGGGGAAAATACATCTTACTGAGGCATTAAATTAATTAGACAACATCATGCAGAACAGAACAGAGCAGAGCAGAACAGAGCAGAGCAGAACAGAACAGAACAGAACAGAGAACAGAGCAGAACAGAACAGAGAACAGAGCAGAACAGAGCAGAACAGAACAGAACAGAGAACAGAACAGAGCAGAACAGAACAGAGCAGAACAGAACAGAGAACAGAACAGAACAGAACAGATCAGAGTAGAGCAGAGCAGAATAGATCAGAGTAGAGCAGAGCAGAATAGATCAGAGTAGAGCAGAGCAGCGTAAGGGGAAAGGCTGTATCTCAACAAAATACAACAACAAACAAAGCCAATGATTGTGGGTTGTCATCCATCACTTCTGTTGACATATAGGGAATAGGGTGCCATTTGGGATGCACCAGGAACAATCCCATGTGACCTGCTGTCAAAAGTGACATTTCCCTTATCCTCCAGCCTGGCCTGAGGCTCGGCTCCGTCGAACCATCATCCGTCATGTTGGGTGAAATCAGTCATGTAAATGATATCTATATAACACGACGCAAGGCTGGAGATCAATACTCCTCATGGTGGCTCAGCTGGGCAGTGAGCTCTTTCTTCAGAAGACATAAAGCCATGGGGTTGTCATCCATCACTTCTGCCAAGTCACATATGGAGCAGATCCCTGGCTGACCTAGGATCAGGACATAATCTAGTCAAGTGAGACACTATAACATTCTGCCGAGTCACATATGGAGCAGATCCCTGGCTGACCTGGGATCAGGACATAATCTAGTCAAGTGAGACACTATAACATTCTGCCGAGTCACATATGGAGCAGATCCCTGGCTGACCTAGGATCAGGACATAATCTAGTCAAGTGAGACACTATAACATTCTGCCGAGTCACATATGGAGCAGATCCCTGGCTGACCTAGGATCAGGACATAATCTAGTCAAGTGAGACACTATAACATTCTGCCGAGTCACATATGGAGCAGATCCCTGGCTGACCTAGGATCAGGACATAATCTAGTCAAGTGAGACACTATAACATTCTGCTGAGTCACATATGGAGCAGATCCCTGGCTGACCTAGGATCAGGACATAATCTAGTCTAGTGAAACACTATAACATTCTGCCGAGTCACATATGGAGCAGATCCCTGGCTGACCTAGGATCAGGACATAATCTAGTCAAGTGAGACACTATAACATTCTGCCGAGTCACATATGGAGCAGATCCCTGGCTGACCTAGGATCAGGACATAATCTAGTCAAGTGAGACACTATAACATTCTGCTGAGTCACATATGGAAGCAGATCCCCTGGCTGACCTAGGATCAGGACATAATCTAGTCTAGTGAAACACTATAACATTCTGCCGAGTCACATATGGAGCAGATCCCTGGCTGACCTAGGATCAGGACATAATCTAGTCAAGTGAGACACTATAACATTCTGCCGAGTCACATATGGAGCAGATCCCTGGCTGACCTAGGATCAGGACATAATCTAGTCAAGTGAGACACTATAACATTCTGCTGAGTCACATATGGAAACTATCCAGTGCTGTGTCTATTTAATTAAATATCTCCATTTGTAGCAAACTGAATAATAATAATTCACCATGGGTATTGAACTTTATCATAATAAACTCATTTTAGAGGCCAAAACGTCTGTCACATTTTTTTTGGGGGGTTTGGCCGTTCTGGCGATCGTAATCTACAACAGTAGCCGACCAGCAGAGCTTGTGACTTCACGCTCCACACCGGACACTGGGGGCCTGGTGAAGACAATGCAGGGTTGAAATACTGGTCCACTGCTGTGATATATAACCAAGGCTGACCTGGGATCAGTCTAATGTAGACGTCACATTAGCTGTGTGTGCGTCACAGGTTGTTGGTGCCACCTTCATTGGGGAGGACGGGCTCGTGGTATTGGCTGGAGCGGAATGCTTTCTGTGTGTTCGATGCCATTCCATTCGCTCCCTTCCAGTGATTATTATGAGCCCGTCCACCGCTCAGCAGCACTCCACTGGTGTGTGTGTGTGTGTGTGTGTGTGTGTGTGTGTGTGTGTGTGTGTGTGTGTGTGTGTGTGTGTGTGTGTGTGTGTGTGTGTGTGTGTGTGTGTGTGTGTGTGTGTTTGTTTTTGTGTTTCCACAGCTGACCCCAGATCAAAGTATAATCCAGAGGAAGTCAGACGCTGGCCCCTGGGGAGAACATGAAACATGAAACCTATCCTTGAACCCTCCACAGAGGGAGAGCCACCAGCCAGCCAGTACACTTGGACCCTCCACAGAGGGAGAGCCACCAGCCAGCCAGTACACTTGAACCCTCCACAGAGGGAGAGCCACCAGCCAGCCAGTACACTTGGACCCTCCACAGAGGGAGAGCCACCAGCCAGCCAGTACACTTGGACCCTCCACAGAGGGAGAGCCACCAGCCAGCCAGTACACTTGGACCCTCCACAGAGGGAGAGCCACCAGCCAGCCAGTACACTTGGACCCTCCACAGAGGGAGAGCCACCAGCCAGCCAGTACACTTGGACCCTTTCATCCAGACTGATGGTAAAGACACGGACTGCGTCCCGAATAGCATCCTAACACCTATAAAAGTGCTCTACTTTAGACCAGGGTCCATAGGGCTCCGTCCAAGTAGTGCACTACATAGGGAATAGGGTGCTACTTGGGACTCAGACACTGTGTCATATATACCATATCTGGACCTGGGTTCAATAACCTGCTACTGGAAATAATGTATATATATATATATATACTTTACCCCAGTCCTCAGCAGTCCAATCCCTGTACCTTTTGCAAAATATCAGTCTGTCCCTGATGTTTTTCCTGGAGAGTAGTGGCTTCTTTGCTGCCCTTCTTGACACCAGGCAATCCTCCAAAAGTCTTCGCCTCACTGTGCGTGCAGATGCACTCACACCTGCCGGCTGCCATTCCTAAGCAAGCTCTGCACTGGTGGTGCCCCGATCCAGCAGCTGAATCAACTTTAGGAGACGGTCCTGGCGCTTGCTGGACTTTCTTGGGCGCCCTGACGCCTTCTTCACAACAATTGAACCTCTCTCCTTGAAGTTCTTGATGATCAGATAAATGGTTGATTTAGGTGCAATCTTACTAGCAGCAATATCCTTGCCTGTCAAGCCCTTTTTGTGCAAAGCAATATCTGGACCTGGGTTCAATAACCTGCTACTGGAAATAATGTATATATATATATATACTTTACCCCAGTCCTCAGCAGTCCAATCCCTGTACCTTTTGCAGAATATCAGTCTGTCCCTGATTTTTTTCCTGGAGAGAACTGGCTTCTTTGACACCAGGCCATTCCTAAACAAGCTCTGCACTGGTGGTGCCCCGATCCCGCAGCTGAATCAACTTTAGGAGACGGTCCTGGCGCTTGCTGGACTTTCTTGGGCGCCCTGACGCCTTCTTCACAACAATTGAACCTCTCTCCTTGAAGTTCTTGATGATCTGATAAATGGCATCTTACTAGCAGCAATATCCTTGCCTGTGAAGCCCTTTTTGTGCAAAGCAATGATGACAGCACGTGTTTCCTTGGAGGTAACCATGGTTAACAGAGGAAGAACAATGATTTCAAGCACCACCCTCCTTTTTAAAGCTTCCAGTCTGTTATTCTAACTCAATCAGCATGACAGAGTGATCTCCAGCCTTGTCCTTGTCAAACACTCTCACCTGTGTTAACGAGAGAATCACTGACATGATGTCAGCTGGTCCTTTTGTGGCAGGGCTTGAAATGCAGTGGAAATGTTTTTTGGGGATTAAGTTAATTTTCATGGAAAAGAGGGACTTTGCAATTCATTGCAATTCATCTGATCACTCTTCATGACATTCTGGAGTATATACATTCTGGAGACATTCTGGAGTATGTAGAAGGATTACTTTATACTATTCCAGGTATTAAAGAGGTAGGGTTTCAAGTGTCACACTCCACCATCCTTGGCCAAAACCCTGCCCTCCTGCCTCCTGCCCTCCTGCCCCCTGGAAACACTCCACCATCCTTGGCCAAGACCCTGCCCTCCTGCCCTCCTGCCCCCTGAAACACTCCACCATCCTTGGCCAAGACCCTGCCCTCCTGCCCCCTGGAAACACTCCACCATCCTTGGCCAAGACCCTGCCCTCCTGCCTCCTGCCCCCTGGAAACACTCCACCATCCTTGGCCAAGACCCTGCCCTCCTGCCTCCAGCCCTCCTGCCCTCCTGCCCCCTGAAACACTCCACCATCCTTGGCCAAGACCCCGCCCTCCTGCCTCCTGCCCTCCTGCCCTCCTGCCCCCTGAAACACTCCACCATCCTTGGCCAAGACCCTGCCCTCCTGCCCCCTGGAAACACTCCACCATCCTTGGCCAAGACCCTGCCCTCCTGCCTCCTGCCTCCTGCCCCCTGGAAACACTCCACCATCCTTGGCCAAGACCCTGCCCTCCTGCCCCCTGTACCCTGAAACACTCCACCATCCTTGGCCAAGACCCTGCCCTCCTGCCCTCCTGTACCCTGAAACACTCCACCATCCTTGGCCAAGATCTGACAACGAGGGCCAGTTCAGCACTTTTTCTGGTCCTTTTCTTTTATTCATTATTATGTAATTTCCTTGGTACTGTGTAGACTTTCCTCTGCGTCCCAAATGGCACCCTATTCCCTACATAGTGCACTACTTTAGACCAGAGCCCTATGACACCCTATTCCCTCCATAGTGCACTACTTTAGACCAGAGCCCATAGGGGAATAGGCTGCCACTTGGGTACTGTGTAGACCAGGACTGCCCAACCCTGTTCCTGGAGAGCTGCCGTCCTGTAGGTTTTTGCTCCAACCCTAATCTAGCACACCTGATTCTAATAATTAGCAGGTTGATAAGATGAATCAGGTTAGTAACACCTGGGTTTGGAGCGAAAACCTACAGGAGGGCAAGCTCTCAAAACAGGGTTGGGCAACCCTGGTGTAGACTTTCCCCCTGCGTCCCAAATGGCACCCTTTTCCCTACATAGTGCACTACTTTAGAGACATGGCCCATAGAGAATAGGCTGCCATTTAGGACCCCATCACCCCCCCCCATAACCCCCCCATAACCCCCCCATCACCCCCCCATATCACCCCCCATCCCCCCCATCAATCCCCACATCCCCCCATCCCCCCCCCGATCATCTGAGGTGGGTAAATGCTTATGATGGTGTCATAAAACTGGTATTTCCAGAAGGCTCGTATGGGGAATGGGGGTGCCATTTAGGACGGGGGAAGTATACACGGACAAAAATTGCAATTTTTAATATTTTATCTCCAAATAAATAATTTTATAAAAAAAGTAACCTGAAAGACTTTTTAATAAAACAAAAAATAAATGGTTCCCGGGGGAGGAAGGCAAAGAGATTAACACCCCAAAGCCCCCCTTTTCCCCTTTGTAGGATTCTAGGCCAGGGCCCAAATGGCACCCTTTTCCCTTTGTAGTGCACTGCTCTAGGCCAGGGCCCCAAAAGGGGCCCCATTGGGACGGCCCCGTGAAAGCTCCCTGAGAAAATCCCCTACCACCAACACGCTTTAAAAATTAAACAAGAAAATGCTTCCCCTTTATGCCTGTTGAAAAAAACAAAAAAAAAAAAAAAAAAAAAAAAAAATCCCTATGAAAAAAAACTATTCATTATTTTTTGGTTTTCCCCGGTAAAGAGGACAATCAACAACGAACGTTCAAGTTATTCAGATTTTCAGAGCATTATTTTGTATATTTTTACCCGTACCCCCCAAACCCAATGAAACTTTTTTGGGGGGATTTGGGAAAAAAAAAAAGAATATCTCTGGAAATCAGAATAATTTGAACGTTCGTTGATGAGTGTCCTCTTTACCAGGAAAAAAAATTTAAAATCGATAGCGAATCGGTTTACCAGGAAATTAAATACTTTAATAGATAGCGAATCGGTTTACCAGGAAATAAAATACATTAAATCGAAAACAAATCTTTTACCAGGAAAAAATACTTAACGAAACGAAGGGTTACCAAAAATAAAATACTTTAAATCGATGCGGTGGGTTTTTACCGGGAAAATGAAATACATTAATGACAGCAAATCGTTTTTTTGTTTATTTTTTTTTTTCGTCGTTTTCTGAAAATTCCCCAAATAGCAAAAATTTTCTACGTCTCTGACTGATTTTCTTTTTTTTTTTTCCCCCCCCAAAACACCCTTGGGTTCCCCTTTCCCCGCACCGGGACCCCAGTGTGTTCAAAACTCCTCTGGTTCCTCCCTGTTACCGGTGCACCAGGATGTTTAAACATCCCTGTCTCCCTCCTGCTACCGGTGACCCCAGGCTGTGTTCAAAACTCCTCTGGTCTCCTCTCCGTCACCCTGCACCCAGGTGATTTTTCAAATCCTCTGGTCCCTCTCTGTCTCCCCGGGACACCCAGGCGATTTTTTAAAATCCTCGGTCTCCTCTCCTGTCTCCCCGGTGACCCCAGCTGGTTCTCAACACCCTCTGGTCTCCTTCCTGCTACCGGTGACCCCCAGGTGATTTCTCAACACCCTCTGGTCCCCCTCCCCTGGTTTTTCCCCCCCCCCCCTTTTCCCCGGGGAAACCCCAGGCTGATGTTCTAACATCTCTGGTCTCCTTCCGTTCCCCGGTGACCCCCGGTGATGTTTTCAACTCTCGGGTCCCCTTCTGTCCCCCCGGACACCCAGGCTTTTTTTCTAAAACATCCTGGTTTTTCCCCTGTCACCGGTACCCCCGGCTGAGGGTTTCAACACCCTTTGGGGTTCCCTCCTTCACCGGTGACCTTCGGAGAGGGGGAGAGGGGTGGAGAGGACCAGAATAGGGAGGGGGAGAAATGTGAGTCCAAATAAAAGTGTCAGGAGTTGCAGGGTAGGGGGGTGGGGAATAGGCGCAGGGGGCAGAAAAAAACCAAAAAAAAATATTTTATAGATATCACAAAAAATATCCAAAACCAGCCGGAGGCGAAAAAACCGCCAGGGGGGATACAAAGGGGCCAATCAAAAAGTGCGTAATCTTCCTAAACACAAAAAGGAGAAAGCACAAAATAGCGCCCCAAAATAATGCAGCGCAGAAAACCAAAATGGAACAATAAAAAAAACCTAATAACAAAAGGGAAACTAAATGGGGTGAAATTAGAAAACCAAAAGGTGTGAAAAACGAAAAAAACCAAAAAAAACAGAAAATAGAGCGGTGGCAGCTAGACCGGAGACACGCCGGGGGAAAACCCCCCGAACAAGGGGGGGGGCCCCCCTGGGCCGAAACCGTTGACAGTCCCCCCCCTTGACGCGCGGCTCCAGCGGCGCCCCCCCCGGGGCCTCGGGGCGCCCCGGAGGACGGGGGGAGGGGCCCTAGGAGACCACGAGGAATTCGGTCGCGGGGCGGACCCAGAATGTCCCCCTGGGCACCCAGCACCGTCTCCGGGACCGTACCCCCCCCACTCCACAGTATTGGAGACCCCCCATCCCCCTCGAACCCAGGATGGTCCGAACATGCCCGGGGAGCCCCCTCGTGCCAATGGGGGCGGGGGATCCTCAATCTAAAAGCCGGGAGTGGCCCAGCTACCCCCGGCCTGGGGAGGACACATGGAACGAGGGGTTAATATTCTTGTAATCAAGGGCATTTAAACCCTGAACACACCTTTTAAAATCTCCTCAGGATTTTAAAAAGGCCCCAAAAACCCCCCGCCCCCAGTTTCCCGGGCAGGGCAGGCGGGGGGGCAGGTTTCTTTTTGAGACCCAGACTCGATTCCAGGTGGTACACGGGCCCCCCACTGCGGTGTAGGGGGGCGTGTCTTCTGTCGACGGATGGCTGCTGCAGATGGCGTGTGCAGCGTTCCACGTCTCCTCCGGGGCCCCGCCCCATACCCACGCGGGGGCCCTCGTCTGGCTCTCAGCCAAGGGCCAAAACCCGGCGGTACCTAAAAACCCCAAAAAAAGGGGTTAGTCTCGTGGGGGAGGGCGGAGAGAGTTTGTCCCATCTCGGCCCAGGGCACAATTCGCCCACCCCCCCGGCCGGCCCTTGACAATATCCCCAGAAACTACCCACACCGGTGCTCGTTCGCCTGCCCTTACTCTGGGGTTGGTAACCGAGGAAAGGCTCACCAAACCCCCCAACCCTTTTCCATAAAGGCTCCCAGATTGGGGGGTAAACGGGGCCCGATCAGACCAATCCTCGGGTCCCCGTAATGCCGGAAGACGTGAGTAAATAGACCTCACGGTCTGTGGGCATAGGAAGACCCGGCAGGAAAGACGACGGGGCCTTCGAAAAACGATCCAAACGACAGGTGGTGGTACCTTGTAGGGGGGGAAGGTGGGGAACAAAATCCCCCAAAGGGGAGACCGGGGCTTTGTGGAAGGGAAAGGGGGTTGTTTTACCCCGGGGGCAAGTGTCGGGGCGCCTTACAGGGGCACACACTGAGAGAGGAGACAAAACCCACACCCCTGGCAACGTGGCCACCATATTTGGAAAAGGGGAGTGCACGCCCGGCCCAAAATCCCTGGGTCCAGAGGGGGATGTGAGCCCAAAATCAGCCGACCCCGGACCCGAGGGGGGACGTACGTCCGACCCCCCGGACATGTGGGGGCTAGGGTGGTGCGTAAGCCCGCTCAACTCCGCTCGATCCACACCCCCGGGCCCACCAGACAAGACTCCGGTATAGGGGAAGGGTCCACCCCCTCTCCTCCGTGTCAACCGCCGGGACAGGGACCCCCTTCCCTTTTCTGGCCCAGGGATGTAAGTGATCTTGAACACAAACGGGCGAGAAACAAGCCACGAGCCTGGCAGGATTCAGTCCCTACTCCCCGAATGTTTCAGGTTACGGTGGTCGGTCAGAATGGGAAAGGGTGCAGCCCCCCAAGCCAAGCCCCACCCCTTGGGGCCCCGTCTAGGCAAACAGCCCCGCCCCCCTACTCAAAATTTTTTTTTTTTTTTTCCCTGCCGGACGAGTTCTTAGAATAAAAAGCACAGGGGCGGAGTTTGTGGGTCCCGGGCCCTTTGGAAAAAGAACTGCCCCATACCGGGCCCCCGACGCGTCACCCTATTTGGGAAAGGGGGAAAAGGGGATCCGGGGCGCCGCACCGGGCCGGGTAAACGGGTCCTTCAGTTCCCAAAGGCCCGTCCCCCCAGCCGACCACTGCAAGGCCCGGCCCCCTTAAAAAGAGACTTTATGGGAGCTGCCACCTGCCCAAAAAACCCCGGGAAAACCTTCGGTAGAAATTTCGAAAAAAACCCCAAAAACCCGCGCACCTTTTAACCGTAGGGGGGGTTGCAATTTACCCCGGGCGGACCTCGGTCCCCCCATTCTCACCCGACGCGAAATGGAAAACCCAAAAAGGAGACTGACCCCTGAAAGAAAGACATTTTCGGTTTTGATACAGGTCATGCCCCAAACTCTCCTCAATCCCCCTGCGCACCAGGGCTAATGCCGGCCCGAGTAGAACTGACACAAAAATATCATCATGACCCTACCCCCTCCCCCTCCTGCCCCGAAAATCTCATCTACAAACGAGGGAAAGACGAGGAGCTTTCAAAACCATAGGGATGAGAGATATCGTAAGGGCCGGAGTAGTAAAATCCCTTTTCCACTCCCCCCCCTCCCTAATGGACCAAGTTTTGGCTCCTGAGGTCCTTTTGTGAAGAACCTTTTGCCCCGTGTAATGACTCAGTCAGGTTGCAACAGGGGGAGTGGATAACTTTTCACAGTCCCCCTGATTGAGACCGCGGTAATCAATACAGGACGAAAACCTCCACCTTTTTTCTCACAAAAAAAAGCTCGAGGGCGGGGAAGGGAGGGCCGTATGTACCTGTCTCAGAGACTCGGAATGTAAGTCCCATTCCCCTTTTCTCCCCTGTGACAAAGGAAACATGGCCCGCGGGAGCCAGCCCCTGTTGGAGGTCTATCCACAATCCCCGTCTATGATTTGAAACCCTTGCGCTTGGTCTACAAACCGAGTGCCAAATCCATACTCGGGCGGAAGGGGCTGGCATCTGGGGGGCTCTCCACCGGGGGCGCCCTGGGGGAAACACCAAGACATACCCCTCACACGAGCAGCCACCTTTAAGACCTTCTCTCGAACAAAATCGAGGCAGGGGTAATCAACCGGGGAACCCCCAGTCCACCGGATAGCGGAGAGGTCGACAGATAGATTTGAACGTCCCTTCCCCCCCCTGCGTCATATCCAAGGCGCGGACCCCCAAATTAAACCCCAACCCTAACAAAAGAATCAAGGCAGTACAGGAAGGGTTTATCGACTAAAAGGAGGGGAACCCCCTAATTTAACAAAATTTTTACATCTAAAAAATTTCCCCAGCTGCGCCTAATCAACAGCCCCTTATGCGGACGGGGTGAAACCCTGTGGGAAAAAAAACAGGTAAGTTGGTACGCCAGAAAGCTCTGGGTAAGTGGGCCCCCCCCCTACTCACCGGGAACCCCCAATGGTGACCTCCATCTCCCTCACCGGGGGACCTCCCAGCACCTACCCGCGGTGTGCCCTCCCGGCCACATTTGGGTGCGGAGACGCCCCCCTCGGGCCTACCTCTTTCCCTCTAGCCCCAACCTCCAAGCCCCATGGGCTCCCCGGGAGGGCTGGGGGGGAAGGGGGGGCCCCCACCGGGGAGTCCGGGGTCGCGAGCGGGGTGTCCAGCCAATGGCCATTCCCCAGCGGGTCAAAGTTAGGTAGTATCCCTGCACGTAACTCTCGCGGACGCCTCCCGAGGCTACACTAAGGGTTATGAGGGCCCTTCATTCCACCCTGCACGGCCGCTAGAGTCCGGAATCCAGCGCAAACCTTGAGCGCCCCTCATCCCTTGGGGAGGGGAAAGACTCCCCCGCCCCCTTTCCCCTTCTGGGGAGGCGAAGACACGGAGCGGGGGAAAAACTCCCATAGGTGACTGCGGGGGCCCATTCCCCCATTCGGCGTTGGCCCACTCCAACGCCTTGCGGGAGACAGGAGATGAGGGCGGAAAAACCCCCCGTTCCCGAGGGGGGGCCGGGGTATGGTGGCAAGGGAGAGTTCCCCTTTTTAATAGGAACCCGGGGCACCCGGCAGCGGTGCCCTCTACGCCCTCGGGAGCGAAGCCGAATCCCCCTGGGTCCGGTGTTGGGCGGGCGGGCTGCCATGGGGGAGGTGCGATAGGTGGGGGGGGGGTACCCGCTGGTTTTCCCCCGTGGAGGGGTCATTAGCGGTCCAAGGGTGCCCCATTGGTTGATTCGATCCCCTTTACCGCGAAGACGTCCCCATGATGTCGGGGGTGCTCCTCTGATTTCCTATGTGGTGGTAATTCGCAGGAGCTATGAGGTGTGGGTGGAATAGGCGCGGGCAGAATAAAACCAACAAAAAAATTTAGTAGATACAAAAAATATCCAAAAACCCGCCGGGGGCGAGAAAACGCCACAGGCGTATACAAAAGGGGGCAATCAAAAAGTCGTAATTACTCCTAAAACAAAAAAAGGGGAAAAACAAATACGCACCAAAATAAGCACCAGCAACACGACTGGGGAAAAATACAACAACACCTAATAAAAACAAGGAAACTAAAAAGGGGTAAAGACATAACACAAACAGGGTGACAAAAAGACAAAACCCAAACAAACAAAAAACATAGGTGGGAAAATTTTCCCGGGGAGACGGGCCCCCGAAACCTGCCCGAAAAAAGGGGGAGGGGCCGCCCGGCCGAAAACCCTGACAGAAAAAAAGAGGGAAATTTTAGTCCAAATGAGGAGAGGCGCCTCGGCCGAACGTGACAGAAAGATAGAGGGAAATGTGAGTTCCAAATGAAAGATAGAGGGAAATGTGAGTTCCAAATGAAAATGAGGGAAATGTGAGTTTTCCAGATGAAATGAAAGGGAATAGGGGTCAAAAAACAAGGGAAAAAAAAAAAAAAGGATGAAAGATAGAGGGAAATGTGAGTTCCAAAATGAAAGATAGAGGGAAATGTGAGTTCCAAAATGAAAGATAGAGGGAAATGTGAGTTCCAAAATGAAAGATAGAGGGAAATGTGAGTTCCAAAATGAAAGATAGAGGGAAATGTGAGTTCCAAAATGAAAGATAGAGGGAAATGTGAGTTCCAAAATGAAAGATAGAGGGAAATGTGAGTTCCAAAATGAAAGATAGAGGGAAATGTGAGTTCCAAATGAAAGATAGAGGGAAATGGAGTTTCCAATGAAAAAGAGGGGAAAAGGGTTTTCCCAAAGAAATATAGAGGAAATGTGGTTCCAAAAAGAAAGTAAGGGAATGTGAGTTCCCAAAAGAAAGATAGGGGAAATGGGTTCCAAAAGAAAAATAGAGGGGAAAAGGGGAGTTCCAAAAAAGAAAAAAAGAGGGAAAGTGAGTTTCCCAAAAGAAGATAGAGGGGGAAAAGTGAGTTCCAAAATGAAAGATAGAGGGAAATGTGGTTTCCAAAATGAAAAATAGAGGGAAATGTGAGTTCCAAAATGAAAGATAGAGGGAAATGTGAGTTTAAAGAAAGATAGAGGGAAATGTGAGTTCCAAAATGAAAGATAGAGGGAAATGTGAGTTCCAAAATGAAAGATAGAGGGAAATGTGAGTTCCCAAAATGAAGATAGAGGGGAAAAGGATTCCCAAAAGAAAAAATGAGGGAAAGTGAGTTTCCCAAAGAAAGATAGAGGGGAAAAGTGAGTTTCCAAATGAAAGATAGAGGGAAATGTGGGCCAAATGAAAAAAGAGGGAATTTAGTTCCAAAGAAAGTAGAGGGGAAAAGTGAGTTCCCAAAAGAAAAAAGAGGGAAAAGGAGTTCCAAAGAAAATGAGGGAAATTGAGTTTCCCAAAAGAAAATAAGGGGAAAAGGGTTCCAAATGAAAGATAGAGGGAAATGTGAGTTCCAAATGAAAGATAGAGGGAAAATGTGAGTTCCAAATGAAAGATAGAGGGAAATGTGAGTTCCAAAATGAAAGATAGAGGGAAATGTGAGTTCCAAAATGAAAGATAGAGGGAAATGTGAGTTCCAAAATGAAAGATAGAGGGAAATGTGAGTTCCAAAATGAAAGATAGAGGGAAATGTGATTTAAATAAAAGATAGAGGGAAATTGATTTCAAATAAAAGATAGGGGAAAAAGGGATTTCCCAAAAAAAAAGTAGAGGGGGAAATGTGAGTTCAAATAAAGATGGGGGAAAGTGATTTCCCAAATGAAAGATAGAGGGAAAAAAAGGATTTCAAAATAAATGGGGGGGAAAATTTATTCCAAATGAAAGGGGAGGGAAAATTGGTCCAAAGAATAAGAGGGAAAAAGGATTTTTGATTGAACGTCAATAACGCACACCCCTTCCACCAAATTTTAAATCGGGAAGGGGAGCCCCCTGTCCTTATCATGGTCCCTAAATAGAACCTCCCCGTATTGCAATTTACCATGTTTTAGTGGGGGGAATATGGAAATCTGCCAGCCCATTCCTCCCAAAAACCCTGCACAGATAAAGAATTTCCTACATTCCTAGCTACAGCTCCCAGAAACAACCCCGTCACCAAAAAACCCACTGTACGCTCCCAGTATACATACCGTCCCCAAAAACACTAGTACAGCTCCAGATACATCCCGACATAAATCCCACTAGTACAGTCCCAGTAACTAACATCACATAAATAATAGTACAGCTCCCAGTATACATACCGTCACCAAAACCACTAGCTACGCTCCCGTATACTATAATCACCAAAAATTTCCACAGTACAGCCCCCAGATACTTTACCTCAAAAACCACTAGTACGCCCAGAAAATTTTCCCTCACCAAAATCCCAAATAGCTACAGTCCAGTATACTAATTTTTCCATAAATCCCACTAGTACACCCAGTTACTATCCCCACACCATAAATCCCACTAGCTACGCCCCAGTATACAACCGTCCCCAAAAATACCATAGCCGCCCCCCAGTTATATACCGTCCCATAAATACCATAGACAGCAGTTATATCCCTCACCATAAATACCATAGTAAGCTCCCAGTAACATACGTCACAAAATCCCATAGCTACGCCCCCATTAACAACCCACAAAAATACCATAGTACGCCCCCAAAAATTTCCCACCAAAATCCCAAAATAGCTACAGCTCCCGTATACATACCCACCATAAAAAAACTAGTACACTCCCAGATACTATACCCACCAAAATCCATAGTCAGTCCAGATACATACGTCACCATAAATACCACTAGTCAGCCCAGTATCTATACCGTACCAAAATACCATAGCTAAGCTTTTATAAATCCCAAAAACCACTAGCACAGCCCCAGTATACTTACCTCCCCCCATAAATACACAGCTACAGCCCCCAGATACTATCCCGGTCACCTAAATCCCACTAGCACAGCTCCCGATACAAACCCGTCACCAAAATACCACTAGCTACGCTCCAGTATACTATACCGCACCAAATCCATAGCACAGCCCCAGTATCAAACCCGTCCCATAAATTTCCCACTGCACGCCCAGATACATCCCGTCACCATAAATACCATAGTCAGCTCCCAGTATATTTTACCTCACAAAATACCACTAGTAAGTCCCAGTAACTAACCGTCACCAAAATACCACTAGTACGGGCCCCCAGATACTATACCTCACCATAAATCCCACTGTACAGCCCCCAGTATACATCCCGCACCATAAATCCCATAGTACAGCCCCCAGTTACATCCCCTCCCCAAAAACCCATAGCTACACTCCCAGTTACTATACCGTCACAATAAAACACTAGTACAGCCCCCAGTATATTCCCGTCACCATAAAAACCATGTACAGTCCCAGATAATACCGTCACCATAAATCCACTAGTTTTTTCGCCCCAGTTACTTACCTACCATAAATACCACTAGCTACAGCTCCCAGTATACTATACCGTCACCATAAATACCACTAGCTACAGCTCCAATAAAATCCCGTCACAAAATACCATAGCTACAGCCCCAGTTAACATCCCGTCACCTAATCCCACAGCTACAGCCCAGTACTATACCCACCTAAATACCACTAGTCAGCTCCAGTATACTATCCCGTACAAAAATACACAGCTAAAACCCCCCCCAGATACAAACCCGTCACCATAAAACCAAGACAGCCCCGTATACATACATCCCAAAATCCCACTAGCTACGCTCCGATATATACCGTCCCCAAAATCCCACAGCTACGCTCCAGATACTTTACCGTAATAAATACCACTAGCTACAGCTCCCAGTATACTATAATATAACCATCATCAGAAATACCACTAGCGAACAGCTCCCCAGTATACTATAATATCCGTCATCTCGAGAAATAGCCGGGAACCACTACACTACACAGCTTCCCCAGGATACTATACCATTCACCTAATAAATTACACTAGGCTGAGCTAACAGCTCCCAGTGTCCTATAACCTATACCATCGATATAAAATACGATACCCGGGAGTAAATGCTATCTAGCAGAACTCCCCGATTGAAACTATTTTATTGGAACTCAAAAGCTAAATACCAATTGCTCCAGCTTCACATGTGAATACTATAGGAATAATAATTACCGTCATCCTAGTAGAAAATACGGAGTGTTGTGTTCAGACAGAGTAAAAATGCTAACTGCATTTACATTTGCATTTACTGATTACTAACTGTCTGATCCAGTGATACTCACAAATTGTGGCATTCACCTGAATTAGGCCGTGGGCTTAAAATATTTACACACCCTCATAAATTGTTGTACCGCTCAGTGTTTATTTTTCATACAGTATTGCAGTGTATTCTGTTTTGTGAATGTTTTCAGAAACCGTCAGGGTACCGATGCTAACTGCATTTACATTATAGACTCTTTTTTGGGTGGGGGTAACTGGGGGAGGTAAAGAAGGAGTACTTTTTATCCTAGCCCAGGTATTCCCTAAAGAGGTGGGGGTTTCAAAGTGTCTCCGGAAGCGGTGAGTGACTCCGTGCTGGTCCTGGCGTGCCCCTGTCCTTATACTACCCTCATGCATTCTCCCAACTTTCTTGCAATGCTCAAAGCAGGCAGAGTTATCGTCTTATAGCGTGACAGACTTTAAACATAACCAGGTCGTTCCCTCCGTGCCAAAGTGGCTTTTATAATTCTTCCTACAGTACATAAAGGATACATAACAAAAAAGCGCTTTGTGGACAAAGATACACGGGAGAGTATGTTTTCACACGTTGGGGGCAGGGGGAGGGGGTCGCAATCAATGCCAGTGGGTAGCGGTACATTCACCTGTTTAAACTTCTAACGTACCTCAAGATGATTATTCACTCCGCCCAACTACCAACACCACTTCTCCCCCAGACTTTTTTTAAAAAAGCCTGGTTAAATATGTTTGCCCGTATAAATACCTGTTCCGATGAATTTCAGGGACTGAAGAGGATTTCAATCCCAGTCCGTTTAAATGCTTATAGTTTTGACTAGCAGGCAGGCAGACTTGGATAAACGAGTTGCGGGCAATTAATGTCCCAGTCGGAAACTTTTTAGTGTTAGTTCCCCCGATGGATGAGTAGTGATTGGTCTGGATACACGGACCGACTCTAGCGGATTGAATCACACCTGTACCACACTACTCTGGCCCCGATCCACTACAGGACGGAGGAGTGAGAGGGGCAAGGAGAACACACTTGCAAGCTCAGAGAAAAAATCTCAAAGAAAATGCTTTTGGGGAACCTTTTTTTTTTACATTTTTTAGACCTAGTGTGTTTGTTTTACACTTCTTATATAGAAAGATATACAATGGCCAATTATATTTAGTGTGGGGATTTGTTTGCCCCTCTATAGCTGAGATGATTATTGAATAGCTTAGAAGGAATGGCATTGGTGATTAGACAGAGAGGTTTTGTACTGTACTGATATAGGATTTTTTGGGGGTTTTCAACATAACAAGCTGTGATTCAGTGAGGAACGTTAGGGGGTAGGATGAGAGTAAGAACTTGTGTCTCAAACTACTAGACCTACAATGCGTTCTTTAGTGGTTCGATCTGTGAACCTTCCGTTGCACGAACGTAGGTATCATAGAGTGCGTGGAACGGTGTCTTCATGGGACTGACTCTAACCAGGTTGTTTGATGATAACACAACTTATTGCCTGCACACAGTGTGGCAACATTGGGCGCCAAGGGGAGCCTGGGCTAGCACTGCAGAGCTCCAGCGATAGGTTGGGGCAAGTCGAGAACCGTACCGCTCCCAACAGCCTCTACCCTGATAGGCCCGAGCAGGGAGTCGGGAACTATCCACTGGTCAGGGTAATTTAAAAGAACAGCCTATTAAAATCTGGGCTTAGTTCTCTGAGTGCCTCTGCGTGGTATTTCAGTGGCCCCGTATATATACGGAAGCACATCGATATTACTCTGTAGGTGGGGGGGGGGTTTTTGCATTAATTTAAAATACTAGTCCTATTTTTAGAAGGACGTGTATGCCCTCTTTTGTTCCTAATACCAGCAGATTTGACTTGACGCAAACTTAGGTACCCATTAAATGAAACGCGGATACGCTGAGCGGTCGTGTCGGGGTGCCCCAGTAGGCTTGCTTATAATAAAGCGGCAGACCGGCATCGAGGTCCATTCATGACTGATCGTGGGTATGAATCCGGTGGTGCTGCCAGCTCGCTGGATCCAGTATCTCAGAAACGGCCGCCCTCCTGGGCTTTATATACGCACGACAGTGTCTAGGGTTTACCGAGAATGGTGCGACAAACAAAAAACATCCAGTCAGCGGCAGTCCTGTGGGTGAAAACAGCTCGTTGATGACAGAGGTCGAAGGAGAATGGCAAGAATGGTGCAAGCTAACAGGCGGGCCACAAACAGGAAGATAAAGAAGCAGTATAACAGTGGTGTGCCGAACGGCATCATGGAACGCACAACTCAGCGGTCCTTGTCACGGATGGGCTATTGCAGCAGACGACCACACCGGGTTCCACTCCTATCAGCTAAAAACAAGAAGAAGCGGCTCCAGTGGGCACGCCATCACCAACACTGGACAACTGAGGAGTGGAAAAACATCACCTGGAACATGACAGCTAGTTCAGTTTACTTGAGTGGCCTGTGCAGTCCCCAGACCTCAACCCAATAGAGCATCTTTGGGATGAGATGGAACGGGCTGTTCGCAGCATGAATGTACCGCCGTCCAATCAGCAGTAACTGCATGATGCCATCACATCAGCATTGACCAACATAATAATAATAATAATATGCCATTTAGCAGACGCTTTTATCCAAAGCGACTTACAGTCATGTGTGCATACATTTTTACGTATGGGTGGTCCCAGGGATCGAACCCACTACCCTGGCGTTACAAGCGCCAAGCTCTTCCAATTGAGCTACAGAGGACAACGAACATCCCTGTGGAACGTTTCCGATACCTTGTAGAATGCCCCCAAAGAATTCAGGCCGTTCTGGAGGCAAAGGGGGGTTCCGACCCGGTACTAGATGGGTGTACCTAATAAACTGGCCGGTCAGTGTATATATATATTCCAGAGTGACAGTGTGTTTCTACTGAACCTCGGGACATTTTTGACACATCTGTAAAGACTGTATTCTAGATTTGAGATGAAGATGCCTTTCAGCTTTGGTAAACCAATTTGAGTTGAGACCCAAACAAATCTTTGACACATCCGCTCAGCCTTTTTTTCTGAAAACATCTATCAATCATAACAACCATCTAAACACACTGGGTCAAAACAACATACTATTGGTTACACTGGTTACTATTGGTTACACTGGTTACACTGGTTACTATTGGTTACACTGGTTACTATTGGTTACACTGAGTAAAATCAAGATACAGTTGAAGTCGGAAGTTTACATACGCCTTAGCCAAATACATTTAAACTGTTGTTCTGGGATTGATTCGCACTTTGCGCACCAAAGCACGTTCATCTCTAGGAGACAGAACGCGTCTCCTTCCTGAGCGGTATGACGGCTGCGTGGTCCTATGGTGTTTATACTTGCGTACTATTGTTTGTAGAGATGAATGTGGTACCTTCAGGCGTTTGGAAATTGCTCCCAATGATCAACCAGACTTGTGGAGGCCTACAATTTGTTTTCTGAGGTCTTGGCTGATTTCTTTTGATTTTCCCATGATGTAGGCCTTGAAATACATCCACAGGTACACCTCCAATTAACTAAAATGATGTCAATTAGCCTATCAGAAGCTTCTAAAGCCATGACATCATTTTCTGGAATTTTCCAAGCTGTTTGAAGGCACAGTCAACTTAGTGTATGTAAATTCTGACCCACTGGAATTGTGATACAGTGAATTATAAGTGAAATAATCTGTCTGTAAACAATTGTTGGAAAAATTACTTCTGTCATGCACAAAGTATAATTCCCAAAACTATAGTTTGTTAACAAGAAATTTGTGGAGTGGTTGAAAAATGAGTTTTAATGACTCCAACCTAAGTGTATGTAAACTTCCGACTTCAACTGTATTTGGGCTGCAATTTCTGAGGATGGTAACTCTAATGAACTTATCCTTTGCAGCAGAGGCAACTCTGGGTCTTTCATTCCTGTGGCGGTCCTCATGAGAGCCAGTTTCATCATAGCGCTTGATGGTTTTTGCAACTGCACTTGAAGAAACTTTCAAAGTTCTTGAAGTTTTCCGTATTGACTGACCTTCATATCTTAAAGTAATGATGGACTGTCGTTTCTCTTTGCTTATTTGAGCTGTTCTTGCCATAATATGGACTAGTCTTTTATCCAAATAGGGCTATCTTCTGTATACCCCCCCTTAACTTGTCACAACACAACTGATTGGCTCAAACGCATTAAGAAGGAAATAAATTCCACAAATTAACTTTTAACAAGGCACACCTGTTAATCGAAATGCATTCCAGGTGACTACCTCATGAAGCTGGTTAAGAGAATGGCAAGAGTGTGCAAAGCTGTTCATCAAGGCAAAGGGGGCTATTTGAAGAATTTCAAATATAAATATATTTTGGATTCGTTTAGCACTTTTTTGGTTACTACATGATTCCATATGTGTTATTTCATAGTTTTGATGTCTTCACTATTATTCTACAATGTAGAAAATAGTAAAAATAAAGAAAAACCCTTGAATGAGTAGGTGTGTCCAAACTTTTTGACCAGTAGTGTAGCCCAATGTTTGTAGAACAATTAAAGTCACATTAATAACTCTAAATTAAGCATATAGGAGTTCCTATTTCTTTGTTGACGTCTCAACACAGATAGCTGCATGTGCACCCTCCCTCAAATCGTTTGGAGAAAATATCCTTTCTATTTTATTCAACTTTGTTCAATTGTATTCTTCATATTATAAAATAATGTAAAATAATGCCACGGAATTCTAAGTAAATCTTGTCTGCTAAATGAACTAGTGTAGCCCACAGCCATATGGCATAGCCAGATCAGGGCCTAACATAAGGACAACTCAGAGGATGCTATTCTGTTTCTTCTGAAATAGACTACATTTCTTCATATCATGTTTCTTTAGAGCCTGTCTAAAATTAAATAATGGATTTATTGTGAAGGTGTGTAGGCGATATTACATGGATTTATTAGACTTTTTTAAAATGTAGATGTTCCAAAGGTCTGCATCAGTGGCTTGTAGGCTATGAGTGGAAGACAGGAGATGCTAAATGTGTTTATGTTAATTAACGGTCAATTACCGGTTATTTGCTTGACAATCACCGGCTGAAGAAATTTCATGAACGCCACAGCCCTAACACAGGTAAAACCCAATACTTACTGAAGGCAGACCCACACAGGTACAACCCAATACTTACTGAAGGCAGACCCACACAGGTAAAACCCAATACTTACTGAAGGCAGACCCAGGTACAACCAGGATTCCTAGCAGGGTTGGGTTCAATTCCATTTCAATTCCAGTCTATTCTGGAAGTACACCGGAATTCCACTTCCGATTATCTTCAATGCTTTTCAATTGGGACATTTCAAAATGCGAATTGACTGTAATTGAAATGTAATTGACGTGAACCCTGATTCCCAGTCTAATGGGAGTCGGGACCTAAACGAGCTTCCTGCCTGGGTTCTGCCTCGTTCCATTACCTTCATCTGAAACGATTACAGGCTGAATTAATTCCTTCCTGAGCTTAAAAGGGGCAATCTGCATTTTTTATTTTAGAAATTATTCATATGTACCCATTGATTCTTGAAGAATATAACTTCTAAATGCCTCTTGAGCTTAATTCAACTGTCGTACCCCATCAGAACCCAAATAAACAGGGATGGGGAAAACATTTGGTTATTGTTTCAATTAAGGATTCTAGCTATAAAACTATAATTTTGATATCATAAACACATCCCTTCTATTCCAGTATGCTCTAGGGGGGAACATAAATCACAACAACACATCCCTTCTATTCCAGTATGCTCTGGGGAGGAACATAAATCACAACAACACATCCCTTCTATTCCAGTATGCTCTGGAGGGGGAACATAAATCACAACAACACATCCCTTCTATTCCAGTATGCTCTGGGGAGGAACATAAATCACAACAACACATCCCTTCTATTCCAGTATGCTCTGGGGAGGAACATAAATCACAACAACACATCCCTTCTATTCCAGTATGCTCTGGGGGGGAACATAAATCACAACAACACATCCCTTCTATTCCAGTATGCTCTGGGGGGGAACATAAATCACAACAACACATCCCTTCTATTCCATATGCTCTGTGGGGGAACATAAATCACAACAACACATCCCTTCTATTCCCAGTATGCTCTGTGGGGAAACATCAATCACAACAACACATCCCTTCTATTCCAGTATGCTCTGGGGAGAAACATAAATCACAACAACACATCCTTTCTATTCCAGTATGCTCTGGAGGTAGATTGTAGCATGATGAATGGGAGGTAGGGAGACAGAGAAGTTATGACTGGACCAGGACATCCATCTTCCTGGTGTAAAATATACACTATACTGCCCTTCACTGCTTTCACCAAGGTCCACGCACATACAGACACACGTACAGACACACACGGTGGGCAGCACAGATAGTACATTCCAGACCAGAAACAATTAACTTGGCAGGTATGCTACAGTCCAACCCCAGGAAACGATTTCGCCAGTAATGAGAAGAACATTCACCGCCGCAAAATACATTCTCGGTTCTCCAAAACAACCCTGTGCCAGTTTAGAGAGAGAGAGAGAGAGAGAGAGAGAGAGAGAGAGAGAGAGAGAGAGAGAGAGAGAGAGAGAGAGAGAGAGAGAGAGAGAGAGGAGAGAGAGAGAGAGAGAGAGAGAGAGAGAGAGAGAGAGAGAGAGAGAGAGAGAGAGAGAGAGAGAGAGAGAGAGACAGAGAGAGAGAGAGAGAGAGAGAGAGAGAGAGGGTGCATACGTACACCAGCAGCAAGACGTAAACAGGCAGGGAGGGAGTCTGACCCTTGTCCTGGGAATGTAGAGCCTGTCTGGTAAACGGACCTGAATAGTGATCCTTGACCCCTCAAACAGACATAAGGATGCGTCTCAAATGGAGCCAAATTCCCTATATAGTACACTACATTTGACCATAGCCCTATGGGCCCTGTTTAAAAGTAGTGCACTATATAGAGAATAGCATGCGATTTGGGACGCTATGGATGGAGGTGCTCTGAGAAATGACGTCAGCTGCAGCACTTTGTTTACACGAATAACAATTTGTTTCAAGAGCATTGAGGCTTTGAGTATGCCTTTAAAATGTCAGTGATTGTGTTAGTATTAACAAAGTCCTTACTGAAATGATCTGGTCTGAAAATATGCTAAGTTTTCCCATCAGCCGGCACCTTGTTTACCAGTTCCAGGAATAACAAAGATACTTCAACACCAAAAAGGAGAGGAGAGAAATAGCTTATTGGGATGTGAATATGCATTTAAAAGGCCCTGATTGTGTTAGTATTAACAAAACCATCTGTGAAACTACGAGCTACCTGGACATCAAGGAAAAGAAAGTAAAGAACAAACGCAGGACGTAGAAACAACTAGAAGACCAACAACTCCCCTGTGACCTACCAGCCACTTGAAACAACTCCCCTGTGACCTACCAGCCACTTGAAACAACTCCCCTGTGACCTACAGCACTTGAAAACCTCCTTGAAAGGCCAACTCCCCTGTGACCTACCAGCCACTTGAAACAACTCCCCTTGACCCAACAGCCACTGTGAACTCCCTACCCGCCACTTGAAACAACTCCCCTGTGACCTACCAGCCCACTTGAAAACAACTCCCCTGTGACCTACCAGCCACTGAAAACAACTCCCCTGTGCCTACCAGCACTTGAAACAACTCCCCTGTGACCTACCAGCCACTTGAAACAACTCCCCTGTGACCTACCAGCCACTTGAAACAACTCCCCTGTGACCTACCAGCCACTTGAAACAACTCCCCTGTGACCTACCAGCCACTTGAAACAACTCCCCTGTGACCTACCAGCCACTTGAAACAACTCCCCTGTGACCTACCAGCCACTTGCTGATGAAGGAGCAGCTCTGAGGAAGAGATGAGATTCATCAACTCTTGGAAGTAAAAAAAAAAAAAAAAAAAAACGTCACATTTCGGTTTTAATACATTTCATTTACTTCCATTGCCCTCCAAGAGTTGCTGAATATCCACTGTGCTTCAGTTTGCTTCTCAGTTCGTGGCCCCGTGTAGCTCAGTTGGTAGAGCATGGCGCTTGCAACGCCAGGGTTGTGGGTTCGATTCTCCACGGGGTCCAGTACGAAAAATGTATGCACTCACTAACTGTAAGTCGCTCTAGATAAGAGACTAAAATGTAAAATGAGAGAGAGGTAGTGAACACGGCCTTCCCTCAGCTCTGAGGAACAACAAAGAGGTCAACAGCAATATCAGCAGGTTTGATGGTTGCTCGAAGGTCGTGTGAAAATGATGCTGGTAAAAATCCTACTTACACAGAAAGACTCACTGCCAAAGGTGCTTCTACAAAGTATTGGCTCAGGGGTGTGAATATTTATGTAAATTAGATATTTCATTTTCAGCTAACTAGCGATTAGCATTAGCGGCTAACACAATTGATTTTAGCCACAACTTGCTAAGACAAAACTAGCTGTTTGCAGACAGTAAGATACACAAACTAATAGTGTAATCATAGAACGCTTGTGGATTTATATGAAGAAGCAGCATCGTGGAAAGCGGCATCGTTGTCCCCAACATCTTGTTGGATCTGACCATGCAGACTTGGTGTGGGAAGCGGCATGCAGGAGGAGCAGGAGAGAGAGAGACGACTCAAGTAGCATATGTAGTAAACTATAAAAACAGACACATTCAACAAACCAAACGGGTCAGTGCAACAATACCGGTATATGGTCAACTACAATATACTGCCCAGCCCTAACACACACACACACTGGTCACTGGTCACTGGTCACTTTAATAATGGAACACTAGTCACTTTAATAATGTTTACATACTGCTTTACTCATTTAATATGTGTATACTGTATTGTATTCTACTGTATTTTAGTCAATGCCACTCCGACATACGCTCGTCCTAATATTTATATATTCTTAATTCCATTCTTTTACTTTTAGATTTGTGTGGATTGTTGTGAAATGTAAGATTTTATTTATTTATTTTTTAATTCACCTTTATTTAACCAGGTAAGCCAGTTGAGAGCAAGTTCTCATTTCCAACTGCGACCTGGTTTATAGGATACTGTAGTTTAGATCAATAAGCATTACTAGCCACTGAAGTGATTCCTTAAGATACTACTGCACTGTTGGAGCTAGGAACACAAGCATTTCGCTTCACCCACAATAACATCTGCTAAATATGTGTATGTGACCAATAAAATGTGATTTGATTGGATTTGACACACACGCGCACACACAGAGCGAGAGAGAGAGACACATGCACGCACACAGAGAGAGAACCAAACCGCTAATGCTAGGGGCATCCTGCTGACCTAAGGGACTTCCACTGCATGTCCTTTTTGAAAGTATCCTCTCTTGACCTCATGCAGAAACTGAGTAAAACCACATGTGGAAACGATGCTGATAAATCGTCTTGAAATATGTCTACGGCCACAGTCACTGATGAGGAACTTGATCAAAAGGAGCAGCTGCAGTACGATATCTCTGACCGACGTGAAAAGCTAGTAGAAGTCTGATCCTTTTTATGTATGGCTGGTCCTCTGTAGCTCAATTGGTAGAGCATGGCGCTTGTAATGCCAGGGTAGTGGGTTCGATCCCCGGGACCACCCATATAAAAATGTATGCGCACATGACTGTAAGTCGCTTTGGATAAAAGCGTCTGCTAAATGGCTTATTATTATTATTATTATTATATTATTATATTATTATTAAGTCAGTTTAAAGTTATACAGAGAGGCCTTCCTACTGAACACATCTCTACATACTGTCATACAGAGAGGCCTTCCTACTGAACACATCTCTACATACTGTCATACAGAGAGGCCTTCCTACTGAACACATCTCTACATACTGTCGTACAGAGAGGCCTTCCTACTGAACACATCTCTACATACTGTCATACAGAGAGGCCTTCCTACTGAACACATCTCTACATACTGTCGTACAGAGAGGCCTTCCTACTGAACACATCTCTACATACTGTCATACAGAGAGGCCTTCCTACTGAACACATCTCTACATACTGTCATACAGAGAGGCCTTCCTACTGAACACATCTCTACATACTG
This sequence comes from Coregonus suidteri, assembly GCA_036851935.1. Lineage (NCBI taxonomy): Eukaryota > Metazoa > Chordata > Actinopteri > Salmoniformes > Salmonidae > Coregonus > Coregonus suidteri. The sequence continues at coordinate 4,166,392 of CM072218.1, forward strand.
TCGTACAGAGAGGCCTTCCTACTGAACACATCTCTACATACTGTCATACAGAGAGGCCTTCCTACTGAACACATCTCTACATACTGTCATACAGAGAGGCCTTCCTACTGAACACATCTCTACATACTGTCATACAGAGAGGCCTTCCTACTGAACACATCTCTACATACTGTCATACAGAGAGGCCTTCCTACTGAACACATCTCTACATACTGTCATACAAGAGAGGCCTTCCTACTGAACACATCTCTACATACTGTCATACAGAGAGGCCTTCCTACTGAACACATCTCTACATACTGTCGTACAGAGAGGCCTTCCTACTGAACACATCTCTACATACTGTCATACAGAGAGGCCTTCCTACTGAATACATCTCTACATACTGTCATACAGAGAGGCCTTCCTACTGAACACATCTCTACATACTGTCGTACAGAGAGGCCTTCCTACTGAACACATCTCTACATACTGTCATACAGAGAGGCCTCCTACTGAACACATCTCTACATACTGTCATACAGAGAGGCCTTCCTACTGAACACATCTCTACATACTGTCGTACAGAGAGGCCTTCTACTGAACACATCTCTACATACTGTCGTACAGAGAGGCCTTCCTACTGAACACATCTCTACATACTGTCATACAGAGAGGCCTTCCTACTGAACACATCTCTACATACTGTCATACAGAGAGGCCTTCCTACTGAACACATCTCTACATACTGTCATACAGAGAGGCCTTCCTACTGAACACATCTCTACATACTGTCATACAGAGAGGCCTTCCTACTGAACACATCTCTACATACTGTCGTACAGAGAGGCCTTCCTACTGAACACATCTCTACATACTGTCGTACAGAGAGGGGCCTTCCTACTGAACACATCTCTACATACGTCGTACAGAGAGGCCTTCCTACTGAAACACATCTCTACATACTGTCGTACAGAGAGGCCTTCCTACTGAACACATCTATACATACTGTCGTACAGAGAGGCCTTCCTACTGAACACATCTCTACATACTGTCATACAGAGAGGCCTTCCTACTGAACACATCTCTACATACTGTCATACAGAGAGGCCTTCCTACTGAACACATCTCTACATACTGCCACTCCTGTGGCGGGCGCCGGGCGCATGCACGCTGACACGGTCGCCAGGTGTACGGTGTTTCCTCCGACACATTGGTGCGTGCAGTGTGTCAAGAAGCAGTGTGGATTGGCAGGGGTCGTGTTTTTCGGAGGACACGCGGCTCTCGACCTTCACGATGGGACCAGACTGTAACTACCAATTGGATATGACGAAATTGGGGAGTAAAAGGGTTAAAAAAAATCAATAATAATAATAAAGAGAACGTTCTCGGAGGATGAGAGTGTGAAGCACGGTGGTATGCATATGGAGAAACACCCACATGCTGCTCTCTACTCTCTATGACGTCACTCAATACCAACCCTCTCTGATGCATCATTAATACGATGCGATGCCCCATTTCTTTGGCAGTGGTGAGCAGCAACCGAGAGGGGTTGCCAAAGTCACAGGCCTTACCCAGCAGGTCCATCTGAACGGCTCAGAATTCGGTCTGTTCACCTTTCCTGGTCTTTTTTTTTTCTGGTCTTTTTTTTTCCCAAGTCCCGCCTTTGCACAGGTGATCGTTAACTATTCTGTGTTGTGTTGTGTTTCTCTATAAAATGCCTTTAAAAAATAGGCACTTATTTCTAGGGATACTGTTGATGTACTAAATTGTAAGGATCATGGTGTGTAAGGACCACTTTGTCACGATGTTTATGACCACTAAACAACATTGGATAAAACATTACAGAGACTTCGGATTCAGATCATCGAGGAGATGAGCCAGATGAGTGTCTGATCGCCCTGGTAACTTCATCACTAGAAGCTCATCAAATCAACAAGACCAACGGCCACAGACTGACTGCGGTGACGGGAAATCTAAACCGGTTTCTGGAATGCCGGGTCCTCTACAGTCTACATCAGTCCATCAGGGTGGTATTATACTGGTCCTCTGACATTTCGGGCCGGTCCATTTTTTAGCCAAGTGGGCCCACGGACGTTAGTTTCTTCTCCGCACTGAGATCTGGATCTGAGTACCTCCCAGACAATTCTAACCGTTCTGATTGGTCCCAAGAAACCGATCGGTTGGGCCAGAGCTATTGCACACGTTGGGGTAAAGCGGCATTTTGAAAATGTGTCACTGGCTTTGATGCTCCGATTGGATTAGAGATGATCCAATCGCTGATGAATTTGTTTTTGTACAACAACAACCCTCGTTTTTGACGTCGCCACAAAACGACTTCAACGATGGTAGTCTCAGACTTGTATGTAGCAAACACAGAGCAGCGGAATAATTCAGTTTGAGTCGTCAGGCGAGCTAATAATGGGGGCCTCAAGGGAACAAAAATGGGCCAGTGTGGGGGCCTCAAGGAGAGCTAATAATGGGGGCCTCAAGGGGAACAAAAATGGGCCAGTGTGGGGGCCTCAAGGCGAGCTAATAATGGGGGCCTCAAGGGAAGAAAATGGGCCAGTGTGGGGGCCTCAAGTATTTTGTTTTGTGTTCGAAATGCCCGGGCCGATTTCTGGTTAGGCACCCTATTCGCTATATACTGTAGTGCACTACTTTTCCGGATGCACTCGAACAGTCTGTTCTCACATGCTATTATTCCCACTGGCCATGGTTCCAACTCTACACTTCCTCTGTCAGATGTTATCTCTATGTGCATCCCAAATGGTACCCTATTCCCTCTATAGTGCAGTACTTTGGCCAGCGCCCCATGGGGTTCTGGTCAACGGTAGTGCATTATAAAGGGAATACCGTGCGAGTCGGGACACGGCCTAGTCCTCTCAAGCCAAAGCCTGCTGTCACCATAGACTGTAAAAAGGGGGGGGGGGCTGTCACACAGACAGGCTGGTTTAGTAAAGACAGCACGCAGCTCTCTGCAGCACCCGTGGCCCTGAAACATGAAACGTTTCTGTCTTTACAACAAAGGTTTACCAGTCAGGTCTATAGTGCTGAAGACAGGATGTTTTAGACCTGGCATTTCATAGTTGTTCTTTCTCTAGTGTCACGTGATGTATTTATGTTTTGTTTTCTTATTTGAGGGTATTTTTTTATGGGCTCTGTCTGGGCTCTGTCTGGGCTCTGTCTGGGCTCTGTCTGGGCTCTGTCTGGGCTCTGTCAGGGCTCTGTCTGGGCTCTGTCAGGGCTCTGTCTGGGCTCTGTCTGGGCTCTGTCAGGGCTCTGTCCCTAACAGCACACATTCTTTGTTGTAGCCCCAGACAAGCACACCTGATTCAACTTGTAAACTAATCATCAAGCCCTCAATGAGTTGAATCAGAGTTCGTCCGGGGCTACAACAAAAATGTGTGCTGTTGGGGGGGCACTGTAAGACTGGAGTTGGGAAACACTGCCCTCTATAGTGCACTACTTTAGACCAGAGACCTATAGGCACTACATAGGGTATAGGGTGCCATTTGGAACGAAGGCAGAGTGTTCTTTTTGCTTGTGTAGGACTATAAATAATATCTTGGCTCAAGGCACTATGGAGCCAGGGGTGGACTGGCCATCTGGCACTATGGAGCCAGGGGTGGACTGGCCATCTGGCACTATGGAGCCAGGGGTGGACTGGCCATCTGGCACTATGGAGCCAGGGGTGGACTGGCCATCTGGCACTATGGAGCCAGGGGCGGACTGGCCATCTGGCACTATGGAGCCAGGGGTGGACTGGCCATCTGGCACTATGGAGCCAGGGGGTGGACTGGCCATCTGGCACTATGGAGGCCAGGGGTGGACTGGCCATCTGGCACTATGGAGCCAGGGGTGGACTGGCCATCTGGCACTATGGAGCCAGGGGTGGACTGGCCATCTGGCACTATGGAGCCAGGGGTGGACTGGCCATCTGGCACTATGGAGCCAGGGGTGGACTGGCCATCTGGCACTATGGAGCCAGGGGTGGACTGGCCATCTGGCACTATGGAGCCAGGGGGGTGGACTGGCCATCTGGCACTATGGAGCCAGGGTGGACTGGCCATCTGGCACTATGGAGCCAGGGGTGGACTGGCCATCTGGCACTATGGAGCCAGGGGTGGACTGGCCATCTGGCACTATGGAGCCAGGGTGGAGCCAGGGGTGGGACTGGCCATCTGGCACTATGGAGCCAGGGTGGACTGGCCATCTGGCACTATGGAGCCAGGGGTGGACTGGCCATCTGGCACTATGGAGCCAGGGGTGGACTGGCCATCTGGCACTATGGAGCCAGGGGTGGACTGGCCATCTGGCATTTCAGGCAAATGCCAGATGGGCTGGTCCATTTTTACCCTAGTGGGCTTATCTAACTTGGGTTCTTTGCGCAAAATGATCAAGGAAAAAAATGGTCCTGTGTGTTAGAAATGCCAGGGCCAATTTCTGGTCGCAGCTCTGTGTTCCCAAGGATGATCTATCTAACTGAGTAATCTCACATTCCCAAGATAACCTCAAGGACAGTCAAGATAGAAAACCCACCAATTGAAGGATCCAGAACCACATTGGGACAGGGCTGAGACAAAGACCAAAATCGTTTCGAGAGTAAAGCCTGTTTCCAATACATGATTAAGTGTGTGTGGTGCAGTCAAGCAGGAATTATAACTTCAGTTTCAGTGTGTCACTCCCATAATTGTCACAGAAGAGAAATTGAAGACTACAACACCATCATTAAGATAAGATAACTGCTTTCAAAAGAGCAAAGACGTCTCTCTGTCTCTCCTCCCTCTCTCCTCTCTGTCTGTCTCTCCTCCCTCTCTCCTCTCTGTCTGTCTCTCCTTCCTCTCTCCTGACTGTCTGTCTCTCCTCCCTCTCTCCTCTCTCTCTCCTCCCCCTCTCCTCTCTCTCTCCTCTCCTCCCCCTCTCCTCTCTCTTAGAAATACCTAAATATCTCTGACCAATGCTTTAGAAATATCTTCAATATCTCTGACCAATGCTTTAGAAATGCCACCACTACATTTTAGTAATTTAGCAGACGCTCCTATCCAGAGCGACTTACAGTTAGTGAGTGCATATATGTTATATATATTTTTTTTTTCATACTGGCCCCCCGTGGGAAACGAACCCACATCCCTGCCGGCCAAACCCTCCCCTACCTTGGACGACGCTGGACCAATTGTGCGCCGCCCATGGGTCTCCCGGTCGCGGCCGGCTGCGACAGAGCCTGGACTCGAACCAGGATCTCTAGTGGCACAGCTAGCACTGCGATGCAGCGCCTTAGACCACTGCGCCACCGCTAGAGGCCCCCAGGCCAATACATTAGCATTGAGGTACAGTATCAGTCAAAAGTTTGGACACACCTACTCATTCAAGGGTTTTTCTGTATTTTTACTATTTTCTACATTGTAGAATAATAGTGAAGACATCAAAACTATGAAATAACACATATGGAATCATGTAGTAACCAAAAAAAGTGTTAAACAAATCAAAATATATGTTATATTTGAGATTCTTCAACTAGCCACCCTTTGCCTTGATGACAGCTTTGCACACTCTTGCCATTCTCTCAACCAGGTGGTCCTCTGTAGCTCAGCTGGTAGAGCACGGCGCTTGTAACGCCAAGGTAGTGGGTTCGATCCCCGGGACCACCCATACACAAAAATGTATGCACGCATGACTGTAAGTCGCTTTGGATAAAAGCGTCTGCTAAATGGCATATTATATTATTATTATAACCAGCTTCATGAGGTAGTCACCTGGAATGCATTTCAATTAACAGGTGTGCCTTGTTAAAAGTTAATTTGTGGAATTTCTTTCCTTCTTAATGCGTTTGAGCCAATCAGTTGTGTTGTGACAAGGTAGGGGGGTATACAGAAGATAGCCCAATTTGGTAAAATACCAAGTCCATATTATGGCAAGAACAGCTCAAATAAGCAAAGAGAAACGACAGTCCATCATTACTTTAAGACATGAAGGTCAGTCAATACGGAACATTTCAAGAACTTTGAACGTTTCTTCAAGTGCAGTCGCAAAAACCATCAAGCGCTATGATGAAACTGGTTCTAATCAGGACCACCACAGGAATGGAAGACCCAGAGTTGCCTCTGCTGCAGAGGATAAGTTCATTAGAATTACCATCCTCAGAAATTGCAGCCCAAATAAATGCTTTACAGAGTTCAAGTAACAGACACATTTCAACATCAACTGTTCAGAGGAGACTCCATGAATCAGGCCTTCATGGTCGAATTGATGCAAAGAAACCACTACTAAAGGACACCAATAATAAGAAGAGACCTGCTTGGGCCAAGAAACACGAGCTATGGACATCAGACCGGTGGAAATTTGTCCTTTGGTCTGGAGTCCAAATTTGAGAATTTTGGCTCCAACCGCTGTGTCTTTGTGAGACGCGGTGTGGGTGAACGGATGATCTCCGCATGTGTATTTCCCACCGTAAAGTATGGAGGAGGAGGTGTGATGGTGTGGGGGTGCTTTGCTGGTGACACTGTCTGTGATTTATTTAGAAGTCAAGGCACACTTAACCAGCATGGCTACCACAGCATTCTACAGCGATACGCCATCCCATCTGGTTTGGGCTTAGTGGGACTATCATTTGATTTTCAACAGGAAAATGACCCAACACACCTCCAGGCTGTGTAAGGGCTATTTTACCAAGAAGGAGAGTGATGGAGTGCTGCATCAGATGACCTGGCCTCCACAATTCCCCGACCTCAACCCAATTGAGATGGTTTAGGATGAGTCGGACCGCAGAGTGAAGGAAAAGCAGCCAACAAGTGCTCAGCATACGTGGGAACTCCTTCAAGACTGTTAGAAAAGCATTCCAGGTGAAGCTGGTTGATAGAATGCCAAGAGTGTGCAAAGCTGTCATCAAGGCAAAGGGTGGCTATTTGAAGAATCTCAAATATTACATATATTTTTGTTCACTACATGATTCCATATGTGTTATTTAATAGTTTCGATGTCTTCACTATTATACTACAATGTCCAAATAGTAAAAAATTAAGTAGGTGTGTCCAAACTTTTGACTGGTGTATTTCTAAAGCATTGGGCAGAGATATTGAGGAATTTCTAAAGCGTTGATCCAGACCTGAGTTCAAATAATATTTGAAATTGTTTTCTGGTCAGGTCAGGTCTGGTCTGGTCTGGTCTGGTCTGGTCAGGTCAGGTCTGGTCTGGTCTGGTCTGGTCTGGTCTGGTCTGGTCTGGTCTGGTCTGGTCTGGTCTGGTCTGGTCAGGTCTGGTCTGGTCTGGTCTGGTCTGGTTTGGTCTGGTCTGGTCTGGTCTGGTCTGGTCTGGTCTGGTCTGGTCTGGTCTGGTCTGGTCTGGTCTGGTCTGGTCTGGTCTGGTCTGGTCTGGTCTGGTCTGGTCTGGTCTGGTCTGGTCTGGTCTGGTCTGGTCTGGTCTGGTCTGGTCGATCTGATCTGGTCTGGTCTGGTCTGGTCTGGTCTGGTCTGGTCTGTCTGTCTGGTCTGGTCTGTCTGGTCTGGTCTGGTCTGGTCTGGTCAGGGTCTGGTCTGGTCTGGTCTGGTCTGGTCTGGTCTGGTCTGGTCTGGTCTGGTCTGGTCTGGTCAGGTCTGGTCAGGTCTGGTCTGGTCTGGTCAGGTCTGGTCTGGTCTGGTCTGGTCTGGTCTGGTCTGGTCAGGTCTGGTCTGGTCTGGTCTGGTCTGGTCTGGTCTGGTCTGGTCAGGTCTGGTCTGGTCTGGTCTGGTCTGGTCTGGTCTGGTCTGGTCTGGTCTGGTCCAATGAGTCCCAGTCCCAGTCAGGTGTTTAGTGAAAAGCCCAATGAGGGTCCATGCAGAGCTGAAATTTGGCAGTGAGCTCCAGGATAATGGGGTCCAACACAATGGCTTTTAGGGGTTTTGATTTCCAACAAAACACTGAAAAGGATAGGCCCACCACAACGCCCTGCTAAGGGGGCCACGGGGGAACGGAGAGTGCAAATCCATTTATTTAATAATAACGTGACTTCTCCAGGGTTGTAAATCAAATCAAATCTGCTACTCTGGGAATAATAACAGGTTTTCTGTCGGAAAAAAAAAACAACGTTTTCTTTTTGAATTTGGAATGTGATCAGCCTATCCACTTACTTCAGAAGCCAGAATAAACTGTTTTTTTATGCTTTCCAAATGGTTCCCATTATTCTATGTAGTGCACTACATTTGACCAGGGTGCATAGGGCTCTGGTTAAAAGAAGTGCACTATATAGGGAATAAGGGTGTCGTTTGGGACGCGGTCCTTGTGTTCATCCTAAACTATAATCCTTGTGAGACTAAATAGAGAGTGGCAGATCAATTTAATTCTTCATTTGGACCCAAAAGTGTCTGAGGTAATAATGTACGCTCCCTCTGCACCAAATGCAACGTGTAAGGCTGAACGCTTTATCAAAAGACACAAAGACGTTGTGAGAGAGATATCTCTCTCTCTCTCTAACTTGAAACAACGGTCACATAATACAAGCAAATTCCCAGATGGAATTACACGTTTTGTTTCTTATAAAGCCGCTGCTTTCATGGAAACAAGGGTTCTAATTCTAAACGGTTCCAATGGTTCTGATTGTCAATGTGCTCTAGCATTCTACATCCTACCATTCTACATTCTACCATTCTACATTCTACCATTCTACATCCTACCATTCTACATTCTACCATTCTACATTCTACCATTCTACATCCTACCATTCTACATCCTACCATTCTACATTCTACCATTCTACATTCTACCATTCTACATCCTACCATTCTACATTCTACCATTCTACATCCTACCATTCTACATTCTAGCTTCTCAAAAGTCCCCATTATTCAGTTTAACGCAGCCTGATTGGCTGAGACATGTGAGGGCATCTTGAGGGCGTCTGTGATGGGTGGAGAGGCTTTAATGACCTGAGGCTATGGTAAGTAAAAGGGGCCAGAGATAGCAGTACCAAACATCCATGTAGTCTACTGTTGTACTGCTGCCTCCCAGCCACATTCACATTCTTTCCCCTTTTCATTATGGGATGGCAATAAAAAGAAAACTCAATCCCCCATTTGGTTAAAGAAGAAAGAAGAAATCCCTCAACATGCTGCTGTACTTGATCCATTACTGAATGGAACATTATCACACAGAGGCATCTCTCTCTGTCACACAGAGGCATCTCTCTCTGTCACACAGAGGCATCTCTCTCTGCCACACAGAGGCATCTCTCTCTGTCACACAGAGGCATCTCTCTCTGCCACACAGAGGCATCTCTCTCTGCCACACAGAGGCATCTCTCTCTGCCACACAGAGGCATCTCTCTCTGTCACACAGAGGCATCTCTCTCTGCCACATCTCTCTCTGTCACACAGAGGCATCTCTCTCTGCCACATCTCTCTCTGCCACACAGAGGCATCTCTCTCTGCCACATCTCTCTCTGCCACACAGAGGCATCTCTCTCTGCCACATCTCTCTCTGCCACACAGAGGCATCTCTCTCTGTCACATCTCTCTCTGCCACATCTCTCTCTGCCACACAGAGGCATCTCTCTCTGCTGCCACACCAGAGGCATCTCTCTCTGCCACACAGAGGCATCTATTCCCAAAAAGTGAAACCACATCTCTCTCTGTCACACAGAGGCATCTCTCTCTGCCACACAGAGGAATATCTCTCTGTCACACAGAGGCATCTCTCTCTGTCACACAGAGGCATCTCTCTCTGCCACACAGAGGCATCTCTCTCTGCCACATCTCTCTCTGTCACACAGAGGCATCTCTCTCTGCCACACAGAGGCATCTCTCTCTGTCACACAGAGACATCTCTCTCTGCCACATCTCTCTCTGCCACACAGAGGCATCTCTCTCTGCCACACAGAGGCATCTCTCTCTGTCACACAGAGGCATCTCTCTCTGTCACACAGAGGCATCTCTCTCTGTCACACAGAGGCATCTCTCTCTGCCACACAGAGGCATCTCTCTCTGTGAATAGCAACCTCAGTTCAGCAGCTCTGATAGAAATGTGATCCCAATCCCATAGCAGAGCCTACTCTGTCTCCTTTGGCTGTATCCCAAATGGCACCCTATGCATCATATAATGCACTCCTTTTGATCAGGGCTCCAGATTCAACAGTAGTGCACTATGTAGGGAATAGGGTGCCGTTTGGGACTCACCATGTGACTAGGATGACATTAACATTAAAAAAAACATGGCCATCTTTTTCCTCATTATTCATGCGGTGTAATAACCTATAAATGTTATTCATTTACGGGCCAGTCTTCCTCTGTGACTGGCTGTGGTAGATGACTACACAACCGTTGTTTTACATGCAGATGTTTGATCATGCGTATAAGACTAATTGTATGCAATTGCTCACGGTTTATCTATTAAGATGTCTAACAGGAGCCCATGCATTGGTTCATTAAGACTATAGCTCTGCTATCACAGCAGGTAACATCAGAATATATTGTTTCATTAAGACTATAGCTCTGCTATCACAGCAGGTAACATCAGGATATAGACAGACAGACAGAAGTCATAAAGCACTGAAGCAGGAAATTCCTTGAAAATCATTCTAATCAGTCACTGCATAAAAATATACTTCAACAAACCAAAATATCCCAGTATAATTATCACACCACATCACTTTTCTCCTCTGCACTGTCATCACTGCTCTAACTGGCAAGCAAACAGCTGGAGAGATTAATACAGGGGCAAGTCTAGGGCTCAACCATCCACATGTATATAAACTGACTTTTCCATCTGACTATGGTGTCTGCATAGAGATCAGCTGTTATACAGATCAGATCTAGTATACAGAACTGTTGTTGTCCTTAAGCCATTTGGCCACAACTTTGGAAGTATGCTTGGGGTCGTTGTCCATTTGGAAGACCCATTTGCGACCAAGCTTTAACTTCCTGACTGATGTCTTGAGATGTTGCTTCAATATATCCACATACATTTTTCTTCCTCGTGATGCCATCTATTTTGTGAAGTGCACCAGTCCCTCCTGCAGCAAAGCACCCCCAGAGCATGATGCTGCCACCCCCGTGCTTCACGGTTGGGATGGTGTTCTTCGGCTTGCAAGAACCCCCTTTTTCCTCCAAACATAACGATGGTCATTATGGCCATACAGTTCAATTTTTGTTTCATCAGACCAGAGGACATTTCTCCAAAAGTATGATCTATGTCCCCATGTGCAGTTGCAAACCGTAGTCTGGCTTTTTTTAAGGCGGTTTTGGAGCAGTGGCTTCTTCCCTTGCTGAGTGGCCTTTCAGGTTATGTCGATATAGGACTTGTTTTACTGTGGATATAGATACTTTTGTACCTGTTTCCTCCAGCATCTTCACAAGGTCCTTTGCTGTTGTTCTGGGATTGATTTGCACTTTTCGCACCAAAGTACGTTCATCTCTAGGAGACAGAACGCGTCTCCTTCCTGAGCGGTATGACGGCTGCGTGGTCCCATGGTGTTTATACTTGCGTACTATTGTTTGTACAGATGAACGTGGTACCTTCTGGCGTTTGGAAATTGCTCCCAAGGATGAACCAGACTTGTGGTTTTGGCTGATTTCTTTTGATTTTGTCAAGCAAAGAGGCATTGAGTTTGAAGGTAGGCCTTGAAATACATCCACAGGTACACCTCCAATAGACTCAAATGATGTCAATTAGCCTATCAGAAGCTTTAAAGCCATAATTTTTCTGAATTTTCCAAGCTGTTTTAAAGGCACAGTCAACTTAGTGTATGTAACTTTCTGACCCACTGGAATTGTGATACAGTGAATTATAAGTGAAATAATCTGTCTGTAAACAATTGTTGGAAAAATTACTTGTGTCATGCACAAAGTAGACGTCCTAACCGACTTGCCAAAAACTATAGTTTATTAACAAGAAATTTGTGGAGTGGTTGAAAAAACGAATTTTTAATGACTCCAACCTAAGTGTATGTAAACTTCCAACTTCAACTGGGTGACTTTAACCTCCCTACGTCTGCCTTTGACTCATTTCTCTCTACCAGTCAAAAGTTTGGACAAACCTACTCATTCAAGGGTTTTTCTTTATTTTTACTATTTTCTACATTGCAGAATAATAGTGAAGACATCAAAACTATGAAATGACACATATAGAATCATTGCAGTAACAAAAAGTGTTAAACAAATCAAAATTCTCTCAAACAGGTTCATGAGGAATGCTTTCCCAAAAGTCTTGAAGGAGTTCCCACATACGCTGATCACTTGTTGGCTGCTTTTCCTTCACTCTGCGGTCCGACTCATCCCAAACCATCTCAATTGGTTGAGGTCTGGGGATTGTGGAGGCCAGGTCATCTGATGCAGCACTCCATCACTCTCCTTGTTCAAATAGCCCTTACACAGCCTGGAGGTGTGTTTTGGGTTATTGTCCTGTTGAAAAACAAATGATAGTCCCACTAAGCCCAAACCAGATGGGATGGCGTATCGCTGCAGAATGCTGTGGTAGCCATGCTGGTTAAGTGTGCCTTGAATTCTAAATAATCACAGACAGTGTCACCAGCAAAGCACCACCACACCATCATACCTCTCCTCCATGCTTCACGGTGGGAACTACACATGCGGAGATCATCCATTCACCTACTCTGCGTCTCACAAAGACACGGCAGTTGGAACCAAAAATCTCTAATTTGGACTCTAGACCAAAGGACAAATTTCCACCGGTCTAATGTCCCAATGCTCGTGTTTCTTGGCCCAAGCAGGTCTCTTCTTCTTATTGATGTCCTTTAGTAGTGGTTTCTTTGCAGCAATTCGACCATGAAGGCCTGATTCACGGAATTTCCTCTGAACAGTTTGATGTTGAGATGTGTCTGTTACTTGAACTCTGTGAAGCATTTATTTGGGCTGCAATTTCTGAGGCTGGCAACTCTAAAGAAACTTATCCTCTGCAGCAGAGGTAAATTTGGTCTTCCTTTCCTGTGGCGGTCCTCATGAGAGCCAGTTTCATCATAGCGCTTGATGGTGTTTGCGACTGCACTTGAAGAAACTTTCAAAGTTCTTGACATTTCCCGGAATGACTGACCTTCATGTCTTAAAGTAATGATGGGCTGTCGTTTCTCTTTGCTTATTTGAGCTGTTCTTGCCATAATATGGACTTGGTCTTTTACCAAATAGGGCTATCTTCTGTATACCCCCCCTACCTTGTCACAACACAACTGATTGGCTCAAACGCATTAAGGAAAGATATTCCACAAATTAACTTTTAACAAGGCACACCTGTTAAAGAAATGCATTCCAGGTGACTACCTCATGAAGTTGGTTGAGAGAATGCCAAGAGTGTGCAAAGCTGTCATCAAGGCAAAGGGTGGCTACTTTGAAGAATCTCAGATATGAAATATGTTGGATTTGTTTAACACTTTTTTTTGGTTAATACATGATTCCATATATGTTATTTCATAGTTTTGATGTCTTCACTATTATTCTACAATGTAGAAAATAGTAAAAAAATAAAGAAAAACCCTTGAATGAGGAGGTGTGTCCAAACCTTTTGACTGGTAGTGTATGTACACAGCGTGTCACTCACATTATTTCAAGTAGAAGGAGCTCCTGTTGTATCTGGAATAGAAATGACAATACTCACCCACCCTGAGGTTTAGGGGCTACAGTGATGATAGCCACTCACCCACCCTGAGGTTTAGGCCCCAGTGATGATAGCCACTCACCCACCCGGAGGTTACAGTGATGATAGCCACTCACCCACCCTGAGGTTTAGGGGCTACAGTGATGATAGCCACTCACCACCCTGAGGTTTAGGTGCTACAGTGATGATAGCCACTCACCCACCCTGAGGTTTAGGCTACAGTGATGATAGCCACTCACCCACCCTGAGGTTTAGGGGCTACAGTGATGATAGCCACTCACCCACCCTGAGGTTTAGGGGCTACAGTGATGATAGCCACTCACCCACCCTGAGGTTTAGGGGCTACAGTGATGATAGCCACTCACCCACCCTGAGGTTTTAGGGGCTACAGTGATGATAGCCACTCACCCACCCTGAGGTTTAGGGGGCTACAGTGATGATAGCCACTCACCCACCCTGAGGTTTAGGGGCTACAGTGATGATAGCCACTCACCCACCCTGAGGTTTAGGGGCTACAGTGATGATAGCCACTCCAACCACCCACCCTGATAGGTTTAGGGGGCGCTACAGTGATGATAGCCACTCACCCACCCTGAGGTTTAGGGGCTACAGTGATGATAGCCACTCACCCATCCTGAGGTTTGGCTACAGTGATGATAGCCACTCACCCACCCTGAGGTTTAGGGGCTACAGTGATGATAGCCACTCACCCACCCTGAGGTTTAGGGGCTACAGTGATGATAGCCACTCACCCACCCTGAGGTTTAGGCTACAGTGATGATAGCCACTCACCCACCCTGAGGTTTAGGGGCTACAGTGATGATAGCCACTCACCCACCCTGAGTTTAGGGGGCTACAGTGATGATAGCCACTCACCCCCCCTGAGGTTTAGGGGCTACAGTGATGATAGCCACTCACCCACCCTGAGGTTTAGGGGCTACAGTGATGATAGCCACTCACCCACTCACCCACCCTGAGGTTTAGGGGCCACAGTGATGATAGCCACTCACCCACCCTGAGGTTTAGGCCACAGTGATGATAGCCACTCACCCACCCTGAGGTTTAGGGGGCTACAGTGATGATAGCCACTCACCCACTCACCCACCCTGAGGTTTAGGGGCCACAGTGATGATAGCCACTCACCCACCCTGAGGTTTAGGGGGCTACAGTGATGATAGCCACTCACCCACCCTGAGGTTTAGGCTACAGTGATGATAGCCACTCACCCACCCTGAGGTTTAGGGGCTACAGTGATGATAGCCACTCACCAACACTCACCCACCCCTGAGGTTTAGGGGCTACAGTGATGATAGCCACTCACCCCACCTGAGGTTTTAGGCCACAGTGATGATAGCCACTCACCCACCCTGAGGTTTAGGCTACAGTGATGATAGCCACTCACCCACCCTGAGGTTTAGGGGCTACAGTGATGATAGCCACTCACCCACCCTGAGGTTTAGGGGCTACAGTGATGATAGCCACTCACCCACCCTGAGGTTTAGGGGCTACAGTGATGATAGCCACTCACCCACCCTGAGGTTTAGGCCACAGTGATGATAGCCACTCACCCACCCTGAGGTTTAGGCCCCAGTGATGATAGCCACTCACCCACCCTGAGGTTTAGGCCCCAGTGATGATAGCCACTCACCCACCCTGAGGTTTTAGGGGCTACAGTGATGATAGCCACTCACCCACCCTGAGGTTTAGGCTACAGTGATGATAGCCACTCACCCACCCTGAGGTTTAGGCCCCAGTGATGATAGCCACTCACCCACCCGGAGGTTACAGTGATGATAGCCACTCACCCACCCTGAGGTTTAGGGGCTACAGTGATGATAGCCACTCACCCACCCTGAGTTTTAGGCTACAGTGATGATAGCCACTCACCCACCCTGAGGTTTAGGGGCTACAGTGATGATAGCCACTCACCCCACCCTGAGGTTTAGGGGCTACAGTGATGATAGCCACTCACCCACCCTGAGGTTTAGGCTACAGTGATGATAGCCACTCACCCACCCTGAGGTTTAGGGGCTACAGTGATGATAGCCACTCACCCACCCTGAGGTTTAGGCCACAGTGATGATAGCCACTCACCCACACTGAGGTTTAGGGGCTACAGTGATGATAGCCACTCACCCACCCTGAGGTTTAGGGGCTACAGTGATGATAGCCACTCACCCACCCTGAGGTTTAGGCCACAGTGATGATAGCCACTCACCCACCCTGAGGTTTAGGCTACAGTGATGATAGCCACTCACCCACCCTGAGGTTTAGGTTACAGTGATGATAGCCACTCACCCACCCTGAGGTTTAGGCTACAGTGATGATAGCCACTCACCCACCCTGAGGTTTAGGTTACAGTGATGATAGCCACTCACCCACACCTGAGGTTTAGGCTACAGTGATGATAGCCACCTCACCCACCCTGAGGTTTAGGTGCTACAGTGATGATAGCCACTCACCCACCCTGAGGTTTAGGTGCTACAGTGATGATAGCCACTCACCCACCCTGAGGTTTAGGTGCTACAGTGATGATAGCCACTCACCCACCCTGAGGTTTAGGGGGCTACAGTGATGATAGCCACTCACCCACCCTGAGGTTTAGGTGCTACAGTGATGATAGCCACTCACCCACCCTGAGGTTTAGGTGCTACAGTGATGATAGCCACTCACCCACCCTGAGGTTTAGGTGCTACAGTGATGATAGCCACTCACCCACCCTGAGGTTTAGGTGCTACAGTGATGATAGCCACTCACCCACCCTGAGGTTAGGTGCTACAGTGATGATAGCCACTCACCCACCCTGAGGTTACAGTGATGATAGCCACTCACCCACCCTGAGGTTACAGTGATGATAGCCACTCACCCACCCTGAGGTTTAGGGGCTACAGTGATGATAGCCACTCACCCACCCTGAGGTTTAGGGGCTACAGTGATGATAGCCACTCACCCACCCTGAGGTTTAGGCTACAGTGATGATAGCCACTCACCCACCCTGAGGTTTAGGGGCTACAGTGATGATAGCCACTCACCCACCCTGAGGTTTAGGTGCTACGTGATGATAGCCACTACCCACCCTGAGGTTTTAGGGGCTACAGTGATGATAGCCACTCACCCCCCTGAGGTTTAGGTGCTACAGTGATGATAGCCACTCACCCACCCCTGAGGTTAGGTGCTACAGTGATGATAGCCACTCACCCACCCTGAGGTTTAGGGGCTACAGTGATGATAGCCACTCACCCACCCTGAGGTTTAGGGGCTACAGTGATGATAGCCACTCACCCACCCTGAGGTTTAGGCTACAGTGATGATAGCCACTCACCCACCCTGAGGTTTAGGGGCTACAGTGATGACCACAGGTCTAAACTTAAAGCATCACGGGAAAACAAAGCTGCCCCACATGCACAGATCTAGCGTCAGATTTCACCACAGCCATATGAGGGTTAAAAACAAGTACAACGTGATCCAAAAATATGTGTTTCTGAGGCTGATCCACTTCCACGCTCCGCCAATGCCGTCACTGCCCAACTAGTCGTCTAGTGGCAGGCATAGCTAATCAACAAAGAGGATGGGATGGGCTGAAAATGAAAAAAAAAAGTATGAAAAAACAAAATAAAATGCATGCACTCACTAACTGTAAGTCGCTCTGGATAAGAGCGTCTGCTAAAAAAAAAAAAGGACTAAATGACTAAAATATTAATGGGAAACATCAAAGGGATTACAAACGAGAACCCCCCTCTAGTTAGCGAATATCCATATCCTTGTGGCATGTGAATACTAATTGATTACCACATAATAGCCTGTTAGTAATGGGTTGTAATGCAATGTGTGAAGCACTCTTTCCACTGCTTCAGGTAAGGAGAACGAGGAGAGGAGAACCGTTCATCTCTCGCCTATTGCCTGAGCTGGTTCCTATTGGCCAACTCTTGTTGTGTAGAAACCCTTTTGTTTTAGCTTTCAGGATGATAAACAATGCTTTCCCTGTGTGACAGCGGGGACCGTAGCCTCCAAAACAAGGTACTGTGCCAACTAATGTTGAGATGTCAGAACACAGACAAAAAAGCGGTATCTTGAATGACTGTGAGGACACAAGTAGGGGAGCGATAAAGATGATTCTCGCGAAGCCTTCGAGAACAACGGCGATGATGCGCGCAGAACGTCAAATCATCTCCATAGAACCGCCACGCGATAAACCGGATCACTTCTCTCGCCTGGAACGTTTCTGTAACTGGAGGTCGGTGGAATTCTGAGAAAACTAAACCAGCCAACTCTTTGAGTTCGCGAAGATGCATAGTAACTCATTCATCCAGCACTAACAGCCTGGCACCGCTCCGCTGAAAAGGCTTTCGGTTATTCTGACCCGTCTCCGGTTTTAATGAATGACCGGTAACAGCACACAAGTTCTAATAAATATTTCTGTCCAAAAAATACTTTCTATAATATTGGGCCAAAATATAATATATTCATCATATTGTAGGCTATAGGCTATCATGTTTTCAAACAAAGGACATGTAACTTCCAGCAACCACAGTGGGAGGTACCCTGATTCATCACCTCACTGCCTTCCTAAACCAACTGAATAAAACATAAATATGCAATAACCAAAAAAACATTATCACACAGCATAATATAACATACCGTGAAATCCTCTTGAAGTCGGCAGCTTTTCAACACGAGCCGACGTTAAACAAGTGTTCTAGCGATCCGCGGATATACAATCCATATCGGTTACCAACAACGGATAAATGCACTGAAGTCCAATGGTCCTTATGATTTCATTTTTCATCTTTTGACGGTCCGTGCCATGGCTAGAACTTCAGTGTCCTTCTTGATGTGTGCGTCTTTGTGTTGTGACAGGGCGTGCAGTGTCCTCTCTTTCGGTGTCGATCGGAGTGAACGACCTTTCTGAATCAGAGAGGGGTTCTCACTTCTCTCGCAGTGATTTTCCAAGTTGTAGCCTCGCTAGACTGGAGAGGTGGAAGGGGGGGGGGGTCCTGGGGGAGAGGACGAGGAGAGGAGGGGGGTGATGGGGAAACAGAAATGAACAGCTGCTTGCTTCTCGCAGACAGGCTATTCAACCCCGTCAGGAGTCAGTTGAAATATATTCCGTTCATAAAACAATTTGATCAGTGTAGATCATTAACAGCAATTCATTTTTGTAGACTAACATTAAACATGAGCTTTTTGAAGGCTTGAGGGTTTGAGAACTCTATGCTTTTTACATTTGTGATGACTATACAGATGTAGGATCTTACATTTGATCACCCTGATGCAGGAGAACTTTCCTGCAATGCAGTAGTGTATACGAGGTTTAAAAAGGCTTCTGAAGTTTTGTAATTTCCACCTGTAACATTTCAGACTTGATTTTCCCTTACGAAAAATGTGTGAACCCCTGCAGAAACGTTAATTAATTACAATCCACATAATACATTCCTGTTGCTGCAGGATTATTTTACCTCCTGTAGCAAACTGGCTCAAATCAAGAGCCTACGTGTTGATAATATTCTCTGCAGAAATATGTCACATGGTGTTGCAGGTTCGTAAAGGAATGGAACTGAACGGTTTAGTAACAGGAATAGCATGATGGTCCGACCATAAACCCCCTGTCAAGGCCAGTTGTCATTCAGACATGTCATTTGGCTACAGTGATGCCCCCCCCCCTTACAGCCTACAGTAAGTAGCCTGCTGTGTAAAAAAAAACAAAGAAACAAAAATGAAAAATAAAAGGTTAAAAAAAATATTGTGTAAAGTGGTTATCCCACTGGCTATAAGGTGAATGCACCTATTTGTAAGTCGCTCTGGATAAGAGCATCTGCTAAATGACGGAAATGTAAATGTAAATGTAGAGACAGGGGTACCACTGATGGAGCCAGTCAGTAGCCTGCTGTGTAGAGACAGGGGTACCACTGATGGAGACAGTCAGTAGCCTGGGTGTAGAGACAGGGGTACCACTGATGGAGACAGTCAGTAGCCTGCTGTGTAGAGACAGGGGTACCAATGATGGAGACAGTCAGTAGCCTGCTGTGTAGAGACAGGGGTACCACTGATGGAGACAGTCAGAAGCCTGCTGTGTAGAGACAGGGGTACCACTGATGGAGACAGTCAGAAGCCTGGGTGTAGAGACAGGGGTACCACTGATGGAGACAGTCAGTAGCCTGCTGTGTAGAGACAGGGGTACCACTGATGGAGACAGTCAGTAGCCTGCTGTGTAGAGACAGGGGTACCACTGATGGAGACAGTCAGTAGCCTGCTGTGTAGAGACAGGGGTACCACTGATGGAGACAGTCAGTAGCCTGGGTGTAGAGACAGGGGTACCACTGATGGAGACAGTCAGTAGCCTGCTGTGTAGAGACAGGGGTACCACTGATGGAGACAGTCAGTAGCCTGCTGTGTAGAGACAGGGGTACCACTGATGGAGACAGTCCAGTAGCCTGCTGTGTAGAGACAGGGGTACCACTGATGGAGACAGTCAGTAGCCTGGGTGTAGAGACAGGGGTACCACTGATGGAGACAGTCAGTAGCCTGGGTGTGTAGAGACAGTGGTACCACTGATGGAGACAGTCAGTAGCCTGGGTGTAGAGAACAGGGGTACCACTGATGGAGACAGTCAGTAGCCTGGTGTAGAGACAGGGGTACCACTGATGGAGACAGTCAGTAGCCTGGGTGTAGAGACAGTGGTACCACTGATGGAGACAGTCAGTAGCCTGGGTGTAGAGACAGGGGTACCACTGATGGAGACAGTCAGTAGCCTGCTGTGTAGAGACAGGGGTACCACTGATGGAGACAGTCAGAAGCCTGGGTGTAGAGACAGGGGTACCACTGATGGAGACAGTCAGTAGCCTGCTGTGTAGAGACAGGGGTACCACTGATGGAGACAGTCAGTAGCCTGCTGTGTAGAGACAGGGGTACCACTGATGGAGACAGTCAGTAGCCTGCTGTGTAGAGACAGGGGTACCACTGATGGAGACAGTCAGTAGCCTGCTGTGTAGAGACAGGGGTACCACTGATGGAGACAGTCAGTAGCCTGCTGTGTAGAGACAGGGGTACCACTGATGGAGACAGTCAGTAGCCTGCTGTGTAGAGACAGGGGTACCACTGATGGAGACAGTCAGTAGCCTGGGTGTAGAGACAGGGGTACCACTGATGGAGACAGTCAGTAGCCTGCTGTGTAGAGACAGGGGTACCACTGATGGAGACAGTCAGTAGCCTGCTGTGTAGAGACAGGGGGTA
The DNA here is from genome assembly GCA_036851935.1 of Coregonus suidteri. NCBI lineage: Eukaryota > Metazoa > Chordata > Actinopteri > Salmoniformes > Salmonidae > Coregonus > Coregonus suidteri. The sequence continues at coordinate 4,187,176 of CM072218.1, forward strand.
CCACTGATGGAGACAGTCAGTAGCCTGGGTGTAGAGACAGGGGTACCACTGATGGAGACAGTCAGTAGCCTGCTGTGTAGAGACAGGGGTACCACTGATGGAGACAGTCAGTAGCCTGCTGTGTAGAGACAGGGGGTACCACTGATGGAGACAGTCAGTAGCCTGGGTGTAGAGACAGGGGTACCACTGATGGAGACAGTCAGTAGCCTGCTGTGTAGAGACAGGGGTACCACTGATGGAGACAGTCAGTAGCCTGGGTGTAGAGACAGGGGTACCACTGATGGAGACAGTCAGTAGCCTGGGTGTAGAGACAGGGTACCACTGATGGAGACAGTCAGTAGCCTGGGTGTAGAGACAGGGTACCACTGATGGAGACAGTCAGTAGCCTGCTGTGTAGAGACAGGGGTACCACTGATGGAGACAGTCAGTAGCCTGGGGTGTAGAGACAGGGGTACCACTGATGGAGACAGTCAGTAGCCTGCTGTGTAGAGACAGGGGTACCACTGATGGAGACAGTCAGTAGCCTGCTGTGTAGAGACAGGGGTACCACTGATGGAGACAGTCAGTAGCCTGCTGTGTAGAGACAGGGGTACCACTGATGGAGACAGTCAGTAGCCTGGGTGTAGAGACAGGGGTACCACTGATGGAGACAGTCAGTAGCCTGCTGTGTAGAGACAGGGGTACCACTGATGGAGACAGTCAGTAGCCTGCTGTGTAGAGACAGGGGTACCACTGATGGAGACAGTCAGTAGCCTGCTGTGTAGAGACAGGGGTACCACTGATGGAGACAGTCAGTAGCCTGCTGTGTAGAGACAGGGGTACCACTGATGGAGACAGTCAGTAGCCTGGGTGTAGAGACAGGGGGTACCACTGATGGAGACAGTCAGAAGCCTGGGTGTAGAGACAGGGGTACCACTGATGGAGACAGTCAGTAGGCTGCTGTGTAGAGACAGGGGTACCACTGATGGAGACAGTCAGTAGCCTGCTGTGTAGAGACAGGGGTACCACTGATGGAGACAGTCAGTAGCCTGCTGTGTAGAGACAGGGTACCACTGATGGAGACAGTCAGTAGCCTGGGTGTAGAGACAGGGGTACCACTGATGGAGACAGTCAGTAGCCTGCTGTGTAGAGACAGGGGTACCACTGATGGAGACAGTCAGTAGCCTGCTGTGTAGAGACAGGGGTACCACTGATGGAGACAGTCAGTAGCCTGGGTGTAGAGACAGGGGTACCACTGATGGAGACAGTCAGTAGCCTGCTGTGTAGAGACAGGGGTACCACTGATGGAGACAGTCAGTAGCCTGCTGTGTAGAGACAGGGGTACCACTGATGGAGACAGTCAGTAGCCTGCTGTGTAGAGACAGGGGTACCACTGATGGAGACAGTCAGTAGCCTGGGTGTAGAGACAGGGGTACCACTGATGGAGACAGTCAGTAGCCTGCTGTGTAGAGACAGGGGTACCACTGATGGAGACAGTCAGTAGCCTGCTGTGTAGAGACAGGGGTACCACTGATGGAGACAGTCAGTAGCCTGCTGTGTAGAGACAGGGGTACCACTGATGGAGACAGTCAGTAGCCTGGGTGTAGAGACAGGGGTACCACTGATGGAGACAGTCAGTAGCCTGGGTGTAGAGACAGTGGTACCACTGATGGAGACAGTCAGTAGCCTGGGTGTAGAGACAGGGGTACCACTGATGGAGACAGTCAGTAGCCTGGGTGTAGAGACAGGGGTACCACTGATGGAGACAGTCAGTAGCCTGGGTGTAGAGACAGTGGTACCACTGATGGAGACAGTCAGTAGCCTGGGTGTAGAGACAGGGGTACCACTGATGGAGACAGTCAGTAGCCTGCTGTGTAGAGACAGGGGTACCACTGATGGAGACAGTCAGAAGCCTGGGTGTAGAGACAGGGGTACCACTGATGGAGACAGTCAGTAGCCTGCTGTGTAGAGACAGGGGTACCACTGATGGAGACAGTCAGTAGCCTGCTGTGTAGAGACAGGGGTACCACTGATGGAGACAGTCAGTAGCCTGCTGTGTAGAGACAGGGGTACCACTGATGGAGACAGTCAGTAGCCTGCTGTGTAGAGACAGGGGTACCACTGATGGAGACAGTCAGTAGCCTGCTGTGTAGAGACAGGGGTACCACTGATGGAGACAGTCAGTAGCCTGCTGTGTAGAGACAGGGGTACCACTGATGGAGACAGTCAGTAGCCTGGGTGTAGAGACAGGGGTACCACTGATGGAGACAGTCAGTAGCCTGCTGTGTAGAGACAGGGGTACCACTGATGGAGACAGTCAGTAGCCTGCTGTGTAGAGACAGGGGTACCACTGATGGAGACAGTCAGTAGCCTGGGTGTAGAGACAGGGGTACCACTGATGGAGACAGTCAGTAGCCTGCTGTGTAGAGACAGGGGTACCACTGATGGAGACAGTCAGTAGCCTGCTGTGTAGAGACAGGGGTACCACTGATGGAGACAGTCAGTAGCCTGGGTGTAGAGACAGGGGTACCACTGATGGAGACAGTCAGTAGCCTGCTGTGTAGAGACAGGGGTACCACTGATGGAGACAGTCAGTAGCCTGGGTGTAGAGACAGGGGTACCACTGATGGAGACAGTCAGTAGCCTGGGTGTAGAGACAGGGGTACCACTGATGGAGACAGTCAGTAGCCTGGGTGTAGAGACAGGGGTACCACTGATGGAGACAGTCAGTAGCCTGCTGTGTAGAGACAGGGGTACCACTGATGGAGACAGTCAGTAGCCTGGGTGTAGAGACAGGGGTACCACTGATGGAGACAGTCAGTAGCCTGCTGTGTAGAGACAGGGGTACCACTGATGGAGACAGTCAGTAGCCTGCTGTGTAGAGACAGGGGTACCACTGATGGAGACAGTCAGTAGCCTGCTGTGTAGAGACAGGGGTACCACTGATGGAGACAGTCAGTAGCCTGGGTGTAGAGAGACAGGGGTACCACTGATGGAGACAGTCAGTAGCCTGCTGTGTAGAGACAGGGGTACCACTGATGGAGACAGTCAGTAGCCTGCTGTGTAGAGACAGGGTACCACTGATGGAGACAGTCAGTAGCCTGCTGTGTAGAGACAGGGGTACCACTGATGGAGACAGTCAGTAGCCTGCTGTGTAGAGACAGGGGTACCACTGATGGAGACAGTCAGTAGCCTGGGTGTAGAGACAGGGGTACCACTGATGGAGACAGTCAGAAGCCTGGGTGTAGAGACAGGGGTACCACTGATGGAGACAGTCAGTAGGCTGCTGTGTAGAGACAGGGGTACCACTGATGGAGACAGTCAGTAGCCTGCTGTGTAGAGACAGGGTACCACTGATGGAGACAGTCAGTAGCCTGCTGTGTAGAGACAGGGGTACCACTGATGGAGACAGTCAGTAGCCTGGGTGTAGAGACAGGGGTACCACTGATGGAGACAGTCAGTAGCCTGCTGTGTAGAGACAGGGGTACCACTGATGGAGACAGTCAGTAGCCTGCTGTGTAGAGACAGGGGTACCACTGATGGAGACAGTCAGTAGCCTGGGTGTAGAGACAGGGGTACCACTGATGGAGACAGTCAGTAGCCTGCTGTGTAGAGACAGGGGTACCACTGATGGAGACAGTCAGTAGCCTGCTGTGTAGAGACAGGGGTACCACTGATGGAGACAGTCAGTAGCCTGCTGTGTAGAGACAGGGGTACCACTGATGGAGACAGTCAGTAGCCTGGGTGTAGAGACAGGGGTACCACTGATGGAGACAGTCAGTAGCCTGCTGTGTAGAGACAGGGGTACCACTGATGGAGACAGTCAGTAGCCTGCTGTGTAGAGACAGGGGTACCACTGATGGAGACAGTAAGTAGCCTGGGTGTAGAGACAGGGGTACCACTGATGGAGACAGTCAGTAGCCTGGGTGTAGAGACAGGGGTACCACTGATGGAGACAGTCAGAAGCCTGGGTGTAGAGACAGGGGTACCACTGATGGAGACAGTCAGTAGCCTGCTGTGTAGAGACAGGGGTACCACTGATGGAGACAGTCAGTAGCCTGGGTGTAGAGACAGGGGTACCACTGATGGAGACAGTCAGTAGCCTGGGTGTAGAGACAGGGGTACCACTGATGGAGACAGTCAGTAGCCTGGGTACCAGTCTGTTTGTGCTCTCATGTCAACTCCTTATGGAATTATGTCATGCCAATGGAGTTGGATAGAGCCCAAACAGATCTGGGACCAGGCTACCTCACCATAGTGGATAGAGTCCAAACAGATCTGGGAACAGGCTACCTCACCATAGTGGATAGAGCCCAAACAGATCTGGGACCAGGCTACCTCACCATAGTGGATAGAGCCCAAACAGATCTGGGACCAGGCTACCTCACCATAGTGGATAGAGTCCCAAACAGATCTGGGACCAGGCTACCTCACCATAGTGGATAGAGCCCAAACAGATCTGGGACCAGGCTACCTCACCATAGTGGATAGAGCCCAAACAGATCTGGGACCAGGCTACCTCACCATAGTGGATAGAGCCCAAACAGATCTGGGACCAGGCTACCTCACCATAGTGGATAGAGCCCGAACAGATCTGGGACCAGGCTACCTCACCATAGTGGATAGAGGCTGAACAGATCTGGGACCAGGCTACCTCACCATAGTGGATAGAGCCCAAACAGATCTGGGACCAGGCTACCTCACCATAGTGGATAGAGGCCAAACAGATCTGGGACCAGGCTACCTCACCGTAGTGGATATAGCCCAAACAGATCTGGGACCAGGCTACCTCACCATGGTGGATAGAGCCCAAACAGATCTGGGACCAGGCTACCTCACCATAGTGGATAGAGCCCAAACAGATCTGGGACCAGGCTACCTCACCGTAGTGGATAGAGCCCAAACAGATCTGGGACCAGGCTACCTCACCATAGTGGATAGAGCCCAAACAGATCTGGGACCAGGCTACCTCACCATGGTGGATAGAGCCCAAACAGATCTGGGAACAGGCTACCTCACCGTAGTGGATAGAGCCCAAACAGATCTGGGACCAGGCTACCTCACCATGGTGGATAGAGCCCAAACAGATCTGGGAACAGGCTACCTCACCGTAGTGGATAGAGCCCAAACAGATCTGGGACCAGGCTACCTCACCATAGTGGATAGAGGCCAAACAGATCTGGGACCAGGCTACCTCACCATAGTGGATAGAGCCCAAACAGATCTGGGACCAGGCTACCTCACCGTAGTGGATAGAGCCCAAACAGATCTGGGACCAGGCTACCTCACCATAGTGGATAGAGCCCAAACAGATCTGGGACCAGGCTACCTCACCATGGTGGATAGAGCCCAAACAGATCTGGGACCAGGCTACCTCACCATAGTGGATAGAGCCCAAACAGATCTGGGACCAGGCTACCTCACCATAGTGGATAGAGCCCAAACAGATCTGGGACCAGGCTACCTCATCATAGTGGATAGAGCCCAAACAGATCTGGGACCAGGCTACCTCACCATAGTGGATAGAGCCCAAACAGATCTGGGACCAGGCTACCTCACCATAGTGGATAGAGCCCAAACAGATCTGGGACCAGGCTACCTCATCATAGTGGATAGAGGCTGAACAGATCTGGGACCTCAAACAATAGCATGGTATTTTTTAGCTAAAATATCTACTGTAAATTGGACACTGCAGTTAGATTAGCAAGAATGTAAGCCTTCTGCCCATATAAGACATGTCTATGTCCCGGAAAGTTGGCTGTTGTTTACAACACCATTCCAGTCACATATCGCATATTGAGCAACAACCATCCCGTATAAGGGTCACCGATCCCGTAGAGGTTAAACTGAATAATCGAATGATCTGTTTTAATATGATAAGAAAAATGTATTTATTTAATATGATAACAAATTATTTACAAAATATATTTTGAATGCATGGCTGGTTTTCTCTATCTCTCTTATGAAAAAGTGTCAAATTAATCATTATTGTTTGCTGTGGAAACAAAGCAGTGATACTAAACCTGTCTTGATAAAGCCCCATTTGGTCCTTCATATTTACAATACTATTGCAGGCCAAATATGAAGGACTATTGTAAACATTAGGAAAAGATGGGGCTATATCACGACAGGCCAAATATGAAGGAGTATTGTAAACACTAATGAACAAATGGGGCTATATCACGACAGGCCAAATATGAAGGAGTATTTTAAACACTAATGAACAAATGGGGCTATATCACGACAGGGTTATCATTATCACTGTGTTTCCACAGCAAACAATATTGAAACTGTTTCATTAGATAGATAGAAAAACCAGCCATGCATTCAAAATACGCTTTTCCAACGAGTTATTGTCATATATTGGCTCGTCTTGGTACAGTATATTGGCTCGTCTTGGTACAGTATATTGGCTCGTCTTGGTACAGTATATTGGCTCGTCTTGGTACAGTATATTGGCTCGTCTTGGTACAGTATATTGGCTCGTCTTGGTACAGGATATTGGCTCGTCTTGGTACAGTATATTGGCTCGTCTTGGTACAGTATATTGGCTCGTCTTGGTACAGTATATTGGCTCGTCTTGGTACAGTATATTACGGCTCGTCTTGGTACAGTATATGGCTCGTCTTGGTACAGTATATTGGCTCGTCTTGGTACAGTATATTGGCTCGTCTTGGTACAGTATATTGGCTCGTCTTGGTACAGTATATTGGCTTGTCTTTGGTACAGTATATTGGCTCGTCTTGGTACAGTATTTTGGCTCGTCTTGGTACAGTATATTGGCTCGTCTTGGTACAGTATATTGGCTCGTCTTGGTACAGTATATTGGCTCGTCTTGGTACAGTATATTGGCTCGTCTTGGTACAGTATATTGGCTCGTCTTGGTACAGTATATTGGCTCGTCTTGGTACAGTATATTGGCTCGTCTTGGTACAGTATATTGGCTCGTCTTGGTACAGTATATGCAGATGGACCCTGGTCAAAAGTAGTGCAGAATATAGTGAACAGGGTGCCATTTGGGAGTAGTGCAGAATGTAGTGAACAGGGTGCCATTTGGGAGTAGTGCAGAATATAGTGAACAGGGTGCCATTTGGGAGTAGTGCAGAATGTAGTGAACAGGGTGCCATTTGGGAGTAGTGCAGAATATAGTGAACAGGGTGCCATTTGGGAGTAGTGCAGAATATAGTGAACAGGGTGCCATTTGGGAGTAGTGCAGAATATAGTGAACAGGGTGCCATTTGGGAGTAGTGCAGAATATAGTGAACAGGGTGCCATTTGGGAGTAGTGCAGAATATAGTGAACAGGGTGCCATTTGGGAGTAGTGCAGAATATCGTGAACAGGGTGCCATTTGGGAGTAGTGCAGAATATCGTGAACAGGGTGCCATTTGGGAGTAGTGCAGAATATCGTGAACAGGGTGCCATTTTGGGAGTAGTGCAGAATATAGTGAACAGGGTGCCATTTGGGAGTAGTGCAGAATATCGTGAACAGGGTGCCATTTGGGAGTAGTGCAGAATATCGTGAACAGGGTGCCATTTGGGAGTAGTGCGCAATATCATGAACAGGGTGCCATTTGGGAGTAGTGCGCAATATCATGAACAGGGTGCCATTTGGGAGTAGTGCAGAATATCGTGAACAGGGTGCCATTTGGGAGTAGTGTGCAATATCGTGAACAGGGTGCCATTTGGGAGTAGTGCAGAATATAGTGAACAGGGTGCCATTTGGGAGTAGTGCAGAATATCGTGAACAGGGTGCCATTTGGGAGTAGTGCAGAATATAGTGAACAGGGTGCCATTTGGGAGTAGTGCAGAATATAGTGAACAGGGTGCCATTTGGGAGTAGTGCAGAATATCGTGAACAGGGTGCCATTTGGGAGTAGTGCAGAATATAGTGAACAGGGTGCCATTTGGGAGTAGTGCAGAATATAGTGAACAGGGTGCCATTTGGGAGTAGTGCAGAATATAGTGAACAGGGTGCCATTTGGGACGCAGTCTTAGTGTGCGCTTTACTCATTTTTCATTCAATATAAGAAACGTAATGGGTGTAGTTTTTATAGTGATCTGGTAATGTGGTCTGGTCCTCAGGCTAGGCAGGTCCACCCTTTGGCTACGGGCAGTGATTCACCCAGATAGAAGTCTAGCTGGCGGCCTAGCCTGATGTCTGTGGGTGTCTGGGGTGAGAGAGAGAGAGAGAGAGAGAGAGAGAGAGAGAGAGAGAGAGAGAGAGAGAGAGAGAGAGAGAGAGAGGAGAGAGAGAGAGAGAGAGAGAGAGAGAGAGAGAGAGAGAGAGAGAGAGAGAGGGAGAGAGGGAGAGAGAGAGAGGGAGAGGAGAGAGAGAGAGAGAGAGAGAGAGGGAGAGAGAGAGTCAAACATGGCTAATAGAAATGCCTAGAGCAGTGTTATTCAAACTTTTTCAGAGGGTGACCCCATTTTTTTCCAGCAGAATTTCTGGGGACCCCATTTTTTCACCAAGAATTTCTTGCGACCCCACCCTATCCCAAATCTAATGACACAACCTTAAAATCTGTACATTTTTAGGTTTTTACATCAACAAAATGTGTTTATTTAATAACCTTCAATTCATTGCATTTTCATCTCTTATCAAAATTGAAAGAAACCAATGAATACATCTACTCAATAACATTGTATCTTTCAAATGATCCTTCTCAAAAAACGTTTGTATATTGTCCCATACAATAATCTGGTGGTGACAGGCCTAGGGGGTCCTGGTGGTGACTGGCCTAGGGGGTCCTGGTGGTGACTGGCCTAGGGGGTCCTGGTGGTGACAGGCCTAGGGGGTCCTGGTGGTGACAGGCCTAGGGGGTCCTGGTGGTGACTGGCCTAGGGGGTCCTGGTGGTGACTGGCCTAGGGGGTCCTGGTGGTGACTGGCCTAGGGGGTCCTGGTGGTGACTGGCCTAGGGGGTCCTGGTGGTGACTGGCCTAGGGGGTCCTGGTGGTGACTGGCCTAGGGGGTCCTGGTGGTGACAGGCCTAGGGGGTCCTGGTGGTGGCTGGCCTAGGGGGTCCTGGTGGTGACTGGCCTAGGGGGTCCTGGTGGTGGCTGGCCTAGGGGGTCCTGGTGGTGACTGGCCTAGGGGGTCCTGGTGGCCCACTGGCCTAGGGGGTCCTGGTGGTGGCTGGCCTAGGGGGTCCTCCTGGTAGGGCACAGAGGCATCTGTGCTGTAGAGACATAGAGACAGAGTTGTACTAATTATTTCAGTGATATGACCTTATACAGTCTATGTATGCTACAACCTACCTTAATGGAAACTAGTCTACATCCTCAGACGTCTCAACGCGGTTAGGGGAATTCCCAATTGGTTGGTTGAGCAGCTGAAGACAGAGAGAATGGTTGATCATTGGTTCATGTTCTGGGAAGAGGCATGTTTTCTGTATTTCCCCTTGATCAATATGCCAAAACCACACATGCTTCCAACTGCAGTGGAAAATACCTACATAGGGAATGAGAGAGGTAGTCAGTGATACAATAACCCCAACTGCACTAGTCCACTAGAAGGCATGGAAACTGTAGTCTACATCCTCAGACACACATATGCTAGCCAGGAGCCTAGAATTGCTCCATTCAGTCTGGTTTAACCAGGCTATCAACATGCCCCTGTGTTGTACTGTTTGTCCTCAGATGAAGAGCTCACTCCTCAGAGCATCACAGTCTGACTCATTATTTCCTACAGTAAACCACACCTGGATCCACAAGGATTACCCTGTTACTTTATATTGCTGCCTCCTCCTTCAACTATCATCCTCCTCCTTCAACTATCCTCCTCCTGCTTCAACTATCAAACCTCCTCCTGCTTCAACTATCCTCCTCCTCCTTCAACTATCCTCCTCCTGCTTCAACTATCCTCCTCCTCCTTCAACTATCCTCCTCCTCCTTCAACTATCCTCCTCCTCCTTCAACTATCCTCCTCCTCCTTCAACTATCCTCCTCCTCCTTCAACTATCCTCCTCCTCCTTCAACTATCCTCCTCCTTCCTTCAACTATCCTCCTCCTCCTTCAACTATCCTCCTCCTCCTTCAACTATCCTCCTCCTCCTTCAACTATCCTCCTCCTGCTTCAACTATCCCTCCTCCTCCTCTTCAACTATCCTCCTCCTCCTTCAACTATCCTCCTCCTCCTTCAACTATCCTCCTCCTCCAAATATCCTCCTCCTCCTTCAACCATCCTCCTCCTCCTTCAACCATCCCCTCTCCTTCAACTATCCTCCTCCTTCTTCAACTATCCTCCTCCTCCTTCAACTATCCTCCTCCTCCTCCTTCAACTATCCTCCTCCTCCTTCAACTATCCTCCTCCTCCTTCAACTATCCTCCTCCTTCCTTCAACTATCCTCCTCCTCCTTCAACTATCCTCCTCCTCCTCCTTCAACTATCCTCCTCCTCCTTCAACTATCCTCCTCCTTCTTCAACTATCCTCCTCCTCCTTCAACTATCCTCCTCCTTCTTCAACTATCCTCCACCTCCTTCAACTATCCTCCTCCTCCTTCAACTATCCTCCTCCTCCTTCAACTATCCTCCTCCTTCATCAACTATCCTCCTCCTCCTTCAACTATCCTCCTCCTCCTTCAACTATCCTCCTCCTTCTTCAACTATCCTCCTCCTCTCATCTCCTCCACAATCTCTCCATCCCCTCCATCTCCTCCTCTCCTAACTTCCCTTCCTTTACTAAATGACCTGGATCTAAATGACAAAGGAAAAGTAGCTTCATCATCACGATTAAGAAAACAAGTTGAAGTAAACTATATGAGCAGTCAGACTGCCAGGCCACTAAGCATCTGTACTCAGTGTCTCTGATCTGCTGTAGACAACTACTACGTCAGACTGCCAGGCCACTAAAGCATCTGTACTCAGAGTCTCTGATCTGCTGTAGACAACTACTACGTCAGACTGCCAGGCCACTAAGCATCTGTCCTCAGAGTCTCTGATCTGCTGTAGACAACTACTACGTCAGACTGCCAGGCCACTAAAGCATCTGTCCTCAGAGTCTCTGATCTGCTGTAGACAACTACTACGTCAGACTGCCAGGCCACTAAAGCATCTGTACTCAGAGTCTCTGATCTGCTGTAGACAACTACTACGTCAGACAATGGCTAAAAAGTTGTGATGTTCCACAAAGTGGAGACAGACAGGCAGTGTAGTAGCCTAGATGACTCAGAGCCCTAAGCAGAGGCAGATCAGGTCCCGTATTCAAACAGAGCTTCAGAGAGCTGACCCTAAGCAGAGGCAGATCAGGTCCCGTATTCAAACAGAGCTTCAGAGAGCTGATCTGGGATCAGGTCCCGTATTCAAACAGAGCTTCAGAGAGCTGATCTGGGATCAGGTCCCGTATTCAAACAGAGCTTCAGAGAGCTGATCTAGGATAAGGTCCTAGCTCTAGGATAAGGTCCTGTCCCTAATGCAAAGCTGATCCTAGATCAGCACTCCTACTATCGGAGACGCTTTGTAGATACGGGCCTGGAAGGAGAAAGCGTTCTTCTTGCAGTCATTACAGTCTGTGACCCAAATGGCACCCTCTTCCCCATTTAAGGACACCATTTTTGGAAGCGCCCTTTGCTCTTAGTTAGGGCTTGTTGATTGGTGGAGACCCAACTATAAGAAGGAAGAGCTGTCAGATGTAATCGTCTCCTCCGTTCTTTGTAACATGCCACCGCGATGTTTTCACTTTTTCCAACTCCAATGCTTTCATCCCAGCAGTGTTTCCCCTATATCCATTTAGCGTTGGCGCCCACCGCTGCTAAATTGTTGCCACCGCTGCAAAAAGATGATGTAATTTTTTTTCTATATATACATTTCTGCCTAGACACACTTTTAAATGGATAGTCGTTGGCTTAATGACTTGAAGTCTATGGGAACAGCTAGCATGTTATTGCGCTAACGCTAGTAGCCCCCCCACCCCCCCCCCCCCCCCCCCCCCCCCCCCGCTGAAAAAAAAACCTATGGGAAACTGATCCCAGTATTGGTCATTTAATGGGGATTTAATGCTTTCATTCCTTTCCTCTCTACAAAACATGTTTGGTCACTAAGACAAAATCTCATTTCCTTTAATTAAAGTTCCATAGAACTCAGAAAGGCCATGATCTGTTCCAGCATTACCGGTCCTCTTATAGTCTAATTCATTCCATTCCGTGTCTGTCAACCATTACAAACGACCACAGTTAAGCATTAGAGTAGATAGAACCCAATGAAAGTCTAAAGAGCTTTGATCTCCAAGTCCAAAATTAGGCTTAAAAAAACAAGGAAAATCTAAACCTCTCAAATTGAAGACTGATTTTCAATGGTGACCCCATGGCCCCCGGACAGACCCAGTTTATTAGGTACACGACCCCATTCACAAAAATGGTTCGCTCCTACAGACAGTGAGTCATGTGGCCGTGGCTTGCTATATAAAGCAGGCAGACAGGCATCAAGGCATTCAGTTACGGTTCTATTGAACGTTAGAATGGGCAAAACAACGTACTAGTCCAATATCAGGACAAGGTCAGCTCTACTGGTCCAATATCAGAGGAAGGTCAGTTCTACTGGTCCAACCATCAGCCCGGCTCCATCGGCCGTACAGTGCGCTGCCTGACCGGAAAGTACTGGTGGCCTACCTTGGCTAAGGACGTGAGGGTGTATGTCTCCTCCTGCTCGGTGTGCGCCCAGAGCAAGGCACCCAGGCACCTCCCAGCGAGTAAGTTACAGCCTTTAGCAGTTCCACAACGGCCATGGTCCCACCTGTGTATTGACTTTCTCACTGATCGTCCCCTCTCCCAAGGCAACACCCCCATCCTGGTCGTTGTGGACTGCTTCTCTAAAGCCTGCCGCCTCCTTCCTCTGCCCGGTCTCCCCACGGCCCTGCAGACTGCGGAGGCCCTGTTTACTCACGTCTTCCGGCACTACGGGGCGCCAGAGAACACAGTGTCTGACCGGGGTCCCCAGTTCACATCCAGGGTCTGGAAGGCGTTCATGGGACGTCTATGGGGTCTCTGTCAGCCTGACCTCTGGGTTTCACCCCGAGTCTAATGGACAGGTGGAACGGGTGAATCAGGACGTGGGTAGGTTCCTGCGGTCCTACTGCCAGGACCGGCCGGGGGAGTGGTCGGTGTTCTTGCCATGGGCCGAATATGCCCAGAACTCTCTCTGCCCTGTGTGCCTTGTATTTTCCAGTGCGCCTCTTTTGCAACACCGGAGTGTTTTTTGAAGCATTACTGCGTAACTCTGTATTTGCGGAATAAAGCCTGTTATTCTGTGATTCACCCTCGTGCGCCTGACTCCTTCGACATCACCTCATCACACAGGCTTGCAGTAAATGAGAAATATTATCCTTGAAGCAGAAGCATGTCTGCCACACAAACCTGGGTTCTAATACTGTTTGTTATCTTTTAAATACCTTGATTGTTTGCTTTAGTCTGCCTTGAGTACCAGATGCTATTGCATTAGTTCCATTGCACCAGGCAAGCTCAATCAAGCACAGCTAAAGTATTTTAAATTATGTTTGAATAGTGTTTGAACTCAGGTCTGGCAGTCACATAGCATAGCACAGCGACGCTAGCCGCTTGATATCTCCAGCAATCAATATCCATTTCCATGCAAATCGGTGTAATTAAAGTCGATTTCACAGCCTCGTCAGCGCGGTGGATTACTTTGTCAGAGATCAAATAGAAATAATTGGCGTAATGCATAGGATTTGCTGTTCCTTTGTGTGGCAACATTTAACAAGGGCACTGATAGAGATCTGTTCAGCAACATGAAATGGCCGCATCCCAAATAGTACATTACGTACTACTACAGAGCCCTGGTCAGAAGTAGTGCACTATATTGTTGGGAAAAAGAGTGCCATTTGGGACGCAACTGTGAAGAAGCCAACAGGGTTTTAATGGGACTCACTGCGGGGTTCACAAATACAGGCTGGCCCCAAGGCATGTTGGGAAATGGTGGTCTTGGGAAGTGGTGGAGGTGCATATGGAAAGGACGTCCAATTGCTTTGCTTAGCGAGTACTGCTTCCTCCTGGTACGGTTTATACCAAGGCTCAAACCCAGCTTCCTCCTGGTACGGTTTATACCAAGGCTCAAACCCAGCTTCCTCCTGGTACGGTTTATACAAGGCTCAAACCCTGCTTCCTCCTGGTACGGTTTATACCAAGGCTCAAACCCTGCTTCCTCCTGGTACGGTTTAATACCAAGGCTCAAACCCAGCTTCCTCCTGGTACGGCTTATACCAAGGCTCAAACCCAGCTTCCTCCTGGTACGGCTTATACCAAGGCTCAAACCCAGCTTCCTCCTGGTACGGTTTATACCAAGGCTCAAACCCAGCTTCCTCCTGGTACGGGTTTATACCAAGGCTCAAACCCAGCTTCCTCCTGGTACGGCTTATACCAAGGCTCAAACCAGCTTCCTCCTGGTATGGCTTATACCAAAGCTCAAACCCAGCTTCCTCCTGGTACGGTTTATACCAAGGCTCAAACCCAGCTTCCTCCTGGTACGGTTTATACCAAGGCTCAAACCCAGCTTCCTCCTGGTACGGTTTATACCAAGGCTCAAACCCAGCTTCCTCCTGGTACGGTTTATACCAAGGCTCAAACCCTGCTTCCTCCTGGTACGGTTTATACCAAGGCTCAAACCCTGCTTCCTCCTGGTACGGTTTATACCAAGGCTCAAACCCTGCTTCCTCCTGGTACGGTTTATACCAAGGCTCAAACCCAGCTTCCTCCTGGTACGGTTTATACCAAGGCTCAAACCCAGCTTCCTCCTGGTACGGTTTATACCAAGGCTCAAACCCAGGACCTCTGCCTCACAAACACGTGACTGCCCTCCTGAATCATCTTACCCAGTCGCACCACTGAAAAGTTAGCTATTGGGACACTTCAGGCTGAGGTTGGGACACTTCAGGTTGAGGTTGGGACACTTCAGGTTGAGGTTGGGACACTTCAGGATGAGGTTGGGACACTTCACAGATCCACATCTGCTAAACTTACAGCAACTTTTGATAAGGTGTCAGTCATAAACAGGGCCATGGGAATCTATTTGATAAGGTGTCAGTCATAAACAGGGCCATGGGAATCTATTTGATAAGGTGTCAGTCATAAACAGTGTCATGGGAATCTATTTGATAAGGTGTCACAGTCATAAACAGGGCCATGGGAATCTATTTGATAAGGTGTCAGTCATAAACAGGGCCATGGGAATCTATTTGATAAGGTGTCAGTCATAAACAGGGCCATGGGAATCTATTTGATAAGGTGTCAGTCATAAACAGGGCCATGGGAATCTATTTGATAAGGTGTCAGTCATAAACAGGGCCATGGTAATCTATTTGATAAGGTGTCAGTCATAAACAGGGCCATGGGAATCTATTTGATAAGGTGTCAGTCATAAACAGGGCCATGGGAATCTATTTGATAAGGTGTCAGTCATAAACAGGGCCATGGGAATCTATTTGATAAGGTGTCAGTCATAAACAGGGGCCATGGGGAATCTATTTGATAAGGTGTCAGTCATAAACAGTGTCATGGGAATCTATTGTAAAACAGTATCTCTCCCACAAATATAAGTTCTGCTTCTAATATAATACCATCCTATTTGTAAGGATACACGTTACACATTGAACTCCAGGATATTGAGAGAAGACTCATGCCTTATGTAACGCAGCTGCATTTCTAAATCAAATGACCAACCAGCTGAATCCAGCCAGGTGTTGTTTTCAATCCAGCCAGACAAAACAGTTCACATAGTTTGGACAAAACCGGAGAGTCAAATCTGAAGGGACACTCGTTTGAGCCGCTGTAGCGTGTGGAAAACTTTGCTCAGTCTTTCTTACTCATTTGACATTTGGTAAAGTCGGCTACATTTACAGTACGTCATTTAGCAGACGCTCTTATCCAGAGCAACTTACAGTTAGTGAATGCATACATGTATTTTTTATTTAATTTCTTTTTCATACTGGCCCCCCGTGGGAAACAAACCCACATCCCTGCCGGCCAAACCCTCCCCTACCTTGGACGACGCTGGACCAATTGCGCGCCGCCCATGGGTCTCCCGGTCGCGGCCGGCTGCGACAGAGCCTGGACTCGAACCAGGATCTCTAGTGGCACAGCTAGCAGCGCCTTAGACCACTGCGCCACTCGGGACTCACAGAGAAGAGAACAACACTAAGCTGAGTTCCAAACGGCACCCTATGCATTTCATAGCGCCATGCTTTTGACCAGGTCCTATGGTGCACTATATAGGGAATATGGTGCCACTCGGGACTCACAGAGAAGAGAACAACACTAAGCTGAGTTCCAAACGGCACCCTATGCATTTCATAGTGCCATGCTTTTGACCAGGTCCTGTGGTGCACTATATAGGGAATAGGG
>CM072218.1:4205430-4230430 GCA_036851935.1 Coregonus suidteri
AGAGTAGAATAAATAAATAAAGTGGGAGAGTAGTGTAGAGTAGATAGAGTAGGGGGTAGATAGAATAAAGTAGGGTAGAGTAGAGTAGAGTGGGTAAGAGAGTTTATGTAGATAGAGTGAGTGAGTGAAAAAAAGTGAATAAAGTGGGGGTGAAGTTTTTTTAAGTAAGTAGAGTAGGAAAAGTGGTAAGTAGAGTGGAGTAGAGTAAGTAAATAAAGTGGGGTGGAAAATAATGGAGTGAGTAAGTAAGTAGAAAAAAGTAGGGTAAGTAATAAATGAGTAAGTGAGTTTTAGGTAAGTAAGTAAGTAAATAAGTAGGGGTAAGTAGATAAAAATAAAATAGAGTGAGTAGAGTGAGAAAGAGAGATAAAAAGTAGATTACAATATTCTGTGTGTCTCTCGGGTCTTTGACGTGTTCGCCCAGGGACCCCATGGGCAAAATCGTATAGTTCTTCCCCCAAATACTAATTTAAGCTTTCCAAGGGTCCCTAAAATATCTAAAAATATTTTGTCTTTAAGGTTTTGGCGGGCCCTCAGAACCTCACTGTTTCTGTGCTACGCACCCAGGAATTTCTATGTTTTAATCGAAAACCGGGGCCCCTCAAGGCTGTTCTGACTGACGACTGTCAAAAGGGTGCACAGCCGAGCCCATTTGGAAAAAGAAAAACTTTTAAAGTTTTGCTAAGCGGGCCAATGGTTTTTTTAAAAAATTCAGATAGCGCTAAAGAGCGAGAAGAGCGGAGAGAAGGAGAGAGAGAGGGAGGGGGGAGGGAGGGGAGGGAGGAGAAGGGAGAGAGAGAGGAGAAGAGAGAGAGGAGGAGAGAGAAATAAAGGAAAGTCCCCTTTTTTTACCAAGGGGATATGAAATGACATGCAGAGTTTGCGGGGGACAGAAAAAAACAAATCTGATGTCTTCGGTGTTTTTGTTCTTTTCTGTCCCCAGAGAGTAGCCCTGGACAGCCTCTACAGGCTATAGGATCCCAAATCCACAACCGAAAAAATACATGTACTGTATTTTTCTTTCCAAAAAACTTTAAAGTACTTCTGGTTTAGGTTTCTAGGAGAAGCTGCCTGCCGTCTCCATCCAGGAGCTTTCTTATTGTTTGTTTTTGTTGTTTTGTTTTTTGTTGACTGTTTCACACACACAGCCTGTCCAGTAACGTACTTGTCCATCAACACGTGTATCGAGGCTCGGCTGCTTGTGCAGATGCTCATTAGGAAAGCACTCATGCGTGGTAGCCGTTTCCCGTGATTTACCCAGGAGCTGGTAGGCAGCCTACTGTTTCTCAATGCTGACTAGCGTTATAATTAGACATTGATGATGTAGAGAGTGGAGTTTATGGCGGTAATAAGACAGTGATGATGTAGAAGGGGTTTAGGATGTAGAGAGGGGTTATGATGTCGAGAGGGGGTTTATGATTATAGCTGAGGGGGTTTATGATGTTTTTCACCACACTGTCAGTATTGTAACATATGTGTAACTATGGCTGTTTCTATGGCTGTCAGGATGGTACATAATTGTACCTTTGGCTGTTTCTATCGCTTTCGTATTGTACAGTATGTGTTTTGCGTTGTTTCTAATGCCTGTCATTAGTGTACAAGTTGTTACTCTAACTGTGGCTTTTCTTTCTAATGGCTGTCATATTAGTACAGTAAGTGGTCCGTGTGGCTGTTCTACTAATGGGCTGGGTCAGTTTGTTACAGTATGGTGTACTTGTGGTTCTTTACTTCCTGTACTTTGGCCTATTTTATGGCCTGTTTCGTTCTAGTCTGTTCTATGGGCTGTCAATTATGTACAGTATTTGTATCTTGGCTGGTTTCCTAATGGCTTCAATTATTGTACATTATTGTACTACTGCTTGGCTGTTGTCTCTAATTTCTAATTTTGCTATCTTCTTCCTCCTCTCTTACTATCTTCTATGGCTGTCAGTATTGTACAGTAGGTGTACTTTGGCTGTTTCTATTGTCAGTAGTGGTGACAGTATGTGTAACTTTGTTGGCTGTTTGTCTGTGTTCTGGTGGCTTGTCAGTAATTGTACAGTATGTGTACCTTTAGCTTACTTTCTTGGTGTTTCTTTTCTAAATATGGCTTGTCGTATTGTACAGGTATGTGTACTTTGGCTGTTTCCTTGTCTTCTTCTTGTTCTCCCTTCTATGGGCTGGTCAGTATTGTACAGTATGTGTACTTTGGCTGTTTCTAAAACTTTCTTATAATTCTTAATACTTGGCTGTTTCTATTTCTGTGGCTGTCGGTATTGTACATTTGGGGTTACTTGGCTTTTTTTCTAGGGCTGTCGTATTGTAAGATGTGTATTGGGTTTTTTTTTCCTATGCGTCGGTAGTACTATGTGTACTTGGTGTTTCTATGGGTGGGTATTGTACAGTAGTGTACTGGGTTTCTAGGGCTGTCGGTAGTACATTTTTATTGGCTTTTTAGGGCTGTCAGTATTGTACAGTATGTTTACTGGTTTTTTTCTGTGGCTGTCATTTTATTTTGGCTGTTTTATGGCTGTCAGTTTTGTCAGTATGGTATTTGGCTTTTTTTTGGCGCATTTTTTACAGTATGGACTTGGGGGCTGTTTTCTAGGGGGTTTTTTTTCATTTTATTGTCCCGTATGGTATTGCTGTTTCTATGGCTGTCGATTGTACTTTTGGTACTTGGCGTTTATGGCTGTCTTTGTACAGATGTGTCGGGCTTTTTTCTAGGCGTCGTTTTGACAATGTGTATTGGGCTGTTTTTTTGGCTGTCAGTTTGTCAGTATTTGTACTTGGCTGTTTCTAGGGCTGTCAGTTTTGTACGTTGTGTATTTGGGCTGTTTCATGGCTGTCGTTTTGTACAGATTGTATTTTGGCTTTTTCTTGGCTTTTTCGTTTAAATGTCATAGTCTATTCCACAAGCCTTCTTTACCCATGTTTATTTTCAATTAATTTTGAACAGCTTTTGAAAATGGGGGCCCTCTCTTCCAAAGGGTTTTTTTTTTTTCCCCCCCCCTTCCTCCCCCTTTCTCCCTTTCTTCTTTCTCTCTCTCCTTCTCTTCTCCCCCTCTCTCTCTCTCTCTCTCTCTCTTTTCTCTCTCCTCTCCCCTCTCTCACCTCTCCCCTCCTCTCCCCCCCTCTCTCCCTCTATTTTTCACTCTCTCCCCTCTTCTCCTCCCCCTCCTCTCTCCCTTTCTCTCTCCCTCTCCTCCTCCTCCTCTTCTCTAAATTCTCCTCTCTTCTCTGTCCTCTCTCACTCGCTCCTCTCTCATGTGTGTCTCAGTCTCGCTCTCTTCTTCACTATTGGAACAAAGGTATTGTTTTTCTATATACAGCTTCCCAAACCAATAACCATGATGACTCACTCCAGAGACCAAGGCTTCTGTTCTGTTTCATTCACTTCTATGCTCACTCCCAGACCAAGGCTTCTGTTCATTCACTTCTATGCTCACTCCTAGACCAAGGCTTCAGACTAAGAACACACCTCACCATGACGGAGAGCCTATAATCTATATAATCTTACAGACCACTGAACAAAAACACTGGAGGAAGAATCAGACAAAATGCTATCTATAAAGATATAAACTACTCTAAATATTCCTAATAATGTGCTGTAACAGAGTGATTGAATGTTTTCAATTCCTTTTTTCATTCCAGCTGCGCCTCTCAGTTTAGAGCATAGAGCTAATCCTTAGAGATCAGCTGTACGGTATAGGCAAACAGTGGTCACTTCAATGGGGATGATTAGCCTCAGAAATAATGGCAGTGTCAAGATTGGAGAGAGAGAGAGAGAGAGAGAGAGAGAGAGAGAGAGAGAGAGAGAGAGAGAGAGAGAGAGAGAGAGAGAGAGAGAGATGAGAGAGAGAGAGAGAAGAGAGAGAAGAGAGAGAGAGAGAGGAGAGAGAGAGAGAGAGAGAGAGAGAGAGAGGAGCAGAGAGAGAGAGAGAAAGAGAGGAGAGAGAGAGAGAGAGAGAGAGAGAGAGAGAGAGAGAGAGAGAGAGAGAGAGAGAGAGAGAGAGAGAGAGATCTACAACTCTAGTTACAGTGTCTGGCAGGTCTAGCTCCCTCTTTGGACACTGTACTCTTTCATTCATTGTGGGACTCTTCCCTAAAATGAGAGATTTGTATTTCTCCTCTCATCTTACATGATCTCTGTCAGACACCTGGCATATTCATGTCTATTTTTCCCTGTCTATTTCTCCAGATGTAATATTCAGTGTTCTTTCCTTCCCAACAGTGTTTAGAAACAAACACGGATGCCTTTCGCATGGTGGAGCTAGGCTATATAATATACAATATTTCTCTCTGTCTGTGTCTGTACAATCCCCCTCTTCACAACACAAGTCTGTATTGATTGGTCCTAAGTGCATCTAAGCAACATTTTTTTTACCACCAATGAAAGGAAGAAGGAAAAAGAGAGGGAATAAAGGACTGTAGTCATCTCTGGCTGGAGGTTAAACGGCTCTATTCTTCCACTCATTCTGTTGTTCTTCATTTGTATGGCTTTAGTGTTTCTCTCTCTCTCTCTCTCTCTCTCTCTCTCTCTCTCTCTCTCTCTCTCTCTCTCTCTCTCTCTCTCTCTCTCTCTCTCTCTCTCTCTCTCTCTCTCTCTCTCTCTCTCTCTCTCTCTCTCTCTCTCTCTCTCTCTCTCTTCTCTCATTAAAAACAAACACATGATCTATTTGGCTACAGCTCTATTCAAACGCTGCTTGGTTACGACGACAAAGGAGCCTTGTAAAAAAACTACCAGCTTGGATAAAAAAAAAAAAGAGAAATATTATTTATTTATTTTTGCAGTAAAACAATGTTATGCTTGTTTAAAAATAGGCTGTTACAGGCTTTGGTTTTTCCATGTATGTTTTGAGGTTGGACTTTAGCACGTATAGCTCGTTAGCACCTAGGGCGCGCCGATTGACGTCATCTCGTTAGTCTGCATGTGTTACACCTGTGCTGGTTAGCCATCTCGTTAGTGGGAAGGTGTTTCACCTGTGCTGGCCCAGGCGCTACTTAAGAGTGGCTTGATAGATGCGGAGGGTTTAACACTTTTAGTTGGTTCTCCCGATTTAGAGTTTTAGACAAACGGTCTTATCTGATGTTGTTTTGCTCCTCTTTTGTGGTTTGCTTCCTGTCTTTCAGTTTGGGATTTTCTTTTGTTTGCCTCTTCTGGGGGCACATTTAGTGGGGGCACATGATGGGTGTCTTTTTAGGTTCCTGTTGTTGTTGCTAGTTAACTTTCAGTGGACACCCCCCCCCCCCCCCCCCCACCTGTTTTGGTTGTTGGTCAGGTGACTCTTTGTTAGTTCCCCCTTTGGTTTTCTTGCTGGGGAACGTAACAAGGTGTATAAATTAATGTCTGTATAATATTCTACAGTCTTTCTTCTCGCGTAGGAAATGCCCATTCTATAGTTTAAAACGTCATAAGAATCAATACATTATTTTTCACACTTTTAAATGAAACGTGCCCTGTGTTGTAAATTGCGTGCGAATAGCTGAATAGACAATTCTCTGTTCTTTCTCTACCTCCCTCCCCTCTCTTGCTCTCGACCCCTCTTTCCCTCTCTGGAATCTGGCAGGTTTATCCCTGCCCTGAGGGGAGGTCTTCCAGAGGCCACACATCCTTCCTCTGTGCTCTACTGCCAGGTTGCTAGTGCTCTGTCTATCTATCCCGCTGATGGGAACCAGACTGGATTAGACAGGATGACTTCAGGACATGGACTGACTCCCTTGATAAGCTCTGGGCCAGTCTCTCATGATACAGGTTGATGCAAGGACATATAGTCTGTTTTTTGTGTTGTCCTTTTATTTAGGTAGGTAGGTAGCCCCATTGAGATCGAAGTCTCTTTTGCGAGGGAGACCTGCTCTGAAAAGCTCTGTTTTTCTAACCTCTTGTTGAAATCTCAAGAGGTTTTAAATCACACTCTGATCTCTAATTGCAGACTACAGAGAGAGGCTGGGTGTCACGGAATCAGCCGAGGCTGCTCCTCCTCCTCGCTCGGGCAGGCTTCGGCGTTCGTCGTCCCTGGAGTACTAGCTGCCACCGATCGATGTTTGACTTGTTTTGTCTTGATTGTGTACACCTGTTTCCCATTATGTTGTATTGTATTCCCTATATAACCCTCTGTCGTTCATTGTGTGTTGTGTGTGATTGTTCTCGTCATTTTCGGCAGTTGCTAGTGTGCGGGTATTCCCCTCCCTGTTTGGAGTTTGTTTTGTACTCTGGTGACTTTGTGAGTAAAGTATCGTTTCCAGTAGCTCGGTGTCCTGCGTTTGACTTCGCCTACCGCATTCACGTCGCACTTTGACACTGGGGACATTTTAGGAAGTTGCTGGTATAGTCTTTGTTTATGTTCTTTCAAAGGCCCCAAAGCGTCAACAAGGCAAGAGACTTGAGGAAAAAGCCCTCTTCTGGCACATGACCCCCCCCCCCCCTCACTGCTCGAAGGGAAGTTGTTCTCCACGTGTCCATGTGTTTCAACCATGTAGTAAACGACTACTCAGTTTGAGAACCACACCATGTGTACATCAATAGACCATCGTCACGTCCTATAGAACATGATATTACAACTTGTCACTCAGAGTCCATATAGAGGATAGAACAGCCTGTTCCTGGAGAGATACCCTCCTGTAGGTTAACTCCAACCCTGTTCCTGGAGAGACGCCCTCCTGTAGGTTAACTCCAACCCTGTTCCTGGAGAGATACCCTCCTGTAGGTTAACTCCAACCCTGTTCCTGGAGAGATACCCTCCTGTAGGTTTTAACTCCAACCCTGTTCCTGGAGAGACGCCCTCCTGTAGGTTTTAACACCAACCCTGTTCCTGGAGAGATGCCCTCCTGTAGATTTTAACTCCAACCCTGTTCCTGGAGAGATACCCTCCTGTAGGTTTTAACTCCAACCCTGTTCCCGGAGAGACGCCCTCCTGTAGGTTTTAACTCCAACCCTGTTCCTGGAGAGATACCCTCCTGTAGGTTTTAACTCCAACCCTGTTCCCGGAGAGACGCCCTCCTGTAGGTTTTAACTCCAACCCTGTTCCTGGAGAGACGCCCTCCTGTAGGTTTTAACACCAACCCTGTTCCTGGAGAGATGCCCTCCTGTAGATTTTAACTCCAACCCTGTTCCTGGAGAGATACCCTCCTGTAGGTTTTAACTCCAACCCTGTTCCCGGAGAGACGCCCTCCTGTAGGTTTTAACTCCAACCCTGTTCCTGGAGAGATACCCTCCTGTAGGTTTTAACTCCAACCCTGTTCCTGGAGAGACGCCCTCCTGTAGGTTTTAACTCCAACCCTGTTCCTGGAGAGATGCCCTCCTGTAGGTTTTAACACCAACCCTGTTCCTGGAGAGACGCCCTCCTGTAGTTTTTAACTCCAACCCTGTTCCCTGGAGAGATACCCTGCTGTAGGTTTACACTCCAACCCTGTTCCTGGAGAGATACCCTCCTGTAGGTTTACACTCCAACCCTGTTTCTGGAGAGCTGCCGTCCTGTAGGTTTATACTACAACCCTGTTCTAGCTGGTTGATAAGGTTAGTTACAACTGGGTTTGGTAGCTTAGTGGTTAAGAGCGTAGTGCCAGTAACCGAAAGGTCGCTGGTTCTAATCCCCGAGCCGACTAGGTGAAAAATCTGTCGATGTGCCCTTGAGCAAGGCACTTAACCCTAATTGCTCTGGATAAGAGCGTCTGCTAAATGACAAAAAAATTAATAAAAGTGTATATATACGTCAGATACAGTACATCTCATTCTCTTTGGCTTGGCATTTGCAGATGTTTATTTATAGTGTCGTAATAGTATCTTCATCAATACACAAAAATGTATGCACGCACGACTGTAAGTCTCTTTGGATAAAAGCGTCTGCTAAATGGCATATTATTTATTATTATTATTATAATTGTACCACAGTAAAATCCCACAGCTGAACTCTTAACTCTCACCCACACTTTAATGGCTCCTATATTCCACAGCTGGCTGATTTTTACATTTCAATGAAACCGTTTTATTCATCCTTTACTTTCAGCAGCACATAGTGAAAGCAGCCAACATCGCCTCATTTAGACATGTATGAATTCACTTTCTACTGTGAGCATTAATTACTTCAGAGGATCAGAAGCTTCTCTATCCTTATACACTCCAGGAGATGTGTATAGATATGGAAATAAATCCACAGAGCTATCCTTCCTTATTCCGGGAGATGTGTATAGATACACTATATATACAAAAGAATGTGAACGCCCCTTCAAATTAGTGGATTCTGCTATTTCAGTCACACCGGTTGCTGACAGGTGTATAAAATCGAGCACACAACCATGCAATCTCCGTAGACAAACATTGGCAGTAGAATGGCTTTACTGAAGAGCGCAGTGTCTTTCAACGTGGCACCGTCATAGGATGCCACCTTTCCAACAAGACAATTTGTCACATTTCTGCCCTGCTAGAGCTGCCCCGGTCAACTTTAAGTGCTGTTATTGTGAAGTGGAAACGTCTAGGAGCAACAACGGCTCAGCCGCGAAATGGTAGGCCACACAAGCTCACAGAACGGGACCACCGAGTGCTGAAGCGCTTAGCGTGTAAAAATCGTCTGTCCTCGGTTGCAACACTCACTACCGAGTTCCAAACTGCCTCTGGAAGCAACGTCAGCACAATAACTGTTAGTCGGGAGCTTCATGAAATGGGTTTCCATGGCCAAGCAGCCGCACACAAGCCTAAGATCACCATGCACAATGCCAAGCGTTGGCTGGAGTTGTGTAAAGCTCACCGCCATTGGACTCTGGAGCAGTGGAAACGCGTTCTCCGGAGTGATGAATCACGCTTCACCATCTGGCAGTCCGACGGACGGATCTGGGTTTGGTGGATGGCCAGGAGAACACCACCTGCCCCAATGTATAGTGCCAACTGTAAAGTTTGGTGGAGGAGGAATAATGGTCTGTGGCTGTTTTTCATGGTTCGGGCTAGGCCCCTTAGTTCCAGTGAACGGAATATCTTAACGTTACAGCATACAATTACATTCTAGACGATTCTGTGCTTCCAATTTTGTGGCAACAGTTTGGGGAAGGCCCTTTCCTGTTTCAGCATGACAATGCCCCCGTGCACAAAGCAAGGTCCATACAGAAATGGTTTGTCGAGATCGGTGTTGAAGAACTTGACTGGCCTGCACAGAGCCCTGACCTCAACCCCATCGAACACCTTTGGGATGAATTGGAACGCCGACTGCGAGCCAGGCCTAATCGCCCAACATCAGTGCCCGACCTCACTAATGCTATTGTGGCTGAATGGCAGCAAGTCCCCGAAGCAATGTTCCAGCATCTAGTGGAAAGCCTTCCCAGAAGAGTGGAGGCTGTTATAGCAGCAAAGGGGGGACCAACTCCATATTAATGGCCATGATTTTGGAATGAGATGTTCGACGAGCAGGTGTCCACATACTTTTGGTCATGTAGTGTATGTAAATACATCCCAGGACTATCCTTCATAGTATAGACTGTAGAGTAATCCCCAGGACTATCCTTCATAGTATAGACTGTAGAGTAATCCCAGGACTATCCTTCCTAGTGTTGACTGTAGAGTAATCCCAGGACTATCCTTTCTAGTGTAGACTGTAAAGTAATCCCAGGACTATCCTTCCTAGTATAGACTGTAGAGTAATCCCAGGACTATCCTTCCTAGTGTAGACTAGAGTAATCCCAGGACTATCCTTCCTAGTGTAGACTAGAGTAATCCCAGGACTATCCTTCCTAGTGTAGACTGTAGAGTAATCCCAGGACTATCCTTCCTAGTGTAGACTAGAGTAATCCCAGGACTATCCTTCCTAGTGTAGACTGTAGAGTAATCCCAGGACTATCCTTCCTAGTGTAGACTGTAGAGTAATCCCAGGACTATCCTTCCTAGTGTAGACTAGAGTAATCCCAGGACTATCCTTCCTAGTGTAGACTAGAGTAATCCCAGGACTATCCTTCCTAGTGTAGACTGTAGAGTAATCCCAGGACTATCCTTCATAGTGTAGACTGTAGAGTAATCCCAGGACTACCCTTCCTAGTGTAGACTGTAGAGTAATCCCAGGACTATCCTTCCTAGTGTAGACTAGAGTAATCCCAGGACTATCATTTCTAGTGTAGACTGTAGAGTAATCCCAGGATATCCTTCCTAGTATAGACTGTAGAGTAATCCCAGGACTATCCTTTCTAGTGTAGACTGTAAAGTAATCCCAGGACTATCCTTCCTAGTATAGACTGTAGAGTAATCCCAGGACTATCCTTCCTAGTGTAGACTAGAGTAATCCCAGGACTATCCTTCCTAGTGTAGACTGTAGAGTAATCCCAGGACTATCCTTCCTAGTGTAGACTGTAGAGTAATCCCAGGACTATCCTTCATAGTGTAGACTGGAGAGGAGTCAAGCGGGGAGTCTGGGGGGAGTCTGGAAAGGAGTCAAGGGGAGAGTCTGGGGGGAGTCTGGAGAGGAGTCAAGGGGAGAGTCTGGGGGGAGTCTGGAGAGGAGTCAAGGGGAGAGTCTGGGGGGGGGGGGGAGTCTGGAGAGGAGTCAAGGGGAGAGTCTGGGGGGAGTCTGGAGAGGAGTCAAGGGGAGAGTCTGGGGGGAGTCTGGAGAGGAGTCAAGGGGAGAGTCTGGGGGGAGTCTGGAGAGGAGTCAAGGGGAGAGAGTTTGGGGGGAGTCTGGAGAGGAGTCAAGGGGGGAGTCTGGAGAGGAGTCAAGGGGAGAGTCTGGGGGAGTCTGTGGGGAGTCTGGAGAGGAGTCAAGGGGAGTCTGGGGGGAGTCTGGAGAGGAGTCAAGGGGAGAGTCTGGGGGGGAGTCTGGAGAGAAGTCAAGGGGGGGAGTCTGGAGAGGAGTCAAGGGGAGTCTGGGGGGAGTCTGGAGAGGAGTCAAGGGGAGAGTCTGGGGGGAGTCTGGAGAGGAGTCAAGGGGGGAGTCTGGAGAGGAGTCAAGGGGAGAGTCTGGGGGAGTCAAGGGGAGTCTGGAGAGGAGTCAAGGGGAGTCTGGGGGGAGTCTGGAGAGGAGTCAAGGGGAGAGTCTGGGGGGAGTCTGGAGAGAAGTCAAGGGGGGAGTCTGGAGAGGAGTCAAGGGGAGTCTGGGGGGAGTCTGGAGAGGAGTCAAGGGGGGAGTCACACCATTACCATCACCACCACACAGCAGTGTCATTGTCCATTTATCATACCACCCCACAAAGACGCTGGCTGCTCCATGCTTCATGCTCCTCCCCCACAAAGACGCTGGCTGCTCCATGCTCCTCCCCCACAAAGACACTGGCTGCTCAATACCCCTCCCCCACAAAGACACTGGCTGCTCAATACCCCTCCCCCACAAAGACGCTGGCTGCTCCATACCCCTCCCCCACAAAGACGCTGGCTGCCCAATGCTCCTCCCCCACAAATACGATGGCTGCTCCATACCCCTCCCCCACAAAGACGCTGGCTGCTCCATGCCCAATGCTCCTCCCCCACAAAGACGCTGGCTGCTCCATACCCCTCCCCCACAAAGACGCTGGCTGCTCCATGCCCCTCCCCCACAAAGACGCTGGCTGCTCCATGCCCAATGCTCCTCCCCCACAAACTACTGCTATGATGCTGTTCCTACGCTGCCCACACAGCCATGACATATTTCCTTTATTACTCTGACACTTTCTCCCCCCTCTCTCTTTCTCCCCTCTCTCTCTTTCTCCCCCTCTCTTTCTCCCCTCTCTCTCTTTCTCCTCTCTCTCTTTCTCCCCTCTCTCTCTTTCTCCCCCCTCTCTTTCTCCCCTCTCTCTCTTTCTCCCCCCTCTCTTTCTCCCCCTCTCTCTCTTTCTCCCCTCTCTCTCTTCTCTCCCCCCTCTCTCTTTCTCCCCCCTCTCTTTCTCCCCCCTCTCTCTTCTAGTTTTGCATTAGGGCCTAAAGCAAAGTACTTCCTTGTTCTTCTTCAGTAGGTTTCTTTCATTCTGACACATCCTGATTGATCCAATGTGTTAGAAAAGAGCCACCAAACAGTGACAGATGGTACTACACATCTAGGAGAGGGGGGGTTTCTACTGAGATAACATACAGATGGTAAAAAATGTCTCAAAAAAAAGTATGTTTTGAAGTGTCTGTCCCATAATTGAGAGATATATAAGACAGTTCAGAAAAGAAAAGGCACTATTCACTTCCATTCATTTTTCAGCAGGATACCGGGCTACCTTCAGATGAGTGTTGTGAGGCTTGTGGGCGTCGTAGAGCAAAACAACAACATGTACCTGTTCGTCAGAGTCTCACCTGTCGATAGTGAGGTCATATTAGTTTGTAGCCCAGCCCATTCGGACGCTACAGACAGAAGTTGGCCACATCGGCGGTACCGACTACAGATGAGTGCTGTGACGCTTGTGGGGTTCTTAGAGCAAAATGGAGAATACAATTGTGTGGGTCATATTAGCTTGTGTAGCCCAAACCGTTTGGAATCTGCAGACGTTTTTTGTGAGAAGACCGATTTTTCGGGATGTCTCCTGGTCTGACAAACACTGCTGTAGCTCTGTCACCTTCCACCGCAGAAGCAGAAGGCCGACATCGCCGGTGTGGTGGATTGGGATGCAGCCCATGCAAAAAAACTGATGTCTCTATCTTAAATAGACAGATTTTTATGGGATGTGTTTTATTATGCTAATTAAATGGCCGTGCAGGCGCAGACATTGACTCTAGGGGGATTTATAGAATACACAAAACTAGTCGTAACACACAACTGGTCATATATAACACACAAAACTAGTCATAACACACAACTGGTCATATATAACACACAAAACTAGTCATAACACACAACTGGTCATATATAACACACAAAACTAGTCATAACACACAACTGGTCATATATAACACACAACTGGTCATATATAACACACAACTAGTCATATATAACACACAAAACTAGTCATAACACACAACTGGTCATATATAACACACAAAACTAGTCGTAACACACAACTGGTCATATATAACACACAAAACTAGTCGTAACACACAACTGGTCATATATAACACACAAAACTAGTCATAACACACAACTGGTCATATATATACACACACAAAACTAGTCGTAACACACAACTGGTCATATAGAACACACAAAACTAGTCGTAACACACAACTGGTCATATATAACACACAAAAAACTAGTCGTAACACACAACTGGTCATATAGAACACACAAAACTAGTCGTAACACACAACTGGTCATATATAACACACAAAACTAGTCGTAACACACAACTGGTCATATATAACACACAAAACTAGTCGTAACACACAACTGGTCATATATAACACACAAAACGAGTCAATATTTCAGTTTTTCTATTTCTGATCACTACCAGACTATACTGACCACAGAACTATTGACCCATCCTGACCAGGAATCAAAGCCTTCTGGTTGTCCCTTTCATCTCTCAGAGCAGCATGTTAGAGGTGGAGAGTTACCAGAAATGCTGCCATTTGTTTCCATCAGCAGAAAAAGTCCCCTCCACACACACACACAACACACACACACACACACACACACACACACACACACACACACACACACACACACACACACACACACACACACACACACACACACACACACACACACACACACACACACACACACACACACACACACACACACACACACACACACACACACACACACACACACACACACACACACACACACACACACACACACACACACACACACACACACACACACACACCACACACACACACACACACACACACACACACACCACACACACACACACACACACACACACACACACACACACCACACACACACACACACACACACACACACACACACACACACCACACACACACACACCACACACACACACACACACACACACACACACACACACACACACACACACACACACACACACACACACACACTCGGCGGTACACACACACACACACACACACACACTCACTCCTGTCCTAGACTGCCCATGAAGAAAGAATGGAGTGAAAACTACACTGTAGAAACATGTTGTGAGGCGATGTTAGCTCACCATATTCATTCATTTTACAGTTTTTTCTGATTGGTTAAGCACATTTTTTGTAACTATTGGCTATTTTTGCAAAACTCTACACACAAATAAGAAAACCTTTCACCCAATTATCAAAAACATTGTAGTTCTCTTGCAAAAGCGAACACAGCTAGATTAACTCTTCACACCTTCTTAAAAATGGTGTTTTTCGTATCAAACAGTAAACACAAGCCATCATCTACTAAGCACACAATGTGCCAACTACACACTGATGGTATGAATACAAAACACATCTGGCTTTTGCTTTCTCTGTGTACAGATGTCAATTTGAGGTCATACTTTTGTCATAGTGTCATGTAAACATACAAGGATCCAAACTTCAAGTATTGGTGTTTATTCACACTCATCAAAACCAAGACAAAGTCAGAACACAAAATAGTAATTTCACAAAAAAAAAGAAAAACAATCAGCCTACATCATGACGTCTTTCTGGGTCCGGCCACAAAATTTCGTCCACATCGCATGCGATATCCTCCAGTCCAAAAAAAGTAGCTCATGTCCCATGGCATCTGCTTCTAGTTCCATCACTATCTGGACAAGACAAAACAAATGCAACACATCAGGCCCATGCACAGCACTACAGTATGCACTTCCAAATTAAGAACCAATGACACTATAGCTTACCTGCACATAGTCATATCGCAGTTGCTTTACACGTTCTGTGTTTCTCTCGAAAGGAACTCTGTAAATTTGCTTCATTCTTATTCTGTGGCGCGCAAGTACACGACTTAGTGCAGAAATGCTTACACTGTGTATATTTTGAAAGATGGTGTCATTATCAATTATGCGCTGCTGTATTTTGCGCAGTCTCTATTGCATTATTGGCAATCACCATGTTCACTATATGGGTCTCTTGCTCTGGAGTGAACATTCTTCCTCTGCCCCCAACATCTGGACGTCTAGCAATTCTGTAAAGTAACAATTTCAGTATTTTTGCATGTATGGTACTGTTGTGTTTCTCATTAGAGTATGGCAGTGCTACAAAGTAGTTACCGATTCTCATTTCGAAATGTCCTAATGATGCTTGCCACAGTGTAGCGGCTCAAATTAGGCTGAACCCGTTGGCCAGCTTCCCTCAGGGTCATCCCATGGTTGATGACATGGTCCACTATTGTAGCTCTGATGTCATCAGTTATTCTATTTCTTACTCTTCTTACCCTTCCTCTTTCCCCTCCTCGTCCTCTTCTTGCTCCTCCTTGTCCTCTTCCTCTAACTTCCTCTAACCCTCTCGCTTCTTCAACTCCACGTCCTCTTCCTCCAACTTCTTCAACTCCACGTCCTCTCCCTCGGCCTCCTCGGCCTCCCTCTGATTCTCACTCTTCTCCCTCTTACTGCTCCTTCCATTGTACTCCACACAGACAGCTTACCTGTGGCTTATTTATAGTGCTTAGGCTGATTGCAAAGTGAACTAATTATCTACAACAGTTTTCACATGTGCAAGTGTGCCAGACAGTTGGCAAAATAGTGTTAATTATAGCCATACATGTGTATAATTTTGCTAGGAGTGTGTTGGAAATTTGGTAATTGAGTGTAAGCAGTGAGTTGTGTTTAAAGTTCTGCAAAAAGAGTGTTGTGCAGTGAATTGTGCCTACAGTTTTGCAAAGTGTGTGTTACAAAATTGTAAACTGAGTGCAAAGCAGTGTTTGTGCTTTTAGTTTTGCAAACTCAGTGAGTGGTTTTGCTATACGTATTAATAGTTTTAGAAATTGTGCTACAAGAATCACGATTAGCGCTTAAGCATTCAGAAAAAACTGTATTGGCGGCAGGTAGCTGAGTGGTTAAGAGCGTAGTGCCAGTAACCGAAAGGTCGCTGGTTCTAATCCCCGAGCCGACTAGGTGAAAAATCTGCCGATGTGCCCTTGAGCAAGGCACTTAACTCTAATTGCTCCTGTAGGTCGCTCTGGATAAGAGCGTCTGCTAAATGACTAAAAATGTAATTGGCCCCAGACATCAGAGACAGAAGGACTAATATGTTATTAGGTCAGGGATCCTTTCCTCATGGTGCTTGGCGGTCTGTTCAGAATGGACAGGGAAGAAAGACAGGCCTCATGGTGCTTAGCGGTCTGTTCAGAATGGACAGGGAAGAAAGACAGGCCTCATGGTGCTTGGCGGTCTGTTCAGAATGGACAGGGAAGAAAGACAGGCCTCATGGTGCTTGGCGGTCTGTTCAGAATGGACAGGGAAGAAAGACAGGCCTCATGGTGCTTGGCGGTCTGTTCAGAATGGACAGGGAAGAAAGACAGGCCTCATGGTGCTTGGCGGTCTGTTCAGAATGGACAGGGAAGAAAGACAGGCCTCATGGTGCTTGGCGGTCTGTTCAGAATGGACAGGGAAGAAAGACAGGCCTCATGGTGCTTGGCGGTCTGTTCAGAATGGACAGGGAAGAAAGACAGGACTGAAAGACAGTCAAAGGGAAAACCCAACTTGTTCTGAGGAAACGAAGCTTCAATTGTAAGAGATTACGGCTGCTTCCCCAATGTCCCCACATTCCCTATATAGGGTGCTGCTGTTGACCCCATAGGGACACACTACATTTTACTGAGGAAATGCCAAGGCGTCAGCGTTCCATTACCCAGGTGTCCCAGAGCCATACCTGACAAGCAATGAATCCACCAGTTAATGTAGGAACAAGAGCAGACAGGAAAAACAAGCCTTCTCTCTGTACGATCCTTTCAGGCTTAATGCAGCAAACTGATCATGTATTTTACCCCAACTCTTTTAGTCTGCGTCCCAAATGGCATCCTATTCCATATGTAGTTCACTACTTTTGATCAGAGATCTACGGGTCCTGGTCATAAGTAGTGCGCTTATATAGGACATAGGGTGGTATTTGGAACGCACCCTTGGAATGTGTTCAGACTCAGGATGCTAAACTTGAAATTGGAAACTCAGGTTGAATCCCCTGTCCAGGCTCAGTTTGAATCCCCTGTCCAGGCTCAGGTTGAATCCCCTGTCCAGGCTCAGGTTGAATCCCCTGTCCAGGCTCAGGTTGAATCCCCTGTCCAGTCTCAGGTTGAATCCCCTGTCCAGTCTCAGGTTGAATCCCCTGTCCAGGCTCAGGTTGAATCCCCTGTCCAGGCTCAGGTTGAATCCCCTGTCCAGGCTCAGGTTGAATCCCCTGTCCAGGCTCAGGTTGAATCCCCTGTCCAGGCTCAGGTTGAATCCCCTGTCCAGGCTCAGGTTGAATCCCCTGTCCAGGCTCAGGTTGAATCCCCTGTCCAGGCTCAGGTTGAATCCCCTGTCCAGGCTCAGGTTGAATCCCCTGTCCAGGCTCAGGTTGAATCCCCTGTCCAGGCCCAGGTTGAATCCCCTGTCCAGTCTCAGGTTGAATCCCCTGTCCAGTCTCAGGTTGAATCCCCTGTCCAGGCTCAGGTTGAATCCCCTGTCCAGTCTCAGGTTGAATCCCCTGTCCAGGCTCAGGTTGAATCCCCTGTCCAGGCTCAGGTTGAATCCCCTGTCCAGGCTCAGGTTGAATCCCCTGTCCAGTCTCAGGTTGAATCCCCTGTCCAGGCTCAGGTTGAATCCCCTGTCCAGTCTCAGGTTGAATCCCCTGTCCAGTCTCAGGTTGAATCCCCTGTCCAGGCTCAGGTTGAATCCCCTGTCCAGGCTCAGGTTGAATCCCCTGTCCATGCTCAGGTTGAATCCCCTGTCCAGTCTCAGGTTGAATCCCCTGTCCAGGCTCAGGTTGAATCCCCTGTCCAGGCTCAGGTTGAATCCCCTGTCCAGGCTCAGGTTGAATCCCCTGTCCAGGCTCAGGTTGAATCCCCTGTCCAGGCTCAGGTTGAATCCCCTGTCCAGGCTCAGGTTGAATCCCCTGTCCAGGCTCAGGTTGAATCCCCTGTCCAGGCTCAAGTTGAATCCCCTGTCCAGGCTCAGGTTGAATCCCCTGTCCAGGCTCAGGTTGAATCCCCTGTCCAGTCTCAGGTTGAATCCCCTGTCCAGGCTCAGGTTGAATCCCCTGTCCAGGCTCAGGTTGAATCCCCTGTCCAGGCTCAGGTTGAATCCCCTGTCCAGGCTCAGGTTGAATCCCCTGTCCAGGCCCAGGTTGAATCCCCTGTCCAGTCTCAGGTTGAATCCCCTGTCCAGGCTCAGGTTGAATCCCCTGTCCAGGCTCAGGTTGAATCCCCTGTCCAGTCTCAGGTTGAATCCCCTGTCCAGGCTCAGGTTGAATCCCCTGTCCAGGCTCAGGTTGAATCCCCTGTCCAGGCTCAGGTTGAATCCCCTGTCCAGGCTCAGGTTGAATCCCCTAATTCTAACCACCTTGGTCCAGGGGTGGATTAGCTACTGGATAGACCTTCTGTATCCTCTGTAGATGGACTGTATCCTTACAACACTTCTATACTGTCCTTATAAGACTTTATACTGGAACCTCATAAGATATGCTGGATCTTCAGAAGACTTATGTCTTTGCCCATTTCTTTACATTTAAAAATACAGAGTAATAAAAACTCTCATTTTGAGATCCATCCACAAGTAATACCCAGAGGTACTTCAATCTACTGTACTCTGATGTGGGAAAGTACCCTGTCCCTGAAAACACCAAATCCATCCACCTGTAGCTGCCTTGAGAAAGGTCCTAGTCTCATCCACCTGTCTTGAGAAAGGTCCTAGTCTCATCCACAGGTCCTAGTCTCATCCACCTGTCTTGAGAAAGGTCTTAGTCTCATCCACGTGTCTTGAGAAAGGTCTTAGTCTCATCCACCTGTCTTGAGAAAGGTCTTAGTCTTATCCACCTGTCTTGAGAAAGGTCCTAGTCTCATCCACCTGTCTTGAGAAAGGTCCTAGTCTCATCCACCTGTCTTGAGAAAGGTCTTAGTCTCATCCACCTGTCTTGAGAAAGGTCCTAGTCTCATCCACCTGTCTTGAGAAAGGTCTTAGTCTCATCCACCTGTCTTGAGAAAGGTCCTAGTCTCATCCACCTGTCTTGAGAAAGGTCCTAGTCTCATCCACCTGTCTTGAGAAATGTCCTAGTCTCATCCACGTGTCTTGAGAAAGGTCCTAGTCTTTGACTTTTCTGTGTATGTATCCT
This sequence comes from Coregonus suidteri, assembly GCA_036851935.1. NCBI lineage: Eukaryota > Metazoa > Chordata > Actinopteri > Salmoniformes > Salmonidae > Coregonus > Coregonus suidteri. The sequence goes on from CM072218.1 coordinate 4,224,491, forward strand.
CAACAATTTTGCTATATGTATCTGTTGTGCCCGGTGTAAAATTGTATTTATTTTTAATTGTCAAATCAAATCATGGAGAAGAGAAAACCAGCGGTGCGGTGTGGCAGGTTGGCATTCCTCACTCTGGTTAATGGCAGCAGCTGTCATGGAGGCTGAGCAGCCTGGGCACCAAGAGCTGTCTGGGTAATGCAGTCCAAATGCCAACCCTGATCCTATCTCAAGCCTGTCACATTACAAGAACCCACGGCTCCAAGCCCACAGCCCACCGGCTAATCCCAAGACTCCTCCCTTCCTGACTGGCTAGCAGCAAATAGATCTGAGGCGTTTTATCCAATCAGTGGGAAGGACGGATGGAAAGAAACTCTCCCTCTTCTTCCTCTTCCTAATCTATCTGACGTTGTTAAACGTTGTTGTGTTTGTGACATTATCAAATCTACACCTGCAAACAAGCTGTCTGGGTAATGGGGTAATGCAGTCCAAATGCCAACCCTGATCCTATCTCAAGCCTGTCACATTACAAGAACCCACAGCCTACCTGTTCCTCAGCTATTATTACTTCCAGCTAGCTAGATCCACCCAGTGTCTTTCCTCAGCTATTGTTACTTCCAGCTAGCTAGATCCACCCAGTGTCTTTCCTCAGCTATTGTTACTTCCAGCTAGCTAGATCCACCCAGTGTCTTACCTCAGCTATTGTTACTTCCAGTTAGCTAGATCCACCCAGTGTCTTACCTCAGCTGTTGTTACTTCCAGTTAGCTAGATCCACCCAGTGTCTTACCTCAGCTGTTGTTACTTCCAGTTAGCTAGATCCACCCAGTGTCTTACCTCACATCCATGGGAAGGACTTTGTTTCTGTTCTGCTTCTTCTTCTTCCTAATCTATGTGATGTCAGTGACCCCTGAAGACACAGGTGGAAATGTAGCATGCTTAATCATTAGCTTTTAGCATTATTTATTTAGAGAGATGGTATGTCTGGAAGTGTTAAGTGTGTTGTGAAAAAATGTATGCACTCACTAACTGTAAGTCGCTCTGGATAAGAGTGTCTGCTGAATGACTAAAATTTAAAATGTCATTACAGTTCTGTTGTGTTTCTGACATTCTCAAATCTACACCTGCACTGGCAAATAAGCTGTCTAAAGGATTTTGTGAATCAATGGGGGTATGCCTACCTGCTTGCCTGCCTGCCTGCCTGTCTTCCTGCCTGCCTGCCTGCCTGTCTTCCTACCTGCCTGCCTGCCTGCCTGTCTTCCTACCTGCCTGCTTGCCTGCCTACCTACCTACAGTGGCTTGCGAAAGTTTTCAACCCCTTTGCATTTTTCCTATTTTGTTGCCTTACAACCTGGAATTCAAATGGATTTTTGGGGGGTTTGTATCATTTGATTTACACAACATGCCTACCACTTTGAAGATCCAAAATATTTGTTATTGTGAAACAAACAAGAAATAAAACAAAAAAAAAAGAACTTGAGCGTGCATAACTATTCACCCCCCCCCCCCCAACGTCAATACTTTGTAGAGCCACCTTTTGCAGCAATTACAGCTGCAAGTCTCTTGGGGTATGTCTCTATAAGCTTGGCACATCTAGCCACTGGGATTTTTGCTCATTCTTCAAGGCAAAACTGCTCCAGCTCCTTCAAGTTGGATGGGTTCCGCTGGTATACAGCAATCTTTAAGTCATACCACAGATTCTCAATTGGATTGAGGTCTGCGCTTTGACTAGGCCATTCCAAGACATTTAAATGTTTCCCCTTAAACCACTCGAGTGTTGCTTTAGCAGTATACTTAGGGTCATTGTCCTGCTGGAAGGTGAACCTCCGTCCCAGTCTCAAATCTCTGGAAGACTGAAACAGGTTTCCCTCAAGAATTTCCCTGTATTTAGTGCCATCCATCTTTCCTTCAATTCTGACCAGTTTCCCAGTCCCTGCCGATGGTGTTCTCGGGGTGATGAGAGGTGTTGGGTTTGCGCCAGACATAGTGTTTTATAACCCAACCCTGATCTGTACTTCTCCACAACTTTGTCCCTGACCTGTTTGGAGAGCTCCTTGGTCTTCATGGTGCCGCTTGCTTGGTGGTGCCCCTTGCTTAGTGGTGTTGCAGACTCTGGGGCCTTTCAGAACAGGTGTGTATATATACTGAGATCATGTGACAGATCATGTGACACTGAGATTGCACACAGGTGGACTTTATTGAACTAATTATGTGACTTCTGAAGGTAATTGGTTGCACCAGATCTTATTTGGGGGCTTCATAGCAAAGGGGGTGAATACATATGCACGCACCACTTTTCCATTATTCATTTTTTCTAATTGTTTTAAACAAGTTATTTTTTTCATTTCACTTCACCAATTTGGACTATTTTGTGTATGTCCATTACATGAAATCCAAATAAAAATCCATTTAAATTAATTAATTAAAATCCTGCATGTGTAGCCCTTTAAGGGAGGATATTATTTCAGGTTGCGGCCCTCGAAGGTTTTCAACCCACCTTCTGACCAATACAATTTCTACATCTGTTGCTGATAAATGAGGGAGCTGAGGGTTGTGTCATTGTGGTACAAACAGACACACATTGAGTAGTGTCATTGTGGTACAAACACACACACACATTGAGTAGTGTCATTGTGGTACAAACACACACACATTGAGTAGTGTCATTGTGGTACAAACACACACACATTGAGTCGTGTCATTGTGGTACAAACACACACACATTGAGTCGTGTCATTGTGGTACAAACACACACACACATTGAGTAGTGTCATTGTGGTCCAACGGGGGGCAGACTGTCTCGTCTGGCCAGCTGCTCTCCTCACCATGCTGTCTGTGTGGATGGAGGGGTTGAAAATGAAACATTACAGAGCCTCTGTCATCTATCTACACACACAGACACAAATGTGCACACACATACACACACAGACACACACACACACACACACGCATACACACAGACACACACGTTAGACCCTCTCCCATCTGTCTATTCTACTGCTAGAACCAGCCACTGAACTGCATCCATCCCTGAGCTAGAACCAGCCACTGAACTGCATCCATCCCTGAGCTAGAACCAGCCACTGAACTGCATCCATCCCTGAGCTAGAACCAGCCACTGAACTGCATCCATCCCTGAGCTAGAACCAGCCACTGAACTGCATCCATCCCTGAGCTAGGCAGATAAAACCAGGAAGATGACTGACGGCCCAAACAATAGATGCTACTGTAGCAAAGAATGATTTGTATTTTCTTACTGAAATATCTGATTGATTATTATGTGTGGTCTGTAAATACAGTTTTTTTGGATTGCTTACACACTAAAATTAAAAGTAGTACACTATTAGCAAAACCTTACACTCAAGAAGCAAAACATCAGCCCATATTTGCACAACTATAAGCACATTGTCAACCTTACACTTGTTGCAAAAACTCTACACACAGTGATTTGCAAAACACTAAACACACTTAACATACATTACACACAAAAATCTATCATGAAGTCACGTCCTTGCAATACCAAAGCACTGACTGTCAAATTACCACACCGTCCAACCAATTGGTTCAACACAGTCATCAGGTGTGCAAACACTCGTTTGCTTAATTGTAGACACACCAATCAGGTGTATAAGCACTATAAAAAGCAGCAGGTGAGTTCATCGGTCTTCAAGCACAATGGAAAGAGTCAGAGAAAGAGTAAGACGAGGAGGAGGAGGAGGAGGACGACGAGGAGAACGAGGAGGAGGACGAGGAGAACGAGGAGGACGAGGAGGACGAGGAGGACGAGGAGAACGAGGAGGAGGACGAGGAGAACGAGGAGAACGAGGAGGAGGACGAGGAGAACGAGGAGGACGAGGAGGAGAACGAGGAGGAGGAGGAGGAGGAGGAGGAGGAGGAAGGGGAGGAAGAGGAAGAGGAAGAGGAAGACAAGAAGGTGCTCAAAGAGGACCGAATCTGACAAATGAGATCCGCGCAACACTGGTTGACCACATTGTCAACCACGGCCTGACGCTGAGGGAGGCTGGACTGCGAGTACAGCCAAATCTAAGCCGATATACAGTGGCAAGTGTGATGAGAACATTTCGACTGGAAAATAGGTATTGTAAAAATATAATCATATCAAAAACATCTGCACGGTTTCAGTAACTGCTTACAGTACTATATTCTATGCACTATCAGCACTTCTGTTACCTTTTCCTGTGAAATTACTGTACTATTGTATACTGTTTTTTTTTCTACATAGGATTGAGGGTCAGGGACGACAAGGGGGAAGGCCTCCTATGTTCACAGAACAGCAAGAGAGGGAGATAGTAAACATGGTTTTGGCCAACAATGCTATAACACTCAAGCAGCTCCAAGCTAACATTGTCAATAACCACGCCATTTTCAACGATATCCATCAGGTCTCAACATCAACACTGGCACGCATCCTAAAAAAAAAAACATATTCAAATGAAGCAAATTTATCGAGTGCCTTTCGAGCGCAATTCCGAAAGGGTGAAACGACTGCGGCATGATTATGCAGAGGTATGTATTCACTTTAGCAGTGTGATCTTGCATACTGTCTCATAATCTTTTACTGTACTGTAATATGTATACTAGATCTACACTGAACTACACAATTTTGCCTGACACTGTTTTTCAGAGAGTTTTACGAATGGATGGAGAGGAGATCCAGCATGAGTTCATTTACGTAGATGAGGCTGGGTTCAACCTGACGAGAACACGAAGGAGGGGAAGAAACATCATTGGCCACAGGGCTATAGTCAATGTCCCAGGGCAACGTGGGGGTAATATAACACTCTGTGCAGCCATTACACAGAATGGGGTCCTCCACCGCCATGCCCATATGGGCCCTTACAAACACAGCACTCATACTTACATTCTTGGACCAATTGCACAACATAACAGCAGCAAATCAAATCGATCATATGCAATACATTGTTGTCTGGGACAATGTGTCTTTCCACCGCTCTGCTCTGGTTCAGAACTGGTTTCAGCAACATCCACATTTCACCGTCCTATATCTTCCACCATACTCTCCATTCCTCAACCCTATAGAAGAGTTTTTCTCGGCATGGCGGTGGAAGGTATATGATCTCCGTCTCCAGGCTGAGGTACCCCTCATCCAAGCCATGGAGGAGCCTGTGACCAGATGGAGGTAGCAGCAATGCAAGGATGGATTCGTCATTCAAGACGTTTCTTTCCAAGGTGTCTTGCTAATGACAACATTGCCTGCGATGTTGATGAAATTCTCTGGCCAGATCCAGCTAGGCGAAGAGACAATGTCTAGTTATTTTTTTTTTAAAAATTTGAACTTACAATACGTAAAGTGACGTTTGGTTACAGTATTATGAATCTCCATGTCAACATTTTGGGCGTGTTGAGAAATAAATGAGTTTCTTCAGTCTGCAACATTGGTCTTGTGTAGTGTTTGGTGAATTTACATTATATTTGTACTTTGTTGAGAGTAGCCTACTCTAATCATAGGGAAGTAGAAGTGCTAAAAGTGTTTTAGGTTTATCACAGCAGAGTGTAACTCGTGCAAACAGAGTATAGTAATGTGAAACGTGTGTGTTTCATATGGTAACAAAGTGTGGTTTTTTAAAAGAAGTGTATAGTTTTTACAAGAGTGTTTAATTTTGCAAAGGATCTGTAGTGTTTTGCTAATTGGGTGTGTGGTTGTGCTAATTGTGTGTAGTGTTTTGAAAACACGGGCCCTGTTTTGAAAATCGTGCTTAAACAATCAAAAAAAACTGTAAGACTCTAGGTGAAAACCTCAAGTCCACAGTGACTTTAAAATGTTCAGGGGTTTATATTGTGGTAACCGGTAACTGACAGCTACAGTGATAATATCAGATGCCAATGCAGATCAAGATAACCAACTGTCTTGAGCGTGGGAAGGATGTAGCTGCTGGGTTATTTTGCTGCATCAGTTCCTGAGTGCCCAGTGT
>CM072218.1:4232930-4272930 GCA_036851935.1 Coregonus suidteri
AGCTCCGTCACCATGGAGAGAGAGAAACAGCAATGTACTACTGAGGTACAGCTCCGTCACCATGGAGAGAGAAACAGCAATGTACTACTGAGGTACAGCTCCGTCACCATGGAGAGAGAAACAGCAATGTACTCCTGAGGTACAGCTCCGTCACCATGGAGAGAGAAACAGCAATGTACTCCTGAGGTACAGCTCCGTCACCATGGAGAGAGAGAAACATCAATGTACTCCTGAGGTACAGCTCCGTCACCATGGAGAGAGAAACAGCAATGTACTCCTGTGGTACAGCTCCGTCACCATGGAGAGAGAGAAACAGCAATGTACTACCGTGGTACAGCTCCGTCACCATGGAGAGAGAAACAGCAATGTACTACTGAGGTACAGCTCCGTCACCATGGAGAGAGAAACAGCAATGTACTACTGAGGTACAGCTCCGTCACCATGGAGAGAGAAACAGCAATGTACTACCGTGGTACAGCTCCGTCACCATGGAGAGAGAGAAACAGCAATGTACTACCGAGGTACAGCTCCGTCACCATGGAGAGAGAGAAACAGCAATGTACTACCGAGGTACAGCTCCGTCACCATGGAGAGAGAGAAACAGCAATGTACTACCGAGGTACAGCTCCGTCACCATGGAGAGAGAGAAACAGCAATGTACTCCTGAGGTACAGCTCCGTCACCATGGAGAGAGAGAAACAGCAATGTACTACCGAGGTACAGCTCCGTCACCATGGAGAGAGAGAAACAGTAATGTCAGCAGTACTGTGAAGGACAGTCCTGCTCCAGATCTCAGGGGAACAACTTTACTATTAGGAATCTGGGGCAAAGCGGTGTAAAACGATACATAAAAACCCATCCTATTTTAACTGGCAGCTGAGCTGAGAGCGCATACAGCCACACATACGGCACCAGAGGAGACTGCTGACTGCTGACAAGGTACGGGTGTACGAGAAAAACATTGAACAGCGAATATCATTGCACTCCACTATAAGAGAGTAAATTAGGCAGTTCATCTGGCAAGTGTCCAATCAGTTCATAGTCTCACATACCGAATACTGTCTCTCAAAACTCAGAACTCACTCTATCACTCCACTCTATTGGTTTCTGACAGATTGAGGTGGAGATTCCATTGTCATTTGATTTACATGTCAGGTGGTGTACTGATCATAGCTCAGAGTGGGTACCAGGTGGTGTAGTGATCATAGCTCAGAGTGGGTACCAGGTGGTGTAGTGATCATAGCTCAGAGTGGGATTCAGGTGGTGTAGTGATCATAGCTCAGAGTGGGTACCAGGTGGTGTAGTGATCATAGCTCAGAGTGGGTACCAGGTGGTGTAGTGATCATAGCTCAGAGTGGGTACCAGGTGGTGTAGTGATCATAGCTCAGAGTGGGTACCAGGTGGTGTAGTGATCATAGCTCAGAGTGGGAGTCAGGTGGTGTAGTGATCATAGCTCAGAGTGGGAGTCAGGTGGTGTAGTGATCATAGCTCAGAGTGGGTACCAGGTGGTGTAGTGATCATAGCTCAGAGTGGGAGTCAGGTGGTGTAGTGATCATAGGTCAGAGTGGGTACCAGGTGATGTAGTGATCATAACTCAGAGTGGGTACCAGGTGGTGTAGTGATCATAGCTCAGAGTGGGAGTCAGGTGGTGTAGTGATCATAGCTCAGAGTGGGTACCAGGTGATGTAGTGATCATAGCTCAGAGTGGGTACCAGGTGGTGTAGTGATCATAGCTCAGAGTGGGAGTCAGGTGGTGTAGTGATCATAGCTCAGAGTGGGTACCAGGTGGTGTAGTGATCATAGCTCAGAGTGGGTACCAGGTGGTGTAGTGATCATAGCTCAGAGTGGGTAGTCAGGTGGTGTAGTGATCATAGCACAGAGTGGGAGTCAGGTGGTGTAGTGATCATAGCTCAGAGTGGGTACCAGGTGGTGTAGTGATCATAGCTCAGAGTGGGTACCAGGTGGTGTAGTGATCATAGCTCAGAGTGGGAGGCAGGTGGTGTAGTGATCATAGCTCAGAGTGGGTACCAGGTGGTGTAGTGATCATAGCTCAGAGTGGGAGTCAGGTGGTGTAGTGATCATAGCTCAGAGTGGGTACCAGGTGGTGTAGTGATCATAGCTCAGAGTGGGTACCTGGTGGTGTAGTGATCATAGCTCAGAGTGGGTAGTCAGGTGGTGTAGTGATCATAGCTCAGAGTGGGAGTCAGGTGGTGTAGTGATCATAGCTCAGAGTGGGTACCAGGTGGTGTAGTGATCATAGCTCAGAGTGGGTACCAGGTGGTGTAGTGATCATAGCTCAGAGTGGGTACCTCTCCTATTCCCTTCCCAGTATAGGGAATTTGTATGGAACACTTCCATTTGAAGAACTAGCCTTTGATTAAGGAATCACTCTTTGGTTGCTAAGTTAGCTTGCCACTGGAGCTGTCACGGACGTTCTGTTCAGAGCTCTTTTACTGAAATCCACTCTTAGAAAAGAAGGCGCTACCTACAACCATTAAGGTTTCTTCAATTGTCCCCATAGGAGAACCCTCTGAAAAGAACACATGTTGGTTCCAAGTGGAACCCTTTCACTAACAGAAGGTTCTAAATGGATCACTTTAACCACAAAGGGTTCTACAGTGCATTCGGAAAGTATTCAGACCCCTTGACTGTTTCCACATTTTGTTAGGTTACAGCCTTATTAAAAAAAAAAAAAAAAAAAATTTTTTTCCCTCATTAATCTACACACAATACCCCATAATGACAAAGCAAAAAACGTTTTTTTGAAATTTTGTGCGAATTTATAAAAAATACAAACCTGATATTTCACATTTACATAAGGATTCAGACCCTTTACTCAGTATTTTGTTGAAGCACCTTTGGCAGCGATTACAGCATTGAGTCTTCTTGGGTATGATGCTACAAGCTTGGCACACCTGTATTTGGGGAGTTTCTCCCATTCTTGTCTGCAGATCCTCTCAAGCTCTGTCAGGTTGGATGGGGAGCATTGCTGCACAACTATTTTCAGGTCTCTCTAGAGATGTTCGGTCGGGTTCAAGTCCGGGCTCTGGCTGGGCCACTCAAGGACATTCAGAGACTTGTCCCGAAGCCACTCCTGCATTGTCTTAGCTGTGTGCTTAGGGTCGTTGTCCTGTTGGAAGTTGAACCTTCGCCCCAGTCTGAGGTCCTGAGTGCTCTGGAGCAGGTTTTCAACAAGGATCTCTCTCTACTTTTTTCCGTTCATCTTTGCCTCAACCCTGACTAGTCTCCCAGTCCCCACAGCTGAAAAACATCCCCATAGCATGATGCTGCCACAGCCATGTTTCACCGTAGGGATGGTGCCAGGTTTCCTCCAGACGTGATGCTTGGCATTCAGGCCAAAGAGTTCAATCTTGGTTTCATCAGACCAGAGAATCTTGTTTCTCATGGTCTGAGAGTCTTTAGGTGCCTTTTGGCAAACTCCAAGCGGGCTGTCATGTGCCTTTTACTGAGGAGTGGCTTCAGTCTGGCCACTCTACCATAAAGTCCTGATTGGTGGAGTGCTGCAGAGATGGTTGTCCTTCTGGAAGTTTCTCCCATCTCCACAGAGGAAATCTAGAGCTCTGTCAGAGTGACCATCACGTTCTTACTCAGTTTGGCCGGGCAGCCAGCTCTAGGAAGAGTCTTGGTGGTTCCAAACTTCTTCAATTTAAGAATGATGGAGGCCACTGTGTTCTTGGGGACCTTCAATGCTTCAATGCGGCAGACATTTTTTGATACCCTTCCCCAGATCTGTGCCTCGACACAATGCTGTTTCGGAGCTCTACGGACAATTCCTTCGACCTCATGGCTTGGTTTTTGCTCTGACATGTACTGTCAACTGTGGGACCTTATATAGACAGGTGTGTGCCTTTCCAAATCATGTCCAATCAATTGAATTTACCACAGGTGGAGTCCAAGTTGTAGAAACATCTCAAGGATGATCAATGGAAACACGATGCACCTGAGCTCAATTTCGAGTCTCATAGCAAAAGGGTCTGAATACTTATGTAAATAAGGTATTTTTTAAAATTATTTATACACTTGCAAAAATTTCTAAAAACCTGTTTTCGCTTTTTTATTATGGGGTTTTTATGTGTAGATTGCTGAGGGAAATGTTTTATTTAATCCATTTTAGAATAAGGGCTGTAATGTAACAAAATGTGGAAAAAGTCAAGGGGTCTGAATCCTTTCCTAAGGCACCGTACCTGGAACCAGAAAGGGTTCCTATGGGGACAAACGAAGAACACTTTTTTTCTAAGAGTGTAGAGATCTGACAGATATGGAACTTAAGGGAGAATAAAAGGATATGAGGGATACAGAGTATTCTGGCTAAAAGAAGACTTTAAAACAGCTGTCAGAGGAGCATTAAAGGGTCTCAGTCACCAGATCTCAACCCAACTGAACTTAGAGACAGCTTTGAGACAGCTTTGAGACAGCTTTGAGACCGCTTTGAGACCGCTTTGAGACCGCTTTGAGACAGCTTTGAGACAGCTTTGAGACAGCTTTGAGACAGCTTTGAGACAGCTTTGAGACAGCTTTGAGACAGCTTTGAGACAGCTTTGAGACAGCTTTGAGACAGCTTTGAGACAGCTTTGAGACAGCTTTGAGACCGCTTTGAGACAGCTTTGAGACCGCTTTGAGACCGCTTTGAGACAGCTTTGAGACAGCTTTGAGACAGCTTTGAGACAGCTTTGAGACAGCTTTGAGACAGCTTTGAGACAGCTTTGAGACAGCTTTGAGACAGCTTTGAGACAGCTTTGAGACAGCTTGGTGTCTTATAGACTCCTTAGAGAGACCGCTTTGAGACCGCTTTGAAGCTTTGAGACAGCTTTGAGACAGCTTTGAGACAGCTTTGAGACAGCTTTGAGACAGCTTTGAGACAGCTTTGAGACAGCTTTGAGACAGCTTTGAGACAGCTTTGAGACAGCTTTGAGACAGCTTTGAGACAGCTTTGAGACAGCTTAGAGACTGCTTTGGCCCAGCTTTGAGACACGTTTGAGACAGCTTTGAGACTGCTTGAGACAGCTTAGGGACGCTTTGAGACAGCTATTTGACAGACAGCTTTGAGACAGCTTTGAGACCAACGCCCTACTAAGACAGCTTATGAGACAGCTTACCTGTTCTGCTTTGAGACAGCTTTGAGACAAACTTTGAGACAGCTTTGAGACAGTTACCTGCTTCTGGACAGGTGGTGACAGCCCAACGCCCCACTAAGACACGCTTTGTTGACAGACAGCTGTGAGACTGGTTTGAGACAACGCTTACTAAGACAGCTTAGTTGACAGTTACCTGTTCTGACTGGTGGTGAGACCAACGCCCTTTAAGACAGCTTATGTTGACAGTTACCTGCTTCTGGACAGCTTTGAGACAACTTTGCCCCAGCTTAGAGACGCTTTGTTGACAGCTTTGTTCTGCTTTGTGGTGCCCAACGACCAAACTAAGAGACAGCTTTGAGACAGCTTTGAGACAGCTTTGAGACAGCTTGTTGACAGCTTAGAGACAGCTGTAGGGACCCAACTTTGAGACACGCTTTGTTGACAGTTACCTTTGAGACAGCTTTGAGACAGCTTTGAGCCCTTTGAGACAGTTTGAGTTGACAGTTACCTGTTTTGGACAGCTGGTGAGACCGCTTTGCCCAGCTTTGAGACCGCTTTGAGTTATTTGAGACAGCTTTGACCAGTTTTGAGACCGCTTTGGCCCACGCGCTTTGAGACCACTTTAGACAGCTTTGACAGTTTGACCTGCTTTGAGCAGGTGGTGAGACAGCTTTGAGACAGCTTTGAGACAGTTTGACAGTTAGAGACAGCTTAGGGACTGCTTTGAGCCAGCTTAGCCACAGCTTTGAGACAGCTTAGAGACAGCTTTGAGAAAGCTGGTGGTGGATACGCTTTGAGACAGCTTTGAGACAGTTATGAGACCGCAGTTGACCTGTTTAGAGACAGCTTTGAGACAGCTTAGAGACAGCTTTGAGGCAGTGAACCTGAGGCAGCTTGAGACAGCTTTGAGACAGCTTTGAGACACTTGGACTAAGACACGTTAGAGACAGCTTGGAGGCAGCTTTGAGACAGCTTTGACACAGCTTTGTTGACAGCTTAGAGACAGCTTTGAGCAGCTGGTGGACCAACGCCAAACTTCGAGACAGCTTCGAGACAGCTTCCTGTTCTGGCTGCTTCGCCCAACGCTTTGAGACTTGAGACACGCTTTGAGACAGCTTTGAGACTGCTTTGAGACAGCTTTGATACAACTTTGAACAGCTTAGAGACAGCTTAGAGACAGCTTAGAGACAGCTTACCTGTTCTGGCTGGTGAGACCGCTTTGCCACAGCTTTGACACGCTTTGTTGACAGCTTCGAGTTCAGCTTCGAGACAGCCCAACGACAGCTTTGAGACCGCTTTGAGACCGTTTTGAGACAGCTTCTGGCTGGTGGTGGCCCAACTTTGAGACAGCTAAGAGACAGCTTTGAGACAGCTTTGAGTTCAGCTTGGTGGTGGCTTTGAGACAGCCCTTGAGACAGCTTAGAGACAGCTTACCTGACAGCTTTGAGACGAATGGTGTCGTATACCTCCAATAGAGTTCCAGACACTTGTAGAATCTATGCCAAGGCCCATTGAAGCTGTTCTGGCTGGTGGTGGTCCAACGCCAAACTAAGACACGTTATGTTGACAGTTACCTGTTCTGGCTGGTGGTGGTCCAACGCCAAACTAAGACACGTTATGTTGACAGTTACCTGTTCTGGCTGGTGGTGGCCCAACGCCAAACTAAGACACGTTATGTTTGCAGTTACCTGTTCTGGCTGGTGGTGGCCCAACGCCAAACTAAGACACGTTATGTTGACAGTTACCTGTTCTGGCTGGTGGTGGCCCAACGCCAAACTAAGGCACGTTCTGTTGACAGTTACCTGTTCTGGCTGGTGGTGGCCCAACGCCAAACTAAGACACGTTATGTTGACAGTTACCTGTTCTGGCTGGTGGTGGCCCAACGCCAAACTAAGACACGTTATGTTGACAGTTACCTGTTCTGGCTGGTGGTGGCCCAACGCCCTACTAAGACACGTTATGTTGACAGTTACCTGTTCTGGCTGGTGGTGGCCCAACGCCCTACTAAGACACGTTATGTTGACAGTTACCTGTTCTGGCTGGTGGTGGCCCAACGCCCATTCTGGTGGGAAGCTGCTATAGACCACCAAGTGCTAACAGTCAGTATCTGGATAATATGTGTGAAATGCTTGATAATGTATGTGATATCAACAGAGAGGTATATTTTCAGGGTGATTTAAATATTGACTGGCTTTCATCAAGCTGACCATTTCAAGAAAAAGCTTCAAACTGTAACTAGTGCCTGCAACCTGGTTCAGGTTATCAGTCAACCTACCAGGGTAGTTACAAACAGCACAGGAATGAAATCATCAACATGTATTGATCACATCTTTACTAATGCTGCAGAAACATGCTTGAAAGCAATATTCAAATCCATTGGATGTAGTGATCACAATATAGTAGCCATATCTAGGAAAACCAAAGTTCCAAAGGCTGGGCCTAATATAGTGTATGAGGTCATACAATAAGTTTTGTAGTGATTCCTATGTTGTCGATGTAAAGATTATTTGTTGGTCCATAGTGTGTAATGAGGAGCAAACAGACGTTTTACTTGACACATTTATAAAATTGCTTATCCCAGTTACTAATAAGCATGCACCCATTAGGAAAATGACTGTAAAAACTGTTAAATCCCAGTGGATTGATGAGGAATTGAAAAATTTTGTGGTTGAGAGGGATGAAGCAAAAGGAATGGCAAATAAATCTGGCTGCACGACCTATTAGCTGCACCATCGAGAGCATCCTGACTGGTTGCATCATCGCCTGGTATGGCAACTGCTCGGCCTCCGATCGCAAGGCACTACAGAGGGTAGTGCGTACGGCCCAGTACATCACTGGGGCCAAGCTTCCTGCCATCCAGGACCTCTATACCAGGCGGTGTCAGAGGAAGGCCCTAAAAATTGTCAAAGACTCAAGCCACCCTAGTCATAGACTGTTCTCTCTGCTACCACACAGCAAGCGGTACCGGAGCGCAAAGTCTAGGTCCAAAAGGCTTCTTAACAGCTTCTTACCCCCAAGCCATAATACTCCTGAACAGCTAATCATGGCTACCTGGACAATTTACAAGGTCTACACCTGTTGTATTCGGCTTATGTGGCAAATACAATTTTAAAATATAAAATATATAAAAAGAGATAATGTGACTAAACTAAAGAAAAAGAAGAAGAAACTACACTATGAACCAAAGATAAATTACAAAAAGAATGATAGTAAAAAGCTTTGGAGCACCTTTGATGACATTTTGGGCAAAAAGGCAAACTCAGCTCCATCATTCATTGAATCAGATGGCTCATTCATCACAAAACCGACTGTAATTGCCAACTAATTTATTGATGTTTTCATTGGCAAGATTAGCAAATTTAGGCATAAGATGCCAGCAACAAATGCTGACACTACACATCCAAGTATATCTGACCAAATTATGAAAGACAAGCATTGTAATTTTGAATTCCGTAAAGTGAGTGTGGAAGAGATGAAAAAAGTATTGTTGTCAACAATGACAAGCCACCGGGGTCTGACAACTTGAATGGAAAATTACTGAGGATAATATAGCGGACGATATTGCCACTCCTATTTGCCATATCTTCAATTTAAGCCTGCTAGAAAGTGTGTGACCTCAGGCCTGGAGGGAAGTAAAAGTCATTCCACTACCTAAGAATAGTAAAGCCTCCTTTACTGGCTCAAATAGCCCTTGGTAAAGTTTTGGAAAAAATGGTGTTTGACCAGATACAATGCTATTAGAGTAAACAAATTGGCAACAGACTTTCAGCACGCTTATAAGGAAGGACATTCAACAAGCACAGCACTTACACAAATGACTGATGATTGGCTGAGAGAAATTGATGATAAACAGATTGTGGGGGCTGTTTTGTTAGACTTCAGTGTGGCTTTTGACATTATCGATCATAGTCTGCTGCTGGAAAAACGTATGTGTTATGGCTTTACACCCCCTGCTGTGGATAAAGGGTTACCTGTCTAACAGAACACAGAGGGTGTTCTTTAATGGAAGCCTCTCCAACATAATCCAGGTAGAATCAGGAATTCCCCAGGGAAGCTGTCTAGGCCCCTTACGTTTTTCAATCTTTACTAACGACATGCCACTGGCTTTGAGTAAAGCCAGTGTGTGTATGTATGCGGATGACTCAACACTATACACTTCAGCTACTACAGCGACTGAAATGACTGCAACACTTGACAAAGAGCTTAGTTTCAGAATGGTTGGCAAGGAATAAATGAGTCCTAAATATTTCAAAAACTAAAAGCAGTATATTTGGGACAAATCATTCATTAAAATCCTAAACCTCAACTAAATATTGTAATAAATAATGTGGATATTGAGCATGTTGAGGTGACTAAACTGCTTGGTGTACCCCTGAATTGTAAACTGTCATGGTCAAAACTTATTGATTCAACAGTAGCTAAGATGGGGAGAAGTCTGTCCATAATAAAGCGCTGCTCTGCCTTCTTAACAACACTATCAACAAGGCAGGTCCTACAGGCTCTAGTTTTGTCGCACCTGGACTACTGTTCAGTCGTGTGGTCAGGTGCCACAAAGAGGGACTTAAGAAAATTGCAATTGGCTCCGAACAGGGCAGCACGGCTGGCCCTTGGATGTACACAGAGAGCTAACATTATTAATATGCATGTCAATCTCTCCTGGCTCAAAGTGGAGGAGAGATTGACTTCATCACTACTTGTATTTGTGAGAGGTATTGACATGTTGAACACACCGAGCTGGCTGTTTTAAATGACTAGTACACAGCTCAGACACTAATTTCCCAGATTGAGGATATAAGTGCAGGGAAATCGATAGTGGCTATACCCCAGTCTGTCTTGGTCTGAGATAGTAATTACCATCCAGACCAGAGATCGCCTGGGGCCTATTATAAAATATTACTTAAGAAGAGAATTTAGAATGTTCGTAGGGTACTAGGGGGTAACCCCCCCCCCCCCCCCCCCCCCTTAGAACAATGTAATTGCTGACACAACAAAGCAATGTTTTGGGGAAAAAATGGTATAAGCCATCCATCCTCAACAGCTCCCCCTGTAGGCCAACATGATGTTCTGCAGAATGAACGAGTCGTGCGTTCCACCTGGTCACCTGGCAACCACATTCAGCGGTGTCTTTGGCGCATCACTTAACCTATCACCTGCACATTAAGAGCGGAAGCCTTTTCTGTTCACGTAGTTGAAACCGTTTTGGGACACAAACATAGGCGCAGACACATGCACACACACACTATAACATACACACTATACACACACGTACACATGCCTTGGCAGCAGCTAATAGCTAACAGCTAATAGGTAATATAGCTAATAATATAGCTTGGTGAAATCCATAATAAATACATTTACATTTTAGCAGACGCGCTTATCCAGAGCGACTTACAGTTAAGTGAGTGCATACATATTCGTACTGGTCCCCTGTGGGAATCGAACCCACAACCCTGGCGTTGCAAAGCGCCATGCCCTACCAACTGAGCTACAGGGGACTACTTCTAAATACCTAGTTTAGAAATGCAAACACATGGGTTTTTGGTAATGGGCACTTTTCAGCGGGAGCTTGCCCAGCGGCATCTCACAGCCCTCGATGAGCAAGTTTGTTTTGGATGCAATCATCAGCAAAACGAACAGTATAATACAATTTCCATATACCATCGCACAACAGGTTGACATCAAGAGGGGTTTCTTTGCCATCGATGGGTTCCCAAATATGAACGGAGCAACAGACGGCCCCCACATTGCCATAAAAGCACCGTCCCAAAACGGTTTCAACTACGTGAACAGAAAAGGCTTCCGCTCTTAATGTGCAGGTGATAGGTTAAGTGATGCGCCAAAGACACCGCTGAATGTGGTTGCCAGGTGACCAGGTGGAACGCACGACTCGTTCATTCTGCAGAACATCATGTTGGCCTACAGGGGGAGCTGTTGAGGATGGATGGCTTATACAATTTTTTCCCAAAACATTGCTTTGTTGTGTCAGCAATTACATTGTTCTTAGGGGGGGGGCTAGTTACCCCCTGGTACCCTACGAACATTCTACATTCTGTTCTTAAGTAATATTTTATAATAGGCCCCAGGCAATCTCTGGTCTGGATGGTAATTACTATCTCAGACCAAGACAGACTGGGGTATAGCCACTATCGATTTTCCCTGCACTTATATCCTGAATCTGGGAAATTAATGTTGACATACCTCATTAGTAATTCATCTGGCAGATGACGAACTAGATAATATAGCTGATTCATGTTGCCTCTTTCTGTAATGAGTGCAGAGGCCTTTTAACCTTGGTCCTCTGGAGCTCAGTTGGTATGGCAACGCCAGGATAGTGGATTTGATTCTCGCTGGGGCAACCCATATTTTTAAAAAAAATTATGCACACATGACTGTAAGTTGCTTAGGATAGAAGCATCTGCGAAATGGCATAGATACATATACAGTGAGGGAAAAAAGTATTTGATCCCCTGCTGATTTTGTACGTTTGCCCACTGACAAAAACATGATCAGTCTATAATTTTTATGGTAGGTTTATTTGAACAGTGAGAGACAGAATAACAACAAAAAAATCCAGAAAAACGCATGTCAAAAATGTTATAAATTGATTTGCATTTTAATTTTAAATCTCATAAGATTTCAGTTTGTCTTGGATGCATATTTTATGTGGTTGAAATACTATCAGCTTTTATGATACTGATAAAGATAGATACAATTTTTTTGCGACTTTTTCTAA
Source organism: Coregonus suidteri (assembly GCA_036851935.1). Lineage (NCBI taxonomy): Eukaryota > Metazoa > Chordata > Actinopteri > Salmoniformes > Salmonidae > Coregonus > Coregonus suidteri. Next base: position 4,244,760 of record CM072218.1, read on the forward strand.
TCATAGTTGCACACCTCATGTAGCCTAGCCCATAGGCCTACAGTGAGGGAAAAAAGTATTTGATCCCCCGCTGATTTTGTACGTTTGCCCACTGACAAAGAAATGATCAGTCTATAATTTTTATGGTAGGTTTATTTGAACAGTGTGAGACAGAATAACAACAAAAAAATCCAGAAAAACGCATGTCAGAAATGTTATCAATGGATTTGCATTTTAATGAGGGAAATAAGTATTTGACCCCCTCTCAATCAGAAAGATTTCTGGCTCCCAGGTGTCTTTTATACAGGTAACGAGCTGAGATTAGGAGCACACTCTTAAAGGGAGTTACCTGTATAAAAGATACCTGTCCACAGAAGCGATCAATCAATCAGATTCCAAACTCTCCACCATGGCCAAGACCAAAGAGCTCTCCAAGGATGTCAGGGACAAGATTGTAGACCTACACAAGGCTGGAATGGGCTGCAAGACGATCGCCAAGCAGCTTGGTGAGAAGGTGACAACAGTTGGTGCGATTATTTGCAAATGGAAGAAACACAAAATAACTGTCAATCTCCCTTGGCCTGGGGCTCCATGCAAGATCTCACCTCGTGGAGTTGCAATGATCATGAGAACGGTGAGGAATCAGCCCAGAACTACATGGGAGGATCTTGTCAATGATCTCAAGGCAGCTGGGACCATAGTCACCAAGAAAACAATTGGTAACACACTACGCTGTGAAGGACTGAAATCCTGCAGCACCCGCAAGGTCGACCTGCTCAAGAAAGCACATATACAGGGCCATCTGAAGTGTGCCAATGAACATCTGAATAATTCAGAGGAGAACTGGGTGAAAGTGTTGTGGTCAGATGAGACCAAAATGGAGCTCTTTGGCTCAACTCAACTCGCCGTGTTTGGAGGAGGAGGAATGCTGCCTATGACCCCAAGAACACCATCCCCACCGTCAAACATGGAGGTGGAAACATTATGCTTTGGGGGTGTTTTTCTGCTAAGGGGACAGGACAACTTCACCGCATCAAAGGGATGATGGACGGGGCCATGGACCGTCAAATCTTGGGTGAGAACCTCCTTCCCTCAGCCTGGGCCTTGAAAATTGGTCGTGGATGGTTATTCCAGCATGACAATGACCCAAAACACACGGCCAAGGCAACAAAGGAGTGGCTCAAGAAGAAGCACATTAAGGTCCTGGAGTGGCCTAGCCAGTCTCCAGACCTTAATCCCATAGAAAATCTGTGGAGGGAGCTGAAGGTTCGAGTTGCCAAACGTCAGCCCCGAAACCTTAATGACTTGGAGAAGATCTGCAAATAGGAGTGGGACAAAATCCCTCCTGAGATGTATGCAAACCTGGTGGCCAACTCCAAGAAACGTCTGACCTCTGTGATTGCCAACAAGGGTTTTGCCACCAAGTACTAAGTAATGTTTTACAGAGGGGTCAAATACTTATTTCCCTCATTAAAATGCAAATCAATTTATAACAATTTTGACATGCGTTTTTCTGGATTTTTGTGTTGTTATTCTGTGTCTCACTGTTCAAATAAACCTACCATTAAAATTATAGACTGATCATGTCTTTGTCAGTGGGCAAACATACAAAATCAGCAGGGGATCAAATACTTTTTTCCCTCACTCTATATGTTTTAATAAGGTTTGTATCACAACTAAAGTGGCCAAATAACTTCTTAAAATTAAGCACATTCATCCGCTTTACAATGGGTGTAGAGCCTAACTGGCATACATAAGCACTGTGTGAGTTTCAAGTTTGGGGAAGATAATTTACCATAAAAATGCACCTTTGTAATAAAAGCACCACATGCATAACTGCATTTGCGGTCACTTTTGAGAATGGTGTTTTCCGCTAATGGAATATTCGCGCTTATAATGAGAAGAAATAGTCTAATAGTTTATCAACATTTTAAGCTAAACGTTCTGATCTGTTGCGTCAGCCACATTGCGTAAAAAATGTTTTTTGATGCTAGTGGTTGTATTAATTTGGGATCTGTTGCATCCTGCAACTGTCCCAGACTATGTTTGGAATATTTATTTCTCTCACAGAATAGAACAGGTCGACCTTTGTACTATGGGGGATAGTAGATTGACATAGGCTAGTGCTTCTGCTGTTCGTTAGGCCGACTCATCTTGTTGGCTGACGAAAAGTAAATGTGGACAGTTCTTCCAATATCTTCAATATGCGCCTCGGAATTGGATAAGGACGCGCGCAGTTGAGTCCCCGATGTGTCTGTCTTCATTTGTAGCCTGTGAGAAAAGACCTGATCATTTGACGGAGAGCCATGCGAGTGAGAGGTGCTTAGGCACGCAGCCGGGAGAAGGGAATAATTATTATTATATTCAGCCCAAGGGCACAAAGGCCACTGGCCGCAAAAGGCATGGATTTGTTTAGGGGGTATTAGGGCCACATAAAGGGGATGCTGATGAAGTGTGTGCAGCCTGCGCAAAAAACAAAGCAGAGCTCATGCCTTTCATGCAACTTTTTTCAAATCATCATTAGCCGCATCATGCAGCCTTAGAATGTATTAAAAATCTAAACATATAGCCCAACGTTTGTAGAACAACTAAAGTTACATTAATAACTCTAAATTAAGCATATAGGAGGACCTGTTTCTTTGTTGACGTCTCAACACAGAATAGCTGCATGTGCACCCTCCCTCAAATCTTCTGGAGAAAATATCCTTTCTATTTTATTCAGCTATGTTCAATTGTATTCTTCATACTATAAAATAATGCCATGGAATTCTAAGTAAATCTTGTCTGCTAAATGAACTAGTGTAGCCCACAGCCATATGGCATAGCCAGATCAGGACCTAACATAAGGACAACTCAGAGGATGCTATTCTGTTCTTCTGAAATAGACTACATTTTCTTCATATCATGTTTCTTTAGACCTGTCTAAAATAAATAATGGATTTATTGTGATGGTGTAGGCTATTTAACATGGATCTATTAGACTTTTTAAAAGGTAGATGTTCCAAAGGTCTGCATCAGTGGCTTGTAGGCTATGCGTGGAAGACAGGAGATGCTAAATGTGTTTATGTTAATTAACGGTCAATTACCGTGAGATCGGCAGTTATTTGACAATCATCGGCTGACGAAACTTCATGACCGCTACAGCTCTAGTGTGGGACCTGGGTGTGTTCAGGGGTGGGCCGGTGACTATCCTCAGACTCGCTCAGGGTCGGGGAGTCGTCACCAAGAGAAAGCTTCTCCTGCCGTGCTCTTGGGTTTCTCTCTCTCTGAGAGAGGAAACACTTGAGACCACACACAGTTCAGGGGGAATGTCAATTCCTCTCAAAGCTCATTGGAGGGTCTGAAGGAGAGACCTTAAATCCTCTCCTCTAATGAGCTTTGAGAGGGAGGTGAGGAATTGGGAGGAAACAAGGATGTAGGAAGGATGAGTCACTAGAATGTTTTCAGACATGTCCTGAATGTCCTTTAGCCTTCTACACTACATGATGGAGGAGATGAGAGGAAATGGAACACTTGACTCCAGACAGTCCAGAGGCTGAGGCTTCACACAAGTGACTGTCCTTCTGCCTTCTATGGTGGAAGAGGAGAGGAGAGGAGCAGGAGAGGAGAGGAGAGGAGAGGAGAGGAGAGGGAGAGGAGAGGAGAGGAGAGGAGAGGAGAGGAGAGGAGAGAGGAGGAGAGGAGAGGAGAGGAGAGGAGAGGAGAGGAGAGGAGAGGAGAGGAGAGGGAGGAGAGAGAGAGGAGAGGAGAGGAGGAGAGAGAGGAGAGAGAGGAGGAGAGAGAGGAGAGAGAGAGGGGGAAGAGGAGAGGTCTCTGGGGCAGGAGGATAGAGGGAGAGGAGCCTGAACAATCCAGACTAGACAGTCTTGGAACAAGAGGGCTGACGCTCCAGGGAGAGATTCATCTGGTAGAGGTGGGACTCTGTGACAGGTAAGGGGATTGCTCTGAGCCACACTGAGAGAGAGCAATGTCCTGCTGAGGACCCTGTGACACACACACACTGACACACACACACACACACACCGACACACACACACACACGCTGACACACACACACGCTGACACACACACACGCTGACACACACAGGAGGGGGGAGGAGGAGGAAATGTTACATGTACACAGACGGATGTACACTGGTCTCTAGGGGGATGTACACTGGTCTCTAGGGGGATGTACACTGGTCTCTGGAGGGATGTACACTGGTCTCTGGGGGGATGTACACTGGTCTCTGGGGGATGTACACTGGTCTCTGGGGGGATGTACACTGGTCTCTGGGGGGATGTACACAGACGGATGGTCTCTGGGGGATGTACACTGGTCTCTGGGGGGATGTACACTGGTCTCTGGGGGGATGTACACTGGTCTCTGGGGGGATGTACACTGGTCTCTGGAGGGATGTACACTGGTCTCTGGGGGGATGTACACTGGTCTCTGGGGGGATGTACACTGGTCTCTGGAGGGATGTACACTGGTCTCTGGAGGGATGTACACTGGTCTCTGGGGGGATGGTCTCTGGGGGGATGTACACTGGTCTCTGGGCAATATGCATTATTGTCATGGGCCCATGCACTGCATGTTTTATCAACACACTCAGACACCATCGATTGTAGAGACTTAATGCAAAAGTTCCATTCATTTGAGCTATGACAGAGGCCCAACGATTCCCATTGGTTTATCTGTGGCGAGAGGATAAATGAATAGCTTACCCACGCCGGGGAGCGCAACAGTCATAATTCTCAAGCTGGCACCGTATGCCCAGTCTGAATGTATAGATATAAATCAGAGCCTTATAAAGCATTGCTATGTTACAGTCTCCAACTAAACCTACTCTTGGAGCCTTACAGAGCATTGCCCAACTAAACTTTAATTCAAGCTTGAGGAAGAGAGAGATCAGCTCACTGAATCCTTTGTACTGTAAAGTGTAAGTCCACAGATGCCAGAGAAGCGATTGTCCGCACGGAGAATTCCAAAAGTATGACAGTCAATGGTCCAATGTTCTAGAACACTGTTATCCATGTCCTTCCATTTTCTGGACTCTGATAGACGCTTTAGTAACACAAGCCGTTTGGTTCATTGAAGAGATTTGCATAAAAATAGAGAGGGGGGAGAGAGGGGGAGTAATGTTTACTGTCACTTTCGTTCATTGGTTTTCATTTGCTTTGGCAATGTGAACATATGTGTCCCATGCCAATAAAGCCCTTTGAAATTAATTGAGAACAAGAGACAGAGAGACAAGTTCACCAGAGAAGAACAACAAGACCCATCCTGTCCTGACACCATCTCATCCAGAAAGAAATATGGAGGCATGGCGTCCAATGGCTGGCAGATGAGAGGAAGATGCTCAGACTCTGCCAGCATTCATTGCACCACCACACGGTTGAATAAACTGTACTTTGGCTTGGCGTGGTCTATGCTAGCAGCAGGACCCAGGTGCAAGAGGCTGGGGTTGCCTGGGCCTGTGACAGACTGCCAACCAAGGCCCTGGGCCACCACAGCTATGCAGCCACGCCACTGGACCACAAATGGCACCCTAGCCCCATTGGGCCCTGGTCTAAAGTAGTGCTCTACATAGGGAATAGGGTGCCATTTGGGAAGCAAATTAGTGTTCTCAGATCATCATGGCTTGCCACCGCCGTGCCAAATATTCAGCTCGCTTGTAGATTACAGCCAACAGTAGGTCTTCCGATCGGAGTTAAGGTGGTGAGTCGGAGTCGGAGTCCCCTCTCTGAATACGACGATCAAAGGCCAGGAAGAGACAACCACACTGCTCTGAGTCAGGCCGCGGTCCAAATGGAACCCTATTCCCTTCATAGTGCACTACCAGGGCCCATAGCGGGGCACTATATAGGGAACAGGGTGCCATTTGGGACAACCCTCACGTCTCTCTCGCCAGACAGAATTCCCTTCATATTTCACAGGTAAACACTGCTCCTCTCTCCTCGCTCCCTGCCTCCATACACCAGGCTCCAACGGATGCACCGGCTGGCACACATGAAATGGCCTGCTGACTGTGGTTTAAGGTAAAGCATCCCAGCTTCAAAACCACAACTAAAGGAAAAGAAAGTTTCCCTGTTATAAGATTCATAAAGCAAAGTGATCGTATGGCTACCCCGGTGTTTTACAGAACAGGCTCAGACTGTTTCCACCTCCACGGACCAGCTCCAGTCTCATTGGGCCATGGCCTCAGTGGACCTGCTCTGACATCGGGCCAAGGCAAGGCCGCTGGTGTCACGAATTCAGCCGAGGCTGCCCCTCCTCCTTGCTCGGGGCAGGTTTCGGCGTTCGTCGTCACCGGCTTACTAGCCACTACCGCTCCATTTATCATCACTCCATTTGTCTTGTCTTGTCTTGTCAATCGCACACACCTGATAGTCATTCCCTCATTAGTCTGTGTATAAGTGTTCCCTCTGCCCCCCTTGTCCTTTGTGAGTGATTGTTCATTGTGAGAGTGAGTAGCTCGGTTGAGCTTCTCTTTCCTTGTATGTAGCCAAGGTGGATTTTTCCCTTGTGCTAGTTTCGTTTTTTTACGCTTGCTGCGCTTTATTCGTGTAACACTGAATAAACTCTGGATTTCTGTGTTTTTTACCTCCTGCGCCTGTCTCCGTCATTCACACCTCATCACAGCTGGGGCTTTTCAGCCGGCATTTACAGAACAATGGTTAACTGTGAACATGGTTTAACACCTTCCACGGCTAACACCTTCTCACAGAGCAACTGTCTTGATGACGCTCGCCCCCCCAAGTCTTTAGTGTCACACGCCTGATGAAAACACAGTTCCCAAAAAATAACACTAGATCTTCCATGAACATAAACAGAGGTGCCACACTGGTGTGTGGTAAGTCCCAGGTCATAATGCACTAACAGGGAACTCAACAATCAAGCTTTCATCACAGCTGTGTTGCTATAAGAATCTTTCATTGCTACTGTAGGCCTATCAGAGATCCAATCCGTCAAATGAGCCAGCACAGAAACATGGAGGGAAACACCACTCAGTACAATAATGAGATGAAGGGCCTACCGATTGACCCAACCTTATGATGAAGATAATCCACAATGGTCATCCTCATCTCATTACGAAACACCTAAACCGAGCAGAAACGGCTTCTTATCTTTTCCAGGTAATGTAGATGGGGGGTTTTTTCAGAGAGAAAAGAGAATGGGATCTTTCAAAAATGTATATTTCGCTTGTATCCTTTCTCCTCCCCTCATTCTCAACCGTATCTGAGGAGACGCTCCCAGATACCTCCCCTGGGCCCTTCTGCCAAGCATTTTGAGGAGGCCAGGAGATAGGACGCAATTAATCAAAAGATGAATTGAGAAAGAGCACCCACTTTGTGTAGAGTGTAAATTAGAACAGGAAGTGTTGGGTTGGGTGTTGTGTTATTTACATGTTACTGACTGTTTCCTAAATGTGAGCTGCAACTGTTTTACAAACCAGATCCGTGGGTAGATAACATGCTGTTAAGATTATACAGTATCGACAGAACACAGCAGGTTGCCTAATAGCTCTTAATCAGAATTTTAATGAAGCTGCCCAATTCTGCTGCACTGATTTTGAGAGACAGCGAGATGGGGGAATTACAGAGGCATAAATATCATACCCCCAGAAAAATGCTAACCGCTCTTGTTATTGGTAATGGTGAGAGGTTAGCATGTTTTGGGGGCATGATCTTTGTGCATCTGTAACTTTCTCACTGATCATTATTCATGATTAATTCATGATTATCCGTAATCATGGTAGCATCCAGAATCTATATTAACAATAAAAGTGACTCCAAAATGACACAATACATTACCGTTCATTTCTATTGGACACAACATAATCTGAAACAACCAAAACTAACTGTAAATCCATCCAACCAGTCTGTAGAGTCACCAGCTGGATGTAGTCATTGTGTGCTGGGAATATGGGACCAAATACTAAACTGTTATACACTATAAGTGAATAGGTCCAAATACTTGACACCTTCAAATGGGGGGACTAGATACATAAAGGCATTCATTTCTAGGGGTGAAATATAGGTGTACTGTCGCCTCATATCAAACATTTTCTCAAATCCAAAATGCTGGAGTATAGAGTCAAATTAAAAATTTAGCTTCACTGTCCAGATAACTACGCAGGGGAGGGTATAGGGGTATATATAGGGGAGGGTATAGGGGTATATATAGGGGAGGGTATAGGGTATATATATATAGGGGAGGGTATAGGGGTATATATAGGGGAGTGTATAGGGGTATATATAGGGGATATATAGGGGTATATATAGGGGAGGGTATATAGGGGTATATATAGGGGAGGGTATAGTATATATAGGGGAGTGGTATAGGGGGGTATATATAGGGAGGGTATAGGGGTATATATAGGGGAGGGTATAGGGGTATATATAGGGGGAGTGTATAGGGGTATATATAGGGGTATATATAGGGGAGTGTATAGGGGTATATATAGGGGAGGGTATAGGGGTATATATAGGGGAGTGTATAGGGGTATATATAGGGGAGTGTATAGGGGTATATATAGGGGAGTGTATAGGGGTATATATAGGGGAGGGTATATAGGGGTATATATAGGGGAGTGTATAGGGGTATATATAGGGGAGTGTATAGGGGTATATATAGGGGTATATATAGGGGAGTGTATAGGGGTATATATAGGGGAGGGTATAGGGGTATATATAGGGGTATATATAGGGGAGTGTATAGGGGTATATATAGGGGAGGGTATAGGGGTATATATAGGGGAGTGTATAGGGGTATATATAGGGGAGGGAGGGGGTATAGGGGTATATATAGGGGTATATATAGGGGAGGTATAGGGGTATATATAGGGTAGTGTATAGGGGTATATATAGGGGAGTGTATAGGGGTATATATAGGGGGGTATATATAGGGGAGTGTATAGGGGTATATATAGGGGAGGGTATAGGGGTATATATAGGGGAGTGTATAGGGGTATATATAGGGGAGGGTATAGGGGTATATATAGGGGTATATATAGGGGAGTGTATAGGGGTATATATAGGGGAGGGTATAGGGGTATATATAGGGGTATATATAGGGGAGTTATATATAGGGGAGGGTATAGGGGTATATATAGGGGAGTGTATAGGGGTATATATAGGGGAGGGTATAGGGGTATATATAGGGGAGTGTATAGGGGTATATATAGGGGAGGGTATAGGGGTATATATAGGGGAGGGTATAGGGGTATATATAGGGGAGTGTATAGGGGTATATATAGGGGAGTGTATAGGGGTATATATAGGGGAGGGTATAGGGGTATATATAGGGGAGTGTATAGGGGTATATATAGGGAGTGTATAGGGGTATATATAGGGGAGTGTATAGGGGTATATATAGGGTAGTGTATAGGGGTATATATAGGGGGTGTATAGGGGGTATATATAGGGGTATATATAGGGGTATAGGGGTATATATAGGGGGGTATAGGGGTATATATAGGGGTATATATAGGGGAGTGTATAGGGGTATATATAGGGGTATATATAGGGGAGTGTATAGGGGTATATATAGGGGAGGGTATAGGGGTATATATAGGGGAGGGTATAGGGGTATATATAGGGGAGTGTATAGGGGTATATATAGGGGAGTGTATAGGGGTATATATAGGGGTATATATAGGGGGGGTAGGGGGGGGTATATATAGGGGAGTGTATAGGGGTATATATAGGGGAGGTATAGGGGTTTATATATAGGGGAGTGTATAGGGGTATATATAGGGGAGGGTATAGGGGTATATATAAGGGAGGGTATAGGGGTATATATAGGGGAGTGTATAGGGGTGTATATATAGGGGAGTGTATAGGGGTATATATATAGGGGGGGTATAGGGGTATATATAGGGGAGGGTATAGGGGTATATATAGGGGAGTGTATAGGGGTATATATAGGGGAGTGTATAGGGGTATATATAGGGGAGTGTATAGGGGTATATATAGGGGTAGTGTATAGGGGTATATATAGGGGAGTGTATAGGGGTATATATAGGGGATAGGGGAGTATAGGGTATATATATAGGGGAGGGTATAGGGGTATATATAGGGGAGTGTATAGGGGTATATATAGGGGTATATATATTTTTTATATATAGGGGAGTGTATAGGGGTTTTTATATAATATATAGGGTTTATATATAGGGGTATATATAGGGGAGTATTATAGTTAGTATATATATATAGGGGTATGTATAGGGGTATATATAGGGGTATATATAGGGGTATATATAGGGGAGGGTATAGGGGTTTATATATAGGGGAGTGTATAGGGGTATATATAGGGGAGTGTTTTTTTTATATTTAGGGTAGTATATATAGGGTATATATATATAGGGGAGGGTATAGGGGTATATATAGGGGTATATATAGGGGAGTGTATAGGGGTATATATAGGGGAGGGTATAGGGGTATATATAGGGGAGTATATAGGGGTATATATAGGGGAGGGTATAGGGGTATATATAGGGTAGTGTATAGGGGTATATATAGGAGAGTATAGGGGTATATATATTATAGGGGTATATATAGGGGAGTATATAGGGGTATATATAGGGGAGGGTATAGGGGTATATATAGGGGATAGGGTATTAGGGTATATATAGGGGAGTGTATAGGGGTATATATATAGGGGTATATATAGGGGAGTTTATAGGGGTATATATAGGGGAGGGTATAGGGGTATATATAGGGGAGGGTATAGGGGTATATATAGGGGTATTATATATAGGGGTTTTATTTTTTTTATATATATAGGGTTATATATAGGGGAGGGTATAGGGGTATATATATAGGGTATATTTATTTTTTAGTGTATATGGGTATATATAGGGGAGTGTATAGGGGTATATATAGGGGAGGGTTTAGGGGTATATATAGGGGAGTTTTATAGGGGTATATATAGGGGAGTGTATAGGGGTATATTATTTATTTTTTTGTATAGGGGTATATATAGGGGAGTGTATAGGGTATATATTTTATTATATATATAGGGAGTGTATAGGGGTGTATATATTTTTTTTGTATAGGGGTATATATAGGGGTATATATATTTTTAGTAGTATATAGGGGTATATATAGGGGAGTTTAATAGGGGTATTTTATATTTTTTTTTATAGGGGTATATATAGGGGTTTATTTATATTTATTAGGAGTTTATAGGGGTATATATAGGGGAGTGTATAGGGGAGTGTATAGGGGTATATATAGGGGAGTTATAGGGGTATATATAGGGGAGTGTATAGTATATATATTAATTTTTATATAGTTTTATATATAGGGGAGGGTATAGGGGTATATATAGGGGAGTGTATAGGGGTATATATAGGGGAGTGTATATTTTTTATATATAGGGGAGGGTATAGGGGTATATATTAGGGGAGTTTATAGGGGTATATATAGGAGAGTCTATAGGGGTATATATTTTTAGGGTATAGGGGTATATATAGGGGTATATATATTTTATTAGTATAGGGGTATATATAGGGGGGTGTATTTTTTTATTTATTAGGGGAGGGTATAGGGGTATATTTAGGGGTATATATATATTTAATTTATATATTTTTATATTAGTATTTTTTTTTTTATTAAAGATTTTTAGTCAGCCACCAATTTTTTTTCTTTTTTAAAAAGATTAGAGAGGTATAGTAATTTATATAATAGGGTATTTAATTTTATTTTATATTTAGTTTTAAAATGAGGGGTAAAATATTTTTTTTTTTATATTATATGTATTTAATTTTTTTTATTTTATTTTAATTTTTTGGGGAAAATATAGTATTTATTCATATACAAACAAGCAAGATTTTATATTATATCTTTATACCTTAACTTATTCTTTAAGAGGCTTTTCTTTATTTTATATTTACCTGTATATAGGGCACCTGTTTATTTTTTGTTATTTAGTATAAAAGACAATTATATATTTTATTTTTTTTAGTTTTACTTTAAATATTTTTATGGCCATAGATTTTTTTTTTTGTCAAAGGATTTTTTTTTTATTTTTATAGACCTATATTATATTTTTTTTAGACTATTATATAATTTTAATTAGCTTGGTTTATAAGATTTTTTAGTGTTTATAGTTAATTATTAGGAAATATTAGGACATATAAGATTACTGATAATTTTTTTTTTTATTTGGGGAATTTATAAGATCTATATTTTTTTTTATAAATGATGATTACATTAACGGTTAGCAAAAATTATTTAATTTTACGGGGGGATTAGTAGTTAGATGACCTGCAGAGAGCTAGGATTTTTTTAACAAAGCCTTTATATTTTTTATAACACACTATATTTATATTTTTTATTAAATTTTGCATTTTTTTTTTATTTTTTTTTTTTTTAGGTTTTTTTTACATGTTTAGGCCCGTATTTTTTTTATAGTTTTTTATATTTTTTAGAAGAGGATTTTTTAGAATATTTTAGGGTATATTTAAAGTTTTTTATAGAACTTTTTGGTAAAAAATTTTATTAGTTTTTTTTAGGGGTACAAATAATTTTTTTTTATATAAAGAATTTTTTTATATACCTATAGGTATTTTTTATTTTTTTTATAACATTTTTTATTTTAGTTTTTTATTAGGGGTTTTTTTTTTATAATTTTTTTATTTTGTGTAAAGGTAAGAATTATATTTTTTTTATTGTATTAAGATTTTTTTTTTTACCTTTTTTTTATATTTTTATTTTGAATATTTTTTTATTTTTTAGTTTTTTATATTTATATTTTTTTTTTTTATATAGGGTTATTTATAGTTTATTTTAGTATTTAGCATTTTAAGGTTTTATAGTAAGTATTTTTTTTTTTTTTTATATATAGGGAATATTTTTTTTTTTTTTTTTTTAGTAGTTTTTTTTTTTTTTTTAGTATATTTTTTATAGGAGATTTTATTTTTTTATATATTTAATTATATATTTTTTTAATTTATTATTTTATTTAATTTTAGTATTTTTTTAGTTTTTTTTTTTTAGACCTGTGTTTTTTTGTTAATATTATTTTATATATAAAGTATTTATATATTTTATTTTATTTTTTAAATATTTATTTTTTTTATTAATTTTTTTAATTAAATTATTTTTTTTATTTATTTTAATTTTTTTATTTTTTTTTTTTTATATTTTTTTTTTATTTTTTATTTTTTATTATTTTAAATTATTTATAGTTATTTTTTATTTTTTTTTTTTTTATATTATTTATTTATTGGGTTTATTAATATTTTTTTTTTATTTTTTTTTTTATATAGGGGAGTTTTAGGGGTATATATAGGGGAGTTTATATATATAGTTATATATAGGGGTATATATAGGGTATATATTTATTTTTATATAGGGTATATATATAGAGTTTTTTAGGGGTATATATAGGGGATTTATATATTTTTATTATATATAGGGGGAGTTATATAGTTATTTTATATATATAGGAGGAGGGTATAGGGGTATATATATTTTAGTGTTTTTTTAGGGGGTATATATAGGAGAGAGTATAGGGGGATATATATAGGGGTTTATATATAGGGTATATATAGGGGTATATATAGGGGAGTGTATAGGGGTATATATAGGGGAGGGTATAGGGGTATATATTTTTTTTTTTATAGGGGGGTTTATATATAGGGGTATATATAGGGGAGTTTTATAGGGGTATATATTTTTTTTATATATAGGGGTATATATAGGGGAGGGTATAGGGGTATATTATAGGGGTATATATAGGGGAGTGTATTTTTTTATATATAGGGGAGTGTATTAGGGTATATATAGGGGAGGGTATAGGGGTTTATAGTTTTTTTTTTATAGGGGTATATATAGAGGAGTATATAGGGGTATATATAGGGGAGTGTATTTTATTATATATAGGGGAGTTTATAGGTATTATATATAGGGGTATATATAGGGGAGTTAGGGGTATATATAGGGGAGGGTATTTTTTTTATATATAGGGGAGTTTATAGGGGTATATATAGGGGAGGGTATAGGGTTATATATATTTTTAGTTTATATTATTTTTTTTTATATATAGGGGAGTGTATAGGGGAGTGTATAGGGGTATATATAGGGGAGTTTATAGGGTATTATATATAGGGGAGTGTATAGTAGTATATATAGGGGAGTTATATTATAGGTATATATAGGGGAGTTTATAGGGGTATATATATAGGGGAGGTTATAGGGGTATATATAGGAGAATATAGGGGTATATATATTTTTATTTATATTTTATATATTTTTTTATATATAGGGGAGGGTATAGGGGTATATTATAGGGGAGTATATAGGGGTATATATATTTTTTTTTTTTTATAGGGGTATATATTTTTTATATATAGGGGTAGGGGTATATAGGGGTATATATAGGGGAGTTTATATTTTTTTTATATATAGGGGAGGGGTATAGGGGTATATATAGGGGAGTATTATTTTTTTTATATATAAGGTATATTTAGGGGTTTTTATTTTATATATTAGGGGATTAGTATAGGGGAGTATATAGGGTATATAGGGGAGTATATAGGGGTATATATAGGGGAGGGTATAGGGGTATATATTAGGGGAGGGTATAGGGGTATATATAGGGGAGGGTATAGGGGTATATATATTATATATATAGGGGATATATAGGGGAGTTATAGGGGTATTTTATAGGGGAGTTATTAGGGGTATATATAGGGGAGTATTATAGGGGTATATATAGGGGGATATTATAGGGGTATTTATAGGGGTTTATATATAGGGGTATATATAGGGGTATATAGGGTTATATATAGGGGAGTGTTTATTTTATATATAGGGGAGTGTATAGGGGTATATATAGGGGAGGGTATAGGGGTTTTATATAGGGGTATTTATATATTAATATATTATAGGGGTATATATAGGGGAGGGTATAGGGGGTATATATATAGGGGATTTTTTAGGGGTATTTATTTTTTTATATATAGGGAGTGTATAGGGGTATATATAGGGATATATATATTTATAAATATATAGGGGATTTGTATATAGGGGTATATATAGGGGATTATATATAGGGGTATATAGGGGTTTTTATAGGTTTGTATAGGGGTATATATATAGGGGAGTTTATAGGGGTATATATAGGGGAGGGTATAGGGGTATTTATAGGGGTATATATTTTTTATATATAGGGGATTTATAGGGGTATATATAGGGGAGGGTATAGGGGAGTATATATAGGGGTATATATAGGGGAGTATTATTAGGGGGTATATATAGGGGTATATATAGGGTAGTGTATAGGGGTATATATAGGGGAGTGTATAGGGGTATATATAGGGGAGGGTATAGGGGTATATATAGGGGAGTGTAGGGGTATATATAGGGGAGTGTATAGGGGTATATAGTATATTAGGTATATATAGGGGTATATATAGGGGGTAGTGTATAGGGGTATATATAGGGGAGGTATAGGGGTATATATAGGGGAGGGTATAGGGGTATATATAGGGGAGGGTATAGGGGTATATATAGGGGTATATATAGGGGAGGGTATAGGGGTATATATAGGGGTATATATAGGGGAGGGTATAGGGGTATATATAGGGGTATATATATAGGGAGTGTATAGGGGTATATATAGGGGAGTGTATAGGGGTATATATAGGGGAGTGTATAGGGGTATATATAGGGGAGTGTATAGGGGTATATATAGGGGAGTGTATAGGGGTATATATAGGGGTATATATAGGGGAGTGTATAGGGGTATATATAGGGGGAGTGTATAGGGGTATATATAGGGGAGTTTATAGGGGTATATATAGGGGGTATATATAGGGGAGTTTATAGGGGTATATATAGGGGAGTGTATAGGGGTATATATAGGGGTATATATAGGGGTATATTTATATAGGGGTATATATAGGGTAGTGTATAGGGGTATATATAGGGGAGTGTATAGGGGTATATATAGGGGAGGGTATAGGGGTATATATATAGGGGAGTGTACAGGGGTATATATAGGGGAGGGTATAGGGGTATATATAGGGGTATATATAGGGGTATATATAGGGTAGTGTATAGGGGTATATATAGGGGAGTGTATAGGGGTATATAGGGGGAGGGTATAGGGGTATATATAGGGGAGGGTATAGGGGTATATATAGGGGAGGGTATAGGGGAGTGTATAGGGGTATATATAGGGGAGTGTATAGGGGTATATATAGGGGAGGGTATAGGGGAGGGTATAGGGGTATATATAGGGGTATATATAGGGGAGGGTATAGGGGTATATATAGGGGAGTGTATAGGGGTATATATAGGGGAGTGTATAGGGGTTATATATAGGGGTATATATAGGGGAGTGGTATAGGGGTATATATAGGGGAGTGTATAGGGGTATATATAGGGTTTATATTGTATACTTTACGGTCATATGACATTGGTTTTATTTTTCTAAATTAAATCATAAACTTAGGGTTTCCCCCATTGAAAATATTGGTTCTGCAAAGCTGAAAATCCAATAGCCAGGTGTATAGATCAGAACCAGAACCAAGGTGTATAGATCAAAAGTATATTTTTCAGGGGTCAATGTACCTTAGGAGGGTATAGGGATTTAAAGGAAGTGTGCAAGGGTGGATAAAAAAGATTTAAGTGCCTTTTAACGGGGTATGGTAGTAGGTGCCAGGCGGGGCGGTATGAGTGTGGTCAAGAACTGCAGCGTTGCTGGGTTTTTTCACGGTCATAGTTTCCTGTGTGTATCAAGGGGGTATACCCCCCAAAGGACATCCAGCCAACTTGACACATACTGTGGGAAGTATTGGAGTCAACATGAGGGTTGGGGATATCCCTGTGGAACGCTTTCGACCCCTTGTAGAGTTATATGACCCCGACGAATTAAGGCTGTTCTGGGGGGGGGGGGGGGGGGGGGGGGGGGTGGCCGCAACTCAATATTATGGAATAGTTCTTAATGTTTAGGGGCTGTGTATTTGGGGTGCAACTGGAGTACTATGTCATTAAACTGAGACACTTTCACCCTTATATATAAGGCCACTGTGTCTTTTGATAGTTTTGGGGATGTTTTGTACCTAACTACATTAAGTATGCCAACCATGACACTGTGGTGAGGAAAAAATCAACCCCAATAATATAGGGACCCCATGACCCAATATACAGTACACTCTAGTGAACACAACAAAAAACAGACATCAGCAGGCAGGGACCTCCTATATAGGGGGGTATAGTGGTGCCTCACACCAGTAGATCTGGCCGTACTGATATAGGGACTGTTCTGAAATCACCTGGTGGTGCTAAAACAGACAGTAATGGTTGTATCAGGGTCAGAGGGGATGGAGTGTTGGAGACAGTAATGGTTGTATCAGGGTCAGAGGGGATGGAGTGTTGGAGACAGTAATGGTTGTATCAGGGTCAGAGGGGATGGAGTGTGGGAGACAGTAATGGTTGTATCAGGGTCAGAGGGGATGGAGTGTTGGAGACAGTAATGGTTGTATCAGGGCCAGAGGGGTATGGAGTGTTGGAGACAGTAATGGTTGTAACAGGGTCAGAGGGGATGGAGTGTTGGAGACAGTAATGGTTGTATTCAGGGCCAGAGGGGATGGAGGGTTGGAGACAGTAATGGTTGTATCAGGGTCAGAGGGGATGGAGTGTTGGAGACAGTAATGGTTGTAACAGGGCCAGAGGGGATGGAGTGTTGGAGACAGTAATGGTTGTATCAGGGTCAGAGGGGATGGAGTGTTGGAGACAGTAATGGTTGTATCAGGGCCAGAGGGGATGGAGTGTTGGAGACAGTAATGGTTGTATCAGGGGCAGAGGGGATGGAGTGTTGGAGACAGTAATGGTTGTATCAGGGTCAGAGGGGATGGAGTGTTGGAGACAGTAATGGTTGTATCAGGGCCAGAGGGGATGGAGTGTTGGAGACAGTAATGGTTGTATCAGGGCCAGAGGGGATGGAGTGTTGGAGACAGTAATGGTTGTATCAGGGTCAGAGGGGATGGAGTGTTGGAGACAGTAATGGTTGTATCAGGGCCAGAGGGGATGGAGTGTTGGAGACAGTAATGGTTGTAACAGGGTCAGAGGGGATGGAGTGTTGGAGACAGTAATGGTTGTATCAGGGTCAGAGGGGATGGAGTGTTGGAGACAGTAATGGTTGTAACAGGGCATTAGGGGATGGAGTGTTGGAGACAGTAATGGTTGTATCAGGGCATTAGGGGATGGAGTGTTGGAGACAGTAATGGTTGTATCAGGGCCAGAGGGGATGGAGTGTTGGAGACAGTAATGGTTGTATCAGGGTCAGAGGGGATGGAGTGTTGGAGACAGTAATGGTTGTAACAGGGTCAGAGGGGATGGAGTGTTGGAGACAGTAATGGTTGTAACAGGGCA
This sequence comes from Coregonus suidteri, assembly GCA_036851935.1. Lineage (NCBI taxonomy): Eukaryota > Metazoa > Chordata > Actinopteri > Salmoniformes > Salmonidae > Coregonus > Coregonus suidteri. The sequence continues at coordinate 4,263,111 of CM072218.1, forward strand.
TTAGGGGATGGAGTGTTGGAGACAGTAATGGTTGTATAGGGTCAGAGGGTATGGAGGGTTTGGAGACAGTAAGGGTTGTATGGGGTCAGAGGTTGGAGTGTTGGACAGTAATGGTTGTAACAGGGTCAGGGCAGGGGATGGAGTGTTGGAGACAGTAATGGTTGTATCAGGGTCATAGGGGATGGAGTGTTGGAGACAGTAATGGTTGTATAGGGTCAGAGGGGATGGATGGAGTGTAGGGACAGTAATGGTTGTATCAGGGCATTAGGGGATGGAGTGTTGGAGACAGTAATGGTTGTATCAGGGTCAGAGGGGATGGAGTGTTGGAGACAGTAATGGTTGTATCAGGGTCAGAGGGGATGGAGTGTTGGAGACAGTAATGGTTGTATCAGGGCATTAGGGGATGGAGTGTTGGAGACAGTAATGGTTGTATCAGGGCATTAGGGGATGGAGTGTTGGAGACAGTAATGGTTGTATCAGGGTCAGAGGGGATGGAGTGTTGGAGACAGTAATGGTTGTATCAGGGTCAGAGGGGATGGAGTGTTGGAGACAGTAATGGTTGTATCAGGGCCAGAGGGGATGGAGTGTTGGAGACAGTAATGGTTGTAACAGGGTCAGAGGGGATGGAGTGTTGGAGACAGTAATGGTTGTAACAGGGCATTAGGGGATGGAGTGTTGGAGACAGTAATGGTTGTATCAGGGTCAGAGGGGATGGAGTGTTGGAGACAGTAATGGTTGTATCAGGGCATTAGGGGATGGAGTGTTGGAGACAGTAATGGTTGTAACAGGGTCAGAGGGGATGGAGTGTTGGAGACAGTAATGGTTGTAACAGGGCATTAGGGGATGGAGTGTTGGAGACAGTAATGGTTGTATCAGGGTCAGAGGGGATGGAGTGTTGGAGACAGTAATGGTTGTATCAGGGCAGAGGGGATGGAGTGTTGGAGACAGTAATGGTTGTATCAGGGTATTAGGGGATGGAGTGTTGGAGACAGTAATGGTTGTATCAGGGTCAGAGGGGATGGAGTGTTGGAGACAGTAATGGTTGTATCAGGGTCAGAGGGGATGGAGTGTTGGAGACAGTAATGGTTGTAACAGGGCCAGAGGGGATGGAGTGTTGGAGACAGTAATGGTTGTATCAGGGTCAGAGGGGATGGAGTGTTGGAGACAGTAATGGTTGTATCAGGGTCAGAGGGGATGGAGTGTTGGAGACAGTAATGGTTGTATCAGGGTCAGAGGGGATGGAGTGTTGGAGACAGTAATGGTTGTATCAGGGCATTAGGGGATGGAGTGTTGGAGACAGTAATGGTTGTATCAGGTCAGAGGGGATGGAGTGTTGGAGACAGTAATGGTTGTATCAGGGTCAGAGGGGATGGAGTGTTGGAGACAGTAATGGTTGTATCAGGGCCAGAGGGGATGGAGTGTTGGAGACAGTAATGGTTGTAACAGGGCCAGAGGGGATGGAGTGTTGGAGACAGTAATGGTTGTATCAGGGCATTAGGGGATGGAGTGTTGGAGACAGTAATGGTTGTATCAGGGTCAGAGGGGATGGAGTGTTGGAGACAGTAATGGTTGTATCAGGGCATTAGGGGATGGAGTGTTGGAGACAGTAATGGTTGTATCAGGGCCAGAGGGGATGGAGTGTTGGAGACAGTAATGGTTGTATCAGGGTCAGAGGGGATGGAGTGTTGGAGACAGTAATGGTTGTAACAGGGTCAGAGGGGATGGAGTGTTGGAGACAGTAATGGTTGTAACAGGGCATTAGGGGATGGAGTGTTGGAGACAGTAATGGTTGTATCAGGGTCAGAGGGGATGGAGTGTTGGAGACAGTAATGGTTGTAACAGGGTCAGAGGGGATGGAGTGTTGGAGACAGAGGGGATGGAGTGTTGGAGACAGTAATGGTTGTATCAGGGCATTAGGGGATGGAGTGTTGGAGACAGTAATGGTTGTATCAGGGGTCAGAGGGGATGGAGTGTTGGAGACAGTAATGGTTGTATCAGGGCATTAGGGGATGGAGTGTTGGAGACAGTAATGGTTGTATCAGGGTCAGAGGGGATGGAGTGTTGGAGACAGTAATGGTTGTATCAGGGTCAGAGGGGATGGAGTGTTGGAGACAGTAATGGTTGTAACAGGGTCAGAGGGGATGGAGTGTTGGAGACAGTAATGGTTGTATCAGGGCCAGAGGGGATGGAGTGTTGGAGACAGTAATGGTTGTAATCAGGGCATTAGGGGATGGAGTGTTGGAGACAGTAATGGTTGTATCAGGGTCAGAGGGGATGGAGTGTTGGAGACAGTAATGGTTGTAACAGGGCCAGAGGGGATGGAGTGTTGGAGACAGTAATGGTTGTATCAGGGTCATTAGGGGATGGAGTGTTGGAGACAGTAATGGTTGTATCAGGGTCAGAGGGGATGGAGTGTTGGAGACAGTAATGGTTGTATCAGGGTATTAGGGGATGGAGTGTTGGAGACAGTAATGGTTGTATCAGGGTCAGAGGGGATGGAGTGTTGGAGACAGTAATGGTTGTATCAGGGTCAGAGGGGATGGAGTGTTGGAGACAGTAATGGTTGTATCAGGGTCAGAGGGGATGGAGTGTTGGAGACAGTAATGGTTGTATCAGGGGCATTAGGGGATGGAGTGTTGGAGACAGTAATGGTTGTATCAGGGTCAGAGGGGATGGAGTGTTGGAGACAGTAATGGTTGTATCAGGGTCAGAGGGGATGGAGTGTTGGAGACAGTAATGGTTGTATCAGGGCATTAGGGGATGGAGTGTTGGAGACAGTAATGGTTGTATCAGGGTCAGAGGGGATGGAGTGTTGGAGACAGTAATGGTTGTAACAGGGCATTAGGGGATGGAGTGTTGGAGACAGTAATGGTTGTATCAGGGCATTAGGGGATGGAGTGTTGGAGACAGTAATGGTTGTATCAGGGCATTAGGGGATGGAGTGTTGGAGACAGTAATGGTTGTATCAGGGCATTAGGGGATGGAGTGTTGGAGACAGTAATGGTTGTATCAGGGTCAGAGGGGATGGAGTGTTGGAGACAGTAATGGTTGTATCAGGGCCAGAGGGGATGGAGTGTTGGAGACAGTAATGGTTGTATCAGGGTCAGAGGGGATGGAGTGTTGGAGACAGTAATGGTTGTAACAGGGCATTAGGGGATGGAGTGTTGGAGACAGTAATGGTTGTAACAGGGTCAGAGGGGATGGAGTGTTGGAGACAGTAATGGTTGTAACAGGGCCAGAGGGGATGGAGTGTTGGAGACAGTAATGGTTGTATCAGGGCAGAGGGGATGGAGTGTTGGAGACAGTAATGGTTGTATCAGGGCCAGAGGGGATGGAGTGTTGGAGACAGTAATGGTTGTAACAGGGTCAGAGGGGATGGAGTGTTGGAGACAGTAATGGTTGTAACAGGGTCAGAGGGGATGGAGTGTTGGAGACAGTAATGGTTGTAACAGGGCATTAGGGGATGGAGTGTTGGAGACAGTAATGGTTGTAACAGGGCATTAGAGGGGATGGAGTGTTGGAGACAGTAATGGTTGTAACAGGGTCATATCATGTTGTGTGATGTGTGTACTTAGTCTGTTTTCAGATTAGTCTCCCTGGGTAGACAGGGTGTCTCCCACATTAACAATGTTCCAGCATACACAGTGCCCTTTCCCCTAGGTCTGGGATTTCTGACACAATGCTCTGATCAACTAAATACAGTACAGGGTTGTCACTAGTTATCACAGCCACAAAGTCAAAACGGGCTTTATCACTAAAATGTATTAAAACAAAAACAGCTTTTTGGTCTTAAAAAGGTTCAAGCTTAAAAGGTTAGGGTTAAGCATAATGTTAGCAGCGTGGTTAGGGTTAAAAACAGATTATAGAAAATAAAATTGTAGAAATAGACAGGGTTTAGCCATAATGACTTTGTGGCTTTGGTAACTAGTGAGGACCACAGTATAGGAACACATCAATGGAACAGTGAGAACACACCACCACCTAGTGGTAACACTTGATATTTAGTGTTTTGTAAACAATTTCATAAACTTGATTTAGATTTATGCACAACTGAACACTGTAATTACATTACTGGTAATAGCCCAGTTTGCCTTTTTTAAAGAGCCTTAGATTGTCCTCTTAATGATTATGTGGGTGTATTTAGCAGGGAATAATTAAACTGTTTCCTATGGTTATTTTCTCAGAGTAAAACAAGACTGAGGTTTGAACCAAATCACGCTGTAGACTGGGGAACCTGCTACCTCAATGTTTCTAGATCTTCATATTGCCATAAGTAGATAAAGTGAATGAAAAATGATTGACAGGACATCAGAATAAGATTCCAGCTATTTATTGTTAGGAACATTTTATGTAACAACTTTAAATATAGTAATAGAATCCAAATTATATTCAGCCTGCAGCAGTTTACAGTCAGTTTTAAATGTTCTCTCTTTAGCAAGTTTCCAACAAACACTGGGTGCATTTCAAATGGAACCTTATTTCCTACACTGTGCTGTAGTTGACCAGCTCCCACAGGGTGCTGCTACAGTTTAAAATGTTTTCTATGGTTTGTTTAAATAATGTAACAGAACAGCTATAGTTATAGTGGTATTAAAATATTCCCCTTTAAATACTTAAATATCGTTCTTGGTTGTACCTGTGTCTTTTAAGTAACAAAAAGGTTCAAGCTAATGTCACCGACAAGCATAAACCTCTGCAACGTTCAAATAAATGACTAACATTTAAATAATTGTATGTTCCTTTGTTTGTTTTTTTTAAAACACTGCTCCCTTTTTAGAAAGTGAAAAAAGTTTAAGCACATTAAAACGTTTTTAACTTTGCTGCAGTAGTAGTTGCCAGATTTAACAACAAAATTAAAATCAGTATCTGAACCGTCTTCCAACTAACCAGTTGGAAGAGTTAAAAACAGCCCTGGGTTGAATGTCACCCCAAGTTGCTTCGGAGCAGCAGTGTAACCCAGCACTTCAAAAGAGAAAACATTCTTAGGTTGGACGACGCTTAGCTTGCCATTACTACAAATGGCAGTAATGTTAAAAACCTCTTAGAAGTATTCTCCACATACATTCTCATAGTAAATGCACTTAAAAAGAGAGTACTGCTACAATACAATAACACTTATTTTCTAAATGTTTAGGAGTTAGTAACACATTTCAATAGTTGATAGTTCACAGCAGATGATAGTTGTTTTTTTCAGATCAGCTAGATTAGAAGGCTGTCCAATGTTGGTTCCAGTGTTCTAGAATCAATTCTAGGTGGTTCTAGAAGGACATGATGGTTCTCTGGATGATGTCGACACACTCTCTGACCTCATGGTCTTTAATGACGAGGGGAGGGGCCAGACGGATGATGTCACCGTGGGTGGGCTTGGCCAACAGTCCGTTGTCACGGAGACGCATGCAGACTCTCCAGGCGTCATAGTCTGTGGGGCGAGGGAGAAAAGTGCGCACACACACGTCAGGGGTCAAAGCTTCAGCCTACAGACATTTTACATTTTAGTAATTTAGCAGACGCTCTTATCCAGAGCGACTTACAGTTAGTGCATACATTATTTTTTATACTGGCCCACCCCCCGTGAGAAACGAACCCACAACCCTGGCGTTGCAAACGCCATGCTCTACCAACTGAGCTACATCCCTGCCGGCCATTCCCTCCCCTATCCTGGACGACGCTGGGCCAATTGTGTGCCGCCCCATGGGTCTCCCCCGGTCACGGCCGGCTACGACAGAGCCTGGATTCGAACCAGATCTCTAGTGGCACAGCTAGCACTGCAATGCAGTGCCTTAGACCACTGCGCCACTCGGGAGATACAGAGCAACAATTGCAAAACCCTGCCAACAAGCAGGGCCCTAAATGAACCATTTTAATTGTTTAAAAAGTGAGGAGCACAACATCAGATTTAGGAGCACCAGACAGATCGGGGGACCAACTCCATATCAATGCACATGATTTTAGAATGAGATATTGGACTTTTGGTCATGTAGTGTACATAGGATTTTTTCCTGTCGCTCCCAAATTAAAACTGCAGGTCGCACAGCAACATTTTTCATCGCATATGCCAACAAGACAATGTTGATTGTTCATCTAAGCAAACAGGAATCTCTTCCTGGTCAGGTGACGTGCGTTGATGGCCTAGCGTACATTCTGACAGTATTGACCTACTCCCCTAACAGGACAGCTGGGGCTCTGTGGAACAGTATAGCTTCCTTCCCTGTCTTCCCCCGAGCTGGGCTCAAACCAGGGAGCTTTTCTACACAGCACCACCGGCCAGCCAAAGACAGAGCTTGCTGACGCACCAAGAGACTCATGGGAACAATGGCCTCAGTCACTAGTACCCCGTCACTAACCTCAGCACCCAGAACTGGGCCATCTCTCTACTCTCGTTAAGTCTTTCAAGAGAGACTACACCACAGCTAACTGGCTTCACATCAGATACATCCATACCTTTAGTCTCCTTGATGACGATAGCATTGAGGAGGCCTTTGCCCCGGACGACGGGGACGATCTCTTTAGGAAGCTTTGACAGTTCTGACCTCAGCAACTGACCCATCTTCTCAGCGTTCTCCGCAAGCTTCTCTTCCTCCAGAACCTGTAGGGCAGGACAACATACTGTTAGAGGAAACACCACAAAAGACCAACAGTTGTGAGGAGCAGTCCGTTTTAAGGCTTCTATTGCAGTCAGGACTTTGTTTAACACATATCCAGCAACCCATGACCCAACACAGTGAACTAGTGTCCACACAACACAATAAACAATACCACGAGCAGCCACAAATATCATTTATACATTTAGTTGTGTACACCAGTAAATCTTAGTCCATATTGAGGGTTTAATGAGAGATCACCTCGTGAAAGCAGCGGTTGACCGCGGCGTGTTAGCGATCACTCGGAGGAGATAGGAGCCCAAGTTCTGTGGTCAGCCCAAGTTCTCAGACCAGCGGAGTGTTTATGGTCACACCCAGGAGATAGGAGTACCTCAGCTGTCTGTGGCTCTGAGGAGATCCTGTGGTAGCCCACCTCAGCTAGCTTTGAAGTACTCTCAGCTGTCTGTTGCTCTGGGGAGTATCCTGTCTTACTAAACCAGCTAGCCAGATACAGTACTCTCAGCTGTCTGTTGCTCTGGGGAGTATCCTGTCTTACTAAACCAGCTAGCCAGATACAGTACTCTCAGCTGTCTGTTGCTCTGGGGAGTATCCTGTCTTACTAACCAGCTAGCCAGATACAGTACTCTCAGCTGTCTGTTGCTCTGGGGAGTATCCTGTCTTACTAAACCAGCTAGCCAGATACAGTACTCTCAGCTGTCTGTTGCTCTGGGGAGTATCCTGTCTTACTAAACCAGCTAGCCAGATACAGTACTCTCAGCTGTCTGTTGCTCTGGGGAGTATCCTGTCTTACTAAACCAGCTAGCCAGATACAGTACTCTCAGCTGTCTGTTGCTCTGTCCTGTCTTACTAAACCAGGCCAGATACAGTACTCTCAGCTGTCTGTTGCTCTGGGGAGTATCCTGTCTTACTAAACCAGCTAGCCAGATACAGTACTCTCAGCTGTCTGTTGCTCTGTCTTACTAAACCAGGGAGTACTCTCAGCTGTCTGTTGCTCTGGGGAGTATCTTTTTTTTTTTGGTTTTTTGGGGGGGTTTTTAAAAAAAAAAAAAAAAATTTTTTAAAAAAGGGAAAAAAAAAAAAAAAACCCCCTTAAAAAAAATTTTAAAAAGGGGGGGAAAAAAAAAATTTTATTGGGGGGGTTTTTTGGGGGAAAACAAAAAAAAAATTTTTAAAACCCAAAAGGGGGCCCCCCTTTTTTTAAAAAAAAATTTTTAAAAATTTTTTTTTTGGTTCAAAAAAAAACCCCCCCCAAAAAAAAAATTTTTTTTAAAAAAGGGGGAAAAGGTTTTTAAAAAACCCTTTTTTTTCCCCCTTTTTTGGGGGGGGGGTTTTTTTTCCCCCCCCAAAAAAAGGGGGTTTTTCCCCCCCTTTTTGGGGGGAAAATTTTTAAAAAAAAGATAAAAAACCCCCCCTTTTTTTTTTAAAAAAAACCCAAAACCGGGGGTTTTTTTTTTTTTGGGGGGGGAAAAAAAAAAGGGGGGGAAAAAAATTTTTTTTTGGGGAAAAAACCTTTTTTTTTTAAAACCCAAAAAAACATTTTTTTAAAGGTTTGGGGGGGGAAAAATTTTTTTTAAAAATTTTTTTAAATTTTTAAAAAAAATTTTTTTTGGGGGCCCAAAATTTTAAAAAATTTAAAAAAAAAAAAAAAATTTTTCTTTCCTTGGGAAGTTTTTTTAAACCCCCCCTTAAAAAAATTTCTTTTTTTTTCCCAAAAAACCCTTTAAAAGAAAAAAAATTTTTAAAAGGGGGGGGGTTTTTGGAAAAACCAAAAAAAAAATTTTTTTTGGGGGGTTTCCCAAAACCCCCCCCCCCCCCCCCCCCCCCCCCAAAACCCCCCCCTTTGGGGCCGGGAAAAAGGGGGGGTTTTTTTAAAATTCCGTTTAAAAAAAAAGGGTTTATTAAACCTTTTTTTTTTTGGGGGGGGGGGGTTTTTTTTAAAAAAAAAATTTTTTTTTGGGGGGGGGGGAAAAAAAATTTTTTTAAAAAAAGGGTTTTTTTTCCCAAAATTTTTTTTGGGGGAAAAAATTTTTTAAAAAAAAAAGGGGGAAAAAAAAAGGGGGTTTTAAAAAATTTTTTTTTAAAGGGAAAAATTTTTTTCCTTTTTGGGGGGCCAAAAACCCTTGGGAAAAAATTTTTAATTCGTTTTTGGGGAAAAAATTTTTTCCCAAAAAAAAACCAAACAAAATTTTTTTTAAAAAAAGGGGGCATAAAATTTTTTTAAAAAAAAAAAGGAGGGGCCCCAAACCCCCCTTTTTGGGGAAAAAAAATTAAAAAAAAAAAAAGGGGCCTTTTTTTAAAAAAAATTTTTTAAAAAAAAAAACGGGAAACTCCCCCCAAAAAAAAAAAAAAAAAATTTTTTTCCCCCCCAAAAAACCCGAAAGTTTTTTAAAAAAAAAGGGGGGCCCCAAAATTTAAGGGTTTTTCCCAAATTTGGTTAAAAAACCCAAAACCCCCCGGGGGGGCCCCCCCCCCCCCAAAAAAGGGGGGGGGGTTTCCCCCCAAAAAAAAAAAGGGGGGAAAAAACCCCCCCCCCAAAAAATTTTTAAAAAAAAAAAAAAAAGGGGGCCCCCTTTAATTTAAAAAACCCGGGAAACCCCTTTTTTTCCCCAAAGGGGAAAAAAAAAAAAAAACCCCCCTTGAATTTAAACATTAAAAAAATTTTTTTAAAAAAAACCCCCCAAAAACCCCCTTTGGGAAAAAAAACCCCCCAAAAAAATTTTTTTTTTAAAAAAAACCCCCAAAAACCCCCCCGGGAAAAAAAAACCCCTTAAAAAAAAAAACCCCCGGGGGCCCCCCAAAAAAAAAAACCCCCCAAAAACCCCCCCCAAAAAAAAATTTTAAAAAAAAAAAAAATCCCCAAAAAAAAAAAATTTTTTAAAAAAAAAAACCCCCCCAAAAAAAAAAAATTTTTTTAAAAAAAAAAAATTTTTTAAAAAAAAAAACCCCAAAAAAAAAAATTTTTTTTTTAAAACCCCGGGGGGAAAAAAAAACCCCCCCAAAAAAAGGGGGAAAAAAGGGGGAAAAAAAAAAAAAAGGGGGTTTGGGGGAAAATTTTTTTTTGGGGGGGGGGTTTTTTGGCCCTTTTTGGGGGGAAAAATTTTTAAAAACCCCTTCCCGGTTTTTAAAATTTTTAATTTTGGGGGGGGAAAAAATTCCAAAAAACCCTTGGGGGGTTTTTTGGGGAAAAAAGGGGGAAAAGGGGCCAAAAAATTTTTTTT
>CM072218.1:4275430-4542930 GCA_036851935.1 Coregonus suidteri
ATTAAAATGGGGGTTTTTTGAAGGTAAAAAAATTTTTTTTAAAAAAAGGGAGGCCCCCCCCTTTTTTTTTTTTTTTTGGGGGGGAAAAGGAAAAAATTTGGAAAAAACCCCCTTTGGAAAAAAAATTTTTTTTTAAAAATTTTTGGAAAAAAAAAGGGGGAAAAAGGGAAAAAAAAAAATTTTTAAACCGGGGGGGAAAAAAAAAAAGGCGGAAAAAAGGGGAAAACCCCAAAAATAACAAAAAATTTTGGAAAAAAAAAACCCCCCAAAAAAAACCCAAAAATTTTTTAAAGGAAAAAAAAAGGGGGTTTTTTTGGGGGAAAAAAATTTTTGGGCCCCGGGGGTTTTTTTTTTTTAAAAAAGGGGAAATAAAAAAAATTTTTTGGGGGGAAAAAAAAAAATTTTTTAGAAAAACAAAAAAAAAAAAATTTTTTTTAAAAAAAAAAAAAAAAAAAAGGGGGGGTTTTTTTTTAAAAAAAAAAATTTTTTTTTTTAAAAAAAAAAGGGGGGGTTTTTAAAAGGGGAAAAAAATTTTGGGGAAAAAAATTTTGGGGTTGGAAAAAAAAAATTTTAAAAAGGAAATCCTTGGGAAAAAAAAAAGGAAAAAAAAAGGGGGAAATTTAAAATTTTTCTTTAAAAAAAAATTGGGAAAAAAAATTTTTAAGTTTTAAAAAAAAAAAAAAAAATCCTTAAAAAAATTTAAAAAAATTTAAAAAAAAAAAAACCCTTGGGTAAAATTTTTAAAATTTTTTGGGGGAAAAAAATTTTTTTTTGGAAAATTAAGGTTAATTTTAAAAAAGGGGGGGGGGAAAAAAAATAAAAAAAAAAGGTTGGAAAAAAAAAAAAAAGGGGGGGAAAATTAAAATTAAAAAAAGGGGGAAAAAAAGGGGAAAAGGTTTAAAAAAAAAAATTTAAGGGGGGGGTTTTTGGGAAAAAAAACCCAAAAAATTTTTTTAAAAAAAAAACCCTTTTGGGGAAAAAAAAAGGGTTTTAAAAGGGGGGGGAAAAAAAAGGGGGGGAAAAAACCCTTTTTTTTTAAAAAAATTTTTAAAAAAAAATTTTGGGAAAAGGGGAAATTTTGGGTTTAAAAAAAAAGGGGTTTTTTTTAAAAAAAAGGGGGGAAATGGGGAAAAAAAAAAAATTTTGGGAAAATAAAAAAAAATTTTTTTTTTGGGGGGGAAAAAAAAACCCTTAAAAAGGGAAAAAAAAGGCCGTATTTTAAAAAAAGGGGGGGGAAAAAAAAAAATTTTTAAAAAAAATTTTTTTAAAAAAAAAAAAGGGGGGGGGGAAAAAAAAAAAACCCCTTTTTTTGGGTTTTTTAAAAAAAAGGGAAAGGGGGAAATTAAAAAATTTTTAAATTAAAAAAAAGGGGGGAAATGGTTTTTTTAAAAAAAAAAGGGCCCTTTTTTAAAAGGGGGAAAAAAAAAATTTTTTTTTAAAAAAAAATTAAAAAAAAAAAAACCCTTTTTTGGGGAAAAAAAAAACCCAAAAAAAAAAAAAAAAAAATTTTTTTTTTTAAAAAAAAACCCAAAAAAAAAAATTTTTTTTTAAATTTTTAAAAAAGGGCAAAAAGGGCCCAAAATTTGGGGGGAAAAATTTAAAAAAATTTTAAAGGGAAAAAAAAACCCCCCTTTTTTTAAAAAAAAAAAATTTAAAAAAAAAAAAAGGGAAAGGTTTTTTTTTTAAAAAAAAAAAACCGGGTTTTTTTGGGAAAAAAAACCCTTTTTTTAAAATTTTAAAAAGGCGGTTTTTTTTTTTAAAAAAAAAGGGGTTTTAAGGGAAGGGGGGGGTTTTTTTAAATTTTTTTTTTTTTTTTGGGGGGAAAAAATTTCCAAAATTTTTTTAAAAAAAAAAAAAAAAAAAGGGGGGGGTTTTTAAAAAACTTTAACAAAAATTTGGGGAAAAAAAAAAATTTTTTTTTTTCCCCCCCCCCCCCCCTTTTTTCCCTTTTTTTGGCCCTTAAAAAAAAAGGGGGCCCTGTTTAAAAAAATTTAAAAAAAAGGGGGAAAAAGGGTTTTTAAAAAAATTTTTAAAAAAATTTTAAAGGGAAAAAAAGGGCCGGAAAAAATTTTAAATTTTTTTTTTAAAAGGAAAAAAAATTTTTAAAGGGAAAAAAAAATTTTAATGGGGGGAAAAACCTTATAAAAATTTAATAAAAAATTTTTTGGGGGAAATTTAAAAAAATTTAAAAATTTTTTTAAAAAAAAAAAAATGGGGTTATTTTTTTTAAAAAAAAATTTTTAAATTTTAAAAAAAGGGGGGAAAAGGGAAAATTTTAAAAAAAAAAAAAAAATTTCCAAAGGGGAAAGGGGTTAAAAAATTTAAAAAAAAAAAGGGTTTTTAAAGTAAAAAATTTTTTTTTAGGGGAAAGGGGAAACCCCTTTTAAATTTAAAAAAAATTTTTAAAAAAAAAGGGGAAAAAAAAAATTTTTTTAAAAAAAACGGGAAATTTTTTTTAAAAATTTTTTTTAAAAAAAAGGGGGAAAAAATTTTTTAAAAAAAAATTGGTTTTTTTTTTAAAAAAAAAAAATTTTTAAGTAAAAAAAAAGGGGGGGGGAAAAAAAAAAGGGGGGGGTTTTTTTAAAAGGAAAAAAAATTTTTTTAAAAAAAAAAAAAAGGGGGGGGGTTTTTATTTAAAAAAATTTTTAAAAAAAAAATTTTTAAAAAATTTTTAAAAAAAATTTTTTTTGGGGAAAAAAAATTTTTTTAAAAATTTAAAAAAAAAAAAAAAGGAAAAAGGCCAAAATTTTTTTTTTAAAAAAAAAAAAATTTTAAAATTTTTTTTTAAAAAAGGGGAAAAAACCCCCTTTTTAAAAAAAAAAAATTTAAAAAAAAAAAAATTTTTGGAAAATTTAAAAAATTTTTAAAAAAAAAAAAAATTTTTTAAAAAAAAAAATTATTTTTGGAAAAAACCCCCCCCCAAAAAAAAAAATTTTTTTTTAAAAAGGGGGAAAAAAAAATGGGGGGGGTTTAAAAAGGGGAAGGGGGGGGGCCCCGGGGAAAAAAAAAATTTTTTTTAAAAAAAAGGGGGGAAAAAAAATTTTTTTTTTTAAAAAAAAAACCAGAAAAAAAAAAAAACCCTTTTAAACAAAAAAAAAAAAAAAAAAAAGGGGGGGGGGAAAAAATTTTCCAAAAAAACCAGGGGGGGGGGAAAAAAAAAAATTTTTTTTTTAAAAAAAAAATTGGCCGGGGGGGAAAAAAAATTTTAATTTTTAAAGGGGGGTTTTTTTAAAAAAAAAAGGGTTTTTTAAAGGGGGGGGTTTTTTCCCCTTAAAAAAAAAAAATTTTAAAAGGGCCCCTTTTTTTAAAAAAATTTTTTTAAAATTTTTAAAAAAAAAAAAAAAAAAATTTTTCCCCAAAATTTAAAAAAGGGGGTTTTTTAAAAAAAAATTTTTTTTAAAAAAATTTTTTAAAAAACAAAAAATTTTTGGGGAAATTTTTGGGGGCAGTTTTTGGGGGCCCCAAAAGGGTTTGGGGGGAAAAAAAAAGGCCCGTTTGGGGGGAAAAAATTTAAAGGTTTTCCCCCAAAAAAGGGAAAAAACCTGGGTTTTAAAGTCCCTTTTTAAAAAAAAATTTTTGGGGGGGAAAAAAAAAGGGGGAAAAAAAAAAGGGGGGAAAAACCGGGGGGGAAAAAAAACCCCCTTTTGGGGGAAAAAAAATTTTTCCCCCCTTTTTTGGGCATTAAAAAAAAAACCCCCCAAAAAAAAATTTAAATTCCTTTTTTTGGGGGGGAAAAAAAAAATTTTTTTTAAAAAAATTTAAAAAAAAATTTTTAAGGGGAAGAAATTAAAAAAACCCCCTTTTGGGAAAAAATTTTTTAAATTTAAAAAAAATTTTTTTTCAGGCAGCCCCCCCAAAATTGTCGGGGGGGAAACCAAAAGGGAAAGGGCCCCCTTTTTAAAAGGGGTTTTTTTTTGGGGGGGGGGGCCCCCCCCCCCGGGTTTTTTGGGGGGGAAAAAACCCCCCCCCTTTTTTTGGGGCCCCCCCCTTTTTTTTTCCCGGCCTTTTAAAAAAAAAAATTTTTTTAAAAAAAAAATTTTGGGGAAAACCCCCCAAAAAATTTTTTTGGGGTTTCCCCTTTTTTTTTTTCCGGGAAAAAAAAAAGGGGGCAAAAAACAAAAAGGGGAAACCTTTTTGGGGGAATTTTTCCCCCTTTTTTTTTGGGGCCCCCCCGGGGTTTTGGGGGCAAAAAAACCCCCCCTTTTAAAGGGGGGAAAACAAATTTTAAACTTTTTCCCAAAAATTTTTTAACCTTTTTGGGGGGAAAAATTTTTTTTGGGGGGTTTCCCCACCCCCTTTCCCCAAACCCTGTTTCACCCCCGGGGAAATTTTTTTAAAAAACCCTTCCCCTTTAAAAGGGGTTTTCAGCCAAAATTTTTCCCCCCCCCCTTTTTAAAACCCCTTGGGGGAAAAACCCCCCTTTTTTGGGGAAATTTTTTTTTTGGGGGGGTTTTTTCCCCCCGGGGTTAAATTGGGAGTACAAAAAAAACCCCCCCCCTTTTTTGGGGGGGGCCCCCCCAACCGGGTTAATGGGGGGGGTTAAAAACCCCCGGGGGGGCCCCCCCCCAAAAATTTTTGGGCAGAAAAAAAACCCCCAAAAAATTTTTTTTAAAAACCCCCCTTTGGGGGGGAAAAAAACCCCCCTTTTTGGGGAAAAAACCCCCCCAAATTTTTGGGGAAAAAACCCCTTTTTTTTGGGGAAAAAACCCCCTTTTTTTCGGGGAATTAAAAAACCCCCTTTTTTGGGGAAAAATTTTCCCCCCCCCGGGGGGGAAAAATTAACCGGGCCCGGGGAAAAGGAAAAACCCCCTTTTTTTGGGGGGGGTTTTAAACCCTTTTTTTGGGAAAAAAAAAACCCCCCCCGGGGGGAAAAAATTTTTTAAAATTTTTCCCGGGGGGCCCCCAAACCCCCCGGGAAAAATTTTTTTTCCGGGGTTTAAAACCCCCGGGCCCGGGGGGGGGAAAAAAATTCCCCCCTTTTCCGGGGTTTTTTTTTTTTAAAAAAAAGGGGGTTGGTTTTTTCCCCGGGCCCCCGGGGGGGGGAAGGTAGGGGGGCGGGGGGGCCTTTTTCTTGGGGGGCAGTGGCCCTGGTTCACTGCACTGGGGCCCGGGGGGTTTATTTTTCCCCCCCCCCAAATACAGACCCGGAGAGGAAAAGCACAGAGCAGAGGGGGTTTTGGAAAAGCCATTTGGGGAGAAGAGGGGAAGAGCGAGGGGGTTGGAAAAAGCCACTGGAAACCAAACCTTGTCCCCCGAAAAGGCCCCTAGGGGGGGGGGAGCCTACTTCGACAGGACACTATTCTTGATGTACAGTAGACAGGACACTAGTCTTGACGTACAGTAGACAGGACACTAGTCTTTGACGTACAGTAGACAGGACACTAGTCTTGACGTACAGTAGACATGGACACTAGTCTTGACGTACAGTAGACAGGACACTAGTCTTGACGTACAGTAACAGGACACTAGTCTTGACGTACAGTAGACAGGACACTAGTCTTGATGTACAGTAGACAGGACACTAGTCCTTGATTGTTACAGTAGACAGGACACTAGTCTTGATGTACATTAGACAGGACACTAGTCTTGATGTACAGTAGACAGGACACTAAGTCTTGACGTACAGTAGACAGGACACTAGTCTTGACGTACAGTAGACAGGAATGTAAGGACACTAGTCTTGACGTACAGTAGACAGGACACTAGTCTTGACGTACAGTAGACAGGACACTAGTCTTGACGTACAGTAGACAGGACACTAGTCTTGACGTACAGTAGACAGGACACTAGTCTTGATGACAGGAGTAGTACAGGACACTAGTCTTGACGTACAGTAGACAGGACACTAGTCTTGACGTACAGTAGACAGGACACTAGTCTTGACGTACAGTAGACAGGACACTAGTCTTGACGTACAGTAGACAGGACACTAGTCTTGACGTACAGTAGACAGGACACTAGTCTTGACGTACAGTAGACAGGACACTAGTCTTGACAGGACAGTCTTGACGTACAGTAGACAGGACACTAGTCTTGACGTACAGTAGACAGGACACTAGTCTTGACGTACAGTAGACAGGACACTAGTCTTGACGTACAGTAGACAGGACGTACAGTAGACAGGACACTAGTCTTGACGTACAGTAGACAGGACACTAGTCTTGACGTACAGTAGACAGGGACACTAGTCTTGACGTACAGTAGACAGGACACTAGTACGACAGTAGACAGGACACTAGTCTTGACGTACAGTAGACAGGACACTAGTCTTGACGTACAGTAGACAGGACACTAGTCTTGACGTACAGTAGACAGGACACTAGTCTTGACGTACAGTAGACAGGACACTAGTCTTGACGTACAGTAGACAGGACACTAGTCTTGACGTACAGTAGACAGGACACTAGTCTTGACGTACAGTAGACAGGACACTAGTCTTGACGTACAGTAGACAGGACACTAGTCTTGACGTACAGTAGACAGGACACTAGTCTTGACGTACAGTAGACAGGACACTACGTCTTAGACAGTACAGTAGACAGACAGGACACTAGTCTTGACGTACAGTAGACAGGACACTAGTCTTGACGTACAGTAGACAGGACACTAGTCTTGACGTACAGTAGACAGGACACTAGTCTTAGTAGACAGGACACTAGTCTTGACGTACAGTAGACAGGACACTAGTCTTGACGTACAGTAGACAGGACACTAGTCTTGACGTACAGTAGACAGGACACTAGTCTTGATGTACAGTAGACAGGACACTAGTCTTGATGTACAGTAGACAGGACACTAGTCTTGACGTACAGTAGACAGGACACTAGTCTTGACGTACAGTAGACAGGACACTAGTCTTAGTAGACAGGACACTAGTCTTGACGTACAGTAGACAGGACACTAGTCTTGATGTACAGTAGACAGGACACTAGTCTTGATGTACAGTAGACAGGACACTAGTCTTGACGTACAGTAGACAGGACACTAGTCTTGATGTACAGTAGACAGGACACTAGTCTTGATGTACAGTAGACAGGACACTAGTCTTGATGTACAGTAGACAGGACACTAGTCTTGACGTACAGTAGACAGGACACTAGTCTTGATGTACAGTAGACAGGACACTAGTCTTGATGTACAGTAGACCACAGGACACTAGTCTTGACACAGTAGACAGGACACTAGTCCGTGATGTTGTAGACAGGACAGTAGACACAGGACACTAGTCTTGACGTACAGTAGACAGGACACTAGTCTTAGTTGTAGGCTCCACTAGTCTTGATGTCTCAGTAGCGGACACTAGTCTCAGTACAGTAGACAGGACACTAGTCTTGAGTTTGGAGACAGGACACTAGTCTTGATGTACAGTAGACAGGACACTAGTCTTGACCCCGGAGTAGACAGTAGACACTAGTCTTGACGTACAGTAGACAGGACACTAGTCTTGACGTCACAGTAGACAGGACACTAGTCTTGACGTACAGTAGACAGGACACTAGTCTTACACAGTAGACAGAGTCTTGACGTACAGTAGACAGGACACTAGTCTTGACTAGTACAGTAGACAGGACACTAGTCTTGACGTACAGTAGACAGGACACTAGTCTTGATGTACAGTAGACAGGACACTAGTCTTGATGTACAGTAGACAGGACACTAGGAGTACACACTTGATTGGTACACTAGTCTGCCACGACAGTAGACAGGACACTCTGTCTTTCCCTTACAGTAGAACAGGGAAGTGGGTGGTAGTTGTGATGCTCCATAGGAACAGGGTACACCTCCACAGCGGTCTTGCTCCAGTCTAGACAGGGAGGGAGTGGATGGAACAGACAGGACTCTAGTCTGACAGTCCAGTAGACAGGGAACTCAGGCTGGAGCTTGGAACAGGGACGTCTTTATGTCTGCTACAGTCTACACAGGGGTGTGTGGCTCAGCGTCCTTGGATGGACACAGACAGGACGTAATGCTACAGTCTAACAGAGGGAGGGATTGGATGGAACAGGGGACGTCTGCTACAGTCTACACAGGGAGGGATTGGATGGAACAGGGGAACAGACTATAGTCTACACAATGTACCCACAGGAGGGAAGTATGGACGCAGTATCAAAGTGGTCCTCGATGCTAGTCTGCTACAGTCTTAAAAAGGCAGGGACAGGGATTGGGATGGAATTGACGTCCTAACGTCTGCTACAGTCTACACAGGGAGGGATTGGATGGAACAGGGGACGTCTGCTACAGTCTACACAGGGAGGGATTGGATGGAACAGGGGACGTCTGCTCCAGTCTACACAGGGAGGGATGGAAGACAGGGGACGTCTGCTACACCACTACACAGGGATTGGATGGAACACATTTGCTTGATCTCCTACAGGAGTACACAGGGAGGGATTGGATGGAGTACAGTTTACGTCTGGATACACATACCACAGGGAGGGGGAGGATGGAACAGGGGTACTCTGCTACAGTCTACACAGGGAGGGATTGGATGGGAACAGGGGACGTCTGAACGTGGTGTTCCAGTCTGGGGCAGTCTACATTTAAGATGTCAAAGGGATTGGATGGAACAGGGGACGTCTGCTCACAGTCTACACAGGGAGGGATATATGGAACAGGGGGGGGGACATTCAGAACTACTGTCCCCTATATGGGTCCTAGAGGGGGAATGTTCAATTTGTACTCCTTCTGGGTCCTAGACATATACAACAGAAACTCCTGTACAATGTGGGTCCAGAGGGGGGGGGGGACATTCACTTGAAGTACCCCTATATGGGTAAAGAGGCTTGGGACATTCAGAACTCCTGTACCCCTATATGGGTCCTAGGGGGACATTCAGAAAACAAACCCCTATATGGGTCCAAGGGCCAGACACAATTCAGAACTCCTGTACATAAATACAATTCATTGTATATTGGTCCTAGGGGTGGGACTATTCAGAACTCCTGTTCCCCTATACCTTAAAAACATCAACCATATTCATTCCCTATTTCAACATTCAGAACTCCTGTAATCTATTCCTTCATTGCATATCCTACCTATCGTTCAAATACATTCAGAACTCTGACCCCTAGTAGGGGGCGCAGGGGCAGTGGAGAGGTTTCTCTTACTTAGACAACCTTGTCCAAATGAAAACCTAGGTGGGGGGGACATTCAGGTATTTCTCCTTTTTCCCTTTGCTTGGGTCCTAGGGGGGGCTATTCCAGAGACTCCTGTATAGAAAAACGTATCCTCGGTACCGTTTACTCTTGGGATTTTCAAGACATACCACTACCTCTGCTATGGGTCCTAGGGGTGGGGACATTCAGATATCAACCTGGTGTTTCATATAACCTGGGGCACGATCATTTAAGACATTCAGAACAAATGTACAAGTTTTAAGTTGGTCCCTCTGGGGGGGACATCCAAACCCCTATATGGGTCAGGTGGGGGGACATTCAGAACCCTGTACCCCTATATGGGTCCTAGAGGGGGGGGACATTCAGAACTCCTGTACCCCTATATGGGTCCTAGGGGGGGAACTCCTGGGGGTCCTAGGGGGGGGGGACATTCAGAACTCCTGTACCCCTATATGGGTCCTAGGAGGGGAGGGGGGGGGGGGGGATTCAGAACTCCTGTACCCCTATATCCTGTACCCCTATATGGGTCCTAGGGGGGGGGGGACAATCAGAACTCCTGTACCCCTATATGGGGGGGGGGGGACATTCAGAACTCCTGGGTCCTACCCCTATATGGATCCTAGGGGGGGACATTCAGAACTCCTGTACCCCTATATGGGTCCTAGGGGGGGACATTCAGAACTCCTGTACCCCTCCTATATGGGTCCCCTAGGGGGGGGGGGACATTCAGAACTCCTGTACCCCTATATGGGTCCTAGAGGGGGGGGGGGACATTCAGAACTCCTGTACCCCTATATGGATCCTAGGGGGGGACATTCAGAACTCCTGTACCCCTATATGGGTCCTAGGGGGGGGGGGGGGGGGGGGACATTCAGGACTCCTGTACCCCTATATGGGTCCTAGGGGGGGGGGACATTCAGAACTCCTGTACCCCTATATGGGTCCTAGGGGGGGGGGACATTCAGAACTCCTGTACCCCTATATGGGTCCTAGGGGGGGACATTCAGAACTCCTGTACCCCTATATGGGTCCTAGGGGGGGGGGGACATTCAGGACTCCTGTACCCCTATATGGGTCCTAGGGGGACATTCAGGACTCCTGTACCCCTATATGGGTCCTAGAGGGGGGGGGACATTCAGGACTCCTGTACCCCTATATGGGTCCTAGGGGGGGGACATTCAGAACTCCTGTACCCCTATATGGGTCCTAGGGGGGGGGGACATTCAGAACTCCTGTACCCCTATATGGGTCCTAGGGGGGGGGGGACATTCAGAACTCCTGTACCCCTATATGGGTCCTAGTGGGGGGGACATTCAGAACTCCTGTACCCCTATATGGGTCCTAGGGGGGGGGGGACATTCAGAACTCCTGTACCCCTATATGGGTCCTAGGGGGGGGGGACATTCAGGACTCCTGTACCCCTATATGGGTCCTAGGGGGGGACATTCAGCATGTACCTGATAACATTTTGTTGCATGAGCTGCATTCTCTTGTTCAGCTTTTCTGATAGCCCACTACACCAAGCAGAGCTGGCATAAACAACATGACACTGAATGGAAGTGAGGCCTTGGTGGACTGTATATCCTGTAGGTAAGGTTATATTTGATGTGTTCTCTCCCGTGTGCTGGTAAGGGCACAGATGACAGACCGGTAGGATTCCAGTTGAGGTGGTTTGCTCTTATCCAGAGCGACTTACAGTTAAGTGCATACATTTTCATACTGGCCCCCCCGTGGGAATCGAACCCACAACCCTGGCGTTGCAAACGCCATGCTCTACCAACTGAGCTACACGGGGCATGGGCAGGACCACACAGCACAATACAACGTGACTGTACTAATTTGAGATCAAAAGGGGGTGCCGGTCGCACGTGTACAAACAAAGCATAGCACCATCATCTTCATTACAGGGATACAACGGCACAATGAACTAGGCAGGGTTGCTTTCTTGATCTAAACAGTGAAATAAAATGTAATACCCATATAATGATGCACCATACACCTACACAATTACAGGGCATATAAACAACGTACTGGGAAACGTTATCCTTTCCAAATACAGGGTTAAAATGTCAGAAATGATATGACAGCCAAAACCAGAGCTAGCCAGCTCACAATAGCTAGCTCGCAGTACAAACTACTAACGCGAATTAGCATAACCATAAATATGACGTTTATCGTCAGAGTACATCTTCAGACATAAACACCTGAAAGGTATGAAATACGTACTTACATATCAACCAGGACGCACACTGCCCTTGGCTAACACAATGAACGCTACCTGTTGGGAAAACACGAGGATGGCTGGAACTTTCTGTCACTTGACTTCTCTCCAGCTGATCTTCTCTGAGCTTGAGATCGCCCAGCATGCTCTGCTCCACTTCACCGGTGGGCGGAGCTACACCTCTGATATAATGAACTAACATTACTGATATGATTAACTACAAATACTTCACAGCCTTTTGTACACTGAAAATAAGGTTGAGACAAGCAGTTTCTTAACTTTGATGTTAAAATATCTAGTGTTACGATATAAAGATTTCAATTTGTTCGCCATTTTAGAAAGAATTTTAGCAGCAATCAGGTCTCCAGAAAGGGATTGATCTAGGGGCACACCAAGATAAATTACACTTGTTTTAGATTCAATCTCCTTGCCTGCACAGTTTACCTTTATCTTGTCAGCCTTAAGCAATCTACGTTTAGCTAACATGAATAATATGCATGTCGATCTCTCCTGGCTCAAAGTGGAGGAGAGATTGACTTCATCACTACTTGTATTTGTGAGAGGTATTGACATGTTGAAAACACTGAGCTGTCTGTTTGAACTACTGGCACACA
Organism: Coregonus suidteri; assembly: GCA_036851935.1. Taxonomy (NCBI): domain Eukaryota; kingdom Metazoa; phylum Chordata; class Actinopteri; order Salmoniformes; family Salmonidae; genus Coregonus; species Coregonus suidteri. The sequence continues at coordinate 4,287,382 of CM072218.1, forward strand.
GCTCGGACACCCATGCATACCCGACAAGACATGCCACCAGAGGTCTCTTCACAGTCCCCAAGTCCAGAACAGACTATGGGAGGCGCACAGTACTACATAGAGCCATGACTACATGGAACTCTATTCCACATCAAGTAACTCATGACAGCAGTAAATTGATTGATTGATTTTAAAAAACAGATAAAAATACACCTTATGGAAAACCAGGGACTGTGAAGCAACACAAACATAGACACATGCATTCAAACACACGATAACATACGCAATATACACACATGTACACATGGATGTTGTGTTATAGATATGTGGTAGTAGAGTAGAGGCCTGAGGGCACACACTTAATATGTTGTGAAATCTGTTATGAATGTATTGCAATGTTTTTAAAAATGTATAACTGCCTTAATTTTGCAGGACCCCAGGAAGAGTGGGGATCCATAATAAATACAATAGATATGCCACCATGGCATCAGTGTTCTAGTAGATAGACTTCCAGTCATTGCGCTAACGCTAGTTAGCATTGGCTCGCGATCCATAATAAATACAATAGATATGCCACCATGGCATCAGTGTTCTAGTAGATAGACTTCCAGTCATTTTGCTAACGCTAGTTAGCATTGGCTCGCCAACTACCTCTACCTTCCTTCCTACTGGACACATGGTATCCACTAGTTCATCTGACAGAGGAAATAGATAAAAGGGCCTCATTGCCAAAATCCCCAAGTATCCATTTAACCTAGCAGGTTGACGTTTACTGTCATGAGTCAGAACTGAGCGATTTCCCCTTGGATAGGCCAAAATTGGCTATATTGTACAAATTCATGAAAACTCAAATTAGCTTGTTGGTCTTAACTTAAGGTTAGGGCTAGGCATTAGGAAGCCTGTCCTCATCCAACCCTGGCCACAAAGGGTGGTGGGTACAGCCTGTCCTCATCCAACCCTGGCCACAAAGGGTGGTGGTTACAGCCTGTCCTCATCCAACCCTGGCCACAAAGAGTGGTGGGTACAGCCTGTCCTCATCCAACCCTGGCCACAAAGGGTGGTGGGTCAACCTGTCCTCATCCTGGCCACAAAGGGTGGTGGGTCAACCTGTCCTCATCCAACCCTGGCCACAAAGGGTGGTGGATACAGCCTGTCCTCATCCTGGCCACAAAGGGTGGTGGGTCAACCTGTCCTCATCCAACCCTGGCCACAAAGGGTGGTGGGTCAACCTGTCCTCATCCAACCCTGGCCACAAAGGGTGGTGGGTACAGCCTGTGATAATGATATGCCACCCTGGCATCAGTGTATATGATCCTCCACTCAGCGTGTATTCAGCAGGCAGGAATGCTGAGCTGCACTTCTCTTTCAGACACAGCAGCACAACAGAAGACCTGACCTCTGCTGGACCTCTGGACGCCCCGGGTTCACGTCAACTAACGCCATACTACTAAAGGACTAATGAACTGTAGTGTTCACTTGTTCCTGACCTTTCTCTCTGACGGGCAGCACCATTGCTATGGAAACACTGTCTGAGTCCAGTTAGGTCTACTGAAAGGTGCAGGCAAGACTGAGTTGGTATGCTGCTGTAGAAGGAGAGGTGCTACAGTGCAGTTAAAGAGTATAGGCTATCACTTGGCTGGAGTCTGATTCTATGATCAAGTGACACTAAACATTTAATGAGTCTGACCGACACACTGGAAAGGCTTCATAGGGCTCTGTAAGTTACACGGCTTTACAGTGGCTCTTCATTATATTATCCAACTCCCTGGCTGAGAAACAGGCCAAACTTTACCTATCAAAACACCAGTTAACATTTCACCAAATTCTAAGAGCTTGTTGTTCACTAGATAGCTTAAAGCTTCAGTCCACTTCCAGTTACAAAAAGATCACATATTGTCATAGAATGAACACAGGACACATCTACGGGCAAATAAATCCACGTGGATGTAACAGTGCGGAGACAGACAGCCCAACACCACTAATGGAGTTATCAATAATCAGCTAGTACAGACAGTAAACAAAGTGAGTCAGTCAGGAGTCCGGTCCCGTCTTCACCAAGGTTAATGTCTGTCCCATGAGGTAATGTTTCATTTGCCACTCCAGCCCCTGTCCAAATCGCTCATGGAAGAAGGTGATAGGTTGTGGTGGCACCGCCTCCCAAACACACCCCCCCGCCCCCCCCACCCCTACATCACAAGCCACAGCTAAATTAAGACCAGCCCCAACCCACAGGCCATGTGACGCACCACAAGACGAGTGTCCACGGTCGTACTCACTAATGCACCAAAACGGAGCAAAACGGACTGAAACAGGGAGGGACTCCAACTGGACCTGAACTTGTCCAATAAACACTCATTTTCTTTTTCCTTTGCAAAATGTTTTGCTATGGTGTGCACTAATGAATATGACCAAGAGTTCCCCTCCCTCTATCCCTCAGGTCAGCTACCCTTACCATAAACGTTTTGCTACGGTGTGCACTAATGAATATGACCAAGAGTTCCCCTCCCTCTATCCCTCAGGTCAGCTACCCTTACCATAAACGTTTTGCTACGGTGTGCACTAATGAATATGACCAAGAGTTCCCCTCCCTCAGGTCAGCTACCCTTACCATAAACGTTTTGCTACGGTGTGCACTAATGAATATGACCAAGAGTTCCCCTCCCTCTATCCCTCAGGTCAGCTACCCTTACCATAAACGTTTTGCTACGGTGTGCACTAATGAATATGACCAAGAGTTCCCCTCCCTCTATCCCTCAGGTCAGCTACCCTTACCATAAACGTTTTGCTACGGTGTGCACTAATGAATATGACCAAGAGTTCCCCCTCCCTCTATCCCTCAGGTCAGCTACCCTTACCATAAACGTTTTGCTACGGTGTGCACTAATGAATATGACCAAGAGTTCCCCCTCCCTCTATCCCTACCCTTACCATAAACGTTTTGCTACGGTGTGCACTAATGAATATGACCAAGAGTTCCCCCTCCCTCAGTCAGCTACCCTTACCATAAACGTTTTGCTACGGTGTGCACTAATGAATATGACCAAGAGTTCCCCCTCCCTCTATCCCTAAGGTCAGCTGACTACCACAGCAGCAGCAGCAGCAGAGCCCAGTAACCATGCCTACATATTGCATGCTACTGTCTATCTCACAGCTTATGAAAAGCTGTAATTACCATCGAATCAGTCTCACCTGAAATGCACTCACTGGGACAGGCCCAGATGCCATCAAGACGTTCTCTGGTAACAAGCTAACTAACTTGTTAGTGACGGTCTATAATAGAATGTCTATTTGACAAAATAAAGGAGATACACGTTGATGTAATCAACTCAAGGGGCTGTGATCAATGACTAAAACAGGCCAAGAGATGCCATCCAGACCGTCTCCAGTAACAATACTGTTAGCCAACTTGATAGTAGTGAGCTAAGTCTACAGGTCAAGATAAAGGAGATGGGCCTCTTTGGCTGATTGAATCAACACTGACCGATGAACCTTCAGTCAAAATCCAACCGGAGACTGAATCAATGCGTTTGACAGATAAGCAGTGCTCTTGTCATGGTCCTCTCCTGGAATAGATAGGAGGACCATGACCAAAACCCAGAGAGGAGTTAGCTCCTCTGGGAGGCGGGGACTAGCTGGCTAAGCTAGCACAGTGTCCTTCAAGCCCCGCCTGCCGAACACCTGCCCTCGCCATCGTTAACAGAACTGCAGGAAAACAGCCCCCCCGACAGCCGGGGGGGGGAAGGACACTACCGGTGTGTACTAGCTATAGCTAGCTACCGTTGTCTCCTCCCGCCTCTTCTTCTTTTCTTCTTCTGTGGGGTTTATTGGTTGGCATCCAACGTTATGGTGCATTACCGCCATCTACTGTACTGGAGAGCCCCTGCCTCCCGCCTATGTACTGGAGTCCTAGCTTAAAAATGGACCAATAGAAGTATAGAGAGGGGTTCCTGCAGATGCAGCAACGCCCACATGAAGGAACTCCCTGAATTTGCGGGCTGCAGTTGCACCCTTCTCCAGGTGGTCGCCTCTTGTCTTCCGTAAAACAAGGAAAGGGATAGGGGGATACCTAAAATCAGTTGTACAACTTAATGCATTCAACTGAAATGTTTCTTCCGCATTTGACCCAACCCCTATGAATCAGAGAGGTGCGGGGGGGGCTGCCCTAATCGACATCCGCGTGTTACCTTGTCGGCTCTGGGATTCGATCCAGCAACCTTTTGGTTCCTGGCCCAACGCTCCTACCCAAGCGCTGTAACTTGGGAGATATGGGCTTGTGGGAACACTAACCCTATCAAGGTGGGTATCAATTTAACCTTTTGTTTTTAGAAAAATATTTCTGGCTGATATGAAAGATACGGTCCTTATGCTTCCAAAACCGTACCGCAAGCAACGCGTGTTAACGTTCAGATTGAGCGTCGGGGCTCTTAACAAAACTCTCCCGTACAGAAGAGTCCTTCGTCCAATGACTCTCATGTGTAATGTAATGAACCCACAGTTATAGCTAGCTCAGGGCAGGTGAGTAATCAAAATATAGCATTGTTTGGTTTAAGTGATTCTCTCTTGAAGTTGAAGTGTTTGACAACTCGCCGGGCGGTGCATCCACCGACGAAGTGCTCAGAGCAGGTGCAATTTGGACGGAGCCTCAGTTCAAGAACAAGCAAACATATAACCCGAAGACACCCAGGTTATAGTTAACACTCAAAATGAAAAAATAGGCGCCAGAGTCTTCCGAACAGCCTTACAAGGACGCTAAACGTCATAGCCACAGGCCTGCTCATGGCTTTGGGCAAGAAATTGACAGTCAGGAGTTAAATGGAACATCTTTTTCCTTTACAAACTTGTTCTGTTCTGTGAAGTTAATCTGAATAGGAGTTTAATATTATCACATAGGCAGGAGGCCTATATATTCTCATGTGTGTATTCTGCTGTAACATACATTTATTTATTTTATTTGAATTTTTTTATGAAATTCGGGTCTTGTAAGCACCACAGCTGAGTATGTTAGCATATGCATATGGCGGGTGTTCTGCAGTGACATTGATGTCTTAAAAATGTGCTATAAGGAAGTTCGGACTTGTGTAAACCCCACCTCTATATTCGAGGATGTGGGCATATGCTATGCGTATGGCGTGTGTTCTGCAGTGACGTCTAAAATGCTTTGGATTAATCAGCACCTTGGAGAGCGCCGTCCATTTCAACACCATTGATAGTGAGGTGATTTGGCTGTTTCCTCTGTCTAATGCCCTGCGACGTTGTTAAGTCACTTTTTCCTCTTCATGCGTTCAGGTACCTCAAAGCCCCCCCGGATAACCCCCCCTCCAGCGCTCACTATGTGTTCCGGGACCTCCCGATTTACAAATGAGCCACTGTCAACAAACATCTGTCATTTAAATTAAACAGGTCGAGCCTTTTGACACAGAGAGAGAGTGTTATCCTAACTAGTTAGCATGACTACAAAATCTAGCTACCTGCCCTCTTTACCAACCCTATCTGCCACTGCACTGCCGAGTTCATGGAATATTACCTGAGCGGTAGCTTCGTCCTTCAATTAGCCATTTAAATTAACATTTATATTGACATTTTTCACTCCTGCCATCTGTAAATGATAGCAATCTGTAACATTAAAAGTAAAACGTCTAAATTGTTAGCTAAACGGTCATTTAAAATGGCTAGTTGCGGGACGAAACTACCTGAGCTGCGGTTGTTACGACGTGGCTAGCTACTGTAGCTAGCTATGCTAACTTGCTAGCCAACTTCACCAGCTTGTGCGCTAACAATGAAGATAGCTACATTTTCCAACCCTAAAAAAAACTATAGATAACTAGTTACATTAGTTAGCTAAACCAGATGGTATTGCAAACGCCACTATAGGTAGCTAGCTGTAACTACGTTACGTGATAAGACGCCGGACGGCTACCGTTAGCTAACCCACACCTGCTCGAGCTGTCTAACCGGAAAAGGTCGTGCCACCCCAAGCTAACTAATCACTCAAAATGTACTTGTACTTTAGCTGAATACAATATCACTCAAATTACCTTTAAAATGTGACCTCCTCTTGAAAAGAACGTAGATTTTTTTACGTCCATAAACAGGAGACCTCAAAGCGGCTTGTCAGAACCCCGGCGTGCCCGTAGTCAGGAGCGAATGGTGTTGTGAAGACGTTTAGCTACGTCAACTGATACGTCACTGCGTGATACGTCAACTGCGTGGCCCGCTGTCATCACCCGCCCCTATGTGGTCTCTAGAAAGATCATTTGGGTTGAGTGGATATGATATGCACTTCAAAAGAGATTACCCCTTTTTATAATATCGCGTTTGTCTTGGGGGGAAACTATTCCAAGTAGCAAAGGAAAGGAAAGTGGTGCATGTCTAGAATGGCACTAAATGGCATTGAGCATAGCACGAATGACGCGCAACTTCAAATGATGCAATATCATCAAATCATTGCGATGATGTTGGTCACATTTCTACGTGTGCATTTGTGCATAAATACCTTCATGCTCTACTGCCTATTGGTTTTTCTTTTGTTGTATTTAATAAGCATTTTTTTTGTTTTTTAAATAATGTTCTTTAGAAGAGCAAGTGTGATCTCTTTTTCAATTCATCATAATCAATAGGACACATGTCAAGGTGCGAAGTTCATGATTTGAGTAGCCTAGTCTTCATTTTGCATGTTGAAAAAATCACTTAAAATCAATTAAATTCATGTTCTGGTTATCTTTAAAGATCAATATGACTTTATTTCACTCCTCAACTGGCTTCGCTGTTTCAAAGACAGAAATTGATCAAAATCCAGCCCTACTTGTTGACACAGCCAGTGAAGCTGCAATATTTACCTAACATAGCCTACGTGTGTTTGAACAGCACCTGGGCCCAGGGACACTCAGCAAAACACAGCGTTATCAGGTTTAGTGGAAGGTAACTAATCAGGACTGCACAAGAGCTCCATTACCGTTAACATTGTAGATGTCCCTTGAATAGATTGAGTCATACGTCTATGCTATTGGATAAATGTGAAGTGAGGTGTTTAAAAAAAACATGTGCATACACTATGGCCTGATCAAATCAATAAAAATGATCTTTATTGAGAAGTAAAACTAAAGGTCCGTTTGGACTGAGATTGAAAGGTGGCAGGGTCAGGGGTCAAATACTGTGGCCTATACACAGTCTTTTTTTGTGTGAAAGTCTAACACACACCCCTTGCACAGACTTCACATTTTGCTGCCTTAAAAAATTAAATCTAAAAAAGGGATGACATTAGATTTTGTTTATGCTAGTCCCAGATGTTGCGTGTCACGTTCAGCCAATCAGGTTGCAGCAGTCTGTTTTTTCATACCTGGTCTGATAGTTTCAAAATAAAAGAGTGCTGCAACCTGATTGGCTGAAAGCGATATGCAACATCTGGGACTAGCATTAGTTACTCTAGCATGTTGGTGAAAAATTCTGTTTCGTAAAGAAAGTATGCATATTTTTTCCCCTGTTTTTTTTTCCGCCTTCTCGCCATTAAATCGAGTTAAGAAGGAAATCTTAAATCCGTTCTACCTAATTACTACCAGCATGTTAAATGTGCAACCAGAGGAAAAAAAAACTCTAGACCACCTTTACTCCACACACAGAGACGCATACAACGCTCTCCCTCGCCCTCCATTTGGCAAATCTGACCATAACTCTATCCTCCTGATTCCTGCTTATAAGCAAATACTAAAGCAGGAAGCACCAGTGACTCGGTTAATAAAAAAGTGGTCAGATGATGCAGATGCTAAGCTACAGGACTGTTTTGCTAGCACAGACTGGAATATGTTCCGGGATTCTTCAGATAGCATTGAGGAGTACACCACATCAGTCACTGGCTTCATCAATAAGTGCACCGATGATGTCGTCCCCACAGTGACCGTACGTACATACCCCAACCAGAAGCCATGGATTACAGGAAACATCTGCACTGTGCTAAAGGGTAGAGCTGCCGCTTTCAAGGAGCGGGACTCTAACCCGGACGCTTATAAGACATCCCGCTATGCCCTCCGACGAACCATCAAACAGGCAAAGAGTCAATACAGGACTAAGATTGAATCGTACTACACCGGCTCTGGCGCTCGTCGGATGTGGCAGGGCTTGAAAACTATGACACAAGACTTCCAGACGAGCTAAACCACTTCTATGCTCGCTTCGAGGCAAGCAACACTGAAGCATGCATGAGAGCACCAGCTGTTCCGGATGACTATGTGATCACGCTCTCCGTAGCCGATGTGAGTAAGACTTTTAAGCAGGTCAACATTCACAAGGCCGCAGGGCCAGACGGATTACCAGGACGTGTATCCGAGCATATGCTGGCCAAATGGCAAGTGTCTTCACTGACATTTTCAACATGTCCCTGACTGAGTCTGTAATACCAACATGTTTCAAGCAGACCACCATAGTCCCCGTGCCCAAGGACTCTAAGATAACCTGCCTAAATGACTACCGACCCGTAGCACTGACGTCTGTAGCCATGAAGTGCTTTGAAAGGCTGGTCATGGCTCACATCAACAGCATTATCCCAGAAACCCTAGACCCACTCCAATTTGCATACCGCCCCAACAGATCCACAGATGATGCAATCTCTATTGCACTCCACACTGCCCTTTCCCACCTGGACAAGAGGAACACCTACGTGAGAATGCTATTCATTGACTACAGCTCAGCATTCAACACCATAGTGCCCTCAAAGCTCATCACTAAGCTAAGGATCCTGGGACTGAACACCTCCCTCTGCAACTGGATCCTGGACTTCCTGACGTGCCGCCCCCAGGTGGTAAGGGTAGGTAACAACACATCTGCCACACTGATCCTCAACACGGGGGCCCCTCAGGGGTGCGTGCTCAGTCCCCTCCTGTACTCCCTGTTCACCCATGACTGCATGGCCAGGCACGACAATAACACCATCATTAAGTTTGCCGATGACACAACAGTGGTAGGCCTGATCACCGACCACGATGAGACAGCCTATAGGGAGGAGGTCAGAGACCTGGCCGTGTGGTGCCAGGATAACAACCTCTCCCTCAACGTGACCAAGACAAAGGAGATGATTGTGGACTACTGTCACGCTCGTCGAACAGAGATGACCAAGGCGCAGCGTTGCAGGCAAACATACTCTTTATTCCGAGACACGATCAAAACAACAAATGATACGTGACAGTTCACGGTCTACCATAAACAGACTAGAAACAAAAACCCACAAACACAAAGGGAAAGACACAGTTTAAATATGGCTCCCAATCAGAGACAACCAGCACCAGCTGACACTCGTTGCCTCTGATTGGGAGTCACTCAGGCCAACATAGAAATACCAACTAGAACTCCCAACATAGCAATAGAATACATAGAACTACACACCCTGGCTCAACATAACAGTGTCCCCAGAGCCAGGGCGTGACAGTACCCCCCCCTAAAGGCGCGGACTCCGACCGCGCCAACTAAATACCACAGGGGAGGGACCGGGTGGGCACTCCGCCTTGGCGGCGGATCCGGCTCCGGGCCTGATCCCCACTCCCTCTCCAACCCCCCAAAGTACCCCTGGTCCGGTCTGGCCCCGCTGGCCGGAGCTGGACTGCACACTGATGGAGCGGATTGCTCTAGCTCCGGCGTAAAACATCTGACCAGTGCCGAACCATGCACCAGTGGAACAGGCACGGGGGTGCCGGACTGACGACGCCCACCACTGGCTTGGTGTGGAGAACAGGCACAGGCCGTGCTGGACTGACAACGCACACCACTGGCTTGGTGTGAGGAGCAGGAGTGAGCCGAACCGGGCTGACGAAACGCACCACTGACTTGGTGCGGGGAGCAGGAACGGGCCGAGCCGGGCTGACGAAGCGCACCACTGACTTGGTGCGGGGAGCAGGAACGGGCCGAGCCGGGCTGACGAAGCGCACCACTGACTTGGTGCGGGGAGCAGGAACGGGCCGAGCCGGGCTGACGAAGCGCACCACTGACTTGGTGCGGGGAGCAGGAACGGGCCGAGCCGGGCTGACGAAGCGCACCACTGACTTGGTGCGGGGAGCAGGAACGGGCCGAGCCGGGCTGACGAAGCGCACCACTGACTTGGTGCGGGGAGCAGGAACGGGCCGAGCCGGGCTGACGAAGCGCACCACTGACTTGGTGCGGGGAGCAGGAACGGGCTGAGCCGGGCTGACGAAGCGCACCACTGACTTGGTGCGGGGAGCAGGAACAGACCGGACCGTACTGGGGACACACACCACTGGCCCTACACCGGGATCTGGAACGGGCCGGACCGGACTGGTAACACACCCCAGTACCTCTCGCCGTGCCTCTACACCTTCCATCCCCTCTTCTACCAGTGGCCCCCGTAACCTGGCGGCCTTCTCTGCCAACCCGCTGGACCGCTCTATCGCGGCCTCCTGCTGCCCCGACGTCGTGAGCCCCCCCCTAAAAATTTTCTGGGGGTCTCTCCTCCCCGTGGGCCAGGCCTTTATAGTTCTCGCCCAACTCTCGCTCTTCTGCCCCCAACTCCCGCTATTCAGCTCCTCAATAGGCTTGACCCAGTCGAAGCTCTTCCTCCATTGTTCCCAAGTCCACTCTCTCTGCTCTTCACTCGGCTTGACCCAGTCGAGGCTGCCACGGAGATCTGCTAGGGATTTCCCTGGCGATGGCTCCTCGACTCGCTGCTTGGTCCAGTAGTGGTGGGTTTTTCTGTCACGCTCGTCGAACAGAGATGACCAAGGCGCAGCGTTGCAGGCAAACATACTCTTTATTCCGTGACACGATCAAAACAACAAATGATACGTGACAGTTCACGGTCTACCATAAACAGACTAGAAACAAAAACCCACAAACACAAAGGGAAAGACACAGTTTAAATATGGCTCCCAATCAGAGACAACCAGCACCAGCTGACACTGGTTGCCTCTGATTGGGAGTCACTCAGGCCAACATAGAAATACAAACTAGAACTCCCAACATAGCAATAGAATACATAGAACTACACACCCTGGCTCAACATAACAGTGTCCCCAGAGCCAGGGCGTGACAACTACAGGGAAAAAAAGAGGACTGAGCACGCCCCCATTCTCATCGACGGGGCTGTAGTGGAACAGGTTGAGAGCTTCAAGTTCCTTGGTGTCCACATCACCAACGAACTATCATGGTCCAAACACACCAAGACAGTCGTGAAGAGGGCACGACAAAGCCTGTTCCCCCTCAGGAGACTGAAAAGATTTGGCATGGGTCCTCAGATCCTCAAAAAATTCTACAGCTGCACCATCGAGAGCATCCTGACTGGTTGCATCACCGCCTGGTATGGCAACTGCTTGGACTCCGACCGCAAGGCAGAGGGTGGTGCGTACGGCCCAGTACATCACTGGGGCCAAGCTTCCTGCCATCCAGGACCTCTATACCAGGCGGTGTCAGAGGAAGGCCCTCAAAATTGTCAAAGACTCCAGCCACCCTAGTCATAGACTGTTCTCTCTGCTACCGCACGGCAAGCGGTACCGGAGTGCCAAGTCTAGGTCCAAAAGACTTCTCAACAGCTTCTACCCCCAAGCCATAAGACTCCTGAACAGCTAATCATGGCTACCCACCCCATCTTTTTACGCTGCTGCTACTCTGTTAATTATTTATGCATAGTCACTTTAACTCTACCCACATGTACATATTACTTCAACTACCTCAACTAGCCGGTGCCCCCGCACATTGACTCTGCACCGGTACCCCCCTGTATATATAGCCTCCCTACTGTTATTTTATTTTACTTCTGCTCTTTTTTTCCTCAACACTTTTTTGTTGTTTTATTCTACTTTTTTATTTAAAATAAATGCACTGTTGGTTAAGGGCTGTAAGTAAGCATTTCACTGTAATGTCTGCACCTGTTGTATTTGGCGCATGTGGCCAATCAAATTTGATTTGATTTGATTTGATTTGAAATAGACGCATTTCAAATAAAATAAAATCAAATTTTATTGGTCACATACACATATTTAGCAGATGTTATTGCGGGTGTAGCTTGTGTTTCCCCAACAGTTTAGTAGTATCTAACAAGTCACAACAATACACACAATACACACAAATCTAAAAGTAAAATAATGGAATTAAGAAATATATAAATATTAGGACGAGCAACGTCGGAGTGGCATAGACTTAAATACAGTAGAATAGAATAGAACACAGTATATACATATGAGATGAGTAAAGCAGTATGTAAACATTATTAAAGTGACTAGTGTTCCATTATTAAAGTGGCCAGTGATTTCAAGTCTATGTATAAGGGGCAGCAGCCTCTAAGGTGCAGGGTTACGTAACCGGGTGGAAGCCGCCTAGTGATGGCTATTTAACAGTCTGATGGCCTTGAGATAGAAGCTGTTTTTCAGTCTCTTGGTCCCAGATTTGATGCACCTCACCTTCTGGATGATAGCGGGGTGAACAGGCAGTGGCTCAGGTGGGTGTTGTCCTTGATTATCTTTTTGGCCTTCCTGTGACATCGGGTGCTGTAGGTGTCCTGGAGGGCAGGTAGTTTGCCCCCCGTGATGCGTTGGGCAGTTGCTGTACCAGGTGGTGATACAGCCCGACAGGATGCTCTCAATTGTGCATCTGTAAAAGTTTCTTAGGGTTTTAGGTGCCAAGCCAAATGTCTTTGCAGCCTGAATGGAGAATGTTTTATGTACGAACCGGTCCATGGGGATACGAATGTATAGCCAGCTGCATGCATTCCCTTTGAACGGTAAAATGAAACGACTCAATATCACCATCTGCTGGCCATTGGGCTATATCCAAGCTCACTGCTCAGAGTCACAGAGTCTCCACCATTCACCCACTATGAGGGAGACACGTCAGGAAAGCAAAACCTTTATCTAAAATTAGTAGAGGGGAGATTATTACGAAACGGATCCTTTGTTAAAGTTTAAAATGTATTTTATATCTGAGTACAAGATTCACGTTTTGTTATTAGTCGTATGTACAGGATACACATGGTACTGTCTACACACTGTCCAATGAAATTGCATTTCTTGCAGTATTATATCTGAATACAGTCATAAAATATTCATATTACAATTACTTATGAAGCCATATACAGTTCTCATTAATATTATACCTTAAGAGGCCTTGGCTTCACCACTTGAGGCATTCATCTCTCTCTCTCAACAAAGCAGACATACACTCACATAACACAGTCGATGTGACGTCTTCACTGATACTGGAGTTCTGGCTGTCACTTCTCCCTACTCCCCAACAGCTGTAGTCATCCTAGCTGGACCTTCAGTAGGATTCAGTCTGTATTCATTCTGATTAGATGTCACGCCCTGACTCTGGGGACTCGTATTTGTTGAGTCAGGGTGTGTATTTTCTGTGTAGTATGTTCTATGTTGCATTGTCTATGTTTAGATCTAGATCCTGTAGATCTATGTTGGCCGGGGTGGTTCCCAATCAGAGGCAGCTGTAGCTCGTTGTCTCTGATTGGGGACCATACTTAGGTAGCCTGTTGGCACTAGTGGGTTGTGGGATCTTGTTCCGTGTGAGGTATGTTTGTAGTGTTATACCTTGGACTTCACGGTTCGTTTCATTTGTTGTTTTGTCGTGTTGTTTATTTAGTGTAAATAAACATGTTCGCATATCACGCTGCGCCTTGGTCCGTCTCGTCCGTAAACGATCGTGACATTAGAGGATTAAACTAGGCCGTAATGACGTCTGGACCATCTGTTTAGCAGGACTCAGTCTGTATTCAGTCTGACCAGAGGATTAAACTAGGCCGTAATGACGTCTGGACCATCTGTTTAGCAGGACTCAGTCTGTATTCATTCTGACCAGAGGATTAAACTAGGCCGTAATGACGTCTGTGTCAGTGTTTTGAGGTGGATGTGGTGTTGGAGTCAGGCGCATGACACAGAAGCTTAGTCCAAACAGACTTTACTTGTCAGCAAATGACAATACAAAATAAAGGGCCTCAAATAACGGAGGCGAGCGATACGCAAAACAGTGCGTAAAACACTAAACATAAGCGATGCGCAAACAGTGCGTCAATCCACTTAAATACAAGAATGCAAAATCCAAAACCTCAACGGACAGGCGTACAACAACACACAACTACAAACAAAACCAAAGGAAACTTATAGGTGACATAATCAGGACAGGATAAGACACAGGTGCACCAAACAGACAAAACCAAACAAACACAGAGAACATCAAACGGTAGCAGCTAGTACTCCGGGGACGACGAACGCCGAAGCCTGCCCGAACAAGGAGGAGGAGCAGCCTCGGCGGAATTCGTGACAGTCTGGACCATCTACTCCCAGTCAGTGACGCCCCAAAGGAGTTGAATTGGCATTGGGCTCTGTGTGGTAAACGTTTCCAAGGTGACGGATATATGGAGAGGTCAGAGACAGCCAGACGTGTAAAAGGGGCTAAGGAACAGAAGTAGAGTTTTGGAGAAACGCCATCGGAGCGTGCTCTGCAAGCAATGCAGCAGATGAAGGCCCAGCAAGAGCGTGGTGAACGGTTAGACGGGCTTATAGACAGCGAGGAAGAAGGAGAAAAGACACATGTAGTGGGAAATGTACGTTGAGGAAGAATGGCATCAGACATGATAAAGAAGAATCTGGTCCAGTAGGAGTGACATTTTCGAAGAAAGTGGATCCTTGCTGAACTTTTGGTTTCAGGGTGAACCATTTGTCAGTGAAGGGAACCTGTAGTGTTTGATATTTGTTTGCAGGGTGGGTCCGTGACGCAATTGGGTCAAGATGAGTTGGGGGCACACCATTGAATCAGTGAATTTCTAGGGAGCTTAAGTGTGGAGGTGGGAGCAAATGAAGTTGAAAATTCCTGGTTTGTTTGTGACGCCCGCCAGTTTGATGCAAACGTGAACCGGTGGGGACGGATGAGACAGAGGAGTCACTGTCAGTCCTTATGAGTTTTAAGTCAGAGTTTTCTACTAGACAAAGTCATGTTAGGAACATCAGAGAACCTGTTAGAAATATCGGTAGCAGTTATCTTAGAGTGTTAGAGTACGATCAGTTAACGCCGTTAGAGCCTGCCCGAGTTAAGGAGGTAGGAGCAGTTATCCTGTTAGAGTATCGTGAGTTAGAGTATCTATCAGTTATCCTGTTTGAGAGTATATATCAGTTATCCTGTTAGAGCATTATCAGTTATCCTGTTAGAGTATATCGTTTCCAAGTGTATCTGAGATATGGAGAGGTTAGAGATATATCAGCCAGTGTAAGAGGGGCTAAGGAACCTGAGAGTAGATTATCCTGTTTAGAGATATATCAGTTATCCTGTTAGAGTGCTATCAGTTATCCTGTTAGCAATTATCAGTTATCCTGTGGAATCGGTTATCAGGTGCGAGAGAATAATCAGTTATCCTGTTAGAGATATATCAGTTATCCTGTTAGGAGTGTTAGAGTATCTCAGACTGATAAAGAATATCCCCTGTTAGGTGTTTATCCTGTTAGAGTATATATCAGTTTATCCTTTTAGCTGAATATCAGTTTCCTGTTAGAGTTATATCAGTTATCCTGTTAGAGATATATCAGTTATCCTGTTAGAGTTATATCAATCAGTGAAGCATATATCAGTTTATCCTGTTAGAGATCTATCAGTTATCCTGTTTGAGTTATCAGTTGCCCAGAGGGAGTATGATCGTTATCCTGTTAGAGCATATATCAGTTATCAAGAGCTGTATTCAGTTGCTGTTAGAGCATATAGGAGTTATCCTGTTAGAGTATCACCAGTTCCTGTTAGAGTATCGTTATCCTGTTAGAGTATATATCAGTTATCCTGTTAGAGTATGATCAGTTATTGTTAGAGTATATATCAGTATCCTGTGACGCCCGCAGTTTGATCCGTTAGTATATATCAGGGAGTGTTGAGATATATCAGTTATCACTGTTAGTCCTATATCAGTTATCCTGTTAGAGTATATATCAGTTATCATCCTGTTAGAGTATATATCAGTTATCCTGTTAGAGTATATATCAGTTATCCTGTTAGAGTATATATCAGTTATCCTGTTAGAGTATATATCAGTTATCCTGTTAGAGTATATATCAGTTATCCTGTTAGAGTATCTATCAGTTATCCTGTTAGAGCATATATCAGTTATCCTGTTAGAGCATATATATTATCCTGTTAGTTATCCCTGTTAGAGCATATATCAGTATCCTGTTAGAGCATATATCAGTTATCCTGTTAGAGCATATATCAGTTATCCTGTTAGAGTATATATCAGTTATCCTGTTAGAGTATCTATCAGTTATCCTGTTAGAGTATCTATCAGTTATGTTGTTAGAGCATATATCAGTTATCCTGTTAGAGTATCTATCAGTTATCCTGTTAGAGCATATATCAGTTATCCTGTTAGAGTATATATCAGTTATCCTGTTAGAGTATATATCAGTTATCCTGTTAGAGTATATATCAGTTATCCTGTTAGAGCATATATCAGTTATCCTGTTAGAGTATATATCAGTTATCCTGTTAGAGCATATATCAGTTATCCTGTTAGAGTATATATCAGTTATCCTGTTAGAGCATATATCAGTTATCCTGTTAGAGCATATATCAGTTATCCTGTTAGAGCATATATCAGTTATCCTGTTAGAGCTTTTGTGCCGAATCCACTGCGCTGTTTCAGGTGTAACGTTTATGGTAATGTTGCAGCAGTGTGTAGGAAGGAGATTCCAGTTTTGAGGCAGTGTCAGAGGAAGGCCCTAAAAGTTATCAAAGACTCTAGCCACCCTAGTCATAGACTGTTCTCTCTGCTAGAGCACGGCAAGCGGTTCCGGAGCGCCAAGTCTAGGTCCAAAAGGCTTCTCAACAGCTTCTACCCCCAAGCCATAAGACTCCTGAACAGCTAATCATGGCTACCCGGACTATTTGCACTGCCCCCCCACCCCATCCTTTTTACGCTGCTGCTACTCTGTTAAGTATTTATGCATAGTCACTTTAACTCTACCCACATGTACATATTACCTCAATTACCTCGACTAACCGGTGCCCCCGCACATGTACCGGTACCCCCTGAATATAACCTCCCTACTGTTATTTTATTTTACTGCTGCTCTTTAATTATTTTCTTTTTTTCTTAAACTGTATTGTTGGTTATGGGCTTGTAAATAAGCATTTCACCAGTGGCGGCTCCTGAAAAAATTATCAGGGGGGGCAATTTTTCTGATGATTTAGGTGACCTACACACATTTTAAAAAAGATATGTCCAGCAACAACATGAAGACAGGGGCAGCATATAAGTCAATACTGATATACACATTACTTGCTTCAAAAAGGCCTCATGGTTGAATTGGAAATATGTGCACCTGAGCATAATTCACAACAAGCAAGCAGGAGCTTTTGATAGAGGCTACTGAAAACATTGATGCAAGTTATTGGTAATAAGAAATTTTTATAGACTTCCATATTCTGCCCTCTTGTATAGATTTGTGAAAATGAACAGTGATAGACATTTTGCCTGAAAACAGAATTTGAAAATAATTTATAGAAAAGGTAAACACAGCTATCTGTATGGCTTTGTAAAAATGAACAACCATATTCTGGCCAATTGTATAGATTTGTAAATATGATGATGTCTCCTTTCATGCATACATTTTCAAATAAAGCTCTGCTTTGAGAAAGATCGAATGATATTGTTTAATCTTACCTTATGGCCTGCACACTGCTTGTGAAGCTGTCGAGGGCACGTTTGATGAAGACAGCATCGATGTCCTTCTTCTGTAGCTTCTGGTACAGAATGTCGACGTGGGGCATGATTTTGTGAAAAAGCCCCAGGAAAAAAATTAAATATTCTTGCTATCTATGTACCTCAGCACAAGCACCAGCTGTGTCTGTGTAGAAACGTCCGTGGTCTCGTCAGCTTGGATAGCTACGAAGTTCGCCGACTTCACCTCCTCCACAATATGTTCCCTCATGACCGCTAGCATACACTCCAGTAGCTCGTTTTGAATGGTCTTTGATGTGCCCTTGAAAACTTTAGCATTTTTAAGATGGTCATCAAACACCTCATCTAATTGTGCCACAAAGTTGACAAGTCCAAGAAAAATACCAGGGTTGGTGGAGCCCTCCGTTTCATCTTTGCCTCGCAAAGCTAACTCAAACACTCCGCAAAACTTCACACACTGGATTAGCCGGCTGAGGATGTGGCGGTTCTTGCTAACCTCATCGTTGTGGCGGCGGACAGCTAGCCTGTATCCCTCATCCAGTTGAGTGGCAATGTTCACTCTCCCCAAAGCAGACAATCTCAAACAGCTATCCATGTGGGTCTTTGACAGCCCAATTTTTGGAAAATCCTCGGGTGTAGGACTTTCCCCCTTAGTAGAAACCTGTTGAATTATTAAATTTGGTCTGGGAGGTCCTAATTGTTTCGTTGCCAATTTATCTTGATTTGTTCGCCGACAAAAACGAACTTCTTTCAAAGAGACAATCGAGTTGCACTGAACGCTAGCCATCTTGATTGACGCTGCTACCCGCTCTTTTCTTAGTTATGTTACGTATGACGAAAGCGCGTAAGTGCAAGCCCTCCCGGAACCCATAGAGATTGTATTGAAAGCTCTGATATTTGAAAAAAAAAAGATTTTACATGAGAGGCTATGAGACACTTCTGGGCGATTTTCAACCTGACTGAAATCGCCCCAAAACGGGCGGGGCCATTTGAAGCACGACTTTAGCCTGATTGGACATTTAGTGGCAGATCAGACGTCTAGATTAGAACACTAATAACTACTGTTGCCGTGATATAATTGATTAGAAAAAAAATCCCTTCCTTTTCCCGTTTGGCAGTGCGTCGCCCATATCGCCCTAATGAACACACCGCCCCTGCATTTCACTGTAATGTCTACACCTGTTGTATTCGGAGCATGTGGCAAATAACATTTGATTTGATTTGAAGATGTAGGAAGTGTGCAGGAGGGCATGGGATAGAGGATTGTGGAGTTTTGAGGCAGTGAAGAATGTGGAGGAGGATGGGTCAAGGACGAGGGATCCTGAAAGGATCCCAGTGAGTAGTAGATTTGTGCCAGCACAGAGGGATAGGGCAACACATGAGTTACGCTTCAGTAAGGTTGGATTCTTAGCGTTCATAGCAACGGTTCCTCCCTGTCCCCAGAATGGCGTCCCAGAGAATCCTGTTGTGGTGGCAGCTGCAGAGATGTATTCCCGTCCCAAGATTTAACTCCCAGAAGTCCGATGGCGTCCCGTCCTCCCAGGCCGATGGCGTCCCGTCCTCCCAGGCCGATGGCGTCCCGTCCTCCCAGGCCGATGGCGTCCCGTCCTCCCAGGCCGATGGCGTCCCGTCCTCCCAGGCCGATGGCGTCCCGTCCTCCCAGGCCGATGGCGTCCCGTCCTCCCAGGCCGATGGCATGGTGCAGAAGCAGATAGGGTCAAAGTAGTGGAATGGGGTAGTGGGTTTTTAATGAGTGTAGGTGGTGGTGTCTAGGGCTATATTTCCATTTCTTAGAGGAACAGGAATAATGAAGATCATTTAATGTAGGTAGGCCGTGACTGGCCTCACACTCCAGTACAGTAGGTGGCGGTGTATGCACCTAAAAGTTGGATGCAACCAAATCCATAAAATGAGGACGAAGAAGAAGAAGAAGAAGAAGGAAGCAGCAGTTGTTTCTCTGTGTCACTTTTTCGCCATGGCAGCTACCCACTGGGAAGACTCCGTCAAAAGTCTGAAAGGTGTGATTTTAGACATGTGCGGCGTGTTATATGATGCTGGGGAAGACGGCGGCTCTCCAATTCCAGGCTCCGTAGAAGCAGTGAGAAGGTAAGGCTAGGTAGACTAATATGTAGACGTCGACCTATGCCCGGTGGCATTCAGAGGACGGACGCTGTTTCGGGACGGTGGGTCCGGGTGGAAAACATATTGAACGGGCAAATCTAGGGCCGATCGGCAGCCAGCAGTGAAGCGTCCGTGTGGTTGTTCTGGTTCTGGGATCGAGCACATCTGCTCCTTGCCAACTCTGAGCTTTCACTCTTTTTTTCGGCATGGCCGACACCAGTTGGAAAGATTGCATCCGAAGTCTTTAGACGTGCGGCGTTTTATATGACTGTGGTGAAGGAGGTGGTTATCCAATTCCAGGCTCCGTTGGTAGGAGAAGTGAGAAGATGAGATTTATACATCGGAACGACGGGGTGCGACGATTAGCCTTTTAGATTCATTCATATTGAAATGTAGCAGCAGAACACATGATACACTGCAGAAATAGGAAACTATTTTAACAGCTCTACGACAGCTATAGTACACTTCTATTACATGTGTAAAGTTTAAGTTCTGAAAGTTGTTAACCTTCGAATGGGTAGTCTCAGGTGAGTCTGGTTTTGTTGTCAGTCTGCTGTGTAACCTAATGTCAAACATTCAAAACTGATAAGGGGGGAGTGGCAAGATTGCTTCAGAGCTGTCACTCACTGCAGCACTGAATACATTATTTCTACAATCCAATAAAATGCAAATAAATGCAATGTGTAACGGTGCAGATCAGTTGAATGTCCTTTCGGACTACACATGCAGAGATTCATTGTAGCCTAATGATTGGATTTGTATTTATTTCTCTACTGGGGTTGTTTTTGGTTCAGAATGAAGTCATCTCTAGAGAATGTGGTTTCACTGCATCTGTTCTGCAGTCTACCAAGGTTGTAATGTCAAACCTATTAGAAAAGTATCTGTTCTGCAGTCTACCAAGGTTGTAATGTCAAACCTATTAGAAAAGTATCTGTTCTGCAGACTACCAAGGTTATAATGTCTGTATCTGTTCTGCAGTCTACCAAGGTTATAATGTCAAACCTATTAGAAAAGTATCTGTTCTGCAGTCTACCAAGGTTATAATGTCAAACCTATTAGAAAAGTATCTGTTCTGCAGTCTACCAAGGTTGTAATGTCAAACCTATTAGAAAAGTATCTGTTCTGCAGTCAACCAAGGTTATAATGTCAAACCTAACCTATTAGAAAAGTATCTGTTCTGCAGTCTACCAAGGTTGTAATGTCAAACCTATTAGAAAAGTAAACTCCCACACCTGGACATACTACCAGCAGGAGAAAAAAAGTATCCTTGATAAAAAGGAAGAAAGAACTAGAACCCACTGGTAATCAAAGCTCGTCACCTTGGCTAACTTTGCATAGCGCATATAAGGAAGTGTCTGGTGAATGAGATTAATGAGGTTATCAAAATATCTTGATTAAATCTCATAGCGCAAAAAAAAAAAATGAATTTACACTCGACTAGTCTTTTCTTACAAGCACTGACTTTGCTGATAACTACTCTGAGGAAAATGTGCTGACTATGGCTGGGATGTGGTGGTCTCACACAGCTAATTTAACATGAATGCACTTACTGTAAGTCGCTGTGGATAAGAACGTCTGCTAAATGACTAAAATGATTATGTCAATACGTTTCCCATAAAGGCTAAAGGCGTCGGACCTGCAGCTGCGTTTCTGTACCAACGAGACCCAGGCCACACGGGAGGAGTTTGTTGCCAAGCTGCAGAGGATGGGCTTTGATATCTCTGTGTCTGAGGTGTTCTCCCCAGCCCCGGCTGCCGTGGCTGTCCTGAAGGAGAGGGGTCTACGACCTCACCTGCTGGTCTATGATGGTATTGATTAATCATGTTAATTAGGTTTATTGTACTTTAAAGAGGAAATCTTTCCACAGCTCGCACGTTCCATACACACACACCTACTCTTACCCAGCCTGGCTCAAAGTAACCCTGTCATTTGTTCTTCATGATTCTACCTCCTTGTGTGACTTTGTGAAGGCTATCGGGATGGGAACCCCTCAGTCAGGAACAGGAGTAAACTGGCACACGTAGTCAGGACAGATCTAGTCGGCAGCAAACAGCCACAACTCCAAGAGCTTTACACACAGAACCTCACAATAACTTTACACACAGAACCTCACAATAACTTTACACACAGAACCTCACAATAACTTTACACACAGAACCTCACAAGAACTTTACACACAGAACCTCACAAGAACTTTACACACAGAACCTCACAATAACTTTACACACAGAACCTCACAAGAACTTTACACACAGAACCTCACAAGAACTTTACACACAGAACCTCACAAGAACTTAACACACACAGAAATCACAATAACTTTCGAACACAAGAACTTTACACACAGAACCTCACAAGAACTTTACACACAGAACCTCACAAGAACTTTACACACAGAACCTCACAAGGAAAGCAGCCCAGGTCTGGTATAACTGCTTTCATGTTGTTGGACCCCAGGAAGAGTAGCTGCTGCCTTGGCAGGAACTAATGGGGATCCATAATAAACCCCAGGAAGAGTAGCTGCTGCCTTGGCATGGGGATCCATCGAAGAGTACTAGGGTTGCATCCTTCCAGGAAGAGTAGCTGCCGTCTTGGCGGAGACTAGGGGGCATCCTTAAACCATAAGAGTGCTGCTGTCTTGGCAGGAACTAGGGTTTGCATCCTTAGCTGCTGCCTTGGCATAGGGTTCCATAATAAACCCCAGGAAGAGTATGCTGCCTTGGCAGGAACTAATGGGATCCATAATAAACCCCAGGAAGAGTAAGCTGCTGCCTTGGTCGGAACTGGGGATCCATAATAAACCCCCAGGAAGAGTAACTGCTGCCTTGGCAGGAGACTAATGGGTTCCATAATAAACCCCAGGAAGATAGCTGCTGCCTTGGCGGAGACTAATGGGGATGCATAATAAACCCATAAGAGTAGCTGCTGTCTTGTCGGAGACTAATGGCATCCATAATATATGCTGTAACTGCTGCCTTGGTCGGAGACTAATGGTTGCATCCTTCCATATGCTGCCGTCTGGTCGGAGACTAGGGTTGCATCCTTCCATATGCTGCCGTCTGGTCGGAGACTAGGGTTGCATCCTTCCATATGCTGCCGTCTGGTCGGAGACTAGGGTTGCATCCTTCCATATGCTGCCGGAGAGTAGCTGGTCGGCAGACTAGGGTTCCATCCTTAAACCCCATATGAGTAGCTGCCGTCTGGTCGGAGACTAGGGTTGCATCCTTCCATATGCTGCCGTCTGGTCGGAGACTAGGGTTGCATCCTTCCATATGCTGCCGTCTGGTCGGAGACTAGGGTTGCATCCTTCCATATGCTGCCGTCTGGTCGGAGACTAGGGTTGCATCCTTCCATATGCTGCCGTCTGGTCGGAGACTAGGGTTGCATCCCATGCTGCAGTATGGAGGAGACTAGGGTTGCATCCTTCCATATGCTGCCGTCTGGTCGGAGACTAGGGTTGCATCCTTCCATATGCTGCCGTCTGGTCGGAGACTAGGGTTGATCCTTCCATATGAACCGTCAGGGTCGGAGACTATGGTTGCATCCTATCATATGCTGCCATGGTCGGAACTAGGGTGCATTCTGGGACTGTATCATCTGGTCGGAAGACTATGGTTTGCATCCTTCCATATATGCTCAGTCTGGTCGGAGACTAGGTTTGCATCCTCCATATGGAGATTAGTCTCACGATGCAGGGTTGACCTTGATATGCACCATGGTATACAATAGGGTAAATCCTATCATCTCTCATGGTCGGACATGATGAATCCTATCATCTCACATGGTAACAGACTGCATGTAGACCATATGCTCTCATCATGGTAACAATGCATGTAGACCTATCATCTCATCATGGTAACAATGCATGTAGACCTATCATCTCACCATGGTAACAATGCATGTAGACCTATCGTCTCATCATGGTAACAATGCATGTAGACCTATCATCTCATCATGGTAACAATGCATGTAGACCTATCGTCTCATCATGGTAACAATGCATGTAGACCCTTCATCTCATCATGGTAACAATGCATGTAGACCTATCATCTCATTTCACCGCCCAAAACCTACTCCATTCTCATCATGGTAACAATGCATGTAGACCTATCATCTCATCATGGTAACAATGCATGTAGACCTATCATCTCATCATGGTAACAATGCATGTAGACCTATCTTCTCTCACATGGTAACTCTGCATGTGACCTACAATGCATCATGGTAGGGGACCTATCATCTCACACATGGTAACAATGCATGTAGACCTATCATCTCATCATGGTAACAATGCATGTAGACCTATCATCTCATCATGGTAACAATGCATGTAGACCTATCATCTCATCATGGTAACAATGCATGTAGACCTATCATCTCACCATGGTAACAATGCATGTAGACCTATCATCTCATCATGGTAACAATGCATGTAGACCTATCATCTCACCATGGTAACAATGCATGTAGACCTATCATCTCATCATGGTAACAATGCATGTAGACCTATCATCTCATCATGGTCACTTTGTTTCTTGTGACAGGTAGGCCTGCATTTGCTGCAGCGTGGTCTATTCTACAGTAATATAAAGACAGACTGTGCCTTTAATGTACCCATCTCCATCTGGCTTTCGGGGGGGTCACCTTATCTTTTAATTGTACATTTAATGTATAGCTCAGGTAGCATCATGCTTGAATTTTCAATTCAAATCCAGACATAGGCTTTATGTATATACTTCATAATTATTTTGAAAGACACTTCCGGTTGGAAATACTGGGTTACCCCGGAGAAAAGGGATTTACTCTCGGGATGGAACATTTAGTAAAATACCGGGAAAATGTTCAACCCTATTGGAGACTAAAGTTACGGCTCACATGGAAGAATGGACTGAATACATCCGTTTTGTCCTCTGTAGTGACAATCCTAAAGAAGATGCTGAACTTGACTCGATGTCTGTGTTTTTATGTCTGTTTTTATCCTTTTAATGTAAGCCAGAGCGCCCAAGACCATCTTCCGTTCTGTGTTACTTTAATGGACAATAACGTTTTTAGAATTTTGTCTAATATTTTCTATGCAAAGTGATAGTGCATACTGTGTTTTGTTTGGTTCGTTGTAGGTGTTGTCCCCGAGTTTGACAGTGTTGAGAAGGCCAACCCAAACTGTGTTGTCATAGGAGATGCAGCAGAGAAGTTCTCCTACCAGAACCTCAACGATGCCTTCAGAGTTCTCATGGGGCTGGAGAAACCAGTGCTGTTCTCTCTGGGCAGAGGGTAGGCGCGCATTCTCTCTCTCTCTCTCTCTCTCTCTCTCTCTCTCTCTCTCTCTCTCTCTCTCTCTCTCTCTCTCTCTCTCTCTCTCTCTCTCTCTCTCTCTCTCTCTCTCTCTCTCTCTCTCTCTCTCTCTCTCTGTCTCTCTCTGTCTCTCTGTCTCTCTCTCTCTCTCTCTCTCTCATAATAATGCTATTATCATGTAGTAATAACCCAGTAATAAAGGCCTGATTTATTCAGAAAGATATTCCTGCAGCTTTACTTGAACCCTGTGGTCCACTGTGTCATCTTATAGGAAGTACTACAAAGAGGATGACGGCTTGAAACTGGATGTTGGGGTTTACATGAAGGCGCTGGAGGTGAGTGCTATTATGTTACACACAGAGTAGGAGAGTTGGAAGTCAAAGCACTTTGATATCGCCCCCCCCAGACCTTTGTGGGAACTTGTAGTCATCTCTGTTGTTTTGTTGATCTGTCTTCGTGTTTCACTCCTCAGTATGCCTGTGATATAGAAGCTGAGGTCATTGGGAAGCCTGACCCCATGTTCTTTCAGAAAGTGCTAGATGACATGGGGATTCAGTCACACCAGGTAGTTTTTTTTTTTTAAAGCCAAGCACACGCACTACCGGTCAAAAGTTTGGACACACCTACTCATTCAAGGGTTTTTCTTTATTTTTACTATTTTCTACATTGTAGAATAGTAGTGAAGACATCAAAACTATGAAATAACACATATGGAATCATGTAGTAACCAAAAAAAAAGTGTTAAACACATCAGAATGTATTTTATATTTGATTCTTCAAATAGCCACCCTTTGTCTTGATGACAGCTTTGCACACTCTTGGCATTCTCTCAACCAGCTTCACCTGGAATGATGATTCTCTCAACCATTCTGAGCCATCCTCTTTGTCTGTGTCTGTCTGTCTGTCAGACTCTGATGATTGGTGATGATCTGGTGAATGATGTGGGCGGGGCCCAACACTGTGGAATGAAGGGTGTCCAAGTGAGGACAGGAAAATACAGGTAGGTGTTTGTGTATGTTGACATCTGTATGTTTTGGCTTCACGTAACTGAAATTCATGCAGGCAGAAACCACCCACCCCATCAACCCGGGGTTCCCATCCCCACTGGTTTGGCTAAGGCCCCAGGGCCCCCCTTTCCCTGGGTTTAAACGGGGTTAAGTCCCCGGTTTTAAAAAACCGGGTTTACACTAAAGTCCCCTTTTTTCCCCCAAACGGGTTTTTTTTAATCCCAGGGTTTTACCTTATTTTAAACGGGGGAATACCCAGGGGTTCCCCCCCAAGTTTAAAAAAAATAAAAAAAACCCACCCCCCACTTTTAACTTTTTGAGTCCCCTTTACCACTCCGGGGGAAAAACGTTAAAACCCCCCGGGCCCCACCCTTTTTAGTTTCTAACCCCTTTCCCACCCCCCCCTGGTTAGTTGGCTTAGCCCAGGGGTTTCCCCAATTTGGGGGGTTTTTAATTGGGTTAAATTTACGGAACTAGGTTTGGTAGGGGTTCCCATTTTATGGGCATTTAATGCCCCTTTTTGGGGCAAACTAGACCAAAACCCTTTTTAAAAAATTTTTTTTTAAAGTTTTTAAAAGATAGGTACTGAAAAATTTTATTTATTGTTTAAAAGGGATTCTATAGTAATTAGGAAAATATTTTTTTTAATTAGTTTAAAAGAATTTTTAAAAACGATTGTAATAAAGGAAGTTAAAAACATTTTAAAGTTTTTGGAAAAAAAAATTTTTTATTGGAAAAAAGAATTTTAAAAAAGGCTTTTAAGCTGAAAAACTGATGAAAAGAATGTAAGTGAAAAATGGATTAGCTAAAGTTTGTTGATTAAAGGGGAAAAAGGTTTTAAATTTTTTTAATGTTTTTAAAAGGGTTTTTTTTAAAATTTTTTTTTTAAAAATGATTTAAAAATTTAAATAGAAAAAACGATTGTTTTCTGATAAAAAAATACTTTTTTAATGAAGGTAATTAGTAAAATTAGGGTTTGTAAATTTTAGGGGGTTTTAAATTTTTGGGTTTTAATAGTATTGGTAATTTTTGTTAAGTTTGGAAATATTTTACTGTTTAAATGTTTACTGAAATTTAAATGTTACTTTTAAGGGTTTTTTTAATAGTATGTAATTTTAATTTTTAAAGTTTGTTAATATTTAAATTTTAATTTAAGGGGTAATAGTTTATAAAAAGTTTATTTAAAAATTAAAGTAATTTTTTGGGGAAATTTTCTGTTTTTTTAAAAGTTTTTGGAAATGAGGTAATTTTTAACTTTTAAAATTTTTTAGGTTATAAAATTGTAATGGGGGTTTTTTTATAAGTAGGGGAATTTAGTTTTTTTAATTATTTTAAATGGTTTACTGCAAGGGTGTTTTTAATAGTAATGTTATTTAATGTAATGGGTTTAAAATTTCTTTTAAAAATTTTTAAGGGTTGTAAAGCTGTTTAAATTTTTAAACTTTTATTGTTTTTATGTAATGTTTACTTTATGTTATTTTAAATTAAATTTTATTATTTTATGCTATTAGTAATTTTAATTTAAGGTTTAAAAATTATTAGGGTTTATAAGGGAAATTTTTTAATTAGTAATTCTGAAAAGGGTAATTGGGAATGTTTACTTTTTGTAATAGTTTATGATAAAGTTTCATTAAATGTTTTACTGGAATATTGTTATTATTTTATTTTAATAGTAAAGTTTCTTTTAAAAAGGTTACATGGGTTTTCTGTTTTAATAGTAATTTACTGTTTTTAAGTTGGTTTATTTTTTTAATGTTATTAAAATTAATTGTTAATGGGGTTTTTAAAGTTTAAGTTTACTTTTTGTTAGTTGTTAATTTTTTAACTGTTTAAAGGGGTTATTCCCTTTTAAAATTAAAATTAAAGTTAAGTTTTTTTTAAAATAGGGGGGGGGTTTTTTTAAATTTTTTTAATAGTTTTTTTTAAAAATGTTCGTATTAAAATTTTACTGTATTAAATGTTTTTTTAAAAATAGTCGGGGAAAAAATTTTTTGTTATTAGTAAATTTTTCTGTTTAAAAACATTTAAAGTAATAGTTTTTTTTAATGTTAGTTAAAGTAATGTTTTTTTTTAATTAAAGGGAAATTTTGATTTTTAAGTTTGGGGGTTATGGGGGGTTTTTATATTTTTAGGTAATAGTTAAATGTTTTTTCTGAATGGTTAGAGAACTGTTAATTGGGGGTTTAAAATTATATTCTTTAAAAGTAACTGTAAGTTATTTTAGCTGAATTTAAAATTTTATAATGTTTTTATAAAAAAAATTTAATTTTTTTTTAAAAGTAATTTTTTGGGGTTTTTTGAAATTTATTAGCTGAAATTAGTAATAGATTAGCTGTATTAGTAATATAATAGATAGCTGTATTAGAAATTAAAAAGCTGTTTAGTAATAGTATTGGTTTAAAAATTTTTTGGGTTTTTATAAAAAATATTTGTATTAGTAAATGGAAATAAAATTGCTGTATTATATTATTAGGTTTGAAATGTATTGGGAAAATTTTAGCTGTAAGTTAAAAATTTAAAGCGGTATTGTAATAATGGTTGTAATAGGGGTAAAATAGTATTATTTTTTAAAAGAAAGTATAGTTAAATTAAAATGGGCCCGTATTAGAATAGTTAGGGATGTAAAGCTTGTATTATAAAATTAGCTGTATTATATTTTAAAAAAATTTTAGCTTTTAATTAGTTTTTGGGAAATAGTAATTAGCTGTTGTTTTATTATTAGTTTTATTTTTTTAAAATAGTATTAGCTGTTTTTTAGGTTTATATATTTAGCTTATAGTAATATATTTTTATTTTAAAAATAGGTTGAAATTTAGTTTTAGCTTTTAAAAATTTGAAAATTTTTGGGAAATTTAGTATAGCTGTAAAAAAAGTATTTAAAAAGTATTTTTATTAAAGTTTTGGGGAAATTTTTTTGTTTTTTAATTTAACAAATTTTTTTTCCCACACACACACAAAAACACACAAAACCAAACCACAAACCCAAAAAAAACCCCACCACACACAAAATTTAAAAAAACAAAAAATTAAAAAACCCAAACACACAAAAACACAAAAAAACACCACACACACACCCACAACACACCCCCAAAAACCCCCAAAAAAAACCAAACACAAAAACCCCCCCCTACGCCACAAAACAACAAACAACAACTTTAACCACACTTTTAAAAACACTTTAAACAACCACACACAAAAACACCCCAAGGCCGTTAAACCGGGGGGGCCCGGGGGGTTTTTTGGGGGCCAGTTGGGGGCCAGGGGTGCACCTCCCCAAAAAAACACTGTTTTACTTTTTGGGTGGGGGGAAGTTTTGGCTTTGCCCCAAAATTTGGGGGGGAGCAGGAGCACCATAAACCGCCCAGATTGGGAAAACCCTGGTGTCCCCAAGGGGGGTCCCCAAATTTTTCCAGGCCTTGTAGGGTGCTTTCCCCGAAACGTTACCAGGCCTTCCTTGCTTGTCCCCCTTTGTTACCAGGGCCTTCCCATTTGGTGCTTGTAAAACCCTGAATCTGTTTCCAGGCCTTCAAAACGGGCTTTTAAAAACCCCCAAATCTGTTTTCCAGGCCTTCCCCATACGGCTGTTGTAACACCGAAACTGTTCCCGGCCCTTTAAGGGGGGGGTTGAACACCCCAAATTTGTTACCAGGCCTTCCCATAGGCTGTTTTTTTAAAACCCTAAACTGTTACCAGGGGCCTTCCCATACGGCTGTTGTAACACCCTAAATCTGTTACCAGGGGCCTTCGATAGGCTGTTTTTAACACCCTAAAACTGTTCCAGGCCCTTCCGATGGGTGTCGCTTCAATGCCTGATTGACCCCACGGGGAGAAAACAGAGGGGACTGAAAAGGGACTAATTTTTCTCCACCAGAGTGATATTTAAAGACCTTTTATGACCTTCTCCTCGTCCTCCTTTTGGGGGGTTTTGGAATAAATTTTACCCAAAACCGTTTAGTTTAATTTAAAGGATGTTTTTGGTCCAGATTTTTTAATGGGAAGAAAAAAAAACATGCTTTTTTTTTCCTGGTGATGATAAAAGTTTTTTTTTGTTTGGCGGAGGGGCCTTTTTTGTGTGGAGGGGAAAGTTTGGTTCCGGGTAACCCCCAAAACTAAGGCGCATCTCATAATAGGCCGTGGTTTTGGCAAACCAATTCTTCTTTTTACCTTCTATCTGAGCGCTGTGTTTTCCCGGGTGTGTGTTTTGGCTAGGTGGCAAGGGGGCGGTCCATCATTGACTAAGCTTTCATGGAAACCCCGCCCCAGGAAATTCCCAAAGGGAAAGGTCCAAATGTTCCCCCTTTAAAAAAATAAAATGGCCCCACACACACACCACCACACAAAACACACACAAACCCCACACCACAAACCCCCAACAGAATGTGTTAGAGTTTGAGAAAGCCCTTTTTGCTCTGAGAAAAGATATTTTCCTGACAAATAAATCTTTCCCCGAAGGGCAATAATTATGTTTCCTTTTAACTTAGGTTCTGCAATACGAAAATTTTTGGGGCAAGAATATGAGCTTGGTAGCAAAAATTTCCCAATACAATAGCTGTAGTCTGTAGCATTTTCCCCCTCGCTGATGACTGTACTAGATTTGCCACCGCACAAGGGGGGTCTGGAATTCCCTGACTCATTTTAGTCTTTAGCAGACGCTCTTACCGAGCGATTTACAGGAGAAAATTTGGGTTAGTCCTTTCTCAAAGGGGACTTTACGATTTTTCCCCCACGGCCGGGGATTGAAGCAGGACCTTTTTTGGTTTCTGCACAAAGCTCTTAAAACCCCAAAAATACCTGCCGCTACCCCCTCTAAGTAATATAGAAAAGGGGGGAGGGGGGGGGAAAAGGAAAAGGGAGGAAAAAACCGGAGAGGAAAAGGGGGAAAAAAAAAGGGGAAAAGAGAGAGAAGTTTTGGGGGGAATGGAAAGGAGGAAGAGAGAAGAACAAAAGGGGGGGAGAAGGAAAAAAAAGAGGGAAAACTGAAGGGGGGAGCAAAAAGAAGGAAAATGGGGAAAAGGGGAAAAAACAGGAAAAAAATCTCTAGATTATTGCTGAGGACCCCAAAAAAAAATAGGGGAAAAACGATTGTGAACCCCACATCCTGTGATTTTCTCCCCCCCGGGGTATTTTTTGGAGGCCCAAAATCATAGAGTTATACTTGTAATTTTTAAAAACCACATCCAGAGTTTGTATATTATCTTCAGGGGGGTTAGGTGGAAACCAATATCCCGTAGTTAGTATACTTTCGATAGTTGGTGAACAACACATATCCCATAGTTATATATTATCTTCAAAGTTAGGGGAAACCCCAAACAAGTAGTTGTATTTCTCTCCGGTTCATCTCCTGTAGGGGGGGCTTTTTTAGGAAAGGTTTGGGAATCGCTTCCTTTTAGGGGGTTGGGAATTTTAAAGGGGTCTTTTCGGATTTTGTAATTTGCGGGATCGGCCTAATTCTGCCTGCTGCATTATTGGTGTTTTAAATATTTTGAGAATTCTGCATGAAAATTAAATTTGGGTTTTGTCCCCTTTTTTGAAATTTTTGGTTGGTGGGGGCGGACCCCCGACCCAAAATATAAGGGCAAGGGTTTCTAATATTAAAATTTTTTGCCAGATCTAATTGGTAGTGAATTTTAGTTCCTTTTTTGGCGTTAAAAAACCCTTCTTTCCTTTTTCTCAAATCGTTTACGCTTTTTGGAAGTTACCCGTGGCGCTGATGTTTAGGCGGGTTGTATATTTTTTGTGTGCTTAGGGGCAACGGGTTAGATAATTTTATTTGTGGTCCTGGCCCTGGGCCTTTTTTGGAACACCTTTTTTTGTCTTCTGAGTTCGTCAGGGCCCCTCTGACAAATCTTGAGAAGATCTAGGTGCTGCTGTAGGCCCTCCTTGGTTGGGGACGAAGCCCAGATCATCAGCAAACAGTGACTTTGATTCAGTTCTAGTAGGGTGAGGCCGGTGCGCAGACTGTTCTAGTGCCCCGCCAATTCGTTTTAATATATGTTGAAAAGGGGGGGGCTTTAAACGCATCCCCGTCTCCCCCCCGGCCTGTGGAAAGAAAAATGTGTTTTTTTGCCCAATTTATCCACACTTGTTGTTTTTGGTACTGTTTTTTAATGTTATTTTTTCCCCCAAACCCCCCTTTCCATAATTTTAGGGAGACCCCCATGCCAAATTTATCAAAAGCTTTTTTGAAGTAACAAAAAATGAGAAGACTTTGCCTTTGTTTTTGGTTTTTTTGTTTTTAATGGGTGGCAGGGGAATCGTGGGCTGTGTACGGTAATTTGGTTTAAAAAAACCATTTTACATTTTCTCGTACATTGTTTTTTTAGAGGGGAAAGTGAGTCTGTGTTAATGGTAATGCAGAAAATTTTCCCCCGGTTTCTGTTACGCATATCCCCGGGATTTTTTGGGGTCAATTTTTCTCACTTTGGGTTGGGGTGACCCGTCCTTGGTTGGTGAGATGCCGAGTAAGGAGTGTTAAAAAAGTTTAAGTATAGCCAAATTTGGGAAATTTTTGGTCTGTATTTTTAATTTCTGAGGTTTTCCCTCACACACGGCCTTTGGGTTGGAGGGTTTGTATTTTGCCCGTAGTTCAAAGTAATGGAGAATCCAGGGGGTTTCCCGGTAGCTTTTAAAAGTTATCTAAATTTTTATTTGGGGCTTGTATAGTTTTTGCGTTTGTTTTTGTTTGGGCCAAAAAGATTTGGAGAAGGGTTTTTCCCATACATCTCCGTTTTGGATATTTTAAATTGGTTTTTTGTGTGTGTTTCATTTTCCCCGAAGTGGGGTCTATGGATTTTCAATTACATTGATGATTTTTGACATCTGCCTTTTTTTTCCGAGTGTATTTCTGATTTTTTTAGTGATCCCAAGTGAAGGGTAGGCCAGGTTTTGGGTCTCTGTTTTGGTTTGGGTAGGTTTCTCAATTCTTTCTTGGTTTTTTTTTTTCTTCACAAACCCTTTTTCACTTTTTACTTTTTTCGGTTTTTTGTTTGAGTTTTTTTTTTTGATAGGGAAAGAGGTCAAATAATTTAGGTTTTCTATGCCAAATTACACCCTTCACCTTAATAAAATTTTGTCCGGAAAGGTTCTAAAAGGTTGAATTTGTGCCTTGTTTTTTTAGTTTCAAAAAATTCCTTATCTATAGCATTTCTTTAATTTTTCAGTTTTCCTTTGGTTTTTATGCCCCATGATTTGAGTATTGCCTGTTCAAGTAGCTGTGTTTTTCTGTGGTTGAAAAAGGGGGTCAGTGGGTACTGTGAACGCTTGGGGGGACTGGGTTGGGGGGCAGGATGAAATGTCTACTACTACGGGGGCGGTAGGGTCCCACCCTAGGTCCCCCCGAAGCCTACCATTGACTATTTCAGATCCAGCGTGCGACAGAGCTGCAGGCGTGACCCGTTTTTGTTTTGTTGTAGTTTTGCCTAGGGGGGGAAGGGGGAGGGAAGCGTCACCCCCCGGTAGGTTTTTCCCCCCGTGTGCAGGTGTAGGGTTTTTGTCCGTTCTGGGGTTTTGGTCGCCACCAAATATACATGCCTGGGCTGGGAATGTTGATTCCCCCTTAGGATGGGGAAGCTGTCCCTTTTTAAAGTATGGGGGTTCTATGGGGGAAAAGGTAGCACACAGGAGGACTATTTCTCTGTTTTAAATTTCCTTTGAATTTTTAGCCTGTTTTTATTTAATTTTTTTAGAGGATTAGGTTGCTCTATACCAAATTAAATACCCCCGATCCCTTCCCGTTTTACCCTTTTTAGTTTGGTGGGTGGGATACCGTCTCGAACCAAAGGGGAAAACCCGGGGTCCCTTTTTTTATACCAATTTTTTTTGTAGGATGACAAGTTTTATTTCATTTTTTGGGAAGTCCAGGTTTTGTCTTTAGGCCAAAGGCAGGGCCCCGGCCTTGGTTTCCGTGTGTGGGGTTGGCCTAAAGCCAAGGTTTGCGTTTGGGGGCCCCGGAGAAATTTGGGGGGGGCCCGCCGAAAGGTCTGGGGGGAGGGGTTTTCGGGTTGGGGGGGGTGTCGTTGATCTGTTTCTCCCGTGTGAGGTTTTTGGGGCTGCGGTTGGGGGGTTCCCTTTTTTGGGCCCCGGCGAAGTTTTCACTGCGCCTTGACAGTGCATTTGGAAAGTATTCAACCCCCTTCCCTTTTTTTTTTTTTTTCTTTTTTTTTACGTACGCCTTATTTGAAATTGACTAAATTTAAAAAAATAGGGGGCCTCCCGAGGGCGCGGTTAAGGCACTGTCGCAGCGCTAGAGGCGTCACCACGACCCCGGGTTCGATCCCGGGGTGATCACAACGGGGGGGATTTGGGAGTCCCCTAGGGGGCGCACAATTTTCCCCTGTCCGGGTTAGGGGGGGGTTTGGCCGGGGGCTATAATTGGTCATCTGCTCTAGCAAAAAATTGTGGGGGGCCGGGCGCCGCAGGCGACCTCGTCGCAATTGAAAAGTGTTTTCCCCGACCATTGTGGGCTGGCTTCCCGGGTTTTGTTTTAAGGACGCATGACTCGACCTTGCCCCCCTGGCCGTTGGGGAGTTTCAGCATGAGAAAAGATCGAAAAAAAAGGGGGTTTTAAAAAAACAAAACCAAAAAAAAAAAAAAAAAATCCCATCGATTACAACAAAACCCCCATAATGCCAAAGCAAAAACAGGTTTTTGAAAATCTTGCAATTTATAAAAAAAACTTATTTTCAAAGTATTCAGACCCTTTTTTTATGAGCTCGAAATTTGGCTCGGGCTCCTGTTTCCATTGATCATCATCCTTGAGATGTTTTCTACAAAATTGATGAGTCCACCTGTGAATAACTTCAATTGATTGGACATGATTTGGAAAGGCACCCACCTGTCTATATAAGTTCCCATCAGTTGGCAGTACAGTTCAAAGCAAAAACTAAGCCATGTGAGGTCGAAGGAATTGTTTCCGTCAGAGCCTCAGAGAACATCATTGTGTAGAGGCACAGATCTGGAAAGAAGGGGTACCAAGAAATTGTCTGCAGCATGGGATAGTTGTTTCCCAAGAACACAGTGGCCTCAATCATTCTTTAAATGGAAGAAGTTTTGGAACCACCAAGACTATTACTAGAGCTGGGAGGCCCGCCCGCCAAAACTGAGCAAATCGGGGGAGAAAGGACTTGGTCAGGGAGGTGACCAAGTAACCCGATTGCGTCCACTCTGACAGAGCTCAGGAGTTCTTATTGTGGAGATGGGGAAAAACCTTCCAGAAGTACAACCAATCTCGCTGCAGCACTCAACCAATCAGGCCTTATGGTAGAGTGGCCAGACGGAAAGCCACGCCTCAAGTAAAAAGGACATGACAGGGCCGCGTGGAGTTTGCCAAAAAGGCACTCTAAAGACTCTCAGACCATGAAGAAACAAGATTCTCTGGTCTGATGAAACCCAAAAATTGAACACTTTGGCATGAATGCCACGAGTCATGTCTGGAGCTACTGTTCATGTATGTGGTCTGAAAGGACAGGACGGGCTGATGGCCTGGGTTTCTAGGCTCTGGACCTGCTTAAAATGTATTGATTACAGCATTGACCTGACAGGACCTTGCTGAGACCTAGGTCCAGCCCCAACCCACCAGTCCCAGTCCTATCCCCAGGCCCAGTCCCCTAGGCCATCCCCCTCCAGTCCTATCCCCAGCCAGTCCTATCCCTAGTCCTATCCCCAGGCCCAGTCCTATCCCCAGTCCTATCCCCAGTCCTACCCCCAGTCCCAGTCATATCCCCAGTCCCAGTCATATCCCCAGCCCCAACCCCAGTCCCAGTCCTATCCCCAGTCCCCAGTCCTATCCCCAGTCCCAGTCCTATCCCCAGTCCTATCCCCAGGCCCAGTCCTATCCCCAGTCCCAGTCCTATCCCCAGTCCCAGTCCTATCCCCAGTCCCAGTCCTATCCCAGTCACTATCCCCAGTCCCAGTCATATCCCCAGTCCCAGTCCTATCCCCAGTCCCAGTCCTATCCCCAGTCCCCCCAGTCCTATCCCCAGTCCCAGTCCTATCCCCAGTCCTATCCCCAGTCCCAGTCCTATCCCAGTCCTATCCCCTGTCCCAGTCCTATCCCCAGTCCCCAATCCCCAGTCCCAGTCCTATCCCCAGTCCCAGTCCTATCCCCAGGCCCAGTCCTATCCCCAGGCCCAGTCATATCCCTAGTCCTTTCCCCAGTCCCAGTCCTATCCCCAGGCCCAGTCCTATCCCCAGGCCCAGTCCTATCCCTAGTCCTATCCCCAGTCCTATCCCCAGTCCTACCCCCAGTCCTATCCCCAGTCCCATATATCCCAGCCCAACCCCAGGCCCAGTCCTATCCCCAGTCCTATCCCCAGCCCCTCCTATCCCCAGTCCTATCCCCAGTCCCAGTCCTATCCCCAGTCCCAGTCATATCCCCAGCCCCAACCCTAGGCCCAGTCCTATCCCCAGTCCCAGTCCTATCCCCAGTCCTATCCCCAGTCCTATCCCCAGTCCCAGTCCTATCCCCAGTCCCATCCCCAGTCCTATCCCTATCCCCAGTCCTATCCCCAGTCCCAGTCCTATCCCCAGGCCCAGTCCTATCCCCAGGCCCAGTCCTATCCCCAGTCCTATCCCCAGTCCCAGTCCTATCCCCAGCCCCAATCCCCAGTCCCAGTCCTATCCCCAGTCCTATCCCCAGTCCTATCCCCAGTCCCAGTCCTATCCCCCAGTCCCAGTCCTATCCCCAGGCCCAGTCCTATCCCCAGTCCCCAGTCCTATCCCAGTCCTATCCCCAGTCCAGCCTACCCCCAGTCCCAGTCCTAATAATAATAAGTCCTATGCCCCAGTCCCTTTATATCCCCAGCCCCAGTCCTGTCCCCAGTTTTTATCCCCATGGGTGGTCCTATCCCCACTACCTTGGCGTTACATCTCAGCGCCGTCCTATCCCCCAGGACCACAGTCCCAGTCATATCCCCAGTCCTACCCCAGGCCCAGTCCTATCCCAGTCAGTCCTATCCCCAGTCCCAGTCCTATCCCCAGTCCTATCCCCCAGGCCTTCCCCAGTCCTATCCCCAGTCCCAGTCCTATCCCCCCAGTCCTATCCCCAGTCCCAGTCCTATCCCAGTCCTATCCCCAGCCTATCCTATCCCAGTCCTATCCCCAGGGCCCAGTCCTACCCCAGTATCCCCAGTCCTATCCCCAGTCCCAGTCCTATCCCCAGTCCCAGTCCTATCCCCAGTCCTATCCCCAGGCCCAGTCCTATCCCCAGTCCTATCCCCAGTCCCAGTCCTATCCCCAGTCCCAGTCCTATCCCCAGTCCTACCCCCAGTCCTATCCCCAGTCCCAGTCCTATCCCCAGTCCATCCCCAGTCCCAGTCCCCATCCCCAGTCCTATCCCCAGTCCCAGTCCTATCCCCAGTCCTACCCCCAGTCCTATCCCCAGTCCCAGTCCTATCCCCAGCCCCAGTCCTCCAGTCCCAGTCCTATCCCCAGTCCTATCCCCAGTCCCAGTCCTATCCCCAGTCCTATCCCCAGTCCCCAGTCCTATCCCCAGTCCCAGTCCTATCCCCAGTCCTATCCCCAGTCCTAGTCCCCAGTCCCAGTCCTATCCCCAGGCCCAGTCCTATCCCCAGGCCCAGTCCTATCCCCAGGCCCAGTCCTATCCCCAGTCCCATCCCCAGTCCCATCCCCAGGCCCAGTCCTATCCCCAGGCCCAGTCCTATCCCCAGGCCCAGTCCTATCCCCAGGCCCAGTCCTATCCCCAGGCCCAGTCCCAGCCCATCCTACCTCAGCCCAGTCCTACCCCAGTCCCAGTCTGCTCCTATCCCCAGAATACTGCCTGCCCAGTCCTATGACCTGGCTCCTACCCTACATCCTATCCCCATGGCCCAGAGCAGATGACAAAGGCTCAGTCCTATCCCCAGGCCCAAACCCCAGCCCCAGTCCTATCCCCAGGCCCAGGCAGGCATCCAGGCAGGCCTAGGCAGGCCAGGGCATATTTTAGAAGAGGTGACTGGAGGACAGGAAGAGACAGAAGATGTAAGTCCCAGTCCCCTCATCACCACAGTGGTAAACACAATAGCCTTTTCTAGCAGTGTGTGTGTATCCCAGTGTCAGCGTGTCCCCACTCCCATCAGCCCACTCCTGGGTGGATGGGTGAGGGACCCCAGGCAGTAATCCAACCCCAGGAGACATCCCCACCCAGTACACACACACATAACACCCCAGTACACACACCCATCCTAGTCACCCCCCAGTACACACACACCTAACACCCTGTACACACCCACACACATAACACCCAGTACACACACACATAACCCACCCTGTACCCACACACACCATAACCCAGTCCTATACCCATATCCTAGTCCTATCCCATATATCCCCATCCCCAGGCCACACACACACCAGGCCAGTCCTGTCCACACACACAGTAACACCCCAGGCCACACACACACAGGCCCAGTATACACACCCAGGCACACATACATAACATAAGGCCCTGTACACACACATAACCCCAGGCCCAGTCACTATCCCCACACCCAGTAACACATTCCACAGCAGTACCACTAACTACACACACATAACTTCCTGCACGGCCATTGACCTGGCACACCTACATAACACCCAGAGTACATCACACAGTGCAGGCGGGCCCACAGGCACCAGGCAGGCACAAGGCCATCCAGGCCACATATTCACCGCTGTACCCCACAGCAGGAAGAACACCTCGCTACTCTCTCTCACTCTCATCACCAGTACTGGTCTGTCACAATAGCCTTTTCTAGCAGTGTGTGTGTATCTCAGGTGTCAGCACACTCCATCAGCCCACTCTGACTGGATGGGTGAGGCATGAGCTAACAAACTGGTCTCTGTACTCATAAACACCCTGTACTGGCTACACACATAACACCCTGTACACACACGCATAACACCCTGTACAAGTACACACACATAACACCCTTCTACACACACACTCCACATAACACCCTGTACACACAACACATAACACCCTGTACACACACACATAACACCCTGTACACACACACACATAACACCTGTCACACACGTAACACCCTGTCACACACATAACACCTAGCGTGCCACACACACACACACATAACACCTGTACACACATCTACACCCTGTCACACACATAACACTGTACACACACACACATAAAACACCCTGTACACACACACATAACACCCTGTGTCACACACACATAACAACCCTGTACACACACACATAAACAACCCTGTACACACACACATAACACCCTCTCATACACACACATAACTTTGTACACACACACACCATAACACCCTGTACACGCTCACACACATAACACCCTGTACATACACACACATAACCCTGTACACACACACACATAACACCCTGTACACACACACACATAACACCCTGTACACACACACATAACACCCTGTACACACACACACATAACACCCTGTACACACACACACATAACACCCTGTACACACACACATAACACCCTGTACACACACACATAACACCCTGTACACACACAACACCCTGTACACACACACATAACACCCTGTACACACACACATAACACCCTGTACACACACGTACACCTGACAACCCCTGTACACACTACACACATAACACCCTGTACAGACACACACAAACACCCTGTACACACATAGATACACCCGGTAGTCCAGACATAACACCCTGTACACATACATAACCCTGTACACACCACACATAACACCCTGTACAAACACACTTATAACACCCTGTACACCACACACACATAACACCCTGTAGCACACATAAGGAGACCCGGTACACACACATAACACCCTGTACACACACACATAACATCCCTGTACACACACACACATAAACCCTGTACACAAACACATAACACTGATATATATACACACACACAGATAACACCCTGTACACCACACACATAGACCCTGATACACACACACATAACACCCTGTATAACCAGGATAACACCATGTAACACAGCCAACATAACAGCCTGTACACACACACACACACACTGATACACAGCCAAGATCCAAACACACAGAAGAACACACCAACATAAGACCCATGTACACAGCCACTGTATGGACACAGATAACACACATGTACATAGCACACAGATGTGACATTATAACACCCTGTCCACCCATTAGCTGGCACACTTATACATCCAAACAGATACACTAAGACTCTGTACACACACACATAGACAGACACAGATGAGAAAGCACCCACAGTGATAGAGCCTAAGATGGCCATTAGCTGGACAGTCTGGCATCTCTCTAGTGGATCTTACCTCCTGAAGATGGAGGCCACTGAGGAAGAGGACCAGGAAGAAACCACCCTCACCACCACAATACACCATACACACACAATCATCCTGAGACTACTAGTACGACCTGAGGACAGGAAGAACCACCCTCTAACATAGAGAGCCATGGAGGAGATAGAAGAACAGTCTTATAAGAGATACGAGCCAAGATGGAGGAGATAGAAGAACGCTTTCTTAGAAGAGATAGAGCAGAGAAGGTACTGTAGAAAAACAGTTCAAGTAGCCTGTCTTTGCTAGAGCAAGAGAGCTATGCAGTTTTAGAGAGGCAGGATGATACTGGGTCACAGGGTAACTAGTTAGGTAAGTTCAATAACCTAGGTCAGAGGGTAAATAGTTAATAACCTGGGTCAGAGGGTAACTAGTTAGGTAAGTTAATAACCTTGTGTTTACCTGAAGGTGCCTAAAGCCAGTTGTCTGGCCTCTTTACACGATGAGGACAGACAGACAGTGTAGAGTATAATGGAATCCATCCTATAGCTCTGTTTTACACAGTCAACTGCTCTAGAGTATCAATCAGTCAGCAACCCTAGCTCTGAGGGGTCTCTGTGTACACACTGGGACCGCATTACCGTAATGACTATGGATGTTGATTTTCTCATTGCTATGCTAATAATGAAACAATGTAGCATTTATAACATTCAGAGTAGAGGTCAGGACGTTGACGTTGTAACAATAAAAATTCCTGATGGACTCCGTTGGCTCACTGCCTCTGGTAATGTAGTCATGTAGATGCCGCTGTGGCTTGGACTGGTGTGTAGAGAATCTATATCTGCTACTAGAGCTAGCGTCCTCATAACACACCCGTCCGTACACAC
Organism: Coregonus suidteri; assembly: GCA_036851935.1. NCBI lineage: Eukaryota > Metazoa > Chordata > Actinopteri > Salmoniformes > Salmonidae > Coregonus > Coregonus suidteri. The sequence goes on from CM072218.1 coordinate 4,328,569, forward strand.
AACCGTGACACAGTTAAAGTGCAGGACAGAACCTTGACAGAACCTTTTTGACTAATCACATTCTGAAGGGTTCTAGAACAGGAGAACAATTTATCCTGAACACTCCCAGGAGATATTGAACATCTTTTGTCTTCTCTGTAGTCATTTTTGTTCTGCCACATCTTGGTGGGAGCCATTGTCATCATAGACTGTTTTTAAGTGCTCAAAGCCCTAGTGTGTGTGTTGTGTGTGTGTTGTGTGTGTGTGTTGTGTGTGTGTGTGTGTGCGCACAGCCTTGTCCCTGAGTTGTAGCTGAGTTCATATCCCAACTCTCTTTGTTAGACTGCAACAAGCCATTGGAAGTGGGAGGAGTCTGTGGGTGAGATGGTCAACATTGGAAGTGGGAGGAGTCTGTGGGTGAGATGGTCAACATTGGAAGTGGGAGGAGTCTGTGGGTGAGGGACGGTCCACATTATAATTAGGGATGTAGTGATGCCGTGGCGCGGTGGCGGCGCTCTCCCTCACTGTTCTCAATTTGAGAATAGACGAAGCTGGTAAAAAATATTTCTTGGAAAATGTATTCTGATAAATTCTGAATAAATTATATTTAATTACCACAAAAATTCCATGAAAATTATAGAATGTGTAGGCCATAGCAGCCTATAGGGAGGTAAATGGTGGTTTCTTCCCTGTCTGAATGTGTAGGCTATAGCAGCCTATAGGGAGGTAAATGGTGGTTTCTTCCCTGTCTGAATGTGTAGGCTATAGCAGCCTATAGGGAGGTAAATGGTGGTTTCTTCCCTGTCTGAATGTGTAGGCCATAGCAGCCTATAGGGAGGTAAATGGTGGTTTCTTCCCTGTCTGAATGTGTAGGCCATAGCAGCCTATAGGGAGGTAAATGGTGGTTTCTTCCCTGTCTGAATGTGTAGGCTATAGCAGCCTATAGGGAGGTAAATGGTGGTTTCTTCCCTGTCTGAATGTGTAGGCTATAGCAGCCTATAGGGAGGTAAATGGTGGTTTCTTCCCTGTCTGAATGTGTAGGCTATAGCAGCCTATAGGGAGGTAAATGGTGGTTTCTTCCCTGTCTGAATGTGTAGGCTATAGCAGCCTATAGGGAGGTAAATGGTGGTTTCTTCCCTGTCTGAATGTGTAGGCTATAGCAGCCTATAGGGAGGTAAATGGTGGTTTCTTCCCTGTCTGAATGTGTAGGCTATAGCAGCCTATAGGGAGGTAAATGTTGGTTTCTTCCCTGTCTGAATGTGTAGGCTATAGCAGCCTATAGGGAGGTAAATGGTGGTTTTCTTCCCTGTCTGAATGTGTAGGCTATAGCAGCCTATAGGGAGGTAAATGGTGGTTTCTTCCCTGTCTGAATGTGTAGGCTATAGCAGCCTATAGGGAGGTAAATGTTGGTTTCTTCCCTGTCTGAATGTGTAGGCTATAGCAGCCTATAGGTAGGTAAATGCAAGGCAGTAGGTAACTTCTACTGCGTTTGCAGACTAACTGATCCGCCACATGAACCTCATCATCACACCAACGAGCTCTAGGATCCAAAATTCACCGTGTGTCTGTCTTGATGTACACAGCCATCTGAAATTAGCCCACCCAACTACCTCATCCCTATATTGTTATTTATTTTGCTCTTTTGCACCCCAGTATCTCTATTTGCACATCATCTCTTGCACATCTAGCATTCCAGTGTTAATACTATTGTAATTATTTTGCACTATAGCCTATTTATTGCCTTACCTCCATAACTTGCTACATTTGCACACACTGTATATATATTTTCTGTTGTATTTCTGACTTTATGTTTTTTACCCCATATGTAACTCTGTGTTGTTTTTATTGCACTGCTTTGCTTTATCTTGGCCAGGTCGCAGTTGTAAATGAGAACCTGTTCTCAACTGGCTTACCTGGTTAAGTAAAAGGTGAAATAAAATAAAAATAAAAATAAAAAATAAAACTCCACGGACCTCCCCTCTTGCGATGTGGAGCCCCGAATGATATGTGACCACTTGGTTACGGTGCTGGGCCAGTATGAAAAATGTATGCACTCACTAACTGTAAGTGGCTCTGGATAAGAGCGTCTGCTAAAATGATTAAAATGTAATGTTATGACACCAAGTCCTTTCTGTGCACATTATACTGAATCCACTGACTGTTTTCCCCTGCTATAACACTGCTATAACATGTACTTACATTTTAGTCATTTAGCAGACGCTCTTATCCAGAGCCACTTACAGTTAGTGAGTGCATACATTATTATTATTTGTGCGCCGCCCCATGGGTCTCCCGGTCGCGGCCGGCTACGGCAGAGCCTGGATTCGAACCAGGATCTCTAATGGCACAGTTAGCACTGCGATGCAGCGCCTTAGACCACTGCGCCACTCGGGAGACTACTTACTGCGTTGTAACATCTCATTCTAATGAATTTAATTGTGATTTATTGATTTCAGTAGAAAAAGCCATGTCTAATTTTCTAACCTCCTAATCTCTCTACAGTGCTTTGAAACGTAAACAAATGGTTGAATCTTTCATTTCTTCTCTTCATCGCATGTAAATTGTATTCTATTGTAAGAGTTTTAAAGTGGGTCAGGAAAACCCATTATTCCCGTATAAAAGCCCCTAGGTTTCATTGTGCTGAATGGATTCGAGGAGAACAAGGGCGGCAGGTAGCTTAGTGGTTAAGAGCGTTGTGCCAGTAACCGAAAGGTCGCTGGTTCTAATCCCCGAGCCGACTAGGTGAAAAATCTGTCGATGTGCCCTTGAGCAAGGCACTTAACCCTAATTGCTCATGTAAGTCGCTCTGGATAAGAGCGTCTGCTAAATGACTAAAATGTAAATGTAAATGTAACAAGAGAATATTGTTTTAAAGTAATTTATTGAGCTTCTTCTTCTTCTGGGGTCAAGTCACCGTTTAGTTCACTATAGCATACATTTTATTGGGCAATTAAAAACCTAACGAAATGATAGAAAGTGTTATGAAATTCTGTCTTGGTCTGCAGTACCCCATTCCTTTTACATTTACATTACATTTTAGTCATTTAGCAGACGCTCTTATCCAGAGCGACTTACAGGAGCAATTAGGGTTAAGTGCCTTGCTCAAGGGCACATTAACGTCATTTAGCAGACGCTCTTAGCCAGAGCGACTCACAAATTGGTGCGTTCACCCTATAGCCAGTGGGATAACCACTTTACAATTGGGGGGGGGGTTAGAAGGATTACTTTATCCTATCCCAGGTATTCCTTAAAGAGATGGGGTTTCAAATGTCTCCGGAAGGTGGTGAGTGACTCCGCTGTCCTGGCGTCGTGAGGGAGCTTGTTCCACCATTGGGGTGCCAGAGCAGCGAACAGTTTTGACTGGGCTGAGCGGGAGCTATGCTTCCGCAGAGGATGGGGAGCCAGCAGGCCAGAGGTGGATGAACGCAATGCCCTCGTTTGGGTGTAGGGACTGATCAGAGCCTGAAGGTACAGAGGTTGCCGTTCCCCTCACTGCTCCATAGGCAAGCACCATGGTCTTGTAGCGGATGCGAGCTTCAACTGGAAGCCAGTGGAGTGTGCGGAGGAGGGGGGTGACGTGAGAGAACTTGGGAAGGTTGAACACCAGACGGGCTGCGGCATTCTGGATGAGTTGTAGGGGTTTAATGGCACAGGCAGGGAGGCCAGCCAACAGCGAGTTGCAGTAGTCCAGACGGGAGATGACAAGTGCCTGGATTAGGACCTGTGCCGCTTCCTGTGTAAGGCAGGGTCGTACTCTCCGAATGTTGTAGAGCATGAACCTGCAGGAGCGGGTCACCGCCTTGATGTTGGCGGAGAACGACAGGGTGTTGTCCAGGGTCACGCCTAGGCTCTTCGCACTCTGGGAGGAGGACACAGCGGAGTTGTCAACCGTGATGGCGAGATCATGGAACGGGCAGTCCTTCCCCGGGAGGAAGAGCAGCTCCGTCTTGCCAGGGTTCAGCTTGAGGTGGTGATCCGTCATCCATACTGATATGTCTGCCAGACATGCAGAGATGCGATTCGCCACCTGGTTATCAGAAGGGGGAAAGGAGAAGATTAGTTGTGTATCGTCAGCGTAGCAATGATAGGAAAGGCCATGTGAGGATATGACAGAGCCAAGTGACTTGGTGTATAGGGAGAAAAGGAGAGGGCCTAGAACTGAGCCCTGGGGGACACCAGTGGTGAGAGCACGTGTTGCGGAGACAGCTTCTCGCCACGCCACTTGGTAGGAGCGACCGGTCAGGTAGGACGCAATCCAGGAGTGAGCCGCGCCGGAGATGCCCAGCTCGGAGAGGGTGGAGAGGAGGATCTGATGGTTCACAGTATCAAAGGCAGCAGACAGGTCTAGAAGGACAAGAGCAGAGGAGAGAGAGTTAGCTTTAGCAGTGCGGAGAGTCTCCGTGACACAGAGAAGAGCAGTCTCAGTTGAATGACCAGTCCTGAAACCTGATTGGTTTGGATCAAGAAGGTCATTCTGAGAGAGATAGCAAGAGAGTTGGCTAAAGACGGCACGCTCAATAGTTTTGGAAAGAAAAGAAAGAAGGGATACTGGTCTGTAGTTGTTGACATCAGTGGGGTCGAGTGTTGGTTTTTTGAGAAGGGGAGCAACTCTCGCTCTCTTGAAGACGGAAGGGACATGGCCAGCGGTCAAGGATGAGTTGATCAGCGAGGTGAGGTAGGGGAGAAGGTCACCGGAGATGGTCTGGAGAAGGGAGGAGGGGATGGGGTCAAGCGGGCAGGTTGTTGGGCGGCCTGCAGTCACAAGTCGCAGGATTTTATCTGGAGAGAGAGGGGGAGAAAGAAGTCAAAGCATAGGGTAGGGCAGTGTGAGCAGGACCAGCAGTGTCATTAGACTTAACAAACGAGGATCGGATGTCGTCAACCTTCTTTTCAAAGTGGTTGACGAAGTCATCCACAGAGAGAGGAGGAGGGGGGGGGGGGGGGGGTAGAAGGTGGCCTTAGCAGCAGAAACAGATGAAGAAAATGTAGAGAGGAGGGAGTGAAAAGATGCCAGGTCGGCAGGGAGTTTAGTTTTCTTCCATTTGTAGTGCACTACTTTAGACCAAGGGCCCCTATCCACATCGTAGGAGTGCTGATCTTTTTTTAAAAATTATTATTTCACCTTTATTTAACCAGGTAAGAAGCCAGTTGAGAACAAGTTCTCATTTACAACTGCGACCTGGCCAAGATAAAGCAAAGCAGTTCGATTAAAAAACAACAACACAGAGTTACATATGGGGTAAAAACAAAACATAAAGTCAAAAAAAATACAACAGAAAATATATATATACAGTGTGTGCGAATGTAGCAAGTTATGGAGGTAAGGCAATAAATAGGCCATAGTGCAAAAATAATTACAATTAGTATTAACATTGGAATGATAGATGTGCAAGAGATGATGTGCAAATAGAGATACTGGGGTGCAAATGAGCAAAATAAATAACAATATGGGGATGAGGTAGTTGGGTGGGCTAATTTCAGAATGGCTGTGTACAGGTCCAGTGCTCTGACAACTGATGCTTAAAGTTAGTGAGGGAGATAAGAGTCTCCAGCTTCAGAGATTTTTGCAGTTCGTTCCAGTCATTGGCAGCAGAGAACTGGAAGGAATGGCGGCCAAAGGAGGTGTTGGCTTTGGGGATGACCAGTGAGATATACCTGCTGGAGCGCAGACTACGGGTGGGTGCTGCTATGGTGACCAATGAGCTAAGATAAGGCGGGGATTTGCCTAGCAGTGATTTATAGATGGCCTGGAGCCAGTGGGTTTGGCGACGAATATGTAGTGAGGACCAGCCAACGAGAGCGTACAGGTCACAATGGTGGGTAGTATATGGGGCTTTGATGACAAAACGGATGGCACTGTGATAGACTACATCCAATTTGCTGAGTAGAGTGTTGGAGGCTAATTTGGAAATGACATCGCCGAAGTCAAGGATCGGTAGGATAGTCAGTTTTACGAGGGCATGTTTGGCAGCATGAGTGAAGGAGGCTTTGTTGCGAAATAGGAAGCCAATTCTAGATCTAACTTTTGATTGGAGATGCTTAATGTGAGTCTGGAAGGAGAGTTTACAGTCTAAACAGACACCTAGGTATTTGTAGTTGTCCACATACTCTAGGTCAGACCCGCCCGAGAGTAGTGATTCTAGTCGGGTGGGCGGGTGCCAGCAGCGTTCGATTGAAGAGCATGCATTTCGTTTTACTAGTGTTTAAGAGCAGTTGGAGGCTACTGAAGGAGTGTTGTATGACATTGAAGCTCGTTTGGAGGTTTGTTAACACAGTCCAATAAAGGGCCAGATGTATACAAAATGGTGTCGTCTGTGTAGAGGTGGATCTGAGAGTCACCAGCAGCAAGAGCGACATCATTGATATACACAGAGAATAGAGTCGGCCCGAGAATTGAACCCTGTGGCACCCCCATAGAGACTGCCAGAGGTCCAGACAACAGGCCCTCCGATTTGACACATTGAACTCTATCTAGGATCTGTCCATCTTATTCATTATGATCTAAAGGGTCAAACTGATCCTAGATCGACACTCGTACTGTTGGCTCAAATTCTTCAACTGATGATCGGGAAGTAATGATGCTCAAATCAATACTAACTGTAAGTGGCTCTGGATAAGAGCGTTTGCTAAATGACTAAAATGTCAAATGTGGTAAGAAGGAAACACAGACTCTTCGTCAAAGTATTAAGATTATTCTTTAGTTCAAATAAAATAAAATAAAAAATTTATTGGCCACATGCGCCGAATACAGCAGGTGCAGACATTACAGTGAAATGCTTACTTACAGCCCTTAACCAACAGTGCATTTATTTTTATATAATAAAAAAGTAGAATAAAACAACAAAAAAGTGTTGAGAAAAAAAAGCGCAGAAGTAAAATAAAATAACAGTAGGGAGGCTATATATACAGGGGGGTACCGGTGCAGAGTCAATGTGCGGGGGCACCGGCTAGTTGAGTTAATGCAATTGCAGACAGAAGTTAGTACAGAGGACAATATTGAAAACTCTCCCCAAGTTCTGCGAGGAGTCTAAGACATCCTGTAACTTATAAAGCCCTCCCCAACCCTTCCCAGCGTGACTTCCCCCTAACAACAACAGCTTAAAGCCTCCCCAACCCTTCCTAGCGTGACTTCCCTAACAACAACAGCTTAATACATCTACCTATCCCTCACAGGGCCAATCACCTTGTCAGTATTTGAATAGCTTCAGAAACATGGGTTTGACCGATACTTGACTTCTCATACAGGAACCGGACAATATCATCTTGCGACATTTGACATTTCATAAGGGAGAAGTAAGCATCTTCTAGGTGAAGTGGATTTTTCTGTGGTTAGGCTCAGCTTCCTCTTTTCACAGAAGCAGACAGCTTGGATGTCTGGGCCAGACACAGGGTCTCAGTAGAGCAGGTTGGATGTCTGGGCCAGACACAGGGTCTCAGTAGAGCAGGTTGGATGTCTGGGCCAGACACAGGGTCTCAGTAGAGCAGGTTGGATGTCTGGGCCAGACACAGGGTCTCCGTAGAGCAGGTTGGATGTCTGGGCCAGACACAGGGTCTCAGTAGAGCAGGTTGGATGTCTGGGCCAGACACAGGGTCTCAGTAGAGCAGGTTGGATGTCTGGGCCAGACACAGGGTCTCAGTAGAGCAGGTTGGATGTCTGGGCCAGACACAGGGTCTCCGTAGAGCAGGTTGGATGTCTGGGCCAGACACAGGGTCTCCGTAGAGCAGGTTGGATGTCTGTGCCAGACACAGGGTCTCAGTAGAGCAGGTGGGTAGGCGTTCGTCTGTGACCCCTTCAGTACTCTTGAGACACTTTGTGGTTACGGTCCCAGGTCCCATTGGGCTCTGGTCTAAAGTAGCGCACTATATAGTGAATAGGCTGCCGTTTGGGACGTAGCCTTAACAGACTCCAGTTGGTAACCTTAGACCTGAGCCTCAGTCCTATTTTGGGGATTCTGAAATAAATATTTACATTATATCTGAGAAACTAGCAGAAGTGTAGCCGGAGGTCCACAGTATTTCATCAGTTGACACTTTGTTTGACCTTGTGTTTGGTACAACATTCGGTCGCTGTGCTCCAAGATATACCGTATGGACATGTGATACATGACCTCAGATAGATAGACCTACAGCTCAGACAACGTCAAGGAACAAGATATCAGACTGTTGTTTTCCAGGTCCTCTAGTTCACCTGGGGTCATATTCAGAGGGTTGTTTTCCAGGTCCTCTAGTTCACCTGGGGTCACGTTCAGAGGGTTGTTTTCCAGGTCCTCTAGTTCACCTGGGGTCACATTCAGAGGGTTGTTTTCCAGGTCCTCTAGTTCACCTGGGTCACGTTCAGAGGGTTGTTTTCCAGGTCCTCTAGTTCACCTGGGGGTCACATTCAGAGGGTTGTTTTCCAGGTCCTCTAGTTCACCTGGGGTCACGTTCAGAGGGTTGTTTTCCAGGTCCTCTAGTTCACCTGGGGTCACGTTCAGAGGGTTGTTTTCCAGGTCCTCTAGTTCACCTGGGGTCACATTCAGAGGGTTGTTTTCCAGGTCCTCTAGTTCACCTGGGGTCACATTCAGAGGGTTGTTTTCCAGGTCCTCTAGTTCACCTGGGGGTCACATTCAGAGGGTTGTTTTCCAGGTCCTCTAGTTCACCTGGGGTCACGTTGAAGGATAAAGATACAGGCCACGGTTTCCATGACAGCACCTCACACAGATGTTCCTCAATATGACACACATAGTGGACCCGGTTCATCACCCCGTGGCAATACGCACGCCTGATCTCAAGGTTAGTCAGGTCTGACACCATTTCACCCAGCTAATAAACTAACCCATGACAGCAAGGCAGTAGCTATCAATCTCCCTGGAGGGTTGTCCATGACAGCAAGGCAGTAGCTATCAATCTCCCTGGAGGGTTGTCCATGACAGCAAGGCAGTAGCTATCAATCTCCCTGGAGGGTTGTCCATGACAGCAAGGCAGTAGGTATCAATCTCCCTGGAGGGTTGTCCATGACAGCAAGGCAGTAGCTATCAATCTCCCTGGAGGGTTGTCCATGACAGCAAGGTAGTAGGTATCAATCTCCCTGGAGGGTTGTCCATGACAGCAAGGCAGTAGGTATCAATCTCCCTGGAGGGTTGTCCATGACAGCAAGGCAGTAGCTATCAATCTCCCTGGAGGGTTGTCCATGACAGCAAGGCAGTAGGTATCAATCTCCCTGGAGGGTTGTCCATGACAGCAAGGCAGTAGCTATCAATCTCCCTGGAGGATTGTCCATGACAGCAAGTCAGTAGCTATCAATCTCCCTGGAGGGTTGTCCATGACAGCAAGGCAGTAGCTATCAATCTCCCTGGAGGGTTGTCCATGACAGCAAGGCAGTAGCTATCAATCTCCCTGGAGGGTTGTCCATGACAGCAAGGCAGTAGCTATCAATCTCCCTGGAGGGTTGTCCATGACAGCAAGGCAGTAGCTATCAATCTCCCTGGAGGGTTGTCCATGACAGCAAGGCAGTAGCTATCAATCTCCCTGGAGGGTTGTCCATGACAGCAAGGCAGTAGCTATCAATCTCCCTGGAGGGTTGTCCATGACAGCAAGGCAGTAGCTATCAATCTCCCTGGAGGGTTGTCCATGACAGCAAGGCAGTAGCTATCAATCTCCCTGGAGGGTTGTCCATGACAGCAAGGCAGTAGCTATCAATCTCCCTGGAGGGTTGTCCATGACAGCAAGGCAGTAGCTATCAATCTCCCTGGAGGGTTGTCCATGACAGGTAGACTGGCTGTTGATTTACTTCTCTCTTAAGTGCAGCTAATTGATTACTTCACTATTTCACACACACACACAGAGGCTGGATGACCTTTCCAATAACAGTGATGAGCTCATTCAGGGGACAAGCCTGGGCATGTGTTCCCTCAGCATTTCGTTATCACTAAGGATCGATTGACAGCCAGTCGACATTATACCGTCGCCGTCCCAAAGGGGCACCCTATTCCCCATGGGGATTCTAGTCTAAAGTAGTGCACTAGATAAGGGTGGCATTTGGTATGCAATCATTCTGTCAATGGTTTGCTGACTACTGGCCTTCCCCCTCTACGCCTGGTGGTTGTCTCTCTTTCAGAGTGAATGATTATTCCCATGAGTCTTTCTGTCACCTTTATACTCTATGGAGTGGAGATATGACTGTATTGACTGAGGGGTTGTTTGTTCAAGATGATCGTTTGATAGCGAGGCGAGATAATCTGCCGACACCTGGATCTGCTGGGTGTACCGGAGGTAGTCTACACATAGCAGTCTATGTGGAACAGGGTGTGTACCATTCAAGGCCATTACTTGTTTGGTGACCTGAAACCAAAAGGTTGAAATAAGTAATTTTAACAGTTATCTACAGTCGTTTGACAGTATTATCTATAGTCGTTTAACAGTATTTATCTATAGTCGTTTAACCGTATGAAAGAAAAAAAAAAACATGTACGCACTCACTAACTGTAAGTCACTCTGGATAAGAGCGTCTGCTAAATGACTAAAATGTAAATGTAAAAGTATTATCTATAGTCGTTTGAACAGTTATCTATATTTATTTAACAGTATTATCTATAGTCGTTTAACAGTTATCTATATTTATTTAACAGTATTATCTATAGTCGTTGAACAGTTATCTATATTTATTTAACAGTATTATCTATAGTCGTTTAACAGTTATCTATATTTATTTAACAGTATTATCTATAGTCGTTTAACAGTTATCTATATTTATTTAACAGTATTATCTATAGTCGTTGAACAGTTATCTATATTTATTTAACAGTATTATCTATAGTCGTTTAACAGTTATCTATATTTATTTAACAGTATTATCTATAGTCAGTCTATATTTATAGTCACTACATGCAAACGACACGTTGTCCTCTCAGAGCTAGCTAATCACATGACCAGAGCTAGCTAATCACATGACCAGAGCTAGCTAATCACATGACCAGCCTAATGTTTGGAGATTGTACAGATTGCCAGACATTCCTCAGAGCCTCTAACATTATATTGCACACTGAAATATTTCATTGAAATACACTAAACAAAAATATAAATGCAACAATTTCTGAGTTACAGTTTTCATATAAGGAAATCAGTCAATTTAAATCAATTCATTAAGCCCTAATCTATGGATTTCACATGACTGGGAATACAGATATGCATCTGTGGGTTACAGATACCTTTAAAAAAAAAAAAAAAGTAGGGGGCGTGGCTCAGAAAACCAGTCAGTATCTGTTGTGACACCATTTGCCTCATGCAGCGCGACACATCTCCTGCTCATAGAGTGTGAAAGATTCAGCAGGCTACTGGCATTACACACCTGGCTATCAGAATGCCAAGGGAAGCCAGGCTTCCCCGAATAATGGACACCCCCCCCCCCCCCCAAAATATGTATATTTCGTCTCTCTGTGTTTTCATAATTGTCCTTCAATTCTCAAGAGGCTGAATGTATCTCACAGGAGAAAGCATCCGAGCGAGCAAACAGCGCCCCTCTGTCTCTCTACGTGTAGACCATCTATCTGATGCCGTCTGGTCCAAACGAGTATGACATTGTTGCCTCTCGTAGCATTAATGGCAAGGGAAGCCAGTGAGCATCTGGCCTCCTTGACAAAAAAAAGTATAAAAAATTAGCCAATCAGCGTTGAGCTAAACTGAGCGAGTTCAACTGTGAATGGTCCTGGCGCACCAAAAAAAAGTGTCACGGGAAGCCATCTTGAATTTGGCTTCACTCCTATCAAATCCCATTGAGAGCATGCGTCATTGACAGAAAGACTTGAATTGTTGCATCTCGTTGTGTTGTTGTCCTCCGGTGGCCAGCTAGCTAAAATTGTCCCTTTCCTAAATTAGCCATGGATGGAGAGAGGGATTTGGACTTGTGGTTTTACTTAATCCTCTGTACTGGCCAATGATTATAACGGCGATTCTGATCCAACAATTAAATTCAGACATTGTTGTGCCCCTGGTCTGAGAGGACGGAAGTTCAATATGTAGCTAGATGTAGAAGGCTAATGTTAACTAGCTAACGTTGCCCATGAATGGAAGTTAAGCTAGTGAGCAGCATTTTAGCCAGGTAGCCTAGGACAACAAAAAATAAAAGCGTGTACTATATGACAGAGTGATAGACCGTTTCGTCAACATGAAAGAGAGGAGGATATCATTGGTGTTTCTCTACTAGTAGGGTGAGTCAACATGAGAGAGGAGGATATCATTGGTGTTTCTCTACTAGTAGGGTGAGTCAACATGAGAGGGGAGGATATCATTGGTGTTTCTCTACTAGTAGGGTGAGTCAACATGAGAGAGGAGGATATCATTGGTGTTTCTCTACTAGTAGGGTGAGTCAACATGAGAGAGGAGGATATCATTGGTGTTTCTCTACTAGTAGGGTGAGTCAACATGAGAGAGGAGGATATCAAATCAAATCAAATCAAATCTTATTGGTCACATGCGCCGAATACAACAGGTGCAGACATTACAGTGAAATGCTTACTTACAGCCCTTAACCAACAGTGCATTTATTTTTAACAAAAAAAGTAAAAATAAAACAACAACAAAAAAGTGTTGAGAAAAAAAAGAGCAGAAGTAAAAAAGAGCAGAAGTAAAATAAAGTGGTGTTTCTCTACTAGTAGGGTGAGTCAACATGAGAGAGAGGAGGATATCATTGGTGTTTCTCTACTAGTAGGGTGAGTCAACATGAGAGAGAGGAGGATATCATAAATGACATTTGGGCAAAAAGGTGAACTCAGCTCCATCATTCATTGAATCAGATGGCTCATACATCAAAACCCACTGATATTGCCAACTACTTTAATGTTTTTTTCACTGGCAAGATTAGCAAATTTAGGCATGACATGCCAGCAACAAATGCTGACACTACACATCCAAGTATATCTGACCAAATTATGAAAGACAACCATTGTAATTTTCAATTCCGTAAAGTGAGTGTGGAAGAGGTGAAAAAATTATTGTTGTCCATCAACAATGACAAGCCACTGCGGTCTGACAACTTGGATGGAAAATTACTGAGGGTAATAGCGGACGATATTGCCACTCCTATTTGCCATTTGTTTAATCTAAGCCTACTAGAAAGTGTGTGCCCTCAGACCTGGAGGGAAGCAAAAGTAATTCCGCTACCTAAGAATAGTAAAGCCCCTTTACTGGCTCAAATAGCCGACAAATCAGCCTGTTACCAACCCTTTGTAAACTTTTGGAAAAAATTGTGTTTGACCAGATACAATGCTATTTTACAGTAAACAAATTGACAACAAACTTTCAGCATGCTTATAGAGAAGGACATTCAACAAGCACAGCACTTACACAAATGACTGATGATTGGCTGAGAGAAATTGATGATAAAAAGATTGTGGGAGCTGTTTGTTAGACTTCAGTGCGGCTGCTGACATTATCGATCATAATCTGCTGCTGGAAAAACGTATGTGTTATGGCTTTACTCCACCTGCTGTGGATAAAGGGTTACCTGTCTAACAGAACACAGAGGGTGTTCTTTAATGGAAGCCTCTCCAACATAATCCAGGTAGAATCAGGAATTCCCCAGGGCAGCTGTCTAGGCCCCTTACTTTTTTCAATATTTACTAACGACATGCCACTGGATTTGAGTAAAGCCAGTGTGTCTATGTATGTGGATGACTCAGCACTATACACGTCAGCTACTACAGTGAGTGAAATTACTGCAACACTTAACAAAGAGCTGCAGTTCGTTTCAGAATGGGTGGCAAGGAATAAGTTAGTCCTAAATATTTCAAAAACTAAAATAATTGAATTTGGGACAAATCATTCACTAAACCTCAACTAAATCTTGTAATGAATAATGTGGAAATTGAGGACATTGAGGTGACTAAACTGCTTGGAGTAACCCTGGATTGTAAACTGTCATGGTCAAAACATATATTGATACAACAGTAGCTAGGATGGGGAGAAGTCTGTCCATAATAAAGCGCTGCCCTACCTTCTTAACAGCACTATCAACAAGGCAGGTCCTACAGGCCCTAGTTTTGTCACACCTGGACTACTGTTCAGTCGTGTGGTCAGGTGCCACAAAGAGGGACTTAGGAAAATTGCAGTTGGCTCAGAACAGGGCAGCACGGCTGGCCCTTGGATGTACACAGAGAGCTAACATTAACAATATGCATGTCAATCTCTAATGACTCAAAGTGGAGGAGAGATTGACTTCATCACTACTTGTATTTGTAAGAGGTGTTGACAAGCTGAATGTACCGAGCAGTCTGTTTAAAATACTAGCACACAGCTCGGAAACCCATGCATACCCCACAAGACATGCCACCAGAGGTCTCTTCACCAGTCCCCAAGTCCAGAACAGACTATGGGAGGCGCACAGTACTACATAGAGCCATGACTACATGGAACTCTATTCCACATTTATTTTTATTTATTTATTTTATTTATTTCACCTTTATTTAACCAGGTAAGCTAGTTGAGAACAAGTTCTCATTTACAACTGCGACCTGGCCAAAATAAAGCAAAGCAGTGCGATAAAAACAACACAGAGTTACATATGGGGTAAAAAAACATAAAATCAAAAATACAACAGAAAATATATATACAGTGTGTGCAAATGTAGCAAGTTATGGAGTAGAGCATAAATAGGCTATAGTGGGGTGCAATAGTAAACAGGAATGCTAGATGTTGCAAATTATGTGCAATATAGGGTGCATGCAAAATAAATAACAATATAGGGATGAGGTAGTGGGTGGGCTAATTTCAGATGGGCTGTGTACAGGTGCAGTGATCGGTAAGGTGCTCTGACAACTGATGCTTAAAGTTATTGAGGGAGATAAGAGTCTCCAGCTTCAGAGATTTTTGCAATTCGTTCCAGTCATTGGCAGCAGAGAACTGGAAGGAATGGCGGCCAAAGGAGGTTGTTTGGCTTTGGGAATGACCAGTGAGATATACCTGCTGGAGCGCAGACTACGGGTGGGTGCTGCTATGGTGACCAATGAGCTAAGATAAGGCGGGGATTTGCCTAGCAGTGATTTATAGATGGCCTGGAGCCAGTGGGTTTGACGACGAACATGTAGTGAGGACCAGCCAACAAGAGCGTACAGGTCACAGTGGTGGGTAGTGTATGGGGCTTTGGAGACAAAACGGATGGCACTGTGATAGACTACATCCAATTTGCTGAGTAGAGTGTTGGAGGCTATTTTGTAAATGACATCGCCGAAGTCAAGGATCGGTAGGATAGTCAGTTTTACGAGGGCATGTTTGGCAGCATGAGTGAAGGAGGCTTTGTTGCGAAATAGGAAGCCGATTCTAGATTTAACTTTGGATTGGAGATTATTTATGTGAGTCTGGAAGGAGAGTTTACAGTCTAACCAGACACCTAGGTATTTGTAGTTGTCCACATACTCTAGGTCAGACCCGTCGAGAGTGGTGATTCTAGTCAGGTAACTGATGAAAGCAGTAGAATCAGATTTACAGGGTAAAAATACACCTTATGAAACAACGGGGACTGTGAAGAGACACACACAAGGGTATAGACACATGCATACGCACACATTGTGATATTGTTGTATGGTGGTATTAAACAGTTTGCATTGTAGATATGTTGTGGTGTAATAATGTCATATGATGTACTGTTTTATCTTTTGTTTTATATGTAATGTAAATGATTTAAGATGTTTGGACCCCAGGAAGAGTAGCTGCTGCCTTGACAGGAACTAATGGGGATCCATAATAAACCCCAGGAAGAGTAGCTGCTGCCTTGGCAGGAACTAATGGGGATCCCCATAATAAATACAAATACAAAAATATAGTTTATCAGGCTGTTGATTGTGGCCTGTGGAATGTTGTCCCACTCCTCTTCAATGGCTGTGCGAAGTTGCTGGATATTGGCGGGAACTGGAACACGCTGTCGTACACATCGATCCAGAGCATCCCAAACATGCTCAGTGGGTGACATGTCTGGTGAGTATGCAGGCCATGGAAGAACTGGGACATTTTCAGCTTCTTTGTAACATGGGGCTGTGCATTATCATGCTGAAACGTGACGGCGGCGGATGAATGGCACGACAATAGAACTGTGGAGGTGTCATAATACCCATAAAACCTAGCGGTCAAACTTTATATGGATTTTTGTAACTTTTTTAATTTAACCTTTAACTAGGCAAGTCAGTTAAGAACAAGTTCTTATTTACAATGACGGCCTACCAAGAGGCAAAAGGCCTCCTGCGGGGACGGGGGCTGGGATTAAAAATAAAAATATAGGACAAAACACACATCACAACAAATATATTGATAAAAGTCACCTTGTCCGAGAGAGATTTACATGGTTATCAAAACGTCACGCCAGGGTAAGCCTACACAAAACACTTAAAATAAGGGCTTGTGTAGGCTTACCCTGGCGTGATGTTTCGATAACCATGTAAATCTCTCTCTGAACAAGGTGACTTTCATCAATATATTCGGCTCCATTTACTCTCATATTCAAAAATACTAATTAGCGTCAAAGTAGATATTATGCAAGACTACAAATTCCCGCCAGCTCCTGCACGCCATCTCTAGCTGACACCGTTGCTAACAGGTATTGTGTAAATGTAAAAACTTGCACAAGACAGTTCACAGAACTCAACGTGCTCAGTTACCCCAACAAGTACCCTCAATGTGCTCAGTTACCCCAGCAACGACCTTAAACGTGCTCAGTTACCCCAGCAAAGACCTTAAACGTGCTCAGTTACCCCAGCAACGACCTTAAACGTGCTCAGTTACCGCAGCAACGACCTTAAACGTGCTCAGTTACCCCAGCAACGACCTTAAACGTGCTCAGTTACCCCAGCAACGACCTTAAACGTGCTCAGTTACCGCAGCAACGACCTTAAACGTGCTCAGTTACCCCAGCATGACCTTAAACGTGCTCAGTTACCCCAGCAACGACCTTAAACGTGCTCAGTTACCCCAGCAACGACCTTAAACGTGCTCAGTTACCCCAGCAACGACCTTAAACGTGCTCAGTTACCCCAGCAACGACCTTAAAGTTGCTCTACAAGGCCAACAGCCACCCTAAACGTGCTCCAACAGTCCCGACTCCAAATGACCAGTCTGCAGGTTACAGCGGCATACTGTGGGCAGCAGGTGGCTCAGTGGTTAAGAGCGTTGTGCCAGTAACCGAAAGGTCGCTGGTTCTAATCCCCGAGCCGACTAGGTGAAAAATCTGTCGATGTGCCCTTGAGCAAGGCACTTAACCCTAATTGCTCCTGTAAGTCGCTCTGGATAAGAGCGTCTGCTAAATGACAAAAAAAAAAGTAAAATACTCTCTCCCCAAGCCAACCGATACATAGCCTATATGTTTATTTCTATGTCATTTGTTTGAATATGGGTGTTCCTACATACTGCGCACACCTGTGTTGGCTTGGCCCACCTAAACGACTGCCAGCTGCCGTTACCTTGAAGCTTTCATCTCCTCTCTTTTAAGCACTTCCTGTTCCACAGGAAAGGGGTTATGTCAGCTGACTAACCAGACTTGACTATCCTGCACACACCTGCAGCCACTCGTTTTGATGCTACCAGTCCCATTAAAGTGTCCGATCCCCTCCCCTTTGTGTGTGGATTGGAGCAAATGGTGTATGTGGACTGCAGAGTGGAGGGAGGCCTCTTGCTTTCTTTCAGTAGCCAAGCCGCTTGTTTTCCCCTGGTTTCATCACTACCGTTCCCCCGTGGACAGCTGTGGCAACACTGTTAGCTTTCACAGCTCTCTGGAGTTCTGAGAATCCTCTCTCTTTGGAACGTCAGCCTGAATTTTCTCCCCCCTCCATCCCCCCTCAGTGGATTTGAAAGAGCAGCTGCCCAAAATCCCTCCTCCCTCCCCTTCCATCCAGGACACACACCACCAACCCACAGACCTCTATACCCCAGGACACACACCACCAACCCACAGATCTCTCTACCCCAGGGACACACACCACCAACCCACAGACCTCTACCCCAGGAGGACACACCACCAACCCACAGATCTCTACCCCAGGACACACACCACCAACCCACAGACCTCTCTACCCCCACCACCCACACACCACCAACCCACAGACCTCTCTACCCCAGGGACACACACCACCAACCCACAGATCTCTCTACCCCAGGAGGACACACCACCAACCCACAGACCTCTACCCCAGGAGGACACACACCACCAAACCCACAGACCTCTCTACCCCAGGAGGACACACCACCAACCCACAGATCTCTCTACCCCAGGGACACACACACCACCAACCCACAGATCTCTCTACCCCAGGGACACACACCACCAACCCACAGACCTCTCTACCCCAGGGACACACACCACCAACCCACAGACCTCTCTACCCCAGGGACACACACCACCAACCCACAGACCTCTCTACCCCAGGAGGACACACCACCAACCCACAGATCTCTCTACCCCAGGGACACACACCACCAACCCACAGACCTCTCTACCCCAGGGACACACACCACCAACCCACAGACCTCTCTACCCCAGGACACACACCACCAACCCACAGACCTCTCTACCCCAGGACACACACCACCAACCCACAGACCTCTCTACCCCAGGGACACACACCACCAACCCACAGACCTCTCTACCCCAGGAGGACACACCACCAACCACAGACCTCTCTACCCCAGGGACACACACACCACCAACCCACCCAGACCTCTCTACCCAGGAGGACACACACACACCAAACCCACAGACCTCTCTACCCCAGGGACACACACCACCAACCCACAGATCTCTCTACCCCAGGGACACACACCACCAACCCACAGACCTCTACCCCAGGGACACACACCACCAACCCACAGATCTCTCTACCCCAGGGACACACACCACCCCTAAGACAAGCAACTATCCAATGACTAAACCCTGAGGGACTGCTCCCCCTAGACCGTGTGTGTGGCCGTATGCCCCTATGTAGAAGGATACTATCCTGAGGGAGAATCGACACTACACATTTTCGTGTTCTGTTGCAAACCACGTTTGACTAAACGTTTCATGAACACCAGCATAACCCTATGTTCACCTTCATTTCTAGAAGGATTCTACAAAGGGAGAATCGACACTACACATTTTCGTGTTCAGTTCTGTTGCAAAACGTTTTGAAACGGTGTACCTTCATGAACACCAGACTGCAGGTTCAGCGGGTTCCTTTCTACACACATTTCTACTTTTCTACAAACATTTCTACTACACATTTTCGTGTTCCGTGTTCTGTTGCAAAACGTTTTGAAACGGTGTACCTTCATGAACACCAGACTGCAGGTTCAGCGGGTTCTTCTCTGGAGTCTCTGGAACAGCGTTGGCCAGACATCTGAGGGAGGAGGATGCCCGTCTCTAATGCACCAGGGCTGGGTTCAGGCCTCTCCTCTCCTGTGGCGTGGAAGTGTGTGTGTGTGTGTGTGTGTGTGTGTGTGTGCGCTCGCAAGCATCTTATGTGTGTGTGTGTTTGTCTCTCTTTCTATGAGGTGTCTGGTTGCCCTTTGTAGAAGGAAAGCAATTCAGTCTGTCAGTTAACGCTCTGACGGCGTGAGCAGGCTAGTTTGACCTTTGACCTTTACTGACAGTACATGCATCTAATAACACACACACACACACACACTCTCTCTCTCTCTCTCTGGTTGCAGTATGATGGGGCTACCCTGAACTTTTAAAGGTGAGCAATACCATACAGTCAGACACTTTCCATCTGTCAATAACTATTTTTCCATAAAACTGTGATCCTCTGGTCCTCCCGAGTGGCGCAGTGGTCGAAGGTACTGGATCTCAGTGTTGCGGCGTCACTACGCCCTATGGGACTTCTGGCCATGACCGGGAGTCCCATAGGGTGGTGCACAATTGGCCCAGCGTCTTCCGGGTTAGGGGAGGGTTTGGCCGGGGGGGGGGGGGGGGGGGGGGGGGGGCTTTACTTGGCTCATCGCGCTCTAGCGACTCCTTGTGGCGGGCCGGGCACCTGCAGGCTGACTTCGGTCGTCAGTTGAACGGTGTTAAGCAGGCGGGTGTTAAGAAGCGCGGTTTTGGCGGGTCATGTTTTCGGAGGACGCATGACTCGACCTTCGCCTCCCGCGCCCGTTGGGGAGATTGCAGCGATGAGACAAGATCGTAATATCACAAAACGGGCGTTAATAAATAATAAATACGGTAACGAGTAATCACATAAGTGATACAAGATAAATTAAATTAAATTAAAGCTGATCCTCTGCAACAGAACAAGACTGGATTTGATGTCTTAAGATGCAGCGTTAGACTTCGTTGGAGGAAATTGAAGAACACTCTTCTCACAGAGAAGCGGAGTGTGGTGAGAGAGACTAGAGTTTTGAGAATCCAGAGCATCCCAAACATGCTCAATGGGTGACATGTCTGGTGAGTATGCAGGCCATGGAAGAACTGGGACATTTTCAGTTTCCAGGAATTGTGTACAGATCCTTGCAACATGGGGCCGTGCATTATCATGCTGAAACATGAGGTGATGAATGGCAAGACAATGGGCCTCAGGATCTCGTCACAGTATCTCTGTGCATTCAAATTGCCATCGATAAAATGCAATTGTGTTCATTGTCCGTAGTTTATGACTGCCCATACCATAACCCCACCGCCACCATGGGGCACTCTGTTCACAACGTTGACATCAGCTATCTGCCATCTGCCCGGTACAGTTGAAACCGGGATTCATCCGTGAAGAGAACAATTCTCCAGCGTGCCAGCGGCCATCGAAGGTGAGCATTTGCCCACGAAGTCAGAGGACAACGAGCAAGCAGATGAGCCTCCCTGACACGGTTTCTGACAGTTTGTGCAGAAATTATTTGGTTGTGCAAACCCACAGTTTCATCAGCTGTGCAGGTGGCTGGTCTAAGACGATCCCGCAGGTGAAGAAGCCAGATTTGGAGGTCCTGGGCTGGCATGGTTACACGTGGTCTGCGTTTGTGAGGCCAGTTGGACATCCTGCCAAATTCTCTAAAACGACTTTGTCGTGGTAGAGAAATTAACATTAAATTCTCTGGTAACAGCTCTGGTAGACATTCCTGCAGTCAGCATGCCAATTGCACGCTCCCTCAAAACTTGAGACATCTGTGGCATTGCGTTGTGTGACAAAACTGCACATTTTAGTGGCCTTTTATTGTCCCCAGCACAAGGTGCACCTTTGTAATGATCATGCTGTTTAATCAGCTTCTTGAAAGGCCACACCTGTCAGGTGGATGGATTATCTTTACAAAGGAGAAATGCTCACTGTAAACAAATGTATGCACAAAATTTGAGAGAAATAAGCTTTTTGTGTGTATGGAACATTTCTGGGATATTTCATTTCAGCTCCTGAAACATGGGACCATGTTGTGTTTCTATTTTCGTTCAATGTAGAATAGTAGAATGGACATGAACCTTCTGATGATGGGATAAAAGGTCAGATATTTTGGTCAGGGAGTTAGCCATGGTTTGCCAGTGCTGTGATAAGATTGTGTAAAACAATGAATGTGATGAATGTATTTGCACCTTATGTTTGTTAGCTAGCTAGCTAGCCAGTTTTAGAGAGGATGATTCAGTATTTTTTTCAAATTAACTGCCAATATGTCAACATTCCATTCAAACAATGCAGTCAATCCACACCTATACACTGGCTGAAATCAGTTGATAGAACTTAGACAAGTTGTAAATGCAACAAGTACTGACTGATCATATAATAGCCCTCACAGCTTTTCAAGAATCTGAGACGTCTATGGTTTGTTTACATAAACTCAGCAAAAAAAAAAACGTCCTCTCACTGTCAACTGCGTTTATTTTCAGCAAACTTAACATGTGAAAATATTTGTATGAACATAACAAGATTCAACAACAGACATAAACTGAACAAGTTCCACAGACATGTGACTAACAGAAATTTAATAATGTGTCCAAATTAAAAATAATAAGAATGTGTCAAAATCAAAAGTAACAGTCAGTATCTGGTGTGGCCACCAGCTGCATTAAGTACTGCAGTGCATCTCCTCCTCATGGACTGCACCAGCTTTGCCAGTTTTTGCTGTGAGATGTTACCCCACTCTTCCACCAAGGCACCTGCAAGTTCCCAGACATTTCTGGGGGCAATGGCCCTAGCCCTCACCCGCCGATCCAACAGGTCCCAGACGTGCTCAATGGGATTGAGATCCGTGCTCTTCGCTGGCCATAGCAGAACACTGACATTCCTGTCTTGCAGGAAATCACGCACAGAACGAGCAGTATGGCTGGTGGCATTGTCATGCTGGAGGGTCATGTCAGGATGAGCCTGCAGGAAGGGTACCACATGAGGGAAGAGGATGTCTTCCCTGTAAAGCACAGCGTTGAGATTGACTGCAATGACAACAAGCTAGGTCCGATGGTGTGACACATCGCCCCAGACCATGACGGACCCTCCACCTCCAAATCGATCCCGCTCCAGAGTACAGGCCTTGGTATAACGCTTATTCCTTCGACAATAAACGCGAATTCGACCAAAACCGCGACTCGTCAGTTAAGAGCACTTTTTGCCAGTCCTGTCTGGTCCAGCGATGGTGGGTTTGTGCCCATAGGCGACGTTGTTGCCGGTGATGTCTGGTGAGGACCTGCCTTACAACAGGCCTACAAGCCCTCAGTCCAGCCTCTCTCAGCCTATTGCGGACAGTCTGAGCACTGATGGAGGGATTGTGCGTTCCTGGTGTAACTCGGGCAGTTGTTGTTGCCATCCTGTACCTGTCCCGCAGGTGTGATGTTCGGATGTCCCGATCCTGTGCAGGTGTTGTTACACGTGGTCTGCCACTGCGAGGACGATCAGCTGTCCGTCCTGTCTCCCTGTAGCGCTGTCTTAGGCGTCTCACAGTACGGACATTGCAATGCCTCCTTGCAGCATGCCTAAGGCACGTTCACACAGATGAGCTGGGACCCTGGGCATCTTTCTTTTGGTGTTTTTCAGAGTCAGTAGAAAGGCCTCTTTAGTGTCCTAAGTTTTCATTTCATAACTGTGACCTTAATTGCTTACCGTCTGTAAGCTGTTAGTGTCTTAATGACCGATCCACAGGTGCATGTTCATTAATTGTTTATGGTTCATTGAACAAGCATGGGAAACAGTGTTTAAACCCTTTACAATGAAGATCTGTGAAGTTATTTGGATTTTTACAAATTATTTTTGAAAGACATTACATTTTTTTTTGTCCATTTAACGCTCTTTATACAGAAAAATGGACTTAAAACAGGAGCAATTAGGGTTATATTGCCTTGCTCAAGGGCACATTAACGTCATTTTATGCAGACTGTGAAGTGCGTTTGGAGCCAGTGGGACAAGCCACTTTACAATTTGGGGGATCTCGGGGGGGGGACTTTCGCTACTAGGAACACTTTATCCTATCCGACAGGTATTCCTTAAAGAGGTGTGGTGTTTCTCTGTAGCTCGGAGGTGGTGAGTGACTCCGCTGTCCTGGTCCTTTACAAATTATCTTTGAAAGACAGGGTCCTGAAAAAGGGGACGTTTCTTTTTTTTGCTGAGTTTATGTTGTAGAGGCTATTTATACAGAAAATTGGTATAAAACCTGTAAAACTATATTTATAATTGACTATATTTTAGGTTGACTATAATTCTATGACATCACAGGCCTTTCTTTTATATTCCTGTATAATTATAAATCAGGAAATGCCTCTACTGCCGTTCATTCCATTAGACTGGTTTGGATTCCTCCCTGACCAAAATGGCTGTCATTTTCACCCCATTCTGGAACATTGAGGGTTTAAGACATAGCCCCTCTAGTAATTTAATAAGATCTCGACGGTTCAATGACTTCGCTACTACGCCACCTACATAATGGCAACATCCGACAGACCTCCGAGGCGTAGCCAAGGCCACGGTAATGTAATGTAATGTGTGTGTGTACACCATAACGCCTGGGAACCCAGGAAACAAGCAACACACACTAGAGTAAAGTTTCACAAGAAAAGCCTCAGTATTGCATTTACTCAACTGGAAATGTTCTGTGGCCTTAGCGGAGACCCAAGGGAGTGGTTCTCAGCTTCAACCACACGAGAACCTTCCTCTGGAGGTAGTTGGCAGTACTTCGCAGTAGGCTTAGCTCAGCTCAGTGGAACTTACAACAACCAGGGCCTGCTGCTTTCAGTCTCAAATGTGTGCCTGTGGTGTGTGTGTGTGTGTGTGTGTGTGTGTGTGTGTGTGTGTGTGTGTGTGTGTGTGTGTGTGTGTGTGTGTTTAGGCCCAGCTCTCTGGAAGTTAGAGAAACTAAACAGGGCTTAATGCTTTCAGCCTCAAATGCTGATGTTTGTGGTGTGCTTTGTGTCTGTGTCTGTGTTTACGACTTTACATAACTAGTGGTGACATGTGAGTGTGTGTGTGTGTGTGTGTGTGTTACATTGAGGAGGAGTGTGTGAGTGTGTGAGAGATACATAAACAAGGGACTAGTGGTGACGTGTGTGTGTGTGTGTGTGTGTGTTACATTGTGGAGGAGTGTGTGAGTGTGAGATACATAAACAAGCAGACTAGTGGTGACGTGTGTGTGAGTGTGTGTGTGTGTTACATGACTAGTGGAGGAGTGTGTGTGTGAGTGTAAGATACATAAACAAGCTGGTGACGTGTGTGTGTGTGTGTGTGTGTGTGTGTGTGTGTGTTACATTTAGGAGGATTGTGCTGTGTATGATCAATGAAGTGGAAGAACAGCACATGAGAATATAATGAACATGTTTATGTCCGAGCTGGTTAGAGGTCCCAGCCCTGCACAGGACACAACACCCCCTCCTGTAGTCCTATCTAACCCCAGACCCTCCTGTAGTCCTATCTAACCCCAGACCAGACCCTCCTGTAGTCCTATCTAACCCCAGAACAGACCCTCCTGTAGTCCTATCTAACCCCAGAACCTCCTGTAGTCCTATCTAACCCCAGAACCTCCTGTAGTCCTATCTAACCCCAGAACAGACCCTCCTGTAGTCCTTTCTAACCCCAGAACAGACCCTCCTGTAGTCCTATATAACCCCAGACCCTCCTGTAGTCCTATCTAACCCAGAACAGACCCTCCTGTAGTCCTATCTAACCCCAGAACAGACCCTCCTGTAGTCCTATCTAACCCCAGAACCTCCTGTAGTCCTATCTAACCCCAGAACAGACCCTCCTGTAGTCCTATCTAACCCCAGAACAGACCCTCCTGTAGTCCTATCTAACCCTCCTGTAGTCCTATATAACCCCAGACCCTCCTGTAGTCCTATCTAACCCCAGAACAGACCCTCCTGTAGTCCTATCTAACCCCAGACCCTCCTGTAGTCCTATCTAACCCCAGAACAGACCCTCCTGTAGTCCTATCTAACCCCAGAACAGACCCTCCTGTAGTCCTATCTAACCCCAGAACAGACCCTCCTGTAGTCCTATCTAACCCCAGAACCTCCTCCTGTAGTCCTATCTAACCCCAGAACAGACCCTCCTGTAGTCCTATCTAACCCCAGAACAGACCCTCCTGTAGTCCTATCTAACCCCAGAACCTCCTGTAGTCCTATCTAACCCCAGACCCTCCTGTAGTCCTATCTAACCCCAGAACAGACCCTCCTGTAGTCCTATCTAACCCCAGAACAGAACCCCAGAACAGAACCTCCTGTAGTCCTATCTAACCCCAGAACAGACCCTCCTGTAGTCCTATCTAACCCCAGAACAGACCCTCCTGTAGTCCTATCTAACCCCAGAACAGACCCTCCTGTAGTCCTATCTAACCCCAGAACAGAACCTCCTGTAGTCCTATCTAACCCCAGAACAGACCCTCCTGTAGTCCTATCTAACCCCAGAACAGACCCTCCTGTAGTCCTATCTAACCCCAGAACAGACCCTCCTGTAGTCCTATCTAACCCCAGACCCTCCTGTAGTCCTATCTAACCCCAGAACAGACCCTCCTGTAGTCCTATCTAACCCCAGAACAGACCCTCCTGTAGTCCTATCTAACCCCAGACCCTCCTGTAGTCCTATCTAACCCCAGAACAGACCCTCCTGTAGTCCTATCTAACCCCAGAACAGACCCTCCTGTAGTCCTATCTAACCCCAGAACAGACCCTCCTGTAGTCCTATCTAACCCCAGAACAGACACCCTCCTGTAGTCCTATCTAACCCCAGAACAGACCCTCCTGTAGTCCTATCTAACCCCAGACCCTCCTGTAGTCCCATCTAACCCCAGAACAGACCCTCCTGTAGTCCTATCTAACCCCAGAACCTCCTGTAGTCCTATCTAACCCCAGACCCTCCTGTAGTCCTATCTAACCCCAGAACCCCTCCTGTAGTCCTATCTAACCCCAGACCCCCAGACCCTCCTGTAGTCCTATCTAACCCCAGACCCTCCTGTAGTCCTATCTAACCCCAGAACAGACCCTCCTGTAGTCCTATCTAACCCCAGAACAGACCCTCCTGTAGTCCTATCTAACCCCAGAACAGACCCTCCTGTAGTCCTATCTAACCCCAGAACAGACCCTCCTGTAGTCCTATCTAACCCCAGAACAGACCCTCCTGTAGTCCTATCTAACCCCAGAACAGACCCTCCTGTAGTCCTATCTAACCCCAGAACAGACCCTCCTGTAGTCCTATCTAACCCCAACAGACCCTCCTGTAGTCCTATCTAACCCCAGAACAGAACCTCCTGTAGTCCTATCTAACCCCAGAACAGACCCTCCTGTAGTCCTATCTAACCCCAGAACAGACCCTCCTGTAGTCCTATCTAACCCCAGAACAGACCCTCCTGTAGTCCTATCTAACCCCAGAACCCCAGACCCTCCTGTAGTCCTATCTAACCCCAGACCCTCCTGTAGTCCTATCTAACCCCAGAACAGACCCTCCTGTAGTCCTATCTAACCCCAGAACAGACCCTCCTGTAGTCCTATCTAACCCCAGAACAGACCCTCCTGTAGTCCTATCTAACCCCAGACCCTCCTGTAGTCCTATCTAACCCCAGACCCTCCTGTAGTCCTATCTAACCCCAGACCCTCCTGTAGTCCTATCTAACCCCAGACCCTCCTGTAGTCCTATCTAACCCCAGAACAGACCCTCCTGTAGTCCTATCTAACCCAGACAGACTCCCTGTAGTCCTATCTAACCCCAGAACAGACCCTCCTGTAGTCCTATCTAACCCCAGAACAGACCCTCCTGTAGTCCTATCTAACCCCAGAACAGACCCTCCTGTAGTCCTATCTAACCCCAGAACAGACCTCCTGTAGTCCTATCTAACCCCCAGACCCTCCTGTAGTCCTATCTAACCCCAGAACAGACCCTCCTGTAGTCCTATCTAACCCCAGAACAGACCTCCTGTAGTCCTATCTAACCCCAGAACAGACCCTCCTGTAGTCCTATCTAACCCCAGAACAGACCCTCCTGTAGTCCTATCTAACCCCAGACCCTCCTGTAGTCCTATCTAACCCCAGAAACAGACCCTCCTGTAGTCCTATCTAACCCCAGAACAGACCCTCCTGTAGTCCTATCTAACCCCAGACCCTCCTGTAGTCCTATCTAACCCCAGAACAGACCCTCCTGTAGTCCTATCTAACCCCAGAACAGACCCTCCTGTAGTCCTATCTAACCCCAGAACAGACCCTCCTGTAGTCCTATCTAACCCAGACCTCCTGTAGTCCTATCTAACCCCAGAACAGACCCTCCTGTAGTCCTATCTAACCCCAGCCCCTCCTGTAGTCCTATCTAACCCCAGACCCTCCTGTAGTCCTATCTAACCCCAGAACAGACCCTCCTGTAGTCCTATCTAACCCCAGAACCTCCTGTAGTCCTATCTAACCCCAGAACAGACCCTCCTGTAGTCCTATCTAACCCCAGACCCTCCTGTAGTCCTATCTAACCCCCAGACCCTCCTGTAGTCCTATCTAACCCCAGACCCTCCTGTAGTCCTATCTAACCCCAGACCCCTCCTGTAGTCCTATCTAACCCCAGAACAGACCCTCCTGTAGTCCTATCTAACCCCAGAACAGAGACCCTCCTGTAGTCCTATCTAACCCCAGAACAGACCCTCCTGTAGTCCTGTAGTCCTATCTAACCCCAGAAACAGACCCTCCTGTAGTCCTATCTAACCCCAGAACAGACCCTCCTGTAGTCCTATCTAACCCCAGAACAGACCCTCCTGTAGTCCTATCTAACCCCAGACCCTCCTGTAGTCCTATCTAACCCCAGACCCTCCTGTAGTCCTATCTAACCCCAGAACAGACCCTCCTGTAGTCCTATCTAACCCCAGAACAGACCCTCCTGTAGTCCTATCTAACCCCAGAACAGACCCTCCTGTAGTCCTATCTAACCCCAGAACAGACCCTCCTGTAGTCCTATCTAACCCCAGACCCTCCTGTAGTCCTATCTAACCCCAGACCCTCCTGTAGTCCTATCTAACCCCAGACCCTCCTGTAGTCCTATCTAACCCCAGAACAGACCCTCCTGTAGTCCTATCTAACCCCAGAACAGACCCTCCTGTAGTCCTATCTAACCCCAGAACCTCCTGTAGTCCTATCTAACCCCAGACCCTCCTGTAGTCCTATCTAACCCCAGACCCTCCTGTAGTCCTATCTAACCCAGAAACCTCCTGTAGTCCTATCTAACCCCAGACCCTCCTGTAGTCCTATCTAACCCCAGACCCTCCTGTAGTCCTATCTAACCCCAGAACATACCCTCCTGTAGTCCTATCTAACCCCAGAACCTCCTGTAGTCCTATCTAACCCCAGACCCTCCTGTAGTCCTATCTAACCCCAGACCCTCCTGTAGTCCTATCTAACCCCAGAACCTCCTGTAGTCCTATCTAACCCCAGAACAGACCCTCCTGTAGTCCTATCTAACCCCAGACCCTCCTGTAGTCCTTTCTAACCCCAGAACAGAACCTCCTGTAGTCCTATCTAACCCCAGAACACAGACTCCTTTCATTTCTGTCACTATGCTGATTAAAGGCTGTGGGTCGAAGAGGGATGGTGTGTGTGTCTCTGAACAGCACGTTTCCAAGGTCATGTTTGGTCCACTGGTTTCCTTCTGAACTCATTACCCCAACGAGGTTTACTCAGTCAAAACAAGCCTCATTGTACAGAACAGCCAAGCTCTCTCTCTGACAAGGCCACGTTTGAAAACTTCACTGTGCAAGTGGACAGATTCCTCTCAGGCGATAACATAATCAAATCCATGAAAGAAATACCATTCGTCCCTACGCCCTTTCAGTTAAAGTCTCCCATTATTCTGTGTTGTATGTGACATGCCTGGGGTATAGCGTGTCAACCCGGTGGTGAAGTTAGCTGCTTGGCGTATTAGAGAAATGTTTCTTACTGCTGCACCGCAGGCTGAGACTCATGTATTCATGAGAAGGATGAGTGAAGGACGTTGTGGCACCAAGTCTGGACTGGAGGCAGGGAGAGACGAGGCCCAAAGCCACGGCTGGTGACACACAGCTGTAGGAGTGAAGAAAAACTGACCCGGGAATCACTTAGTCAGCCATCGAGAGCTGGGAGGAGAGACAGAGAAACAGAGAGAGACCCGGGAATCACTTAGTCAGCCATCGAGAGCTGGGAGGAGAGACAGAGAAACAGAGAGAGACCCCCGACGGGAATCACTTAGTCAGCCATCGAGAGCTGGGAGGAGAGACGGAGAGAGACCCAGGAATCACTTAGTCAGCCATCGAGAGCTGGGAGGAGAGACAGAGAAACAGAGAGAGACCCGGGGGAATCACTTAGTCAGCCATCGAGAGCTGGGAGGAGAGACGGAGAAACAGAGAGAGACCCGGGAATCACTTAGTCAGCACCATCAAGAGCTGGGAGAGGAGACAGACAGAGAAACAGAGAGAGGACCCAGGAATCACTTAGTCAGCCATCGAGAGCTGGGAGGAGAGACAGAGAAACAGAGAGAGACACCCGGGAATCACTTAGTCAGCCAGCGAGAGCTGGGGAGGAGAGACAGAGAGAGAGAGACCCAGAATCACTTAGTCAGCCATCGAGAGCTGGGAGGAGAGACGGAGAAACAGAGAGAGACCCGGGAATCACTTAGTCAGCATCATCGAGAGCTGGAGGAGAGACAGAGAACAGAGAGAGACCCGGGAATCACTTAGTCAGCCATCGAGAGCTGGGAGGAGAGACAGAGAAACAGAGAGAGACCGGGAATCACTTAGTCAGCCATCGAGAGCTGGAGGAGAGACAGAGACAGAGAAACAGAGAGAGGACCCGGGAATCACTTAGTCAGCCATCGATCGAGAGCTGGGAGGAGAGACAGAGAAACAGAGAGAGACCCAGGAATCACTTAGTCAGCCATCAAGAGCTGGTAGGAGAGACAGAGAAACAGAGAGAGACCCAGGAATCACTTAGTCAGCCATCAAGAGCTGGGAGGAGAGACAGAGAAACAGAGAGAGACCAGGGAGGGATCACTTAGTCAGCCATCAAGAGCTGGTAGGAGAGACAGAGAAACAGAGAGAGAGACCCGGGAAGGATCACTTAGGCCAGCCATCAAGAGCTGGTAGGAGAGACAGAGAAAGAGAGAGAGAGACCCGGGGAAATCACTTAGTCAGCCATCAAGAGCTGGTAGGAGAGACAGAGAAACAGAGAGAGACCCAGGAATCACTTAGTCAGCCATCGAGAGCTGGGAGGAGAGACAGAGAAACAGAGAGAGACCCGGGGGAAATCACTTAGTCAGCCCATCAAGAGCTGGTAGGAGAGACAGAGAAACAGAGAGAGACCCAGGAATCACTTAGTCAGCCATCAGAGAGCTGGTAGGAGAGACACAGAGAAACAGAGAGAGACCCGGGAATCACTTAGTCAGCCATCGAGAGCTGGTAGGGAGACAGACAGAGAACAGAGAGAGACCCGGACATCACTTAGTCAGCCATCAAGAGCTGGTAGGAGAAACAGAGAGAGAGACCCAGGAATCACTTAAGTCAGAGAGCTTGGTAGGAGAGACCAGAAGAGAGACAGGAGAGACCCAGGAATCACTAGTCAGCCATCAAGAGGATGTAGGAGACAGAGAGAGACAACCAGAGAGAGACCACGGAATCAGAGAGTCACTGGATCAAGACGTCAGTAGGAGATGACAGAGAGAGGGACAGAGAGACCCAGGAATCACTTAGTCAACTCAAGAGCGTGGAGGAGAGACAGAGAAACAGAGAGAGACCAGGAATCACTTAGTCAGCCATCAAGAGGGAGGGAGGAGAAGACAGAGATGCAGAGAGAGACCCCAGTGGCACTTAGTCAGCCAAAGAGCTCCAAGAGAGGACAGAGATTGATTCAGAGAAAAAGAGAGAGCCCAGTGGGGAGGGAGGGAGGGAGGGAGGGAGAGGAGGAGAGACAGGAATAGAGAGGCCCAGTGGGGAGGGAGAGAGGGACCCGAGGACAGGACTAGAGAGCCCAGTGGGGAGGGAGGGAGGGAGGGAGGGAGGAGGACAGAGGGACCTAGAGAGGCCCAGTGGTGAGGGAGGGAGGGAGGGAGGGAGGGGAGACAGGACTAGAGAGCCCAGTGGGGAGGGAGGGAGGGGAGACAGGACTAGACCAGCCCAGGGGAGGAGGGAAGGGAGGGAGGGAGGGGAGACAGGACTAGAGAGCCCAGTGGGGAGGGAGGGAGGGAGGGGAGACAGGACTAGAGAGCCCAGTGGGGAGGACATGGAGGGAGGGAGGGAGGGAGGGGAGACAGGACGTAGAGAGCCCAGTGGGGAGGGAGGGAGGGACATTTTGAGGGGAGTTCAGGACTAGAGAGCCAGTGGGGAGGGGGAAGGGAGGGAGGGAGGGGACAGGACTAGAGAGCCCAGTGGGGAGGGAGGGAGGGAGGGAGGGAGGGGAGACAGGACTAGAGAGCCCAGTGGGGGGGAGGGAATCCAGGAGGAGGGAGGGGAGACAGGACTAGAGAGCCCAGTGGGGAGGGAGGGAGGAGACCAGGACAGGACTAGAGAGCCCAGTGGGGAGGGAGGGAGGGAGGGAGGGAGGGAGGGGAGGGGAGACAGACTAGAGAGCCCAGTGGGGAGGGAGGGAGGGAGGGGAGACAGGACTAGAGAGCCCAGTGGGGAGGGAGGGGGGGAGGGAGGGGAGGGAGGGAGGGAGGGGGAGACAGGACTAGAGAGCCCAGTGGGGGGAGGGAGGGAGGGGGGAGGGAGGGAGGGAGGGAGGGAGGGAGGGACAGGACTAGAGAGAGAAAAGGAGCACCAGGGAGTGGAGACAGGACCCAGATTTAGCCCAGTTCTGCCCCACCTCCCCCCCTCTCCTCCCCTCCTCCCTCCCCTCCCACGTCACTGGAGGATAAAAGAGGCCCTTTGTTTCCCAGGAGGGAGGGAGGGAGGGGGGGATAGGGGGAACTGCCACCATGCAACCCGCAGTTTAACAGGGAAAGAGGAGGAGGGAGGGGAGGACAGGACCCCCCAACCACCCTGAGTCACCCCCCGGCCTGTCACTATCCTGGCCTGTCACCCCCCCCCCCCCCCCCTAGCCTGTCACCCCCATCCCTTCTGAGAAAAGCACCCCCCCCCCCCTGGCCTGTCACCCCCCCCCCCTTTCCTGGCCTGTCACCTCCCCCCCCCTGGCCTGTCACCCCCCCCCCCCTGGGCCTGTCACCCCCCCCCCCCCCCCCCTCCCCTGGCCCCCCACCCCCCCCCCCCCTGGACGGTGAGGGGAGGGCTGCTCCCTCAGATAAAAAGCCCCCCCCCCCCCCCCCTGGCCTGTCACCCCCCCCCCCCCTGGGAGGTCCCTAGGGGTGAACCCCCACCATCCCCCCAAACCCCCCGGTTGTCTGGCCTGTCCCCCACCCATCCTGGCCTGTCACCCCCCCATCCTCACCTGGCCTGTCCCCCCCCACCCCCCCCCCCACCCTGGCCTGTCACCCCCCCCCACCCCCCCCTGTCACCCCCCCCCCCCCCCCCCCCCTGTCTATCCCCCCCCCCCCTGGGCCTGTCACCCCCCCCATCCTGGCCTGTCACCCCCCCCCCCCCCCCCCCCCCTGGTCACCCCCACCCCCCCCCCCCCGGCCTGTCATCCCCCCACCCTGGTCTGTCATCCCCCCCACCCTGGCCTGTCACCCCCCCCCCCCCGGCCTGTCCCCCCCCCCATCCTGGTCTGTCATCCCCCCCCCCCCCCCCCCCCCCAAAAAAAAAATACCAAATACCCCCACCAACGAATAAGGCTTTTGAATGTTTTGATAAAAATGTATAATTCGTATATCTGAAGACAGTAGATTAACATGATTTGATTTACAAAACAAACATTTAAACAACTATGTTTATTCGTATAGAAATGTTCATGTTTTACATACATAGCTTTGTAGTAACAAATTGTTAAAAATAAAGAATAACACTGAATAGCATCATCACTAAGTTTCTCTCAGATGAATGAGCAGAGTAGATTTCATTTCAATGTTATTGTGTGACATGTTCATTGATATACTCTGTGTGTGTGTGTGTGTGTGTGTGTGTGTGTGTGTGTGTGTGTGTGTGTGACCTACTATTGTGTTACAGATACCTACTATTTGAAATCATTTCAAATACTTTAACTGGGCATGACCGAGCTTACCCCTCCCAATCTTGCAGTCCAGGCAGGCCTAAAGCAAACAATAAAAAAAAAAAAAGTGTTTGAAAGATTTCAAATAGTATTTGAACCCAGGTCTGGTGTGCTGTGTGTGAAATTAATTTTCCGCATTAAAAAGATAGCGGAAGGAATCTACAGACAGACGGACAGACGGTCTCAAAGTCCTCTCCATCACCGTCTCTCTATTAATGTACTGTGGGGAGGAAGCGTCCATGAGAAACAACAGGGCCCGATCCCAGATGGACTCTAGACACGACGTCCTATACACTTGTGGAGATCTGAGAGGAGCCTATCAGAGGGCAAGGTGGAGCTATTACCAGATTGATTGCACCTGTCAAATCTTATCAGATCCCCACAAGTGCAGAGGGTCTAGGGGTCCATTTGGGATTGGGCCAACAACATCCACTAGTCCTAGTGCAGAGGGTCTAGGGGTCCATTTGGGATTGGGCCAACAACATCCACTAGTCCTAGTGCAGAGGGTCTCTAGGGGTCCATTTGGGATTGGGCCACAACATCCACTAGTCCTAGTGCAGAGGGTCTAGGGGGTCCATTTGGGATTGGGCCAACAACATCCACTAGTCCTAGTGCAGAGGGTCTAGGGGTCCATTTGGGATTGGGCCAACAACATCCACTAGTCCTAGTGCAGAGGGTCTAGGGGTCCATTTGGGATTGGGCCAACAACATCCACTAGTCCTAGTGCAGAGGGTCTAGGGGTCCATTTGGGATTGGGCCAACAACATCCACTAGTCTAGTGCAGAGAATTCTATACCCAAACCATTTGGGATTCTGTTCATACCCTAGTCCTAGTGCAGATAATACAAAACCAGCTGTGTATTCTGTTTCCCAAGCACATCATACAAAACCAGCTGTGTATTCTGTTCATACCCAGCACAATACAAAACCAGCTGTGTATTCTGTTCATACCCAGTACATCATAATACAAAACCAGCTGTGTATTCTGTTCATACCCAGTACATCATAATACAAAACCAGCTGTGTATTCTGTTCATACCCAGTACATCATAATACAAAACAGCACATCATAATACAAAACCAGCTGTGTATTCTGTTCATACCCAGCACATCATAATACAAAACCAGCTGTGTATTCTGTTCATACCCAGTACATCATAATACAAAACCAGCTGTGTATTCTGTTCATACCCAGTACATCATAATACAAAACCAGCTGTGTATTCTGTTCATCCCAGTACATCATAATACAAAACCAGCTGTGTATTCTGTTCATACCCAGTACATCATAATACAAAACCAGCTGTGTATTCTGTTCATACCCAGTACATCATAATACAAAACCAGCTGTGTATTCTGTTCATACCCAGTACATCATAATACAAAACCAGCTGTGTATTCTGTTCATACCCAGTACATCATAATACAAAACCAGCTGTGTATTCTGTTCATACCCAGTACATCATAATACAAAACCAGCTGTGTATTCTGTTCATACCCAGTACATCATCATAATACAAAACCAGCTGTGTATTCTGTTCATACCCAGTACAAATCATAATACAAAACCAGCTGTGTTATTCTGTTCATACCCAGCACATCATAATACAAAACCAGCTGTGTATTCTGTTCATACCCAGTACATCATAATACAAAACCAGCTGTGTATTCTGTTCATACCCAGCACATCATAATACAAAACCAGCTGTGTATTCTGTTCATACCCAGCACATCATAATACAAAACCAGCTGTGTATTCTGTTCATACCCAGCACATCATAATACAAAACCAGCTGTGTATTCTGTTCATACCCAGTACATCATTATAGTTAAGGTATTCAGGCTAAGAGAGAAACGCATTAAGATACCCCATACAGACAACAGAGACCCTCCTTCACTCTTCACTCCCAGAGACGTGACCGGGTCGGCGCCGTCAGTGTATCCTATTCTCTGAAACACGGGTGGGTCCACAACGGCACCCTATTCCATATCTAGTGCACTCCTTTCGACCAGGGTCCCATAGGGCTCTAGTC
Organism: Coregonus suidteri; assembly: GCA_036851935.1. NCBI lineage: Eukaryota > Metazoa > Chordata > Actinopteri > Salmoniformes > Salmonidae > Coregonus > Coregonus suidteri. Next base: position 4,364,062 of record CM072218.1, read on the forward strand.
AAATGTAGTGCACTATAAAGGGGCGAGGGTGGCATTTCAGACGCAGGCAGAGACAGGACACAACACAGTGAGAGGACTAAACACATCTCACCACAAGGCCTTTAACATGTCAATGTCTCTCTTCAGTCCACAGGGTTCAGTCAGGGCAGGAGCCTAGCTTAGCAGGGTTGACCTACTGTACACCCCTTTCACAGTCCCTTTCGCCTGAGGGTGGTAAGTATAGTTCACGGTCATGTTAAAATCGGGAAAATATGAATGTAACATTTTTCAGTCTTTTCTTCCGTTTGGTGCCTTGTGAACACGACCCGGTTCAGTTCCTCTCGATCTGATCGATGTCCAGATCTCCTCCCAGCTGATACACATCCTTCCTGGTGCCAGTGGCTGCCCCTGCTGTCACGTCATCGCAGACCGCGGAGCTCAGCCAATCCAGCTCCTCGATGGAGGTGGCTGGATCCTCCTCCCCAGAGACACTAGTGATGACTCCGCCCTCTTTGGAGCTGGCGGTTGGATCGTCCAATCCCTGATTGCCTGCAGAGGCGAAGTCAGTCTCACATTGGTCAGTGGTCCTCTGAGGGGGCGGGCCCTGGGTTGATTGATAGCTGTTGTCCCCAGTGATCCCAGGGCAGCTGAGGCTTTGGAAATTCCGACGTTTCTGTGGATAAAAAAAAAAACCCGTTTTTTGTTTAGTATATTTATTTGTCTCAGAGGAAAAAGCAGAAACTAAAGCAAACAGAGACGAGAGAGAGCTCCACAACTTACAGCATACTGAACAGCCATACTCAGTCAGTTTGGTTTCCATGGAGATGGAATATTTGGCATCTTGGCATTTTCCTTGGTCTGCAGTCCAGCACATGATAAAAGTCCTCTCTCCCTCAGTCTCGTTCTCCCCCTCTGTCTCCTCTCTCTACGTCTCCCTCCCTCTACGTCTCCCTCCCTCCCTATCGTCCCTCTCCCTCCCTCCCTCCCTCTCTCCCTACTACCTCCCCTCCCGTCTCCCTCCTCCCTCCTCCCTCCCTCTCCCTCCCTACGTCTCCCTCCCTCTCCCCCCTACGTCTCCCTCCCTCTCCCTCTACGTCTCCCTCCCTACGTCTCCCTCCCTCCCTCGTCTCCCTCCCCCTCTCCCTCTCCCTACGTCCCCTACGTCTCCCTCTCTCTACGTCTCCTCCCTCCCTCCCTACGTCTCCCTCTCCTACGTCTCCCTCCCTCCGTCCCCCTCCCCACGTCTCTCTACGTCTCCCTCCCCTCCCTCCCTACGTCTCCCTCCCTCCCTCTACCTCTCCCTCCCTCCCTCTCGTCTCCCTCCTACTACGTCGTCTCCCTCCCTCCCTCCCCTACGTCTCCCTCCCTCCCTACCTCCCTCCCTACGTCTCCCTCTCCCTCCCTCTCCCTCTCCCTCTCCCTCCCTACGTCTCTCTCCCTCTCCCTCCCTCTCTCCCTCCCTCTCTCTCTCCCTCCCTCTCTCCCTCCCTCCCTCCTCCTCCCTCTCTCCCTCCCCTCTCCTCCCTCCCCTCCCTACGTCTCCCTCCCTCTCCCCTCCCTCCCTCCCTCTCTCTCTACGTCTCCCTCCCTCCCTCCCTCCCTCTCCCTCTCCGTCTCTCCCTCCCTCCCTACGTCTCCCTCCCTCTCTCTACGTCTCCCTCCCTCTCCTACGTCCCCTCCTCTCCCTCCCTCTCTCTCCTACGTCTCCCTCTCTCTCTACGTCTCCCTCCCTCTCCCTCCCTACGTCTCCCTCCCTCTCCCTCCCTCCCTCCCCCTCCCTCCAGTACGTTTTCCCTCCTCGTCTCCCTTGATGGCCCTCTAGAACCTCTATTACAACGTCTCATGTCCCTCTCCTCTATGAATCTAAAAGCTAAAAAAATAATGTTTCTTTTAGTCCCTCATTTACATCCAACGTCCTCCCGGGCCTCTCCCTCTCCCTCCCTCCGTCTCTCTTCCCCTAACCTATAACTAGACCTGTCTATTAAGCAGACAAAGCCGCTCCCTCTCCTCTCCATCCTCCCTCCCTTTCACTAAGCAATACACATTTGTATCCCTACGTTATCCCTCTCACGCCTCTCCATGTGTATACAGACCTGTAGCCTCTCCATGTGTATACAGACCCTTATGTAGCCTCCCATGTGTATGTTTTTATGTAGCCTCTCCATGTGTACTCAGACCCTTATGTAGCCTTCTCCATGTGTATACAGACCCTTATGTAGCCTCTCCATGTGTAAGCAGACCCTTATGTAGCCTCTCCATGAAACCCCTTATGTAGCCTCTCCATGTGTATCACAGACCCTTATGTAGCCTCTCCATGTGTATACAGACCCTTATGTAGCCTCTCCATGTGTATACAGACCCTTATGTAGCCTCTCCATGTGTACACAGACCCTTATGTAGCCTCTCCATGTGTATACAGACCCTTATGTAGCCTCTCCATGTGTACACAGACCCTTATGTAGCCTCTCCATGTGTATACAGACCCTTATGTAGCCTCTCCATGTGTATACAGACCCTTATGTAGCCTCTCCATGTGTATACAGACCCTTATGTAGCCTCTCCATGTGTATACAGACCCTTATGTAGCCTCTCCATGTGTATACAGACCCTTATGTAGCCTCTCCATGTGTATACAGACCCTTATGTAGCCTCTCCATGTGTATACAGACCCTTATGTAGCCTCTCCATGTTATACAGACCCTTATGTAGCCTCTCCATGTGTTACAGACCCTTATGTAGCCTCTCCATGTGTATACAGACCCTTATGTAGCCTCTCCATGTGTATACAGACCCTTATGTAGCCTCTCCATGTGTATACAGACCCTTATGTAGCCTCTCCATGTGTATACAGACCCTTATGTAGCCTCTCCATGTGTACACAGACCCTTATGTAGCCTCTCCATGTGTATACAGACCCTTATGTAGCCTCTCCATGTGTATACAGACCCTTATGTAGCCTCTCCATGTGTATACAGACCCTTATGTAGCCTCTCCATGTGTATACAGACCCTTATGTAGCCTCTCCATGTGTATACAGACCCTTATGTAGCCTCTCCATGTGTACACAGACCCTTATGTAGCCTCTCCATGTGTATACAGACCCTTATGTAGCCTCTCCATGTGTACACAGACCCTTATGTAGCCTCTCCATGTGTACACAGACCCTTATGTAGCCTCTCCATGTGTATACAGAGACCCTTATGTAGCCTCTCCATGTGTACACAGACCCTTATGTAGCCTCTCCATGTGTATACAGACCCTTATGTAGCCTCTCCATGTGTACACAGACCCTTATGTAGCCTCTCCATGTGTATACAGACCCTTATGTAGCCTCTCCATGTGTACACAGACCCTTATGTAGCCTCTCCATGTGTACACAGACCCTTATGTAGCCACCAAACCATTGAGAGAGTACAGACGACAGAGTCATCTAGGATTTCTTAGTAACAGAACATGGGATGTTGTCGTGGTAACGACCGGCACGTTAACAGATACTTTTTGAAGCAAGCTGGGTGAACGGCTGTACTGATCGTTATCCTTTAGGCATCATGCTACGGCCTGACCTTTTGACCCTCTGGCTGTAGGATGACAAAGGCTGTCCTGAATGTCTTGCAGTAGTAGTCCTATATAAGCCTGCTAATTGTCATGAATTACAACGACGTAAACCCACCCTATGAAACCACCCTGCCCCATATACTAATTTCAGCAAATCAGATCGATGATTTTCCCTTTAACTAGTCTTCTAAATACTAGACTAGTAACCATTAACCGGGTTCCTAACTCCACCCCCTGCTTAGTTGGTAGAGCATGGCTCTTGCAACACCAGGATAGTGGGTTCAATTCCCGGGTCCACTCGTATGTCGCTTTGGATAAATGTCTGCTAAATGGCAAATATTCTCACTATATTATTCCCCTACTAACCTGTGTCATCTTGGCAAGGTCCAGAGAAGGCCTCTGTCTGTGTGAGTCAGCTGGTCTCCTCCGCTTCACACTCATCTTCTTGTCGTTGAGGACGCAGGGCTGAGAGCGGCTCCGGGCCAGCCCACCCTTCCCAGCACGGCGCTCCATCTCTGGGGTGGAGTCTGGGGAGCTCAGGGGCGACGCCGGGCCTCCCTGGATCTCTGGGAGGCAGATCTGTCCGTGAGAGAGGTAGAGGAAGGGCCTGGGGGGCTCTGAGGACAGGGAGGAGTAGGAGGTGGGGGCCAGGCCGCTGAAGGAGGAAGGGCAGGGGAGGCATTTCTCCTGGGTGAAGCCAGGGAGATCCAGGGAGAGGGTGTTGGAGCGAGCTGGCAGGCTGAAGCTGGCGCTACGCTGCATGGCAGGGAACCCTAGCTGCTGAGAGCGTGTCCCTCCTGTTGCAACTCCTCTCTGGACACTTCCTCCACTGTGGCATCGCCTCTTCGCCACAGCCGTCCACACCCGGGACCCCTGGGGCCTCCAGGCCGACCGACAGCCTCCCAGGTCCTCTGAGCAGGAGAGGGAGCGGCACTGGCGCTTGGAGGGTGGAGCGGCGGAGGGTGAGGAGGCTGCAGCGGCTGACGCCTCACCCAGGCTCAGATCCTGTAGCAGGCTGGTGATGGTGCCTGGGGCGGGGATGGGGACCAGTCCGGTGGAGGTGATGCTGGTGGGACCCAGTGCTGCGTCTCTGCCCCCCCAGCGGACTGGGCACTGGTAGTAGTGGTGAGGTAGAACCTCAGAGGGCAGGACATCCCACAGGTTCTCCAGGCTGCTGGACTCCACCGAGGGTCTCTGGTGATGCAGGGCTCCACAGCCCCCCCGGGCCAGACCCATGCCCACGTCACGCCACCTGCTGCCGGTCTCTGAAACACAGTAATAAAGATGGAAATAGTCAGGAGGAACGAAGGGGAACATATAGCCTACAACACAACATGGAAATAGTCAGGGGGGAAAGAAGGGGAACATACAGTGCATTCAGAAAGTATTCAGACTCCTTTATTTTTTCCACATTTTGTTACGTTACAGCCTTATTCTAAAAATGATTAAATTGTTTTTTTCCCCTCATCAAGCTCATACAATAAATGACAATGAAAAAAATGAAATATTACATTTACATAAGTATTCAGACCCTTTACTCAGTACTTTGTTGAAGCACCTTTCGCAGCGATTACAGCATCGAGTCTTCTTGGATATGACGCTACAAGCTTGGCACACCTGTATTTGGGGAGTTTCTCCCATTCTTCTCTGCAGATCCTCTTAAGCTCTGTCAGGTTGGATGGGGAGCATCGCTGCTCAGCTATTTTCAGGTCTCTCCAGAGATGTTTGATCGGGTTCAAGTCCGGGCTCTGGCTGGGCCACTCAAGGACATTTTAGAGACTTTTCCCGAAGCCACTCCTGCCTTGTCTTGGCTGTGTGCTTAGGGTCGTTGTCCTGTAGGAAGGTGAACCTTCGCCCCAGTTGGAGGTCCTGAGCGCTCTGGAGCAGGTTTTCATCAAGGATCTCTCTGTACTTTGCTCCGTTCATCTTTCCCTCGATCCTGACTAGTCTTCCAGTCCCTGCCGCTGAAAAACATCCCCACAGCATGATGCTGCCACCACCATGCTTCACCGTAGGGATGGTACCAGATTTCCTCCAGACATGACGCTTGGCATTCAGGCCAAAGAGTTCAATATTGGTTTCATCAGACCAGAGAATCTTGTTTCTCATGGTCTGAGAGTCCTTTAGGTGCCTTTTGGCAAACTCCAAGCAGGCTTCCGTCTGGCCACTCTACCATAAAGGCCTGATTGGTGGAGATGCAGCGATGGTTGTCCTTCTGGAAGGTTCTCCCATCTCCCCAGAGGAACTCTGTCAGAGTGACCATCGGGTTCTTGGTCACCTCCCTGACCAAGGCCCTTCTCCCCCAATTGCTCAGTTTGCCCGGGCGGCCAGCTATAGGAAGAGTCTTGGTGATTCCAGACTTCTTCCATTTATGAATGATGGAGGCCACTGTGTTCTTGGGGAACTTCAATGCTGCAGAAATGTTTTGGTACCCTTCCCCAGATCTGTGCCTCGACACAATCCTGTCTCTGAGCTCTACGGACAATTCCGTCGACCTCATGGCTTGGGTTTTGCTCTGACATGCACTGTCAATTGTGGGACCTTATATAGACAGATGTGTGCCTTTCCAAATCATGTCCAATCAATTGAATTTACCACAGGTGGACTCCAATCAAGTTGTAGAAACATCTCAAGGATGATCCAGCAGCGTTCGATTGAAGAGCATGCATTTAGTTTTACTAGTGTTTAAGAGCAGTTGGAGGCTACTGAAGGAGTGTTGTATGGCATTGAAGCTCGTTTGGAGGTTTGTTAACACAGTGTCCAATGAAGGGCTAGATGTATACAAAATGGTGTCTGCGTAGAGGTGGATCTGAGCGTCACCAGCAGCAAGAGCGACATCATTGATATACACACAAGAAAAGAGTCGGCCCAAGAATTGAACCCTGTGGCACCAGTACCCATATAGACTGCCATAGGTCCAGACAACAGGCCCTCCGATTTGACACATTGAACTCTATCTGAGAAGTAGTTGGTGAACCAAGCGAGGCAGTCATTTGAGAAACCAAGGCTATTTAGTCTGCCAATAAGAATGCGGTTTTTTGACTGAATCGAAAGCCTTGGCCAGGTCGATGAAGACGGCTGCACAGTACTGTCTATTATCGATCGCGGTTATAATATCGTTTAGGACCTTGAGCGTGGCTGAAGTGCACCCATGACCAGCTCGGAAACCCGGATTGCGTAGCGGAGAAGGTACGGTAGGGGGATTCGAAATGGTCGGTGATCTGTTTGTTAACTTGGCTTTCAAATACTTTCGAAAGGCAGGGGTAGGATGGATATAGGTCTGTAACAGTTTGGATCTAGAGTGTCACCCCCTTTGAAGAAAGGGATGACCGCGGCAGCTTTCCAATCTCTGGGGATCTCAGACGTTACGAAAGACAGGGTTGAACAGGCTAGTAATAGGGGTTGCGACAATTACCAGCGGCTAGTTTTAGAAAGAAAGGGTCCAGATTGTCTAGCCCAGCTGATTTGTAGGGGTCCAGATTTTGCAGCTCTTTCAGAACATCAGCTGTCTGAATTTGTGTGAAGGAGAAGCGGGGGGGGGGGCTGGGCAAAGTTGCAGCGGAGGGTGCAGAGTTGGTGGCCGGGGGTAGCGGTAGCCAGGTGGAAAAAGCCTGTTCCTGGCCCGTAGCAAAATGCTTGTTGAAATTCTCCATTATTGTAGATTTATCATCCCGTGGTGACAGTGTTTCCCTAGCCTCATTGCAGTGGGCAGCTGGGAGGAAGTGCTCTTATTCTCCATGGACTTTACAGTGTCCCGCCAAAACTTTTTGGAGTTAGTGCTACAGGATGCAAATTTCTGTTTGAAAAAGTTAGCCTTTTCTTTCCTGACTGCTTGTGTATATTGGTTCCTAACTTCCCTGAAAAGTTGCATATCGCTGGAAAGCTACCATTTGATGCTAATGCAGTACGCCACAGGATGTTTTTGTGCTGGTCAAGGGCAGTCAAGTCTGAGGAGAACCAGGGGCTATATCTGTTCTTAGTTCTGTATTTTTTGAATGGGGCCCTGTTTATTTAAGATTGATCCCGTAAAACGTAACCCTGTTAAAGGAAAGCTAGGCATCCCGTACTGACAGAATAACGATCTATATCCATCCAGGATACCTGGGCCAGGTCAAGGTTAGGAAACCCTGCTCGCTAAAGTACCATCCATAGGGAGCGTTTACTCCAACCCTGTTCCTGGAAAGCTACCATCCCGTAGGTTAACGCCAACCCTGTTCCTGGAAAGCTACCATCCCGTAGGTTAACGCCAACCCTGTTCCTGGAAAGCTACCATCCCGTAGGTTAACGCCAACCCTGTTCCTGGAAAGCTACCATCCCGTAGGTTAACGCCAACCCTGTTCCTGGAAAGCTACCATCCCGTAGGTTAACGCCAACCCTGTTCCTGGAAAGCTACCATCCCGTAGGTTAACGCCAACCCTGTTCCTGGACCATCCCGTAGCTACGCATCCCGCAGGTTACCATCCCGTAGGTTAACCAAACCCTGTTCCTGGAAAGCTACCATCCCGTAGGTTAACGCCAACCCTGTTCCTGGAAAGCTACCATCCCGTAGGTTAACGCCAACCCTGTTCCTGGAAAGCTACCATCCCGTAGGTTAACACCAACCCTAATCTAGCACACCTGATTCTAATAATTCACTGGGTGATCAACTGAATCAGGTTTATATAAAAATATAACGAACAGCTGACTGGAGACGGGATGGCCGGCATTCGTACAGTTGAGTCCGTTTCTGCGGTAACATGGACAACTAGCAAACAAGTCTTCAGTTGCCTAGGCAACGCCCCCACAATGCAGCAGCAGCACACACAGAAATATAATGAATAGAACAGGCTAGGGAACCTCTAACCCTGGTAATTTGACTGGTAAACTCAGGGGTACACTCGCAAGGGCTTCCTGGTATTGTGATGCAATCATTTCCATGGTAATGTAGAATATTAATTCAGATGCTAACTGATGTGGCTCATGTAGAGGAATTGGATTTGTTGTGATGTCATGAGTTGAATCAACAAATGACTAGTGCTGTCACGATACCAGAATTTTGATCCCGATACCAGATTTAGTATCACGATACTCGATTCCTAAACGATGCCACGGCAACAAAAAAAAAGGCGTATTAGCCAGTCATAGAATGGCACTTGATCCAGACAGATAAACTCAGCTACTGCTCTGTTCAATCATTGGGCATATTTTGAGTTCAATATCATTACATTTGAACCCTTATATAAATTGTTTAGAGACAGCCATGTATAGATTAATTAATCAATTACACAAATCATACAATAACATTTGACTTTGTTTTTAACCGGATCTAACTACAAAACATAATGGTAATAATTTATTTCAAATGGTAAATCTATTGATAAACTGGTTAAATCAAGATGTAGCCTAGGTCTATTCCCAATACAGGTGAATGCATATTATTCAATAGGAGTGTGTACATGCATTGAGTTACTGCGCTTGTTTTTGCTGATTTCATGGGGGCAACACATGAAAAACAATCCCTTCCATTTATACTGAACAAAAATATAAAAACACAACATGTAAAGTGTTGGTCCCATGTATCATGAGCTGGGAAAAATAAATCCCAGAAAAATGTTCCATACGCACAAAAAGCTTTTACATCCCTGTTAGTGAGCTTTTCTCCTTTGACAAGATAATCCATCCACCTGACAGGTGTGGCATATCAAGAAGCTGATTAAAACAGCATGATCATTACAAAGGTGCACCTTGTGCTGGGGACAATAAAAGGCCACTAAAATGTGCACACATCACAATGCCACAGATGTTTTGAGGAAGTGTGCAATTGGCATGCTGACTGCAGGAATGTTCCCCAGAGCTGTTGCCAGATAATTTAAATGTTCATTTCTCCACCATAAGCTGCCTCCAACGTTGTTTAAAATAATTTGGCAGTACATCCAACAGGCCTCACGACCACAAGAACAGACAAAATGCATTCTGGGAACGTTCTTGCAACATCACCGAATGTTTAATACAAATATTGTAAAATCAACAGCATGACTGGACAGTTTTTGTGTTGAGAACATTTGCCGCAACCTAACGAACGTTCTGCCAACTTTCACAGAACCCATTTTGGTTTGCTGGGAAAACATTACCGGTACATTGGCGTTAGTGTTATTACATTACCTGGAAACCAAATGAGAACTTTTGGGGAATGTTCTGTGGGGGTTGTTACAGAGGTTGTGCACGTTAGGAGAATATCCAAAGGATATTTCATTTAAAACATTTCTTTTAAAGTATTTTGTTATCAAAAACATTCTTTGAATGTTTATGGGATGTTGTCATCCTAATGTTAGATAAAAACCTAACTAGAACTTAAATGGGAATCTTCGGTAATGTTCTGGGAATGTTCCCGGTTTGCTGGGTCATCTTATATCTAAGAACATTATTTCTATAAAGAAAATAAATACAAACTTTCTACTGTACACATTGACAAGAAATGACAGGTGGCACATTGCCATGGATCATCTCTTCTCTCATTTTTTAAAAAAGTTTATAGAAAGGAGAAAGCTTCAGGCATGTGGGCCTTGTGCCTACAGAAACATTCTCTCTTTCTCCCTCATCAGAGTGGAGTAGAGGCTTGGCTGGCTGGCAGGCTGGCTGGCTGGCAGGCTGGCAGGCAGGCAGCGAGCCGAAACAACAGAAATAGCAGCTCCTGGTTTGTTGGCACCGTCTTAAACTGGGGAGAACTACTGAGCTCTACTGCTCGCTCTTCAGCTCTAGGTAACTTCTGTGTCTGGGAGTCAGCCTCCCTCTGCATTGAAGAATGGTACCACTAGGAGTATGGGTACCACTAGGAGTATGGTACCACTAGGAGTATGGTACCACTAGGAGTATGGTAGTATAGCACCACTATTAGTTTGGTAATACTGAGTACGGTACCACTATGAGCATAGTACCATTAGATTGTCATTTAGCAGACGCTCTTATCCAGAGAGACTTTACAGTTAGTGAGTGCATACATTTATTTATTTATTTATTTCCCCCCCGCATACCACTGAGTATGGTACCACTATGAGTATGGTACAGGCTTATGTAAGACAGACCACAAGGACATTTCAACATGTAAACAACATTGGTGGACATCAGTGGAGGCTCCTCAGAGGAGGAAGGGGAGGACCATCCTCCTCAGTGAATTTCATAAAAATACAAAAATGTATCCTTTTTAGATAAAACTCTACTAAACATAATCACGTCACCAAATAATTGATTAAAACACACCGTTTTGCAGTGAAGGTCTACAGTAGCCTCAACAGCACTCTGTAGGGTAGCTCCATGGTGTAGCCGGAGGACAGCTAGCTTCCGTCCTCCTCTGGGTACATTGACATCAATACAAAAACTTAAGAGGCTCATGGTTCTCAACCCCTTCCAGACTTACACAGTATTATGCCAACTTCCGGAGGACGTCCTCCAACCTATCAGAGCTCTTGCAGCATGAACTGACATGTTGTCCACCCAATCAAAGGATCAGAGAATTAATCTAGTACTGAAAGCATTAGCTACAGCTAGCTAGCACTGCGGTGCATAAAATGTGATGAGTAGTTTACTCAAAGAGAGAGAAAGACAATAGTTGAACAGTTTTGAACAAATTAATTTATTCCAAAATGAAGAAGAAGCAAGAGTGTTTTCTTTCCACTTTCAGTTTCACTTACTTAGCTAGCAAATGCAGCTAGCTAGTTTAGCCTACTCAAACACCCTGCTCAAACAGAGGGATGCTATGTTAGCTAGCTGGCTATGACTATTCAACACAACACTGGAACTCTTCCAAGTCAAGGTAAGCTTTTGGTTTTACAAATGTATTGCCACCGGGGCCCGCCGGTGTAAGTTCTAAACTGCTTGCTGACTGTACACTGTACTGCATGATTGTAGCGGGTTTACTAACGCGTTAGTTCTAGTAGCTATTTTGACTGATGTTAGCTAATATGGTGACAACGATGTAGGCGGTGTGTAGCGGTTATGATATGAAGGTTTGGCTTGGAAAGGTTTTTTCACCTGGTCACATACAGCTGATGTGTTGTGCATTGAAGTCCACAAACGAAGGGAAAAGGTGAGAGGAGGAGAGCGCACAGATGCAAGAAAGAATACAACGTGGCTGCTATGAAAGTGAACTGTGTTTATGCGTGATCAGGGGTGTGTTCATTCCGCCGATTCTGTTGAAAAACAAAAAAGCGAATGGAAAGAAAACAGGGATAAACACGCCTGAATTTGTCCAATAGAAAACTCTCGTTTGCAGCGGTTGAACTAATGATTACACCCTAGATTACATTTAAGTCATTTAGCAGACGCTCTTATCCAGAGCGACTTACAAACTGTCTGTCGATGTGTCACTGTCACCTCAAGATTCTCGACCTTTGTGCACCTACGTTGTAAACTTTCATTTATATAGACTAGGTTGTAGCAACCTCATGATGGGTACAGGGAACATTAGAGTATCATGGAGTAGCCTAAACCTATCGATGTTACATTGAACTGGGTGAATGGAATATGAATGACAGCCATCCAATATGCTGTAATAGAAATAAGGCCATGATCATGAAGAAAGAAAATGGTCCTCCCTCATCTTAAACGGCACTGACCGCCACTGGTATGGTACCACTATGAGTATGGTACCACTATGAGGTATATGGTACCACTATGAGTATGGTAGTATGGTACCACTATGAGTATGGTACCACTATGTATGGTACCACTATGAGTATGGTACCACTATGAGTATGGTAGTATGGTACCACTATGAGTATGGTATCACTATGAGTATGGTACCACTATGAGTATGGTAGTATGGTAACACTGAGTATGGTAACACTATGAGTATGGTACCACTATGAGTATGGTAGTATGGTACCACTATGAGTATGGTACCACTATGAGTATGGTACACTATGAGTATTGTAGTATGGTATGGTAACACTATGAGTATGGTACCACTATGAGTATGGTACCACTATGAGTATGGTACTACTATGAGTATGGTAGTATGGTACCGCTGAGTATTGCAGTATTGTATGGTAACACTCCATTATGAGTATGGTAGTGGTAACTATGAGTATTGAGTCATCATGTCTGGTAACACAGCTATGAGTATGGTAACATATGGTAGTAGCTCAATGTAGTACTAAGTATGGCAATAATTCCAGTATGGTAATCCATGATTAGGTAGTCAACTCAGAGTATGTTATTATGGTACCACTATGAGTATGGTTCCCATCAGAAACATCTATGAGTATTAAGCCAGCCTATGTTATGGTACACTGTTGAATCAGTATCACTATGGGTATGGTGTTGGTACCACTATGAGTAGAGCCACAAGGCTGTTGTATGTCACTATGAGTATATATCCTGAATACGTATGAGTATAGTAACACCAGTATGGTATGTTCAACACGCCTATCTATGGTATATGGTACAACTATGAGTGAAACCACTATGAGTATGGTAGTAGGCGATGGTACCACTATGAGTTGGTATCACTATGAGTATGGTAACCACTATGAGTATGGTACCACTATGAACACCAGCCATGGTACCACTATGTATGTTCTTTACCACTATGGTTCTCCACTATAGAGTATGGTACCACTATGAGTAGGTAGTATGGTCCATGAGTATGGTCCACTCCTAGTAGCGCTATGTCATTATGCCTAGTCCATGAGGCCAGACTCCACTATGGTAGCACTAGTAGGTCATTAGGCCACTAGTCCATGGGCCAGACTCCACTCCTAGAGTATGGTACATGTCATTAGGCCTAGTCACTGGGCCAGTCCTAGAGCATGGTACAGTCATTATGGCCTAGTCCTATGGGGGCCAGACTCCACTCCTAGTATGGTACAGTATGATTAGGCCTATGTCCATGAGGCCAGACTCCACTCCTAGAGATGCTACATGGTCATTAGGAGTAGTCCTATGGGGTACTCCACTATGAGTATACAGTACCACTAGGAGTATGGTAGTATGGCCAGACTCCATTCCTAGAGCAGTACAGTACCATTAGGCCTAGTATCACATGGGTATGGTACTCACTCCTAGAGCAGCTATGGTACCACTATGAGTAGGTACAACTAGTCCATGGGCCAGGTACTCCACTCCTAGAGCGCTACAGTCATTAGGCACTAGTCTATGGGCCACTATGACTATGGTACTCCTATGAGTATGGTACAGCCATTATGCCTAGTCCATGGGTATGACTCCACTATGAGAGCACTACAGTCATTAGGCCTAGTCCATGGGCCTATGACTGGTACTCCTATGAGTATGGTACAGTCATTAGGTACCTATGAGTATGGTATCACCAGACTCCACTCCTATGAGTATGGTACAGCACATTATGGCCTAGTCCATGGTAGACTCCACTATGGTACCTATGAGTACAGTCATATAGTATATGGTATCACTATGAGTATGGTACCAGACTACCACTCCTGAGTATGGTAGTCCATTAGGTACCCTGGTAGTCCATGGGCCAGACTACCACTATAGAGCGCTATGGTATTAGGCCACTAGTATGGTAGTATGGTCCCACTATGACTCCACTATGAGTATGGTAGCACTATGAGTATGGTTATGGTAGACTCCACTCCTAGTATGGTATCACTATGAGTCACTTAGTATGGTATCCTATGAGTATGGGCCATGACTCCACTCTAGAGTATGGTACCACTTATGAGTAGTCCATGGGCCAGACTCCAGTATGGTACACTAGAGCATGGTACCACTATCATTATGGTACCAGACTCCATGGTACTAGAGCACTGGTATCATTAGGCCTAGTCCACTATGAGTATCCACTCCTAGAGCGCTAGTCACTAGAGTATCCATGGGCCTAGTACTACCACTATGAGTAGTACTACAGTACACTATGAGTAGACTCCACTATGAGTAGACCACTATGAGTATGGTAGGCCTAGTCCATGGGCCACCACTCCACTCCACTAGAGTATGGTCATTATGAGTATGGTCCATGGTAAGACTATGAGTATAGTAGCACTATGAGTATGGTAGGCACTATGAGTACTGGTATCCTATGAGCACTATGAGTATAGCTACATGTATTAGGCCTAGTCCATGGGCCAGACTCCACTCCTAGAGTATGGTACCAGGCCTAGTATGGTACCACTATGAGACTCCACTCCTATGAGTACTACAGTCATTAGGCCAGACTCCACTCCTAGAGCACTACAGTCATTAGGTAGTCCATGGGCCAGAGTATGGTCCACTCCTAGAGCGTATGGTACAGTCATTAGGCCACTAGGTATGGTGTCAGACTATGAGTATGGTAGCACTACAGTATGGTAGTCCATGGTATCACTCCACTCCTAGAGCACTAGTAGTCATTAGGCCTATGAGTATGGTAGACCAACATTGGGGTACAGACATGGACCTTAATGTATGGTACCATTGTATGAGACTTTATCACCCCAGATGGGACCAACATGTGAAACGTGTATGGTACTCTGGTCCATGGTTCCATCTATAGCTGGGTTCTGCATCCCACTCCCCAGCTGCCATGGTACACACTATGAGTATGAAACAGCGTGCGTTGAGAACGTTAAAAACAACGAGGTCATGGCACTAGGTTCACTAGTGGGTACAGAGGAAAGACTTCTCCTCCAGAGACACACATCTAAAACATTGGCTTTTACCTTGGCAGAGTGGTAAACAAAAAGTATGGTACAGTGAATAGAACGACACTCACCGTGATGGTCCTTAGTAGTAGGACACTACTGATCTGGGATCAGTTTAGCTTTTAGATAATGAATAAGATGGTAGATGGAGATAGGGGGCTGGGTCATATTCACAAAGCAAATCAAATTAAATTTGATTGGTACACAGTATGCCACCGAATACAACAGGTATGCAGACATGAGTACAGTGAAAGCTTACTTACAGCCCTTAACCAACAGTGCATTTATTTTAACACAAAAAATGAGTAAAAATAAAACAACAACAAAAAATTCTGTTGAGAAAAATGAATTGAGCAGAAGTAAAATAAAGTGACAGTAGAGCTTAAGGTCTATATATACAGTAAAATAAAGTGACAGTAGGGAGGCTTAATATATACAGTAGAATAAAGTGACAGTAGGGAGGCTATATATACAGTAAAATGTCAGAGTCAGTAGGGAGGCACTATATACAGTTGTTGTTGAAAGTGACAGTACGGAGGCCTAAATACAGTAAAGGAGCGCTGAACAGTCATCCACCTACTAACAGTCCAGTGAAAATTCATAGTGACAGTAGGCGAGGCTACTACCTACCAGTCCACTACTAAAACAGTTTTGGCCCTTCAGACAGAGCCAGGCAGACCATGTTCTTTACCAATACGGTTCTCCACTCCTAGAGCGCTAGTCATTAGGCCTAGTCCATGTGTCCCACTGGGCACTACAGTCATTAGGCCTAGGCACCTGGCCCTACTCCACTCCTAGAGCACTACAGCCATTAGGCCTAGTCCATGGGCCAGACTCCACTCCTAGAGCACTAAGAATTAGGCCTAGTCCAGGGCCAGACTCCACTCACTAGAGCAAAGATCAGCCTAGTCCAATGGGCCAGACTCCACTCCTAGAGCACTACATTATTAGGCCTAGTCCATCAGCCAGACTCCACTCCTAGAGAGCTACAGTGAGAGGCCTAGTCCATGGGCCAGACTCCACTCATAGAGCGCTCCTTACTCCTAGTCCATGGCCAGACACTAGAGCGGTAGTAGGCCTAGTCCATGGGCCAGACTCCACTCCTAGAGGGGGCTGGATTAGGGGGTGTCCATGGGAGGGGGTCCACTCCTGGGACTACCGTCATGGGAGGGGGTGGGAGGGGGTGGGAGGGGGTGGAAGGGGGTGGAAGCCCGATGCGGAGGCAATTAGTCTTGCCTCAACTACTCAGAGGTAGTCGAAGCTGCCAGAGGATGCGAGTAGTCAAAGAAAGAGTCATGTTATCTAGGGGGATCCTGGTATATCCACACTCACCCATGACTCCGCAAGAGAAGAGTGCTGTCCCCTGGAGGCTCATGGTCTGTGCCTCGATCTGTGGAAACACAAGACATCACATCAGGAAACAACACTTCCCTTTGGGTTGGAAAACACCTCCACCAAGTCACCCTACCTCACCACTGGAGCTTAATGTTCTGTCACCAAGTCACCTCACCACTGGAGCTTAATGTTCTGTCACCAAGTCACCTCACCTCACCACTGGAGCTTAATGTTCTGTCACCAAGTCATCTCACCTCACCACTGGAGCTTAATGTTCTGTCACCAAGTCACCTATCCTCACCACTGGAGCTTAATGTTCTGTCACCAAGTCACCTCACCACTGGAGCTTAATGTTCTGTCACCAAGTCATCTCACCTCACCACTGGAGCTTAATGTTCTGTCACCAAGTCATCTCACCTCACCACTGGAGCTTAATGTTCTGTCACCAAGTCATCTCACCTCACCACTGGAGCTTAATGTTCTGTCACCAAGTCATCTCACCTCACCACTGGAGCTTAATGTTCTGTCACCAAGTCATCTCACCACTGGAGCTTAATGTTCTGTCACCAAGTCATCTCACCTCACCACTGGAGCTTAATGTTCTGTCACCAAGTCACCTCACCTCACCACTGGAGCTTAATGTTCTGTCACCAAGTCACCTCACCACTGGAGCTTAATGTTCTGTCACCAAGTCACCTCACCTCACCACTGGAGCTTAATGTTCTGTCACCAAGTCACCTCACCACTGGAGCTTAATGTTCTGTCACCAAGTCATCTCACCTCACCACTGGAGCTTAATGTTCTGTCACCAAGTCATCTCACCTCACCACTGGAGCTTAATGTTCTGTCACCAAGTCACCTCACCTCACCACTGGAGCTTAATGTTCTGTCACCAAGTCACCTCACCACTGGAGCTTAATGTTCTGTCACCAAGTCATCTCACCTCACCACTGGAGCTTAATGTTCTGTCACCAAGTCATCCACCTCACCACTGGAGCTTAATGTTCTGTCACCAAGTCATCTCACCTCACCACTGGAGCTTAATGTTCTGTCACCAAGTCACCTCACCTCACCACTGGAGCTTAATGTTCTGTCACCAAGTCATCTCACCTCACCACTGGAGCTTAATGTTCTGTCACCAAGTCATCTCACCTCACCACTGGAGCTTAATGTTCTGTCACCAAGTCACCTCACCACTGGAGCTTAATGTTCTGTCACCAAGTCACCTCACCACTGGAGTAATGTTCTGTTCTGTCACCTCACCACTGGAGCTTAATGTTCTGTCACCAAGTCACCTCACCACTGGAGCTTAATGTTCTGTCACCAAGTCATCTCACCTCACCACTGGAGCTTAATGTTCTGTCACCAAGTCATCTCACCTCACTGGAGCTTAATGTTCTGTCACCAAGTCATCTCACCTCACTGGAGCTTAATGTTCTGTCACCAAGTCACCTCACCACTGGAGCTTAATGTTCTGTCACCAAGTCATCTCACCTCACCACTGGAGCTTAATGTTCTGTCACCAAGTCACCTCACCTCACCACTGGAGCTTAATGTTCTGTCACCAAGTCATCTCACCTCACCACTGGAGCTTAATGTTCTGTCACCAAGTCACCTCACCTCACCACTGGAGCTTAATGTTCTGTCACCAAGTCATCTCACCTCACCACTGGAGCTTAATGTTCTGTCACCAAGTCACCTCACCACTGGAGCTTAATGTTCTGTCACCAAGTCACCTCACCACTGGAGCTTAATGTTCTGTCACCAAGTCAAGTCATCACCTCACCACTGGAGCTTAATGTTCTGTCACCAAGTCATCTCACCTCACCACTGGAGCTTAATGTTCTGTCACCAAGTCACCTCACCACTGGAGCTTAATGTTCTGTCACCAAGTCATCTCACCACTGGAGCTTAATGTTCTGTCACCAAGTCACCTCACCACTGGAGCTTAATGTTCTGTCACCAAGTCATCTCACTCACCACTGGAGCTTAATGTTCTGTCACCAAGTCACTCACCTCACCACTGGAGCTTAATGTTCTGTCACCAAGTCACCTCACCACTGGAGCTTAATGTTCTGTCACCAAGTCACCTCACCACTGGAGCTTAATGTTCTGTCACCAAGTCATCTCACCTCACCACTGGAGCTTAATGTTCTGTCACCAAGTCATCTCACCTCACCACTGGAGCTTAATGTTCTGTCACCAAGTCATCTCACCACCACTGGAGCTTAATGTTCTGTCACCAAGTCACCTCACCACTGGAGCTTAATGTTCTGTCACCAAGTCACTCACCTCACCACTGGAGCTTAATGTTCTGTCACCAAGTCACCTCACCACTGGAGCTTAATGTTCTGTCACCAAGTCATCTCACCTCACCACTGGAGCTTAATGTTCTGTCACCAAGTCACCACCTCACCTCACCACTGGAGCTTAATGTTCTGTCACCAAGTCATCTCACCTCACCACTGGAGCTTAATGTTCTGTCACCAAGTCACCTCACCTCACCACTGGAGCTTAATGTTCTGTCACCAAGTCACCTCACCTCACCACTGGAGCTTAATGTTCTGTCACCAAGTCATCTCACCTCACTGGAGCTTAATGTTCTGTCACCAAGTCATCTCACCTCACCACTGGAGCTTAATGTTCTGTCACCAAGTCATCTCACCACTGGAGCTTAATGTTCTGTCACCAAGTCACCTCACCTCACCACTGGAGCTTAATGTTCTGTCACCAAGTCACCTCACCACTGGAGCTTAATGTTCTGTCACCAAGTCACTCACCACTGGACTAATGTGTCTGTCACCAGGAAGTCACCAGCATCACCTACCCCCTGTCACCAAATCACCTCACCACTGGAGCTTAATGTTGCTGTCACACAAAAAACAATAGTCTCTACCAGTGTGTGGTGTTTCAGTAGGTCTGTGTAACTGTGAAATGAAAGAGGACGTTAAAGAGGGTGACTGCAGCTGTGACTGTGTAATGGATTCCCCCCCCCTGGAACATATAAAACGGCACCCTATCCACTACATAGTGGCCTATAGCGCTCTGGTCCAAAGTAATGTGCACTATATAAGGAATAGGGTTCCCTTTGGGATACAGCCCTAAATCAGTCTCCACCTTAAACTAAGGACCAGCCCTGAGACTGAGTATGATGATGACGTTTCACATGGATAGAGGGCAAACTCAGGCTCCACAAGTCCCCCTCCACTCCACTCCACTCCACTCCACTCACCACTCCACTCCACTCCCACCAGTCACTCCACTCCACTTAATGTTCTCCACTACATCCACTCCACTCCACCCACTCCCCTCCACTGACTATGTTCTGTCTCCACTCCACTCCCCTCCACTCCACTCCACTCCACTCCCACTACACCACTGGACACTATACACTACATCACCACACTACACTACACTACACTACACTACACTACACACCACTACACTACACTACAGGGGGAATTTCACTCTGTGCTAGTGAGAGGAAACGCTGAACACTCTCTTTGGTGAGAAACATGAGTCAGAGTCGCCCAGCCAAGCCTCCTTGTTGTTTCTAAGGTTGAGTCCCAAAACGGCACCCCCCCCTTATATATATATATATATACCTACCCCTATATATATAGTCCACTACTTTTGACCAGAACCCTATGGGCCCGGGCCCTGGTCAAAAGTAGTGCACTATATAGAGAGAATGGTTCCCTTTGGAAGAGTCATGAATGGAAGGAACTAAAGGGATCAGAATGGAAGGAACTTAAAGGAAGAATGACCACAAAAGGATTCCAGAATGGAAGGAAACAAAAGGATTCAAATGGAAGGAACTAAAAGGATTCCAGAATGGAAAAACAAAAGGATTCCAGAATGGAAGGAAACTAAAGGATTCCAGAATGGAAGGAAACAAAAGATTCCAGAATGGAAGGAAACAAAAGGATTCCAGAATGGAAGGAAACAAAACGGATTCCAGAAGTGGGAAGGAACTAAAAGGCTTCCAGAATGGAAGGAACTAAAAGGATTCCAGAATGGAAGGAACTAAAAGGATTCCAGAATGGAAGGAAACTAAGGATTCCAGAATGGTTGAAACAAACGGATTCCAGAATAAAGGAACTAAAAGGATTCCAGAATGGAAGGAACTAAAAGGATTCCTAGAATGGAAGGAAACTAAAAGGATTCCACTCTGGAAGGAAACAAAAGGAACACTTCCAGAATGGAAGGAAACTAAAAGGATTCCAGAATGGAAGGAACTAAAAGTTGATTCCAGAATGGAAGGAACTTAAAGGATTCCAGAATGGAAGGAACTAAAAGGATTCCAGAATGGAAGGAACTAAAAGGATTCCAGAATGGAAGGAAACTAAAAGGATTCCAGAATGGAAGGAAACAAAAGGATTCCAGAATGGAAGGCAAAAAAAAAGGATTCCAGAATGGAAGGAAACTAAAAGGATTCCAGAATGGAAGGAACTAAAAGGATTCCAGAATGGAAGGAAACTAAAAGGATTCCAGAATGGAAGGAAACTAAAAGGATTCCAGAATGGAAGGAAAACTAAAAGGATTCCAGAATGGAAGGAAACTAAAAGGATTCCAGAATGGAAGGAAACTAAAAGGATTCCAGAATGGAAGGAAACTAAAAGGATTCCAGAATGGAAGGAAACTAAAAGGATTCCAGAATGGAAGGAACTAAATGACACAGCCTCCCTTCAGTCCCTCGTGATAACAGGTTGAGCTTTTACAATCCAAATCATGATTCATTGTAATAAAACTACCCTTTTAAATCAAGCGAGTGATGTTCAAATAATGTAACAGCGTTTTACATCACTTCCTGAATAGGAAATTATTGTAGTAGAGAGCAACGCTTTGAGTTGGGAGTTTTCCAGTGAATTCAACCCAAGTTAGGCCCAAGTCCATTAGTAAAGGATTACAGCCGCTGTAATCACAGCACGCGTGCCAAACGGCATGCTGGCATATTCCCTTTATAGTGGAATACGTTGACAGATTGCCCTATTCACTATAAAGGCTATCATTGGTCCTCTGTAGCTCAATTGGTAGAGCATGGCGCTTGTAACGCCAGGGTAGTGGGTTCGATCCCCGGGACCACCCATACGTAAAAATGTATGCACACATGACTGTAAGTCGCTTTGGATAAAAGCGTCTGCTAAATGGCATATTATTATATTATTATTATTATAATTTATTATACTGGTAGTGTAAGGTCGTAAACTGTTCCATCTTTGGGATGATGAAGAATGTAGCCGTTAGATTAGACAGCATCAAGACGTTATTCTACACTGGGCTTGTTTCCTACTGACTGACAGTGGGTTGACATCAGTGTACTGACAAAACACTGGTCTTGTTTCCTACTGACTGACAGCATGGTTGACATCAGTGAAACATCCAATCACATAGGATATATGCAATAACAAAGCCATATACAGTGGGGAAACAAGTATTTGATACCCTGCCAATTTTGTACGTTTTCCCACTTACAAAGACATGTAGAGGTCTGTAATTTTAATCATAGGTTTACTTCAACTGTGAGAGACGGAATAACAACAACAAAATCCAGAAAGATCACATGTATGATTTTTAAGTAATTAATTTGCATTTTAATGCATGACATAAGTATTTGATACATCTGGAAAGCATGACTTAGTACTTGGTGGCAAAAACCTTTGTTTGCAATTATAGAGATCAGATGTTTCTTGTAGGTCTTGACCAGGTTTGCAAACACTGCAGCAGGGATTTTGGCCCACTCCCATACAGACCTTCTCCAGATCCTTAGGTTTCGGGGCTGTCGCTGGGCTGAATACGGACTTTCAGCAACCCTCCAAAGATGTTCTATGGGGTTCAGGTCTGGAGACTGGCTAGGCCACTCCAGGACCTTGAGATGCTTCTTACGGAGCCACTCCTTAGTTGCCTTGGCTGTGTGTTTCAGGTCGTTTGTCATGCTGGAAGACCCAGCCACGACCCATCTTCAATGTTCTTACTGAGGGAAGGAGGTTGTTGGCCCAAGATCTTGCGATACATGGCCCCATCCATCCTCCCTTCAATACGGTGAAGTCGTCCTGTCCCCTTTGCAGAAAAACATCCTCCAAAGAATGATGTTTCCACCTCCATGCTTCACGGTGGGGATGGTGTTCTTGGGGTTGTAGGCTCATCCTTCTTCTCCTCCAAACACGGCGAGTGGAGTTTATGCCCAAAAAGCTCTATTTTTGTCTCATCAGACCACATGACCTTCTCCCATTTCTCCTCTGAATCATTCAGATGGTTCATTGGCAAACTTCAGACGGGCCTGATACATGCGCTGGCTTGAGCAGGGGGATATTGCATGCGCTGCAGGATTTTTAATCCATGACGGCGTAGTGTGTTACCAATGGTTTTCTTTGAGACTGTGGTCCCAGCTGCCTTCAGATCATTGACAAGACCTCCCGTGTAGTTCTGGGCTGATTCCTCACCTTTCTCATGATCATTGCATGCCCCACGAGGTGAGATCTTGCATGGAGTCCCAGACCAAGGGTGATTAACAGTTCATCTTGAACTTCTTCCATTTTCTAATAATTGCGCCAACAGTTGTTGCCTTTCTCACCAAGCTGCTTGCCTATTGTCCTGTAGCCCATCCCAGCCTTGTGCAGGTCTACAATTTTGTCCCTGATGTCCTTGGACAGCTCTCTGGTCTTGGCCATTGTGGAGAGGTTGGAGTCTGTTTGATTGCTGTGTGGACAGGTGTCTTTTATACAGGTAACGAGTTCAAACAGGTGCAGTTAATACAGGTAATGAGTGGAGAACAGGAGGGCTTCTTAAAGAAAAAAAACAGGTTTGTGAGAGCCGGAATTCTTACTGGTTGGTAGGTGATCAAATACTTATGTCATGCAATAAAATGCAATTAATTACTATAAAATTTTTACATGTGATTTTCTGTATTTTTTTTTTAGATTCCGTCTCTCACAGTTGAAGTGTACCAATGATAAAAATTACAGACCTCTACATGCTTTGTAAGTAGGGCAAACCTACAAAATCGGCAGTGTATCAAATACTTGTTCTCCCCACTATATATATATATATATATAAAGGTGTGTGTGTAAAGAACTTCTCACCAGCTCCAAAACGGTCTCTTTTACTGTGGACTTTTACATCATCGACACACGGCTTTCTCTTCCAGTATTTTTTTGTGTAAATGATCACCGTGGCAACGCCACCCCACATCTCCGCTGCCGCAGTCTATCCCAGTGCATTGGGCTGTGAACGGGGCTGGAGACGGAGGCCATCTTGGCGATCCTCAGCACGTCCTGGAACGTCTGCTTCCTGTCACTCCTCTGTTGCAGAGACACACAGATGAGCAAAGGGATTAGAATTCTGTCCGTTTCTGGAGTTCTGTTCCTTATTTCTCAACAACAACCCCCCAGACCTCATGACCCAGCTGAACTGTGGGGCAGTCAGTAACAACCCCTGAAGGGGCTCCTCTGAAGGGGCTCTCTCGTAAGCCTGGTCCAAGATCTGTTTTCAATGGAAAAATGACAATGATCATGGGAGTTGGCTGTACTGCACAAGCAGATCTGGGACCAGGCTACTGCATCTCTCCAGACCAGGCGCAGTGCTGATTTAAAGCTGCCTGGCAGCTCAGCCAGCCAGACACAAGTCAGAGTCTACTCAGCATTTGAGGTTTCCACCGACACGCTCTTGCAGATACCAAAGTGGAAAGTCAGCGGTTGAACGAGACCCATTCATTCCAGTACCGAAAAAAACGTATGAAAAAATGTATGCACTCACTAACTGCAAGTCGCTCTGGATAAGAGCGTCTGCTAAATGACTCAAATGTAAAACGTCCTAAAGATTTGGCAGATGTTATCGTGGGTGTAGCTAAATGCTTATGTCCCAAGCTCCAACAGTGCAGTACTCCTAGAGGCTTTCCACAACATGTCTTCAGAAGTGTAAATCTATTGCACATCCATTATGATGATTATCAGTCATCGGGGGAAAAGAGAGAGCAAGTTTCCTCAAAATGTTCCCTCTGAAGCACACACACACACACACACACACACACACACACACACACACACACACAGAGACACACACGCACACACAGAGACACACACACACACAGAGACACACAGACACACAGACACACACACACACACAGAGACAGACACACACACAGAGACACACACACAGAGAGACACACACACAGACACACACACAGGGAGACACACAGGGCACACAATACGCACACACAGAGAGAAAGTCAAAGTCGTGACAATTCAATCCATGGAGGCTGGACACACACAATAGGACCTAACCACACAGCGGTGACCTTGTGGATATCACAACAACCCCCCCACACACACATGTTAGTGCTGCGCCAATGGCTGTAAACCTGCTGATTAGGGACAGACGGGCATCTATCAAGTCAGCAGTATAATCACTGTTTGATTATAAACACAGATACAAAGACACAACCAGAGACACACACACACAATGGTACCATATTCACATAGTCACCACAGGTACACCACACACCACACACACACACCAGACACACACAGACACACACAGACCACATAGGACTCTGACACACAACAGTACACACACACACATGACAGGGAGAGACACACACACACACACAGTGAGAGGACACATGGACACACACAGAGACAGACAGAGAACAGGAGGTAGTAAGGACAGGGACATGGACACGGGAGATGAGAGACAGTGAGGCAGGAGAGCGAGAGAGAGAGAGGCAGACAGGGAGACAGACAGGGACAACTGCACAGAGGGTCTGGAATATCCATGGAGGAGGACTGGAATAGGAGCGGTGACCTTGTGGATGCACAGAGGGTCTGGATATAGGAGGAGCCAGGAGGAGGACTGCACAGAGGGTCTGGATGGGCATCTATCAGGTCAGCAGTATAATCACTGTTTGATCTGATAAATACTACCAGATAAAAGACAGGGACACCAAGGCTGCGTCCCAAAATGGTACTGCACAGAGGGTCTGGATATGGGCCCATAGGAGGAGGTCAGGACTGCACAGAGGGTCTGGATATAGTGAGGAGAGGAGGAGGACTGCACAGAGGGTCTGAATATAGTAGGAGATGGAGGACTGGACAGGAGGGAGAGGAGGAGGATGCAGGAGGGTCTGGGTGAAGAGGAGGGTGCACAGAGGGTCTGAATATAGAGAGGAGGAGAGCAGAGAGGGTCTGGAGAGAGGAGAGAGAGAGAGAGAAGAGAGAGAGAGAGAGAGAGAGAGAGAGAGACAGAGACTGCACAGAGAGAGAGACAGAGGAGAGAGGAGAGAGAGAGAGAGAGCTGTTGTCTGTGGAACAAAGGCGTGTTGTCTTGATGATCATAATGAAACAATAAGAGCTGACAGAGAGGAGAGAAGTCAGAACATAAACTGATCACAAGACTGCGGAGGGCTGACTGACCATCGTGACCGTACCGTATTATTTCCATCACTAGGCCTAACAATTATCACATCAAGTCACAGCAACATGAGACAGGACATTTAAAGTTGAAATCTGCAGAAATCACGCCATTTCCTGGTTGCTAAAATTCAAATATTTCAGTTTGTGACCAAACAAGCAGAAAATCATTATACCATCTAAACCGCTGTGAAATATCTTGTCAATAAACAAAAATCATGTACAGTGGGGGAAAAAAGTATTTAGTCAGCCACCAATTGTGCAAGTTCTCCCACTTAAAAAGATGAGAGAGGCCTGTAATTTTCATCATAGGTACACGTCAACTATGACAGACAAATTGAGAAAAAAAATCCAGAAAATCACATTGTAGGATTTTTAATGAATTTATTTGCAAATTATGGAGGAAAATAAGTATTTGGTCACCTACAAACAGCAAGATTTCTGGCTCTCACAGACCTGTAACTTCTTCTTTAAGAGGGTCCTCTGTCCTCCACTCGTTACCTGTATTAATGGCACCTGTTTGAACTTGTTATCAGTATAAAAGGACACCTGTCCACAACCTCAAACAGTCACACTCCAAACTCCAGTATGGCCAAGACCAAAGAGCTGTCAAAGGACACCAGAAACAAAATTGTAGACCTGCACCAGGCTGGGAAGACTGAATCTGCAATAGGTAAGCAGCTTGGTTTGAAGACATCAACTGTGGGAGCAATTAGGAGGAAATGGAAGACATACAAGACCACTGATAATCTCCCTCGATCTGGGGCTCCACGCAAGATCTCACCCCGTGGGGTCAAAATGATCACAAGAACGGTGAGCAAAATCCCAGAACCACACGGGGGGACCTAGTGAATGACCTGCAGAGAGCTGGGACCAAAGTAACAAAGCCTACCATCAGTAACACACTACACCGCCAGGGACTCAAATCCTGCAGTGCTAGACGTGTCCCCCTGCTTAAGCCAGAAGTAGGAGATGAGGACATGTCCAGGCCCGTCTGAAGTTTGCTAGAGTGCATTTGGATGATCCAGAAGAGGATTGGGAGAATGTCATATGGTCAGATGAAACCAAAATAGAACTTTTTGGTCAAAACTCAACTCGTCGTGTTTGGAGGACAAAGAATGCTGAGTTGCATCCAAAGAACACCATACCTACTGTGAAGCATGGGGGTGGAAACATCATGCTTT
Source organism: Coregonus suidteri (assembly GCA_036851935.1). Lineage (NCBI taxonomy): Eukaryota > Metazoa > Chordata > Actinopteri > Salmoniformes > Salmonidae > Coregonus > Coregonus suidteri. Next base: position 4,391,158 of record CM072218.1, read on the forward strand.
GGGGCTGTTTTTTCTGCAAAGGGACCAGGACGACTGATCCGTGTAAAGGAAAGAATGAATGGGGCCATGTATCGTGAGATTTTGAGTGAAAACCTCCTTCCATCAGCAAGGGCATTGAAGATGAAACGTGACTGGGTCTTTCAGCATGACAATGATCCCAAACACACCACCATCAACGAAGGAGTGGCTTCGTAAGAAGCATTTCAAGGTCCTGGAGTGGCCGTAGCCAGTCTCCATTTCTCAACCCCATAGAAAATCTTTGGAGGGAGTTGAAAGTCTGTGTTGCCCAGCGACAGCCCCAAAACATCACTGCTCTAGAGGAGATCTGCATGGAGGAATGGGCCAAAATACCAGCAACAGTGTGTGAAAACCTTGTGAAGACTTACAGAAAAACTGTTTGACCTGTGTCATTGCCAACGAAGGGTATATAACAAAGTATTGAGAAACTTTTGTTATTGACCAAATACTTATTTTCCACTATAATTTGCAAATAAATTCATTAAAAATCCTACAATGTAATTTTCTGGAATTTTTTTTCTCATTTTGTCTGTCATAGTTGACGTGTACAGTTGATGAAAATTACAGGCAGAAAATCTTTTTAAGTGGGAGAACTTGCACAATTGGTGGCTGACTAAATACTTTTTTTAACCCCACTGTATTTTCAGCTGTTTGAAGCTGGTGTACTAAACTGAAAGTAAAAGATGCAAAAATGAAACTTAAGAACGCGAAGCCTAGAAATAGCTCCCATAGAACCCATCTACCGCTTCTTAGACTTGCTTTCAATAAGAACGGCAGATCTAGAACTCCCATTTCTATGTGAATTTGATCAGGTCGGCCAAAAAGTTACATATTGCAGCTTTAAATATATTTTTAAATGCTTGAAATAGCTAAATTGTCTGAACACAACTGGACACCAGCTTGTAACATGTGTCCTCAGTAAGTGAGTGGATGAATCAGTCACTTCAAAGCACAGAGCAGGTGACTGGGTCAGGCCAACGACACAGTCACAGAGCAGGTGACTGGGTCAGGCCAACGACACAGTCACAGAGCAGGTGACTGGGTCAGGCCAACGATACAGTCACAGAGCAGGTGACTGGGTCAGGCCAACGACACAGTCACAGAGCAGGTGACCGGGTCAGGCCAACGACACAGTCACAGAGCAGGTGACTGGGTCAGGCCAACGACACAGTCACAGAGCAGGTGACCGGGTCAGGCCAACGACACACAGTCACAGAGCAGGTGACCGGGTCAGGCCAACGATACAGTCACAGAGCAGGTGACTGGGTCAGGCCAACGACACAGTCACAGAGCAGGTGACTGGGTCAGGCCAACGACACAGTCACAGAGCAGGTGACTGGGTCAGGCCAACGATACAGTCACAGAGCAGGTGACTGGGTCAGGCCAACGATACAGTCACAGAGCAGGTGACCGGGGTCAGGCCAACGACACAGTCACAGAGCAGGTGACCGGGTCAGGCCAACGATACAGTCACAGAGCAGGTGACTGGGTCAGGCCAACGACACAGTCACAGAGCAGGTGACTGGGTCAGGCCAACGATACAGTCACAGAGCAGGTGACCGGGTCAGGCCAACGATACAGTCACAGAGCAGGTGACCGTGTCAGGCCCACTAGACATGCTGCTAGTGCTTTCTTTCTTCCTTCAGGCCTTCTGTCCAGGAGGACCTAGACTAGACCTGCTGTTAGTGCCTGTCTGTCTGTCTGTCCCAGGAGGACCTAGACTAGACATGCTGCTAGTGCTGTCTGTCTGTCTGTCCCAGGAGGACCTAGACTAGACATGCTGCTAGTGCTGTCTGTCTGTCTGTCTGTCCGTCTCAGGAGGACCTAGACTAGACACGCTGCTAGTGCTGTCTGTCTGTCTGCTAGACGACACACTGGTTACTTTATTTAGTTTTACAGGGACAGTGCACATTAAATCAACATTTCTGTAAACGTGCCAGTTTTAACCAGCGAGCCTTTTCAACTGTGGTAGCCTATTTTGGGGTGTTGAAAGTTGCGACGGCTCTCTCAAGTATTGGGCTCCATTAGTGATGGAGAATGGAGATGTACACCTCCTCTGTGGTCACAGTGAGCCTCTCAACAGGGGCATATTTGGAGTGTATAACGTTTCTAAAACAGCTAAGGCTATCTGGTGCATTAGCACCGCAATGGAAAGACCTAGGCCTACAGGAAACCACACAGTCCCAATGAGGATGAGCTGTACTGGGGCTGATAGGAGCTGTAGGCCTACAGGAAACCACACGTAGTCCATGAACAGCACCCTCACATATGCATTGCTTTTGTCCTGGTCGGTAGTCATTCAGTTCAGTTACTTTCCCCATCTCTCCCCAGAACCTGGTCGGTAGTCATTCAGTTCAGTTACTTTCCCCATCTCTCCCCAGAACCTGGTCGGTAGTCATTCAGTTCAGTTACTTTCCCCATCTCTCCCCAGAACCTGGTCGGTAGTCATTCAGTTCAGTTACTTTCCCCATCTCTCCCCAGAACCTAATGGAGCATCTGACACATTTTAGATGTTAGTTCAGGGCTGTGATAGTCATTCAGTTCAGTTAATTTCCTAGATCTCTCCCAAAACCTTCAATACTCTGTCCCATTCAGTTGAGTACATACAGCCATCCGAGTCCCAAATGGCGCCCTATTTATTCCCAATATAGTGCACTACTTTTGACTTTCCCCATCTCTCCCCAGACAATAGTCCCCTAACTGAAATCGATGGACATCAGAGTAGCCTATATAGACCTACAGTGGGATAGTTTCTACCAGTCATTAGTAGGAAGTAGGAAAATGTAAGTCGCTCTGGAGAGCGTCTGCTCTAAAAATTAAAAAATGTAGAAGCTTATTGGTGATAGTTATTAGCATCAGAATCAACACCAATAGTCCCCTGGCTAACATTTCGGTTAGCATCTGACAAAACAGATTTTAGTTCTTAATTCATTCATACTACCAGTAGAAAAACACCCACTGGTAGTCACAGTTCATCAAACATACAAATGGTACCCCATAGTTCATCAGAGACATACAAACTGGTACCTACATTAGTTCATCAGAGACATTCCAAATGGCGCCCTATTTCAGAGACCCAATGGTACCCACTAGTGAGACACTGGTACCCAACTTTTCATCAGAGACATACAAATGGTACCCACTAGTTCATCAGAGACATACAAATGGTACCCCACTAGTTCATCAGAGACATACAAATGGTACCCACTAGTTCATCAGAGACATACAAATGGTCTCCACTAGTTCATCAGAGACAACAAATGGTACAAGTCATCAGAGACATACAAATGGTACCACTAGTTCAGAGACATACAAATGCCCACTAGTTCATCAGAGACATACAAATGGTACCCACTAGTTCATCAGAGACATACAAATGGTACCCACTAGTTCATCAGAGACATACAGTACCCACTAGTTCTAAAACAAATGGTAAAAACTGTTCATCAGCATTATTGGTGACCACTAGTTGTAAGCAGACATATCAAATGGTACAACTAGTTCAAAGGGACATAAAATGGTAGATTCTAGTTCATCAGTCATTGGTACGCTAGTTCATCAGAGACATACAAAAACACCCACTAGTTCATTCAGAGACATACAAATGGTACCCACTAGTTCATCAGAGACATACAAATGGTACCCACTAGTTCATCAGAGACATTCAAATGGTACCCACTAGTTCATCAGAGACATTCAAATGGTACCCACTAGTTCATCAGAGACATACAAATGGTACCCACTAGTTCATCAGAGACATTCAAATGGTACCACTAGTTCATCAGAGACATTCAAATGGTACCCACTAGTTCATCAGAGACATACAAATGGTACCCACTAGTTCATCAGAGACATACAAATGGTACCCACTAGTTCATCAGAGACATACAAATGGTACCCACTAGTTCATCAGAGACATACAAATGGTACCCACTAGTTCATCAGAGACATACAAATGGTACCCACTAGTTCATCAGAGACATTCAAATGGTACCCACTAGTTCATCAGAGACATACAAATGGTACCCACTAGTTCATCAGAGACATACAAATGGTACCCACTAGTTCATCAGACTCTGGGTAAGTAGAACAAAATGCCAGAATGTCGCAGTATCCCTTTAAATACCCAGCGTTAAGTTAGGACTTGCCAGAGTAAAGTGTTTTCAGTTTTTCCAGCCTATACATCGTCCTGCTGTAAATCCCCAGTATTGTTATTATATAGGAGACTGAACAGCTTCAAGGAAGCCTGACAATAAGGCTAATCCAACAAACTTCATGAACTCCGAGAGTCTTGTGGGCAAATACCTGTTGACTCTTGTCCTATAATACTGTTATTTTTCTAAATGGAAATAAGCCTAGGTCTACACATTAATTAGCCTGATCCCAGATCTGTTTATGCTCTATAGCCAAGTCCTATTGTAGTTGTCACGCATGGCAGTGACCCTAGCAGTTAGCAAGGCAGCAAACACAGGTCTGGGACCAGGCTTAATTGCACCCAAAAATAAGATGTTAGGAAGAATTGCAACCTTCCTCTTCCAGTACTAGGCCTACATTCGTTCAGACATGGCTGTGTTCGGCCAGAGCCAGGGTCAAACCATCTCAGGATTGTAGTCCTCTTCTCTGTACTGGTGTCTGCTAGCTAGGCAGTGAGGGCCTGACACAGGCCCAACAACTCCATCCCCCCGGGGATGAAGCCCAAACTCACCCATTTATGCTACTGCTAGCTCGTGACCAAGTAGCCTGGTCCCAGGTCAGTTTCTTCTGTCTTGCCAACCACTATGGTCATTGTCATACGTGTGAGAATGACCCTAGGAGTCGGCAAGACAGCAGAAACTGATCTGGGACCAGACCTGCGCTTGAGAAAAGAATGCGCACAAACACACACACACCGACCCTCAGCTGCACAGAGCGAGGAACTCACTGAAAGAAGAACTAGTCATGTTCCTGAAAGTCTCTACTAACTCTGCTCTTGGCTGCTGTTACATTTCTTCCAGCGCTGCATTCAGCTTGGGAAACGACCCGTACTTCGTCTCATGCTCATTGGGTGCATGGGCCCTAGACGTTTTCCCTACGTCGTGACGGTCTATGTTGACATGGTATATAGTAACGGGCAGGACACCGTGGGAACAGCAGGAAGACTAAAGATTGAGAAAAAGAAACTCGGGTTCAGACCTTTTGTTGCTGCGTCAGCAAATTTTTCACTGTTGTGAAATGAAAATATGTGTATGATACAGAACCTTGACCCTAGACAGTTAGGCCTGGGTTGGTGAACATGTTGTATACAAAGTTGTCAAAGCAGGATTTGGGTGGTTACAGTGCTCTGGAGATAGCAGTACATCAATTAGTCCTGTTTTTGCCAGGCAGAGGGCCCAAAATATTTAGGCTTACCAAACCACATTACAGAGAGAAGGAGACTAGGCGTCGTCTCAGGTTCCCCTGAAGTTGACATGCGGACATGGGAGGTCCAAAATGTGAAACACTATAATTCTACCGTACCAAAACAAATCTAGGTTGGGTGCACCCTCACCTCGCCAATGGTGCAAAAATCTCTGTGGAGACTCTTATCTCCCTCACTAACTTTAAGCATCAGTTGTCAGAGCACCTTACCGATCACTGCACCTGTACACAGCCCATCTGAAATTAGCCCACCCAACTACCTCATCCCTATATTGTTATTTATTTTGCTCTTTTGCACCCCAGTATCTCTAACATATCTCTTACACATCTAGCATTCCAAATTGTAATTAGACGTGCCTTACAAACATTTGCAACATGTTGTATTTCTGACTTTATGTTTTTTACCCCATCAACTCTGTGTTGTTGTTTTTTATCGCACTGCTTTGGTCTTGCCAGGTCGCAGTTGTAAATAAGAACCTGCTCTCAACTGGCTTACCTGGTTAAATAAAGGTGAAGCTAAGCGGTGCTGCGTGCTACGCCACTGCTTATAACTATAAGTTAAGTATAAACTATTAAGAAATCTAAGACGTGTCAAATAAATGATATCCAGCTCAGGGCTCCAGCTATGTGTTTGGTTTGCTAACTTGCTAGCTAAGTGGCTAGCTGTCAAAGATCAAGCTTCTTGGTTACAGCAGAGACATTCAATCCCGTTCTGGATCAAGATCCCGGTTGCATAAAATTGTTTTGTGCGTCAATAACAATTTAAAGCCGTGTCTGACAGACTAGTAGGACACAGTAATGGTTTAGGGTTGAGGAGGTCCTGGGCCATATCTGAGAGAATAGTGGGACACAGTAATGGTTTAGGGTTGAGGAGGTCCTGGGCCATATCTGAGTGAATAGTGGGACACAGTAATGGTTTCATAAGCATGCAGCTGCCCCAGCCACTTACCATAAACACAAAGACCCACCCAGCAAGCCTATGCATGGCAGCCAAGGCAAAGAGGCCTGCTTTTTAGTGGGTTTACTTTCTATAAAGAAGGCCTACAGCCTGCAACAACAACAGCCCTGTATACATGGGTTAGGAAACAACAGCACCATGGGTTAGGAAACAACAGCTCTGTATTCATGGGTTAGGAAACAACAGCACCATGGGTTAGGAAACAACAGCCCTGCATACATGGGTTAGGAAACAACAGCCCTGCATACATGGGTTAGGAAACAACAGCCCTGTATACATGGGTTAGGAAACAACAGCACCATGGGTTAGGAAACAATTCATGGGTTAGGAAACAACAGCCCTGTATAAGGCCCTGCTTACATGGGTTAGGAAACAACAGCCCTGTATACATGGGTTAGGAAACAACAGCCCTGTATACATGGGTTAGGAAACAACAGCCCTGTATTCATGGGTTAGGAAACAACAGCACCATGGGTTAGGAAACAACAGCCCTGTATTCATGGGTTAGGAAACAACAGCCCTGTATACATGGGTTAGGAAACAACAGCCCTGTATACATGGGTTAGGAAACAACAGCCCTGTATACATGGGTTAGGAAACAACAGCCCTGTATTCATGGGTTAGGAAACAACAGGGTTACAAGCCTGTATACATGGGTTAGGAAACAACAGCCCTGTATACATGGGCAAAACAACAGCCCTGTATTCATGGGTTAGGAAACATGGGTTAGGGGTTAGGAAACAACAGCCCTGTATACATGGGTTAGGAAACAACAGCCCTGGGTTAGGAAACAACAGCACCATATACATGGGTTAGGAAACAACAGCCCTGTATACATGGGTTAGGAAACAACAGCCCTGTATACATGGGTTAGGAAACAACAGCCCTGGGTTAGGAAACAACAGCCCTGAAAACAACAGCCCTGTATTCATGGGTTAGGAAACAACAGCATACATGGGTTAGGAAACAACCCTGTATACATGGGTTAGGTATACATGGGTTAACAAACAGCCCTGTATTCATGGGTAGGAAACAACAGCCCTGTATTCATGGGTTAGGAAACAACAGCCCTGTATTCCATGGGTTAGGAAACAACAGCCCTGTATGGGTTAGGAAACAACAGCCCTGTAACATGGGTTAGGAAACAACAGCCCTGTATACATGGTTTAGGAAACAACAGCCCTGTATACATGGGTTAGGAAACAACAGCCCTGTATTCATGGGTTAGGAAAACAACAGGTATATGGGTTAGGAAACAACAGCCCTGTATACATGGGTTAGGAAACAACAGCTCTGTATTCATGGGTTAGGAAACAACAGCACCATGGGTTAGGAAACAACAGCACCATGGGTTAGGAAACACAGCATGGGTAGGAAACAACAGCACCATGGGTTAGGAAACAACAGCCCTGTATTCATGGGTTAGGAAACAACAGCACCATATACATGGGTTAGGAAACAACAGCCCTGTATACATGGGTTAGGAAACAACAGCCCTGTATACATGGGTTAGGAAACAACAGCCCTGTATTCATGGGTTAGGAAACAACAGCCCTGTATTCATGGGTTAGGAAACAACAGCCCTGTATACATGGGTTAGGAAACAACAGCACCATGGGTTAGGAAACAACAGCACCATGGGTTAGGAAACAACAGCCCTGTATTCATGGGTTAGGAAACAACAGCCCTGTATTCATGGGTTAGGAAACAACAGCCCTGTATTCATGGGTTAGGAAACAACAGCACCATGGGTTAGGAAACAACAGCCCCATGGGTTAGGAAACAACAGCCCTGTATTCATGGGTTAGGAAACAACAGCCCTGTATTCATGGGTTAGGAAACAACAGCCCTGTATACATGGGTTAGGAAACAACAGCACCATGGGTTAGGAAACAACAGCCCTGTATCCATGGGTTAGGAAACAGCAACAATCGGTTGGTTGACGTCTATATAGGCCCACATGGTTCAGAAACAAGAGAATGGTGGAGGTCTTTAAACAAAATGTATTTCCAGGAACCCTGTCAACGTCCAGAGAGAGAAACGTCTACATGAATATGAATGTCCATTAAAGTAACAGGACCAACCTACACTGCAGGTAGCGCAGGCCTACTGAATGTCATGAGATAACAAGGGAAGAAGCCAGCATCCCAAATGGTACCCTATTCCCTATATAGTCCACCACTTTGGACCAGAGCCCCTCTACGGGCCCAAAAGTAGTGCACTAGAAAGAGAATAGGGTGCCATTTGGGACGCTGCCTAAAGAGAGTCACCTTTCTAGATGTTAGGCTTGTCAGCATCAGGCCACGACTCTTAGTGGTTAGGAGCCTTGTGGCAGTAACCGAAAGGTCGCTGGTTCTAATCCCCGAGCCGACTAGGTGAAAAATATGTCGATGTGCCCTTGAGCAAGGCACTTAACCCTAATTGCTCCTGTAAGTCGCTCTGTAAGAGCGTCTGCTAAAATGACTAAAATCTGGATAAGAGCGTCTGCTAAAACCTGACTAAAATGTCACTCCTGTTAAATATCTAGTCCATGGGAAATCCAGGTAACCGGTACTGTGAGCAATCTAGAGACACTCCCCAGTCAACCTTTAACTGCTAACTGTAAGTCGCTCTGGATCACCTGACCTACTTAGTAGTGTACATGGATAATTACTGCAGGAGTCATCTGTCTCTCAACATCCCGTCACTGCTGCCTCAGCAAAATGGAGCCTTATGACTTTAATAACTAACCACCACTGACAACATATTCTGATGTCGAGTTGTGATACAGATCAAGAGGTGTACCACATGTTATAATTGATGACTCAAATGCTGGACTGCCTACCGTGAATGTTTCCCCTCTCTGGTTCCACTTCCTCAATTAATATTATAAAAGGCTTACTACCCAAATACGCCCAAGCAACCCACACAAACTATCTAGCCCCGGCTGTTTCCAAAGTCCCTCTGAAAGGGAAAGGAGCTTGGCAAGCTGGTTGGTGTTGCAGGAGCCCACAGAATGTTACACTCAGGCTACAGAGCACACACGTTTTAACCTTTGGGGAAAAGGCCACAAACTGCTAAATACTGTAATAACATAATGTGACTAAACCTGCTTAAAAAAAAACTAGTTCGCGTAGCTAACTGCCTTCGAGACCGTCACTGCTAACTGCCTTCGAGACCGTCACTGCTAACTGCCTTCGAGACCGTCACTGCTAACTGCCTCGAGACCGTCACTGCTAACTGCCTCCGAGAACGTCACTGCTAACTGCCTTCGAGACCGTCACTGCTAACTGCCTCAGAGACCGTCACTGCTAACTGCCTCCGAGACCGTCACTGCTAACTGCCTCCGAGACCGTCACTGCTCTGCCTGCCGTCACTGCTAACTGCCTTCGAGACCGTCACTGCTAACTGCCTCCGAGACCGTCACTGCTAACTGCCTCCGAGACCGTCACTGCTAACTGCCTCCGAGACCGTCACTGCTAACTGCCTCCGAGACCGTCGCTGCTAACTGCCTCCGAGACCGTCGCTGCTAACTGCCTCCGAGACCGTCGCTGCTAACTGCCTCCGAGACCGTCGCTGCTAACTGCCTTCGAGACCGTCGCTGCTAACTGCCTCCGAGACCGTCACTGCTAACTGCCTCCGAGACCGTCACTGCTAACTGCCTCCGAGACCGTCACTGCTAACTGCCTCCGAGACCGTCACTGCTAACTGTCCTCCTCCGAGACCGTCGCTACTAACTGCCTCCGAGACCGTCGCTGCTAACTGCCTCCGAGACCGTCACTGCCTCCTAACTGCCTCCGAGACCGTCGACTGCCTCCGAGACCGTCGCTGCTAACTGCCTCCGAGACCGTCACTGCTAACTGCCTCCGAGACCGTCCGTGCTGCTAACTGCCTCCGAGACCGTCACTGCTAACTGCCTCCGAGACCGTCACTGCTAACTGCCTCCGAGACCGTCGCTGCTAACTGCCGTCGCTGCTAACTGCCTCGAGACCGTCGCTGCTAACTGCCTCCTCCGAGACCGTCGCTGCTAAACTGCCTCCGAGACCGTCGCTGCTAACTGCCTCCGAGACCGTCGCTGCTAACTGCCTCCGAGACCGTCACTGCTAACTGCCTCCGAGACCGTCGCTGCTAACTGCCTCCGAGACCGTCGCTGCTAACTGCCTCCGAGACCGTCACTGCTAACTGCCTCGAGACCGTCACTGCTAACTGCCTCCGAGACCGTCACTGCTAACTGCCTCCGAGACCGTCACTGCCTCCTAGACCGTCACTGCTAACTGCCTCCGAGACCGTCACTGCTAACTGCCTCCGAGACCGTCACTGCTAACTGCCTCCGAGACCGTCACTCCTAACTGCCTCCGAGACCGTCACTGCTAACTGCCTCCGAGACCGTCACTGCTAACTGCCTCCGAGACCGTCGCTGCTAACTGCCTCCGAGACCCTCCGAGTCGCACTGCTAACTGCCTCCGAGACCGTCACTGCTAACTGCCTCCGAGACCGTCACTGCTAACTGCCTCCGAGACCGTCACTGCTAACTGCCTCGAGACCGTGCTAACTGCCTCCGAGACCGTCACTGCTAACTGCCTCCGAGACCGTCACTGCTAACTGCCTTCGAGACCGTCACTGCTAACTGCCTTCGAGACCGTCACTGCTAACTGCCTTCGAGACCGTCACTGCTAACTGCCTCCGAGACCGTCACTGCTAACTGCCTCCGAGACCGTCACTGCCTCCGAGACCGTCACTGCTAACTGCCTCCGAGACCGTCACTGCTAACTGCCTCCGAGACCGTCACTGCTAACTGCCTCCGAGACCGTCACTGCTAACTGCCTCCGAGACCGTCACTGCTAACTGCCTCCGAGACCTCACTGCTAACTGCCTCCGAGACCGTCACTGCTAACTGCCTCCGAGACTCACTGCTAACTGCCTCCGAGACTCGCTAACTGCCTCCGAGACCGTCGCTGCTAACTGCCTCCGAGACCGTCACTGCTAACTGCCTCCGAGACCGTCACTGCCTCCGAGACCGTCACTGCCTCCGAGACCGTCACTGCTAACTGCCTCCGAGACCGTCACTGCTAACTGCCTCCGAGACCGTCACTGCTAACTGCCTCCGAGACCGTCACTGCTAACTGCCTCCGAGACCGTCACTGCTAACTGCCTCCGAGACGTCACTGCTAACTGCCTCCGAGACCGTCACTGCTAACTGCCTCCGAGACCGTCACTGCTAACTGCCTCCGAGACCGTCACTGCTAACTGCCTCCGAGACCGTCACTGCTAACTGCCTCCGAGACCGTCACTGCCTCCGAGGCCGTCGCTGCTAACTGCCTCCGAGACCGTCACTGCCTCCGAGACCGTCACTGCTAACTGCCTTCGATCCCTCTCTCATCTGACAACTTTGATGTTGATCGGCAAAAAAAAAAAGTACAGTATTCAGATACAGGGCAAAATATAAAATGGTGTGATTCATACACATCATTGTTATAGAAAAAGTTGAATAGCAAGCTAACATCCTGTCGTTGACCACATTATGGGTCCAGGTTGTATTGGATAGCATGTCAACCCGACCTACCTGAGAGGAACATTATGCATTATGAACATTCTCTTATGGTAACAATACGTTCTGAATAAGTGGAATGTTAACGTGTATAAAATGCAGCTTGATACACGATATGGACCAAAGATGTAGGTTCCTGCCACAGGATCTGCTTGCCAAACGATGGTAACAATGCGCCCAATTACAACAGCCGTTCAAAAGTTACCAACACCCCCCGTATCTCCCATAGTTGATTCTGGGTTGATTTGCTTGAAGGGGACTGCAACGCAGCAGTACACAGCCATGCTTGAAGGGGACTGCAACGCAGCAGTACACAGCCATGCTTTAAGGGGACTGCAACGCAGCAGTACACAGCCATGCTTTAAGGGGACTGCAACGCAGCAGTACACAGCCATGCTTTAAGGGGACTGCAACGCAGCAGTACACAGCCATGCTTTAAGGGGACTGCAACGCAGCAGTACACAGCCATGTTCAGACCCGATACATAAACGCTATTCCATGGTTTTGAGAACAGAAAGGCATCTCTCATAGCAGGACTTTCCACCGTCCCACCTCTATCTAGCAGACTGTTATAGTAGAGGCTAGTCGGTGGTAGTAGGTACCCTAGTTGTCATGCTCAGCCCATTAAAACGAGATACTACTGAGCCATGCTGTTTCCCAGGCCACGACCAACGTTCCTCGAAGGCAGTTAGTTAGTCAACACTTTTTAGTTTGAGAAAAAAACTGAACATTAAAAAAAAGTGTTCTTCGCAGTACAATAAAGAACATTCAACCTCCCATTTCTTTGACAGCTGTGTGAAAATGTTGCTACATTTCATCACATCAATTGTTAAAATTTTACAATGAGGCAATGTTAATCAAACATAGTTACCTCTCATGAACCTCTTCGCTAGTATGCCAGTTGTTTTTCTATGCTTACTAACTAGGCTGCATGACTGGCTAGACAAAGGGAGCAAGTAGAAAACTTTGTAGCTAACTTTTTCTTAAATAATAAACAGCTTCCTTCCTATGCTGTCAGACATAGTTACATAGCAAGCTTTATGGCGGAATAATGACTTGTTAAATCATACAACACGATTCTTACTTTGACATAAGCCTACCTCGGGTTAGGCACGTTTCCTACTAGTTAGCTAGCTAGTTAACCTAGAATCTCCAAGCTGAAAAAGGTACAACTAGTTAAACAGTGTTTTAACTCACGAGAATCAGGCTGCACATCTCGACGGTCCAATGCCTGCCTGACTCCCACACCAACCGACAGTTACAAATGCCAAATCATCTTCAAGTTTTTGCAAAAACATAGCTACCGCAAGAAGACAAGCACTGAGCTCAAAGTTATGCGGGGACTGGGCACAACTACCAAACATCCACTTTCTACATTTGCACGCTGTGACAACATGCACTTTTTGAACGAACCATTTATCACTCGTAGGGGTGGTCGGTCATATCACGAACAAGGTTTGTCTATATGACTATATCGTGAACTTGGTTGTCGCGCATTTAGCGATAAGTTATGTGGTTATGAACGTTTTGATACGGTCAATAATCAAAACTATGTCAAGATAGTGATAGATACTGTACCAGATTTTTACCAATCAACATAGCGCCCGCCCGCCTCACCTAAACTATGGTCTCATCCACACTGCAGTAATCGAAAGCACATAAAAAGAAGCAAGGTTTTAATGTTTGTAATAATTGTTGTCTGGTCATAAACAACTTTGTGAAAAACGAGGTCATATGTACAAAGGTTACACGATGCACATGTATGTGTAAACCATTATAAAGGACTGGTTAATAGCCATAGACATATTGCCAAAACTACTGAAATATGTTAGATACTTTTTTAGAGTGATTTTCTGAGCAAATAGTCTCACAGTGGTAGTTTTTTTTACAACTATTTTCAAATGACCTAACAGCATAATGGGTTGGGATGATGTCACTGGAAAACCACCAGATATTTGCATAATGTTATGCAGTATATGTCAATAGAACACTTGTTTTGGTCCAGGAAAAGTTGCAAATGTGGTCCAATTTATTTGAGGGTTAACCGCATTTCACAACTAGACATGTTTCATTACTTATCCTAATTACCAGATTAGAATAGGACAGGTCTTGTCGTGAATGACCAGTTTCTGCTGACCAGAATGATGAGATATGTCCTAATTAATGATTTATTTATTACACTAGATGACCTCCAGGGGGCGCTGTTTTGAAGCCTCCATGCCTCCATCTTGGCACTCCCCCACCGTTGTAAAAAATATTTAGAAAACTATAGAAATGCATTCACAAATGCATTCATTATTCGAGGTAATTTGTACATGTAGGTAGGGGTAAAGTGACTATGCATAGATAATAAACAGAGAGTAGCAGCATTGTAAACATTTTTAAATAGTCTGGGTGGCCATTTGATTAATTGTTCAGCAGTCTTATGGCTTGGGGGTAGAAGCTGTTAAGGAGCCTTTTGGACCTAGACTTCGCGCTCCGGTATCGCTTGCCGTGCGGTAGCAGAGAGAACAGTCTATGACTTGGGTGACTGGAGTCTTTTTTTGGCCTTCCTCTGACACCGCCTAGTATATAGGTCCTGGATGACAGGAAGCTTGGCCCCAGTGATGTACTGGGCCGTACGGACCACCCTCTGTAGCGCCTTACGGTCGGATGCAGAGCAGTTGCCATACCAGGCGGTGATGCAACCGGTCAGGATGCTCTCGATGGTGCAGCTGTATAACTTTTTGAGGATCTGGGGACCCATGACAAATCTTTTCAGTCTCCTGAGGGGGAAAAGGTGTTGTCGTGCCCTCTTCACGACTGTCTTGGTGTGTTTGGACCATGATAGTTTGTTGGTGATGTGGACACCAAGGAACAGTGAAACTCTCGACCCGCTCCACTACAGCCCCGTCGATGTGAATGGGTGCGTGCGCGGCCCTCCTTTTCTTGTAGTCCACGATCAGCTCCTTTGTCTTACTCACATTGAGGGAGAGGTTGTTGTCCTGGCACCACACTGCCAGGTCTCTGACCTCCTCCCTATAGGCTGTATCATCGATGTCTGTGATCAGGCCTTCCACCGTTGTGTCGTCAGCAAACTTAATGATGGTGTTGGAGTTGTGCTTGGCCACGCAGTCGTGGGTGAACAGGGAGTACAGGAGGGGACTGAGCACGCACCCCTGAGGGGCCCCAGTGTTGAGGATCAGCGTGGCAGATGTGTTGTTGCCTACCCTTACCACCTGGGGGCGGCCCGTCAGGAAGTCCAGGATCCAGTTGCAGAGGGAGGTGTTTATTCCCATGGTCCTTAGCTTAGTGATGAGCTTTGTGGGCACTATGGTGTTGAACGCTGAGCTGTAGTCAATGAATAGCATTCTCACATAGGTGTTCCTTTTGTCCAGGTGGGAAAGGACAGTGTGGAGTGCGATTGAGATTGCGTCATCTGTGGATCTGTTGGGGCGGTATGCGAATTGGAGTGGGTCTAGGATTTCCGGGATGATGGTGTTGATGTGAGCCATGACCAGCCTTTCAAAGCACTTCATGGCTAACGAAGTGAGTGCTACGGGGCGGTAGTCATTTAGGCAGGTTACCTTCACTTTCTTGGGCACAGGGACTATGGTGGTCTGCTTGAAACATGTAGGTATTACAGACTCGGTCAGGGAGAGGTTGAAAATGTCAGTGAAGACGCTTGCCAGTTGGTTCACGCATGCTCTGAGTACACGTCCTGGTAATCCATCTGGCCCCGCGGCCTTGTGAATGTTGACCTGTTTAAAGGTCTTACTCACATCGGCTACGGAGAGCGTGATCACACAGTCGTCTGGAACAGCTGGTGCTCTCATGCATGCTTCAGTGTTGCTTGCCTCGAAGCGAGCATAAAAGGCATTTAGCTCATCTGGTAGGCTCGCGTCACTGGGCAGCTCGCGGCTGGGTTTCCCTTTGTAGCAGTTAGTATAGGTAACATCTGAAACACAAACAGGTTCTATGTTGAAGTTTGAACAGGTCAGACTAAACCTACCTAATTCCTAATTCTGTTCTCCCCGTCGACGACTGTTGGTGAGCAGGCAAGAGGTGAGGCTGGAGGTGAGGTCTTTACCAGAGCCCTTCACCAAAGATACTGGTTGGTCACACACACACACACACACATTACATTATCAATAGTGGTTATGATTAGCCTGGTGGAGCCAACCTGATCGCTGCGGTCACCTTTCTATTTCACTTCAAATATCATCAAATGTTACGTGAAATAGAATGGTGAACACATCAATCAGGCTGGTTCTACCAGGCTAGGTTATGCCCTGGAGATTATATGCATCTTTAGAGAAATGGCGACGTAGCCATTACTGTTACTCGCAAAGTTAGTCAAAAATAGCTAGCAATGCTAATGTTAGCTAGCCAAAATACAGTTGTCCCCTCAATCTTAGTTAGCTAGCTCTAAAGTTATACCGCAACTAAGGTCAATCTGGCGACATCACAATCATGACCTGATAATATTGAGGTAGGCTAATAATGATTATCAAAATATACATAACCAGATACATAAGCAGCAGTCGTTTGTCTAGCTAGCGGTATACTCACCACCACTGGGGACCAACCAACTCCAGGAAGTAATGGTCCTAGCTCCAGAACCCCACACAGGAAGTAATGGTCCTAGCTCCAGAACCCAATGCAGGAAGTAATGGTCCTAGCTCCAGAACCCCACGCAGGAAGTAATGGTCCTAGCTCCAGAACCCCATGCAGGAAGTAATGGTCCTAGCTCCAGAACCCAAAGCAGATGTAATGGTCCTAGCTCCAGAACCCCACCCCTTGCAGGAAGTAATGGTCCTAGCTCCAGAACCCCACACAGGAAGTAATGGTCCTAGCTCCAGAACCCCATGTAGGGAGTAATGGTCCTAGCTCCAGAACCCCATGCAGGAAGTAATGGTCCTAGCTCCAGAACCCCACACAGGAAGTAATGGTCCTAGCTCCAGAACCCCACACAGGATGTAATGGTCCTTGCTCTAGAACCCCATGCAGGAAGTAATGGTCCTAGCTCCAGAACCCCATGTAGGGAGTAATGGTCCTAGGTCTAGCTCCAGAACCCCATGCAGGAAGTAATGGTCCTAGCTCCAGAACCCCACACAGGAAGTAATGGTCCTAGCTCCAGAACCCCACACAGGAAGTAATGGTCCTAGCTCCAGAACCCCATGCAGGAAGTAATGGTCCTAGCTCCAGAACCCAATGCAGATGTAATGGTCCTAGCTCCCCCAGAACCCCTGGTCCTAGCAGAACCCCACACAGGAAGTAATGGTCCTAGCTCCAGAACCCCATGCAGGAAGTAATGGTCCTAGCTCCAGAACCCAATGCAGATGTAATGGTCCTAGCTCCAGAACCCCTTGCAGGAAGTAATGGTCCTAGCTCCAGAACCCCACACAGGAAGTAATGGTCCTAGCTCCAGAACCCCATGCAGGAAGTAATGGTCCTAGCTCCAGAACCCCATGTAGGGAGTAATGGTCCTAGCTCCAGAACCCCATGCAGGAAGTAATGGTCCTAGCTCCAGAACCCCACGCAGGAAGTAATGGTCCTAGCTCCAGAACCCAATGCAGGAAGTAATGGTCCTAGCTCCAGAACCCCACGCAGGAAGTAATGGTCCTAGCTCCAGAACCCCATGCAGGAAGTAATGGTCCTAGCTCCAGAACCCCACGCAGGAAGTAATGGTCCTAGCTCCAGAACCCCATGCAGGAAGTATCCGTCCTAGCTCCAGAACCCAATGCAGGGAGTAATGGTCCTAGCTCCAGAACCCCATGCAGGAAGTAATGGTCCTAGCTCCAGAACCCCATGCAGGATGTAATGGTCCTAGCTCCAGAACCCCATGCAGGAAGTATCAGTCCTAGCTCCAGAACCCCATGCAGGAAGTATCCGTCCTAGCTCCAGAACCCTATGCAGGAAGTAATGGTCCTAGCTCCAGAACCCCATGCAGGAAGTAATGGTCCTAGCTCCAGAACCCCATGCAGGAAGTAATGTTCCTAGCTCCAGAACCCCATGCAGGAAGTAATGGTCCTAGCTCCAGAACCCCATGCAGGGGATTTGTGCAGCCAGGGAACTGTATGCATGCCATCTGGGTTTCTAATTAAATGGATAATTAATTAAAACATACAGTAGCCTATGTTTAATCTAAAAGCTCTCCAAAAAATACAACCCACCTCTCATTTAAACTTATTTGACATATAATTTCAATAAAACAAAAGCAAAAACAAAAATGTAGCTGGAAGTTCAGAAAACAAGTTGATACAATTCTACACTATTTCTTTCATGGTCATTCAAGTCATTTTGTGTCTGTCTTGGTGTCTGTCTTTGCTGTAACAAACATTTTATTGCATTGTAAGTAATTTGTGGTCCAGGTTACAAACTTTGAATGCACTGTCCCTGGCTGAATTCACAAAACTGTCACAAATGTTCACTACCGTAGTGGGTATAGAGGTGCTAACTGAGGATTGTGTGTTGCAGTAACCCAACTACTGATAAAGGGCCCTTGCCCCTAGAACATCAAAGCTAAGTATAATCTCTTTTGACAGTTATATTTATTACAAATCGAGACAAGGCATGCTACTACAGACAAGACAACATTTTAGTGAAAGAAAAACACTGACACCATCTGACAGAGTTGCAGAACTACATCCACATGACATCTGTTAATAATAATAATAATAATATGCCATTTAGCAGACGCTTTTATCCAAAGTGACTTACAGTCATGTGTGCATAAATTTTTACGTATGGGTGGCACCGGGGGATCGAACCCACTACCCTGGCGTTACAAGCGCCATGCTCTACCAATTGAGCTACAGAGGACCACTGTTCGGCAACTCTTTTTGCTGAGCGGAATCACCAATTAGCAGTTTTGACGATTGATCAAATAGGAAATGTACTAGCATCCATCTGTTATCGTGGAAACAGTTGACCAATTCCAAGCAGCTGATTATTTGTTCAACAGAACTGCATCCCAAATGGCACACTGTTCCCTATATAGTGTACTACTTTTCACCAGAGCCCTATGGGCCCTAGTCAAAAGTAGTGCACTACATAGGGAATATAGGGTGCCATTTGGGGGGCAGACAGTGACCTTTGAAAACTAATATGAGACCAGAAAACATGAAAGGGCCATCTGGTCTCCACAGACACCCATTTTTTTTGACACAGCCACTAATCAGACATCTAGTTAATCCACAGCTCTTAACAGAGAGATTAGATAATTGAAACTTAAAGACTCCCAGGATAATGTAGTTAATTGAGCTTTAAAGACCCCCAGGATTATGTAGCTAATTGATCTTTAAAGACCTGCATGATAATGTAACTAATTGAGCCTCAAAGACCTGCAGGATAATGTAACTAATTGAGCCTCAAAGAACCTGCAGGATAATGTAACTAATTGAGCCTCAAAGACCTGCAGGATAATGTAACTAATTGAGCCTCAAAGACCTGCAGGATAATGTAACTAATTGAGCCTCAAAGACCTGTAGGAGAATGTAACTAATTGAGCCTCAAAGACCTGCAGGATAATGTAACTAATTGAGCCTCAAAGACCTGCAGGGTAATGTAACTAATTGAGCCTCAAAGACCTGCAGGATAATGTAGGGATCCTGTTTCAAAAGGGCCTACTGTCACCACTATGCTGAAGTATGTAGCCTACAGTATACTCAGGCTACGTCCCAAATGGCACCATAATCCCTATATTGTGCTTTACCTTTTCACCAGAGCCTCATGGGCCCTGGTCAAAAGTAGTGCACTAAATAGGGACTAGGGTGCCAATCTTTCCACAAACCCACTAAACCCTCTTGGCTTCCCTGCCCTACCGGCGCTCCAAACGAAGCAGCTGCTGACTGGTGTCAATAACAAGTGTGTCAGTCCCAAGTGTGTCAGTCCCCAGTGTGTCAGTCCCCAGTGTGTCAGTCCCAAGTGTGTCAGTCCCCAGTGTGTCAGTCCCAAGTGTGTCAGTCCCCAGTGTGTCAGTCCCAAGTGTGTCAGTCCCCAGTGTGTCAGTCCCCAGTGTGTCAGTCCCCAGTGTGTCAGTCCCAAGTGTGTCAGTCCCCAGTGTGTCAGTCCCAAGTGTGTCAGTCCCAAGTGTGTCAGTCCCAAGTGTGTCAGTCCCAAGTGTGTCAGTCCCCAGTGTGTCAGTCCCCAGTGTGTCAGTCCCAAGTGTGTCAGTCCCCAGTGTGTCAGTCCCCAGTGTGTCAGTCCCCAGTGTGTCAGTCCCCAGTGTGTCAGTCCCCAGTGTGTCAGTCCCCAGTGTGTCAGTCCCCAGTGTGTCAGTCCCAAGTGTGGTTCTTGGCCTAATCCCAAAAATCAACCCCCTAGACACGACACCCTTTGCACTTTTGAAGATCTGATATGATTTAGTGGGTCAAGCAATACGGTGAAAACGTCCACCTAGCCAATCAGAGGGGTAGGTGGAGCTATTGCTAAACTGCTTCCACCTATCAAATCATCTCAGATCTCGTAAGGGTCCATTTGGGATTGGGCCTTGGATTGGCTCTGGGAGCCCAGGACTCAGGAGTAGAGATGGAGGCCATTTGGGATTGGGCCTTGGATTGGCTCTGGGAGCCCAGGACTCAGGAGTAGAGATGGAGGCCATTTGGGATTGGGCCTTGGATTGGCTCTGGGAGCCCAGGACTCAGGAGTAGAGATGGAGGCCATTTGGGATTGGGCCTTGGATTGGCTCTGGGAGCCCAGGACTCAGGAGTAGAGATGGAGGCCATTTGGGATTGGGCCTTGGATTGGCTCTGGGAGCCCAGGACTCAGGAGTAGAGATGGAGGCCATTTGGGATTGGGCCTTGGATTGGCTCTGGGAGCCCAGGACTCAGGAGTAGAGATGGAGGCCATTTTGGGGGAATGGAACAGAGGGTCAAAGGGAGGGGGGGGGGGGGGGGGGGGGGGTTCTGGAGCAATGCCCATCAACGTTGTTGGTTGTGGAGAACAAAGTGTACAGAAGTGTAGTGTCTATGCTTGATAGTCGTCTTCAGTGTGTTGTGACTAACTGACATTTTCAATGTCAAGAACAGTGAGGTCAGAGTCATTGGAAAAGGACTGTACTGTGTCTGCTACCAACAAGTGTGCAGCAAGTCAAATGGCTATATTATATTATATTATATATTCCCAACATTCATGTCATTATTTTTTAGCGAACATCACAAAGACATGATCACATACAGTAATGACTTGAGGTACCACTATGATCAAATACAGTAATGACTTGAGGTACCACTATGATCAAATACAGTAATGACTTGAGGTACCACTATGATCAAATACAGTAATGACTTGAGGTACAACTATGATCAAATACAGTAATGACTTGAGGTACCACTATGATCAAATACAGTAATGACTTGAGGTACCACTATGATCAAATACAGTAATGACTTGAGGTACAACTATGATCAAATACAGTAATGACTTGAGGTACAACTATGATCACATACAGTAATGACTTGAGGTACCACTATGATCAAATACAGTAATGACTTGAGGTACCACTATGATCAAATACAGTAATGACTTGAGGTACCACTATGATCAAATACAGTAATGACTTGAGGTACCACTATGATCACATACAGTAATGACTTGAGGTACCACTATGATCAAATACAGTAATGACTTGAGTACCACTATGATCACATACAGTAATGACTTGAGGTACCACTATGATCAAATACAGTAATGACTTGAGGTACCACTATGATCAAATACAGTAATGACTTGAGGTACCACTATGATCAAATACAGTAATGACATGAGGTACCACTATGATCAATACAGTAATGACTTGAGGTACCACTATGATCAAATACAGTAATGACTTGAGGTACCACTATGATCACATACAGTAATGACTTGAGGTACCACTATGATCAAATACAGTAATGACTTGAGGTACCACTATGATCAAATACAGTAATGACTTGAGGTACCACTATGATCAAATACAGTAATGACTTGAGGTACCACTATGATCAAATACAGTAATGACTTGAGGTACCACTATGATCAAATACAGTAATGACTTGAGGTACCACTATGATCAAATACAGTAATGACTTGAGGTACCACTATGATCAAATACAGTAATGACTTGAGGTACCACTATGATCAAATACAGTAATGACTTGAGGTACCACTATGATCAAATACAGTAATGACTTGAGGTACCACTATGATCAAATACAGTAATGACTTGAGGTACCACTATGATCAAATACAGTAATGACTTGAGGTACCACTATGATCAAATACAGTAATGACTTGAGGTACCACTATGATCAAATACAGTAATGACTTGAGGTACCACTATGATCACATACAGTAATGACTTGAGGTACCACTATGATCAAATACAGTAATGACTTGAGGTACCACTATGATCAAATACAGTAATGACTTGAGGTACCACTATGATCAAATACAGTAATGACTTGAGGTACCACCATTTGTTTACAGTTTCAGTGTGGCTGTATTTCTTTGGTCAAGCCAGTCCTCCTCGCATACAATAAAATCCAGTACCGGTTTCTAAATTGCTTTTTGACACAGCATGAAATCATAACAGAAAACATGTCTTGTGAATGTGTTCATTGTATATTGAACAAAAATATATATAAAAAAACGCAACATGCAACAATTTCAAAGATTTTACTGAGTTACAGTTCATATAAGGAAATCAGTCAATTGAAATAAATTAATTAGGCCCTAATCTATGGATTTCACAAAGTAGGGGCATAGATCAGAACACCAGTCAGTATCTGGTGTGACCACCATTTGTTTCATGCTGCCGTGACACATCTATTTATTTATTTTATTTATTTATTTTATTTATTATTTATTTTATTTACATCTCCTTCGCATAGAGTTGATCAGGCTGTTGATTGTGGCCTGTGGAATGTTGTCCCAGTCCTCTTCAATGGCTGTGTGAAGTTGCTGGATATTGGCTGGAACGTACCGCCAAATTCTCTAAAACGGAGGTTGGAGGCGGCTTATGGTAGAGAAATGAACATTAAATTCTCTGGCAACATCTCTGGTGGACATTCCTGCAGTCGGCATGCCAATTGCACGCTCCCTCAAAACTTGAGACATCTGTGCTATTGTGTTGTGTGACAAAACTGCACATTTTAGAGTGGCCTTTTATTGTCCCCAGCACAAAGTGCACCTGTGTAATGATCATGCAGTTTAATCAGCTTCTTGATATGCCACACCTGGTCAGGTGGATGGATTATCTTGGCAAAGGAGAAATGCTCACTAACAGGGATGTTAACAAACTTGTGTGCAAAATTTGAGACAAATATGGTTTTTGTGCATATGGACATTTCTGGGATATTTTATTTCAGCTCATGAAACCAACACTTTACATGTTGCATTTATATTTTTGTTCAGTGTACATTGAGATCCAGTGAAATGACCTTGAATTCATAAAGTACAATTTATAAAAACACATTTATAACTTTAAATTATTTATTTATGGTATAGTGTTGTATTGTATTTATTGAAAAATACAACTGGTCAGAAAGTGTAAATATGTGTTTTATAAATTGTTTGATTGTTAATGTTGACTAGTTTGGCTGGTAACTTTAGGAGTGCTCTGTCCCTGGTGTGTGTCTGCCCTCTCGGTCTTCATGATAATAGTTCATATTCACTAGTTTGCCTTGTGGTGATGTGTTGGTGTTGTCCTGTGCCTCGGTCTTCTCCTTCTCCACGTATGCCTGGACAGACCTCCACAGGGCTAAAGGGGCAATCCGCAGTTGAAAACAATAACAAAGCGGAATCCCCGCCTCTGTTTTGGTAAAAAGCTGAGAGATGGGCCTGGAGAAATGTAACCACTCTCAAATTCAGACAGAGCTATGGATGCAAGGACTGATCATCCAATGTAACAATTATAGCTTTAAGCATGTTTTAAAGCTAAAAGTGTTTGCTTATACTGTAAAAGAAAACAAGCGTGTATTTGGGGTTGTGATGGGGTACGACAGTTGAACTAAGCTCATGAGGTATTACTAAGTTATATTCTACAAGAATCATTGAGTATACGGTGCATTCGGAAAGTATTCAGACCCCTTGACTTTTTCCACATTTTGTTACGTTACAGCCTTATTCTAAAATGGATTCAATTGTTTTCATTCCCCTCATCAATCTACAAACAATACCCCATAATGACAAAGGGAAAACAGGTTTTTATACATTTTTGGAAATGTATAAAACATTTAAAACTGAAACATCACATTTACTTAAGTTTTCAGACCCTTTACTCAGTACTTTGTTGAAGCACCTTTGACAGTGATTACAGCCTTGAGTCTTCTTGGGTATGACGCTACAAGCTTGGCACACCTGTATTTGGGGAGTTTCTCCCATTCTTCTCTGCAGATCCTCTCAAGCTCTGTCAGGTTGGATGGGGAGCATCACTGCACAGCTATTTTCAGGTCTCTCCAGAGATGTTCGATCGGGTTCAAGTCCGGGCTCTGGCTGGGCCACTCAAGGACATTCAGAGACTTGTCCCAAAGCCACTCCTGCGTTGTCTTGGCTGTGTGCTTAGGGTCGTTGTCCTGTTGGAAGGTGAACCTTCGCCCCATTCTGAGGTCCTGAGCGCCATGGAGCAGGTTTTCATCAAGGATCTCTCTGTACTTTGCTCCGTTCATCTTTCCCTCGATCCTGATTAGTCTCCCAGTCCCTGCTGCTGAAAAACATCCCCACAGCATGATGTTGCCACCACCATGTTTCACCGTGGGGATGGTATTGGCCAGGTGATGAGCGGTGCCTAGTTTGCTACAGATGTGACGCTTGGCATTCAGCCCAAAGAGTTCAACCTTGGTTTCATCAGACCAGAGAATCTTGTTTCTCATGGTCAGAATGCTTTCGGTGCCTTTTGGCTTCCGTCTGGCCACTCTACCATAAAGGCCTGATTGGTGGAGTGCTGCAGAGATGGTTGTCCTTCTGGAAGGTTCTCCCATCTCCACAAAGAAACTCTGGAGCTCTGTCAGAGTGAACATCGGGTTCTTGGTCACCTCCCTGACCAAGGCCCTTCTCCCCCGATTGCTCAGTTTGGCCGGGCGGCCAGCTCTAGGAAGGGTCTTGGTGGTTCCAAACTTCTTCCATTTAAGAATGATGGAGGCCACTGTGTTCTTGTGGACCTTCAATGCTGCAGAAATGTTTTTGTACCCTTCCCCAGATCTGTGCCTTGACACAATCCTGTCTCGGAGCTCTACGGACAATTCCTTCGACCTCATGGCTTGGTTTTTGCTCTGACATGCACTGTCAACTGTGAGACCTTATATAGACAGGTGTGTGCCTTTCCAAATCATGTCCAATCAATTGAATTTACCACAGGTGGACTCCAATCAAGTTGTAGAAACATCTCAAGGATGATCAATGGAAATAGGATGCACCTGAACTCAATTTCAAGTCTCATAGCAAAAGGGTCTGAATACTTATGTAAATAGGGTATTGGGTTTTTGGTACTAATTTGCAAACATTTCTAAAAACCTGTTTTCGTCATTATGTGGTATTGTGTTGATGAGGAAAAAATGTCATTTAATCCATTTTAGAATAAGGCTGTAACGTAACAAAATGTAGAAAAAGTGAAGGGGTCCGAATACTTTCTGCACTTAACGTCGGCAGGAGACGTCGAGTTTCCTCGTAGGCCTATTTGGCGGAGAAACTGGGAAGCCAGCTGTACAGCCTAATGCCTGTTTCTGTTCAGGAGTCTTTTATTAAAGAATATGAAACAACGTTGTTTCCCTTATGTCCTTTTCATTAAATCATGCATAGCCTTTTCTATATATGGGCAGAATATTATCTATAGGTTATAGCATACCGAATGTTGATCAGTTATGAAAAGAAAACATTTAATGTGGAAAGAATTGATCTGGTAAAAGGCCAACATTTGGACGTTTCAATTAAGAAAGGCTGTCACATGACTATAGATATTGAAACATTGTGTTTTTAGAGACACAAAGTAACAATAGCCTATGATTAATGGGTTAGGCTATACTGGCCTCTCACCGTCATTATCATGATCCACATCATTCCAATTCAATCAAGTCAATTATCAGCTTTGGTATTGACATCAGTGAGCAGGCTTTCCGAGTGAGGAGAGACACATGGGGTAGGCCTACCAACTGAAAACATTTACATTACATTTACGTCATTTAGCAGACGCTCTTATCCAGAGCCACTTACAAATTGACCAACTGACTTTGAAATTCGGACCACAGAAATCCTTTCCCCCTCCATTTTAACAGTCTAATACGTCAATGTAATATAGGAAAACATCACCAAATCCATTTGGCCTATGACCGTTTCATTTAGTCTCATTATGATACGGAAAATGTAGGCTATTTCAAAAGAACAGAATACCATATTTAGAGTTGACTCTATAGGCTATTATAGTAAAGATCTACCCAGGTTCAACTTTAAGGCAAGGGCATCTTTTAAAACTATTTTGATACTCGCCTCATGTCTTTATAATATGAATGACAATGTAGTCCATTTTGTTTTGAAATCAGTATTTGTCCATCTTTCCCATTTGTTCCCATTTTCAATAAAATAATATACAGTGGGGAAAAAAAGTATTTAGTCAGCCACCAATTGTGCAAGTTCTCCCACTTAAAAAGATGAGAGAGGCCTGTAATTTTCATCATAGGTACACTTCAACTATGACAGACAAATTGAGGAAAAAAAATCCAGAAAATCACATTGTAGGATTTTTAATGAATTTTTTTGCAAATTATGGTGGAAAATAAGTATTTGGTCACCTACAAACAAGCAAGATTTCTGGCTCTCACAGACCTGTAACTTCTTCTTTAAGAGGCTCCTCTGTCCTCCACTCGTTACCTGTATTAATGGCACCTGTTTGAACTTGTTATCAGTATAAAAGACACCTGTCCACAACCTCAAACAGTCACACTCCAAACTCCACTATGGCCAAGACCAAAGAGCTGTCAAAGGACACCAGAAACAAAATTGTAGACCTGCACCAGGCTGGGAAGACTGAATCTGCAATAGGTAAGCAGCTTGGTTTGAAGAAATCAACTGTGGGAGCAATTATTAGGAAATGGAAGACATACAAAACCACTGATAATCTCCCTCGATCTGGGGCTCCACGCAAGATCTCACCCCATGGGGTCAAAATTATCACAAGAACAGTGAGCAAAATTCCCAGAACCACACGGGGGGACCTAGTGAATGACCTGCAGAGAGCTGGGACCAAAGTAACAAAGCCTACCATCAGTAACACACTACGCCGCCAGGGACTCAAATCCTGCAGTGCTAGACGTGTCCCCCTGCTTAAGCCAGTACATGTCCAGGCCCGTCTGAAGTTTGCTAGAGTGCATTTGGATGATCCAGAAGAGGATTGGGAGAATGTCATATGGTCAGATGAAACCAAAATAGAACTTTTTGGTAAAAACTCAACTCGTCGTGTTTGGAGGACAAAGAATGCTGAGTTGCATCCAAAGAGCACCATACCTACTGTGAAGCATGGTGGTGGAAACATCATGTTTTGGGGCTGTTTTTCTGCAAAGGGACCAGGACGACTGATCCGTGTAAAGGAAAGAATGAATGGGGCCATGTATCGTGAGATTTTGAGTGAAAACCTCCTTCCATCAGCAAGGGCATTGAAGATGAAACGTGGCTGGGTCTTTCAGCATGACAATGATCCCAAACACACCGCCCGGGCAACGAAGGAGTGGCTTCGTAAGAAGCATTTCAAGGTCCTGGAGTGGCCTAGCCAGTCTCCAGATCTCAACCCCATAGAAAATCTTTGGAGGGAGTTGAAAGTCCGTGTTGCCCAGCGACAGCCCCAAAACATCACTGCTCTAGAGGAGATCTGCATGGAGGAATGGGCCAAAATACCAGCAACAGTGTGTGAAAACCTTGTGAAGACTTACAGAAAATGTTTGACCTGTGTCATTGCCAACAAAGGGTATATAACAAAGTATTGAGAAACTTTTGTTATTGACCAAATACTTATTTTCCACCATAATTTGCAAATAAATTCATTAAAAATCCTACAATGTGATTTTCTGGAGAAAAAAAATCTCATTTTTGTCTATCATAGTTGACGTGTACCTATGATGAAAATTACAGGCCTCTCTCATCTTTTTAAGTGGGAGAACATGCACAATTGGTGGCTGACTAAATACTTTTTTTCCCCACTGTACATGAGAGATTCACCAGACTATAACATTGGAATGTTGTAAAGTGCTGCCCTGCCCTGGCTGATGAGGACACTCAGGCCAGGGTTGCCATTTCCGCGGTTTTCTGGCTAAATTGGGCTACTTTGAAAACGATGTCGCGTGTGACAATGTATTGGTCGCAGGTTTTTGGGCTACTTCGACATTGCACCGCGGCCGCCATTTCGTTTCTCTTTAAAAAAAATAAATAAATAAATGTCACTGTGACCTGCTGCTGTTGACTATCATGCAGTGAGCAGGCTGTTACTGAGTGAGTGAGAAGACAGGCTATGTGCACACTGCCCACAAAATGAGGTGGAAACTGAGCTGCACTTCCTAACCTCCTGCCAAATGTATGACCATATTAGAGACACATATTTCCCTCAGATTACAGAGATCCACAAAGAATTCGAAAACAAACCCAATTTTGATAAACTACCATATCTACTGGGTGAAATACCACAGTGTGCAATCACAGCTGCAAGACGTGTGACCTGTTGCCACAAGAAAAGGGCAACCAGTGAAGAACAAACACCAGTGTAAATACAACCCATATTTATGTTGATTTATTTCCCCATTTGTACTTTAACTATTTGCACATTGTTACAACACTGTATATAGAAATAATATGACATTTGAAATGTCTTTATTCTTTTGAAACTTTTGTGAGTGTAATGTTTACTGTTCATTTTTTATTGTTTATTTCACTTTTGTTTATTATGTATTTAACTTGCTTTGGCAACGTTAACATATGTTTCCCATGCTAATAAAGCCCCTTGAATTGAATTGAATTGAGAGCGAGAGAGAGAGAGATAGTATCCCCTCCTCATGGTTACAGACCCAACAACATTATATAGTATCCCCTCCTCATGGTTACAGACCCAACAACATTATATAGTATCCCCTCCTCATGGTTACAGACCCAACAGCATTATATAGTATCCCCTCCTCATGGTTACAGACCCAACAGCATTATATAGTATCCCCTCCTCATGGTTACAGACCCAACAGCATTATATAGTATCCCCTCCTCATGGTTACAGACCCAACATCATTATATAGTATCCCCTCCTCATGGTTACAGACCCAACAGCATTATATAGTATCCCCTCCTCATGGTTACAGACCCAACAACATTATATAGTATCCCCTCCTCATGGTTACAGACCCAACAGCATTATATAGTATCCCCTCCTCATGGTTACAGACCCAACAGCATTATATAGTATCCCCTCCTCATGGTTACAGACCCAACAGCATTATATAGTATCCCCTCCTCATGGTTACAGACCCAACATCATTATATAGTATCCCCTCCCTCATGGTTACAGACCCAACAGCATTATATAGTATCCCCTCCTCATGGTTACAGACCCAACAGCATTATATAGTATCCCCTCCTCATGGTTACAGACCCAACAGCATTATATAGTATCCCCTCCTCATGGTTACAGACCCAACAGCATTATATAGTATCCCCTCCTCATGGTTACAGACCCAACAGCATTATATAGTATCCCCTCCTCATGGTTACAGACCCAACAGCATTATATAGTATCCCCTCCTCATGGTTACAGACCCAACAGCATTATATAGTATCCCCTCCTCATGGTTACAGACCCAACAACATTATATAGTATCCCCTCCTCATGGTTACAGACCCAACAACATTATATAGTATCCCCTCCTCATGGTTACAGACCCAACAACATTATATAGTATCCCCTCCTCATGGTTACAGACCCAACAACATTATATAGTATCCCCTCCTCATGGTTACAGACCCAACAACATTATATAGTATCCCCTCCTCATGGTTACAGACCCAACAGCATTATATAGTATCCCCTCCTCATGGTTACAGACCCAACAACATTATATAGTATCCCCTCCTCATGGTTACAGACCCAACAGCATTATATAGTATCCCCTCCTCATGGTTACAGACCCAACAACATTATATAGTATCCCCTCCTCATGGTTACAGACCCAACAACATTATATAGTATCCCCTCCTCATGGTTACAGACCCAACACAGCATTATATAGTATCCCCTCCTCATGGTTACAGACCCAACAACATTATATAGTATCCCCTCCTCATGGTTACAGACCCAACAACATTATATAGTATCCCCTCCTCATGGTTACAGACCCAACAACATTATATAGTATCCCCTCCTCATGGTTACAGACCCAACAGCATTATATAGTATCCCCTCCTCATGGTTACAGACCCAACAACATTATATAGTATCCCCTCCTCATGGTTACAGACCCAACAACATTATATAGTATCCCCTCCTCATGGTTACAGACCCAACAGCATTATATAGTATCCCCTCCTCATGGTTACAGACCCAACAACATTATATAGTATCCCCTCCTCATGGTTACAGACCCAACAACATTATATAGTATCCCCTCCTCATGGTTACAGACCCAACAGCATTATATAGTATCCCCTCCTCATGGTTACAGACCCAACAGCATTATATAGTATCCCCTCCTCATGGTTACAGACCCAACAGCATTATATAGTATCCCCTCCTCATGGTTACAGACCCAACAACATTATATAGTATCCCCTCCTCATGGTTACAGACCCAACAGCATTATATAGTATCCCCTCCTCATGGTTACAGACCCAACAACATTATATAGTATCCCCTCCTCATGGTTACAGACCCAACAACATTATATAGTATCCCCTCCTCATGGTTACAGACCCAACATCATTATATAGTATCCCCTCCTCATGGTTACAGACCCAACAGCATTATATAGTATCCCCTCCTCATGGTTACAGACCCAACAACATTATATAGTATCCCCTCCTCATGGTTACAGACCCAACAGCATTATATAGTATCCCCTCCTCATGGTTACAGACCCAACAACATTATATAGTATCCCCTCCTCATGGTTACAGACCCAACAGCATTATATAGTATCCCATCCTCATGGTTACAGACCCAACAGCATTATATAGTATCCCCTCCTCATGGTTACAGACCCAACAACATTATATAGTATCCCCTCCTCATGGTTACAGACCCAACAGCATGATATAGTATCCCCTCCTCGTCAAGAAAAGCACATGAGCTAATTATAATACACTAAGTAAGCAAAACAGTGAAATCATTCCAACATTGCCTAAAATGATTAATAAGATACTAATGAGATGGACCTATATAAGCAATATAACAATTGAGATGTACAAACTATGGCATAAGGGGACGACGAGCGGATAAGAGGCAATCCGTTATTTCGATTAAGATATTAATGAGCGAGCTGGGACGGACAGAGTCAATATAACTATTTGTTCAGCACTTTTGAAATGTACAGCGACATAATTCAGAACATGGGCCGTTCTTACAGTGTTCTCCCTGTACACCAAGTCAGAACCGTAGGATAAATAAAGGGGGCATATAAGCAGACAATGAAAGGATCTTACAATATTCGATGATTACATTTCTCTAAAACAGGCTATAGGCTAGATGTGCACCACCAAGTCAGAACAGTAGGCTAAATTATGAGGGGGAAAGGGACCAAATTATTAGGGTGAGGCACATGGGCTACTAACAGCTTACTACACAACATACACTTAGTATTACTTTCTTAGCTACAGTATATATATCTCCCTGGCATATTACATCATTTATGCAGCAGCATACAATACATTTTTCGGACTCACCTTGTTGTGCTGTGCTCACTTGAACAGGAAGGTGGCGCGGCGGTCCGTCTTGTGGGCAAATTTTGTCATGAAAACTTTGTCATCAAAGTCTGGCATTCCCTGGATTTATGGTGCTTTCGATACAACTGGGAACTCAGGAAAAAAACCAGGTTGAATCATGACGTCAGTGATCTTCAGGTCGGAAAATCTAGATGTTCCCGACATGGAATTCCAAGTTGGATGACCGTTCAAAACGTATTTTCCCAGTCGGAGCTCCTTTTTTTCCAGAGTTCCCAGTTGTCTTGAACTCATTGAAGTCTGAGATTTCCCAGTTCCAAGTTTCCAGTTGTTTTGAATACCGCATAAATTATGCTGGATTAACAGCATGGCCAATGTATTCAACCTTTTCTGGCCCTTGGTGTTGCGTGTGAATGTTTATCCTTTTTAACTGGAAAAGAGACAGATGTTTTAAATCCTTAAACCCAGACTTGGACCACACACCCTCTACACCGAATAGCAGGCAGGGGAAGCAAAATAGTGATTGTTTTGCAACTCTTGCAGTTAGCCACTGATTCCTTCCAAACCACTCATTGTTGAGTTTGTGATTTCCGAATTGTTGTGTAATGTTTATGCCCGATGAGCACCGATACGTTTTATCTATAATTTATCTTCATATGACAAGGATTTGAAAATAATTCACCAGTAGATTGTTGACGTGATTCATGATGATGACTGCTTGTCTAGCTTGCTAGCTAAGATTTTGAAAGTATGATGTTGACATGATCAGTCCAATCAAAGCTACGGTAGATATGTGATTTGACATCATTTTATCTGTGGCAAATAACCTTGAGTCTTCTTGGATGGGCACTTCTAATGTAAATCTATGGCAGCACCCAAGGGGACATGAACTGCCTAGCTCTCCCTGTAGATTATGCGGTGACGTAGTGTCCCCATGAGTGACAGAACACTGAGCCAATCACGGTGCAACTAGAGAACATTACCAACCCCAACGCTCTGTATTTTGGCTGGCTGCCCCACCACCACAGAAAGCACTGAGCTAGGCTGAAACACCTGCATTTTGGAGCTGCTTTACTCAAAAAACCAAGAAAGAGACCATGTTTGTATGCAGCTTTATTCACTGATATGTGACACTAATTAATGCCAAAATAACATGCAAAATGGGCAACAGGTGGGGCTCAAAACAGGTGGGGCTCTGAATGACGGGTGGGGCTCTGAATGACGGGTGAATGACTGCCTCTGGTTATGACGCTGTCCTGAAAGACTTGGCGAAGACCAACAATGGAGTGGAGGGTTGGTATCGAACATTTTCGGCTAATCTTGGCGCTACCCACCTAGGGCTGTGGCGGTCATGACATTTCTTCTGCGGGGGATTGTCAAGCAAATAACTGCCTGTCTCACAGTAATTGACCGTTAATTAACATAAACACATTTAGCATCTCCTGGCTTCCACACATAGCCTACAATTTATATAGTCCTAGGGTACAATTTTCTGCCCATATGAACAAATGTATATAGGCCATGCCATACAATTTTCTGCCCATTTGAATTAATTTATATAGGCGATAACAATATTTATAGCCATACATGACTTAATGAAAAGCAGTAAACATACACATGTAATAAGACTCATGAACACAATCATGCAATAGTTGACATACACAACATTGTTTCACGCAATAGGCTACAGCTGGCGTCAAAGCTTCCCCAGCGCTTCACATCTTCCCCCCCCCCCGGAAACTCGATATATTGTAGCCGTCACGCAGAGGAAAGAGTAGCGGAGGAAGGACTTCACTTCTGCTGCAGTGTTCGCGGTAAAATGTTACGCGTTGTGGCTGCGCTTCGGTTCTGGGGTTGTGTTCTGTGCTTCAGTTCTGGGGTTGTTCTGTGCTGTGCTTTTGTTTCTGGCTTCAGTTGTGTTGTGTGTGCTTCGGTGTTCTGTGCTTCGGTTCTGGGGTTGTGTTCTGTGCTTCGGTTTCTGGGGTTGTGTTCTGTGCTTCGGTTCTGGGGTTGTGTTCTGTGCTTCGGTTCTGGGGTTGTGTTCTGTGCTTCGGTTCTGGGGTTGTGTTCTGTGCTTCGGTTCTGGGGTTGTGTTCTGTGCTTCGGTTCTGGGGTTGTGTTCTGTGCTTCGTTCTGGGGTTCTGGGGTTGTGTTCTGTGCTTCAGTTCTGGGGTTGTGTTCTGTGCTTCGGTTCTGGGGTTGTGTTCTGTGCTTCAGTTGTGTTCTCTCCTTGTGCCTCAGTCTCTGTTCCCTCTCTGTGTCCATGTATGCCTGGACAGACCTCCACAGGGCTCGGATGTTCCCCTCTCCGAACCCCGACGCCCCTCTCCTCTCTATTAGCTCCAGGAAGAAGGTGTCCTCTGAGAAGATGGGCTTGGTGAACACCTGGAGCAGGTATCTGTTTAGAGGGAATGAGAAGAGAGGAAAACATAGGTTAGATATATTGGGTAGCCTCGACCTCAGTCAGTCGTTAAAAAGGACGCTGGGTGTTTCACTTCCTTGAAGGTAATGGCACCATAGTCTCACCGAGACCCAAGATTTTGATCATCAATAGAAAATATTTCAAAAAGGAGATGTTGGTGTAGTTTTGAGACTAATGATTGGTCTCTATACTCTGTGTGTTGTGTTGAAGCAGAGCAGGAGACATACTGCGGTCTCATCAGAGGTGAAATAAAGTACTATATTGAAAACCATGACAGTCCATGAGGCACACTAGCATTTGACACCTCTAGGCTAGCTAGTGAATCTGGTACCTTTTCCTCTGCGTGTCTGTCGTCTGACAGGAGGCGTCAGTCTGGGCCTGGCGCTGGTCTGTGTCCAGGAGGATGCCATGCTGAGACAGCATCCGGGGGTCGTAACCTGCGTCCTCCATCTCCTGCTGCTTACCCACCTGCCATAGGACAGACACAGGGGTCAATGAGCACAGTGGTAGTAGACATAACGCTTGACTTCCTGCCCGACTAGGATGCGCAGGCGTTGCATCAACCAATGGTCGCGTGCCACGTCATCCATTGTGCAGTCGGGCGTCAGATGGCTACGTCATATGATGTGGTTTAGCTGATATGTTAAATACCTATCAAGGTGCTGTAAGATCTGGCATGTGTTACAGGAGGGGGGGGTCGCAGTTCCGGAGCGACCCACTAGGTGTCATCCTCCGACAACCTTAGGCACCTCCTCACTCACAGCCTGGACTAATCATCATCCTGTTGGTGTCACCTGTGTCTACCTGTTCACCTGTGTCTACCTGTTCACCTGTGTCTACCTGTTCACCTGTGTCTACCTGTTCACCTGTGTCTACCTGTTCACCTGTGTCTCCCTGTTCACCTGTGTCTCCCTGTTCACCTGTGTCTACCTGTTCACCTGTGTCTACCTGTTCACCTGTGTCTCCCTGTTCACCTGTGTCTCCCTGTTCACCTGTGTCTACCTGTTCACCTGTGTCTACCTGTTCACCTGTGTCTACCTGTTCACCTGTGTCTCCCTGTTCACCTGTGTCTCCCTGTTCACCTGTGTCTACCTGTTCACCTGTGTATTTACGCCCTCACTTCCCTGTGTTCCCTTGCTCAGTTTTCTCTGCTAGTTTCTCGATGCCAAAACAGCACTAATCAGTGTCTGATCGCGAGACGTATGTACAGGTGCTTGAGAAGTGTTCTCCCTGTTTTCATTGTCGTTGTCAGTCGTAGTTAGTATTTCGTACGTTTGCCGTCGGCCTGTTTTTGCAGACCAATTTGCTCCTCCTTTATTTTAATGGTGACAAGTCCGTTATTTTGTACCCTGGCTTTGGGACCACCAGTAAAGATCCTTGTTTCACCATCTCTGCCTACTGCCTACTGTCTTTCCTGCACTGCACCTGGGACACACCTCTCACCGACCCTTACTGCCTACTGCCTACTGTCTATCCTGCTCCGCACCTGGGTCACACCTCTCACCGACCCTTACTGGCATGCGTCTGCAATGTAGTCGGGAGGAACTCCAACAACAACAACAACAACAACAACATACTAATAGTGTTGAAACGTGCTACAACTTCCTACTTACACAAAACAACTAACAGTAGATACACGGAGGGCTACAGATGGCTGTTTGGGTTCATGCATTTCAATGATACACGGAGGGCTACAGATGGCTGTTTCATGCATTTCAATGATACACGGAGGGCTACAGATGGCTGTTTGGGTTCATGCATTTCAATGATACACGGAGGGCTACAGATGGCTGTTTGGGTTCATGCATTTGAATGATACAAATGTACTGCATGGGTCATCTCACACAGGCGTTTCAGTCACAAGTGACAGAGTGACATGATTGACAGAGTGACATGATTGACAGAGTGACATGATTGACAGAGTGACATGATTGACAGAGTGACATGATTGACAGAGTGACAGAGTGACAGAGTGACATGATTGACAGAGTGACATGATTCAGTGTGACATGATTCAGAGTGACATGATTCAGTGTGACATGATTGACAGAGTGACATGAGTGACATGATTGACAGTGTGACATGAGTGAGAAAGTGACATGCGTGAGTGAGGGAGATTTCTATTATGAAAAGCGCTATAAAAAAGTTTAATAAATGATTTATAATGATTAGGTGCAATCAATATGGTAATAGCTCCACCTTGCCCTCTTGATTGGCTAGGTGGACGTTTTCACCATATTGCTTCTACCAATCGAATCCTCTCAGATCTTCACAAGTGCATAGGGTCTAGGGGTTCATTTGGGCTGAGCCATTGAGTGAGTGAGCGCTATGGTGACCGAGTGAGACAAACCTCCGTGTAGTAGGCAGGCGGAGGAGAGAAGAAGTGGACTCCCGCCTGGCCCAGGGTCTGTGCTGTGGACACTATGTCCTGTGTGTACAACCCAATGTGCTGGATCCCTGGTCCTCTGTGCTGCTCCAGGAAGGTATCCACCTGGTTCCTGCCTGAAACAGACACCATTCAGGCACACAGACAGAGATAGACATGATTCAGGTCTTGGCAGGTGGTAATTCATTAGAATAAAAATATATTGGTCATGGGTAAATGCATAGGCTCTTTCTGTCCATCCATCGATTCCTCACAGCATCTCTCCTAACTAGAGGTTGACATGAGAACAGGACTCCAGCGGGGGTGTTGCGGGGGTGTTGCGGGGGTGTTGCGGGGGTGTTGCGGGTCCCGTGGGATTCTGGCAGGAATGGGAGTGATGTTCTAGATTGAGGTTTGGGACAGGATCAACAGTCTACAGGAACCGGCAGTACAGGAATAGTTATTAACTTTGCAGAGGGTCGCTGGTTCAAGCCCAGGTAGGGGCGAAGAGAGGGACGGAAGCAACACTGTTACACGGAGACCGGGACAAGCCGCTTGAAATCGGCACAGCTGCTCTACTCCCAACAACTTTCCCGTCGAGCCCAATTGTTCGCGTATTTAACTAAACCTGTGCCGTCTGAGGTGAAGAGTGAAATAAAAATAGATTGACTTGCGCTGTACTTGCCGCTCAGGTGTTATCGAACTATAGGTCATTGGCGCCCGGGGAACAGTGACAGGACAGGAATGAATTTTCACTCCCATGTCAACCTCTACTCCTAACCTCCTCAAACCCCGTTAAAGAAGAGGGGAGGGACCTTTGACCTTCTCTTTCAAAACAGGTTAGTGAAGGCAAAGAGAGGATTTGAGGAACCGTGGAAAGACAAATAATAGCCATGAGCGGTATAACCCTTTGAAGGTAATGACCTTGTTCAGGCAGCGACTCTGCAATGACAAACTTGCAGTCCGGTTCTTTCTTATCTGTGAAGGGAAGCTTGATTCCTGTTTCACTGCATTTCCAGTACTCCATGGCTGTGAGACGCAGTCCAATGCCCTCCTGGTTCAGAACATAGCCCTCGTCCACATCCTCATTCCTGCTCAGGGAAACAGATTAGGTAATCAATTTCTTTATTGTCCCAGGTGGGACATTTGTAAACAGACAAAACAACAACCCTTACAGAAAGAGCATCTATTTTTCTTCATTGTTGATCCCATAGAAATCCTATTAAATTAGTATTAAAATGCCTAATTCTATGGTTTATCCTTATAGCGTAGCCTGGGCACCAAACCGGTTTGTGCCATCATTCCACTCCTTGTCATATGTTTGGCTTTATGACACACGGAGTGCCATCGCAGAACTAACAGGTCTGGTGCCCAACCCAAACAACCGTTCTATACTCACAATAACTTACAGTACATTCGGAGCACATTCACTGCTTCGGATTGTATTGAGATGCGCGATCAATAATCATCTAACAATTCATCATTTTCAATTGTAGAACCATTTTTAAAAAAAGGCCCACTTAACCTGTCAATGAAGAACCTCTGAAAGCCAAAGTGCCTCTCATACCACCTCATCACATGAGGTGTGCACCGTCTTGGGCAAGCGTAGGTGATGTGATCAAAGTGAGTGATTGGACAAGAGTCTGTACTCTTAGCCAATGGTGTGCAATTGTCCGTCACGTTTTCAACCTCCCGAAAGCCGGGTAAGAAGTCCCCCTTGTATTTACTCGTGTCAATGAGCGTGTGGTTCACATTTCCCATGATTGACTTGACGACAGAGTAGGTGACAAGCCCCTTCTCGTCACACACCTCTGTAGGGGGCACCAGGAAATCGCAGCCAAGGTTGCGAAGGGACTTGAATGACCTCTCCACATCCTCTACTTCGAAACAGACGTTAGACGCGGTATCAACGGAATAGTGTGGGTGGACATCGTAGAGACATGTCGAATCCTTGTCGTTCTTTACCCCGGTTTGAATGTTGTCAGTCCATCCCGGTTCCGATTCTGAAGGAGAATCCCCTCTCTTGCTCGATAGCGTTTCTCCATTCAATTGAAGAGGGGACAGGTTTGGTCTTTCATTGACGACGAAAACTGCCGCTCCTTTCCTGAAAGCCAACTGTTTTGACTTCTCCTTCAGCCTCGCAACAAATAAATTAAACTTAAATTTAGAAACAAGTTCATACGCTATTTTATCCACGTTTGTAACGTGGAGTGAAATGTGATGCAACCGGCTCAAGTGGGCTGCCATTTTGATATGACGTCAAATCGGAGGGGGGTGTCACCGAAAAGAAAAATACTTTCAATATAATAATATGCCATTTAGCAGACGCTTTTATCCAGAGCGATTTACAGTCATGTGTGCATACATTTTTACGTATGAGTGGCACCGGGGATCGAACCCACTACCCTGGAGTTACAAGCGCCATGCTTTACCAATTGAGCTACAGAGGACCACAATATGGTACAGCTGAGACATCATCTCTCAGAGCAGTCATCCCTCAGGGTCTCTATGGCCGATAGGGTCCAGCTGAGACATCATCTCTCAGAGCAGTCATCCCTCAGGGTCTCTATGCCCGATAGGGTCCAACTGAGACATCATCTCTCAGAGCAGTCATCCCTCAGGGTCCCTATGCTGCCCCCTACTGGTAGGTCATCTCTCAGTGCATCTACGAGGAGAAGTGGGGATTTCGAAAGGAGTCTTTTAATACTAGAAGTGCTGGAATTCCATAACCACTGGAACCGCGATGACATCATATTTACATTTTTATTATTTCAAATATTCAATAATAAATAATACATTGTAAAATGTAGGATTTTTTAAATAAGTTAAGGTAGCTAACGTTTGCTCGCAGTAATCGGCTTCCATGGCTGCCTGTAGTAGAGTTCCATACATGGCTGCCTGTAGGTCGGCTGCCTGTAGGTAGAGTTCTGCCTGGTAGAGTTCCATTACATGGCTGCCTGTGAGGTAAAGTTCCATACATGGCTCGCTGTAGGTAGAGTTCCATACATGGCTGCCTGGAGGTTAAAGTAAAGTTTGGCATACATACGAGGTTCCATACATGGCTGGGAGGTAAAGTTCCATACATTGGCTGCCTGTACATTCCATACATGGCTGCATGTAGGTAAAGTTCCATACATGGCACCTGGAGGTAAAGTTCCACATTTTGCCTGGAGGTTCAAGTTCCATACATGGCTGCCTGGAGGTAGAGTTCCATACATGGCTGCCTGGAGGTAAAGTTCCATACATGGCTGCCTGTAGGTAAAGTTCCATACATGGCTGCCTGGAGGTAAAGTTTCCATACATGGCTACATAAAGTTCCATACATGGCTGCCTGGAGGTAAAGTTCCATACATGGCTGCCTGGGGTAAAGTTCCATACATGGAGGGTAAAGTTCCATACATGGCTGCCTGTAGGTAAAGTTCCATACATGGCTGCCTGGAGCTAAAGTGTAGGTAAAGAAGTTCCATACATGTGCCTGGAGGTAAAGTTCCATACATGGCTGCCTGGAGGTAAAGTTCCATACATGGCTGCCTGGAGGTAGAGTTCCATACATGGCTGCCTGGAGGTAAAGTTCCATACATGGCTGCCTGTAGGTAAGTTTCCATACATGGCTGCCTGGAGGTAAAGTTCCATACATGGCTGCCTGGAGGTAAAGTTCCATACATGGCTGCCTGTAGGTAGAGTTCCATACATGGCTGCCTGGAGGTAAAGTTCCATACATGGCTGCCTGTAGGTAAAGTTCCATACATGGCTGCCTGTAGGTAAAGTTCCATACATGGCTGCCTGGAGGTAAAGTTCCATACATGGCTGCCTGTAGGTAAAGTTCCATACATGGCTGCCTGTAGGTAGAGTTCCATACATGGCTGCCTGGAGGTAAAGTTCCATACATGGCTGCCTGGAGGTAAAGTTCCATACATGGCTGCCTGTAGGTAAAGTTCCATACAATACATGGCTGCCTGTAGGTAACATGGCTTGCTGTTCCATACATGGCTGCCTGTAGGTAGAGTTCCCATACATGGCTGCCTGTAGGTAGGCTAGTTCCATACATGGCTGCCTGGAGGTAAAGTTCCATACATGGCTGCCTGTAGGTAGAGTTCCATACATGGCTGCCTGTAGGTAGAGTTCCATACATGGCTGCCTGGAGGTAGAGTTCCATACATGGCTGCCTGTAGGTAAAGTTCCATACATGGCTACCTGTAGGTAGGCTGCCTGTAGGTAGTTCCATACATGGCTGCCTGGAGGTAGAGTTCCATACATGGCTGCCTGGAGGTAAAGTTCCATACATGGCTGCCTGGAGGTAAGTAAAGTCCATACATGGCTGCCTGTAGGTAAAGTTCCATACATGGCTGCCTGGAGGTAAAGTTCCATACATGGCTGCCTGGAGGTAAAGTTCCATACATGGCTGCCTGGAGGTAAAGTTCCATACATGGCTGCCTGGAGGTAGAGTTCCATACATGGCTGCCTGTAGGTAAAGTTCCATACATGGCTGCCTGTAGGTAGAGTTCCATACATGGCTACCTGTAGGTAAAGTTCCATACATGGCTGCCTGTAGGTAGAGTTCCATACATGGCTGCCTGTAGGTAAAGTTCCATACATGGCTGCCTGTAGGTAGAGTTCCATACATGGCTGCCTGTAGGTAGAGTTCCATACATGGCTGCCTGTAGGTAGAGTTCCATACATGGCTGCCTGGAGGTAAAGTTCCATACATGGCTGCCTGTAGGTAGAGTTCCATACATGGCTGCCTGGAGGTAGAGTTCCATACATGGCTGCCTGGAGGTAAAGTTCCATACATGGCTGCCTGGAGGTAAAGTTCCATACATGGCTACCTGTAGGTAGAGTTCCATACATGGCTGCCTGTAGGTAGAGTTCCATACATGGCTGCCTGTAGGTAAAGTTCCATACATGGCTGCCTGGAGGTAGAGTTCCATACATGGCTGCCTGGAGGTAAAGTTCCATACATGGCTGCCTGGAGGTAAAGT
The DNA here is from genome assembly GCA_036851935.1 of Coregonus suidteri. Classification (NCBI taxonomy): domain Eukaryota; kingdom Metazoa; phylum Chordata; class Actinopteri; order Salmoniformes; family Salmonidae; genus Coregonus; species Coregonus suidteri. The sequence goes on from CM072218.1 coordinate 4,432,681, forward strand.
TCCATACATGGCTGCCTGTAGGTAAAGTTCCATACATGGCTGCCTGGAGGTAAAGTTCCATACATGGCTGCCTGTAGGTAGAGTTCCATACATGGCTGCCTGGAGGTAAAGTTCCATACATGGCTGCCTGTAGGTAGAGTTCCATACATGGCTGCCTGGAGGTAGAGTTCCATACATGGCTGCCTGGAGGTAGAGTTCCATACATGGCTGCCTGTAGGTAGAGTTCCATACATGGCTGCCTGGAGGTAAAGTTCCATACATGGCTGCCTGGAGGTAAAGTTCCATACATGGCTGCCTGGAGGTAAAGTTCCATACATGGCTGCCTGGAGGTAAAGTTCCATACATGGCTGCCTGGAGGTAAAGTTCCATACATGGCTGCCTGGAGGTAAAGTTCCATACATGGCTGCCTGGAGGTAGAGTTCCATACATGGCTGCCTGTAGGTAAAGTTCCATACATGGCTGCCTGTAGGTAGAGTTCCATACATGGCTGCCTGTAGGTAAAGTTCCATACATGGCTGCCTGGAGGTAAAGTTCCATACATGGCTGCCTGGAGGTAGAGTTCCATACATGGCTGCCTGGAGGTAGAGTTCCATACATGGCTGCCTGGAGGTAGAGTTCCATACATGGCTGCCTGGAGGTAGAGTTCCATACATGGCTGCCTGGAGGTAGAGTTCCATACATGGCTGCCTGGAGGTAGAGTTCCATACATGGCTGCCTGGAGGTAGAGTTCCATACATGGCTGCCTGGAGGTAAAGTTCCATACATGGCTGCCTGTAGTAGAGTTCCATACATGGCTGCCTGGAGGTAGAGTTCCATACATGGCTGCCTGTAGGTAAAGTTCCATACATGGCTGCCTGTAGGTAGAGTTCCATACATGGCTGCCTGGAGGTAGAGTTCCATACATGGCTGCCTGTAGGTAAAGTTCCATACATGGCTGCCTGGAGGTAGAGTTCCATACATGGCTGCCTGTAGGTAAAGTTCCATACATGGCTGCCTGGAGGTAGAGTTCCATACGTGGCTGCCTGGAGGTAAAGTTCAAAGACAGCTCACAGTGAGTGAATATACATTTTTTTTTTGCCTAACTGAAATTCCTTACTGTCATTTCTTCAGACCATGAATAATGTCCTATATATCCGCAAACATCTTGAGTGGCACCTTTCGAACCCCCCACTTCTCCTTACATGGTTCCCTTTGAAATGTCCAATCCTTTCGAAATCCCCACTTTTCCTGAGAGATGCACTGCACTCAGTAGGGGGCAGCATAGGGACCCTGAGGGATGACTGCTCTGAGAGATGATGTCTCAGCTGGACCCTATTGGGTATAGAGACCCTGAGGGATGACTGCTCTGAGAGATGATGTCTCAGCTGGACCCTATTGGGTATAGAGACCCTGAGGGATGACTGCTCTGAGAGATGATGTCTCAGCTGGACCCTATTGGGTATAGAGACCCTGAGGGATGACTGCTCTGAGAGATGATGTCTCAGCTGGACCCTATTGGGTATAGAGACCCTGAGGGATGACTCCTCTGAGAGATGATGTCTCAGCTGGACCCTATTGGGTATAGAGACCCTGAGGGATGACTCCTCTGAGAGATGATGTCTCAGCTGGACCCTATTGGGTATAGAGACCCTGAGGGATGACTGCTCTGAGAGATGATGTCTCAGCTGGACCCTATTGGGGTATAGAGACCCTGAGGGATGACTCCTCTGAGAGATGATGTCTCAGCTGGACCCTATTGGGTATAGAGACCCTGAGGGATGACTCCTCTGAGAGATGATGTCTCAGCTGGACCCTATTGGGTATAGTGACCCTGAGGGATGACTCCTCTGAGAGATGATGTCTCAGCTGGACCCTATTGGGTATAGAGACCCTGAGGGATGACTGCTCTGAGAGATGATGTCTCAGCTGGACCCTATTGGGTATAGAGACCCTGAGGGATGACTGCTCTGAGAGATGATGTCTCAGCTGGACCCTATTGGGTATAGCGACCCTGAGGGATGACTCCTCTGAGAGATGATGTCTCAGGTGGACCCTATTGGGTATAGTGACCCTGAGGGATGACTCCTCTGAGAGATGATGTCTCAGCTGGACCCTATTGGGTATAGAGACCCTGAGGGATGACTGGCTCTGAGCGCTGAGGATGACTCCTCTGAGAGATGATTGTCTCAGCTGGACCCTATTGGAGTATAGAGACCCTGAGGGATGAATGCTCTGAGAGATGATGTCTCAGCTGGACCCTGATTGGGTATAGAGACCCTGAGGGATGACTCTGAGAGATGATGTCTCCAGCTGGACCCTATTGGGTATAGAGACCCTGAGGGGATGACTCTGAGAGATGATGTCTCAGCTGGACCCTATTGGGTATAGAGACCCTGAGGGAGGACTCCTCTGAGAGATGATGTCTCAGCTGGACCCTATTGGGTAATAGAGACCACTGAGGGATGACTGCTCTGAGAGATGATGTCTCACTGGACCCTTATTGGGTATAGAGACCCTGAGGGAATGACTGCTCTGAGAGATGATGTCTCAGCTGGACCCTATTGGGTATAGTGACCCTGAGGGATGGACTCCTGAGAGATGATGTCTCAGCTGGACCCTTATTGGGTATAGAGACCCTGAGGGATGACTGCTCTGAGAGATGATGTCTCAGCTGGACCCTATTGGGTATAGAGACCCTGAGGTGATGACTCCTCTGAGAGATGATGTTCTCAGCTGGACCGCTATTGGGTATATAGTGACCCTGAGGGATGGACTCCTCTGAGAGATGACTTGTCTCAGCTGGACCCTATTGGGTATAGAGACCCTGAGGGATGACTGCTCTGAGAGATGATGTCTCAGCTGGACCCTATTGGTATAGGGACCCGAGGGATGACCTCCTCTGAGAGATGATGTCTCAGCTGGACCCTATTGGGTATAGTGACCCTGAGGATGACTCCTCTGAGAGATGATGTCTCAGCTTGACCCTATTGGGTATAGTGACCCTGAAGGGATGACTCCTCTGAGAGATGATGTCATCAGCTGGACCCTATTGGGCTATAGAGACCCTGAGGGATGATGCTCCTCTGAGAGATGATGTCTCAGCTGGACACCCTATTGGGTATAGAGACCCTGAGGGATGACTCCTCTGAGAGATGATTGTCTCAGCTGGACCCTATTGGGTATAGGGACCCTGAGGGTATGACTGCTCTGAGAGATGATGTCTCAGCTGACCCTATTGGGTAATAGAGACCCTGAGGGATGACTGCTCTGAGAGTATGATGTCTCAGTTGACACCCTATTTTGGTATAGTGACCCTGAGGGATGACTGCTCTGAGAGATGATGTCTCAGCTGGACCCTATTGGGTATAGCGACCCTGAGGGATGACTGCTCTGAGAGATGATGTCCTCAGTTGGAACCCTATTGGGTTTAGAGAGACCCTGAGGTATGACTGCTCTGTAGAGATGATGTCTCAGCTGGACCCTATTGGGTATAGAGACCCTGAGAGGATGACTCCTCTAGAGAGGATGATTCTCAGCTGACCCTATGGGTATAGTGACCCTGAGGGATGACTGCTCTGATAGATGATGTCCTCAGTTGCTGACCCTATTGGGTATAGAGACCCCTGAGGGATGACTGCTCTGAGAGGATGATGTCTCAGCTGGGACCTATTGGGTATAGAGACCCTGAGGGATGACTTGCTCTGAGAGATGATGTCTCACTGGACCGCCTATTGGGTATAGCGACCCTGAGGGATGACTCCTCTGAGAGATGATGTCTCAGGTGGACCATATTGGGTATAGACGACCCTGGAGGGATGACTCCTCTGAGAGATGATGTCTCAGCTGACCCTAGGGTATAGGACCCTGAGGGATGGACTGCTATTAGAGTATAGAGACCCTGGGGGATAGGGACCTGAGGGATGACTCTGAGAGATGATGTCTCAGCTGGCACCTCATTGGGTATAGAGACCCTGAGGGATGACTCTGAGAGATGATGTCTCAGCTGGACCCTATTGGGTATAGAGACCCTGAGGGATGACGCTGCTCTGAGAGATGATGTCTCAGGCTGGACCCTATTGGGTATAGAGACCCTGAGGGATGAACTCCTCTGAGAGATGATGTCTCAGCTTGACCCTATTTGGTAATTAGAGACCCTGAGGGATGACTGCTCTGAGAGCATGATGTCTCAGGCGGACCCTTTGGGTATAGTGACCCTGAGGGGATGACTCCTCTGAGGAGATGATGTCCCAGCTGGACCCTATTGGGTATAGAGACCCTGAGGGATGACTGCTCTGAGAGATGATGTCTCAGCTGGACCCTATTGGTTTATAGAGAACCCTGAGGGATGACTGCTCTGAGAGATGATGTCTCAGCTGGACCCTATTGGGTAATGGGACCCTGAGGGATGACTCTCTGAGAGATGATGTCTCAGCTGGACCCTATTGGGTATAGAGACCCTGAGGGATGACTCCTCTGAGAAGATGATGTCTCAGCTGGACCCTATTGGTATTGGGTATCGAGACCCTGAGGGATGACTGACTCTGAGAGATGATTTCTCAGCTGGACCCTATTGGGTATAGAGACCCTGAGGGATGACTGGCTCTGAGAGATGATGTCTCAGCTGGACCCTATTGGGTATAGAAGAACCCTAGAGGGATGACTCCTCTGAGAGATGAGGTCTCAGCTGGACCCTCATTGGTATATAGAGACCCTGAGGGATGACTGCTCTGATAGATGATGTCTCAGCTGGACCCTATTGGGTATAGAGACCCTGAAAGGGATGACTCCTCTAGAGAGATGATGTCTCAGCTGGACCCTATTGGGTATAGGAGACCCTGAGGGATGACTGCTCTGAGAGATGATATCTCAGCTGGACCCTATTGGGTATAAGACCTGAGGGATGACTGCTCTGAGAGATGATGTCTCAAGGTGGACCCTATTGGGTATAGAGAACCAAATGGGATGACTGTCTCTGAGAGTCTGATGTCTCAGCTGGAACCCCTATTGGGTATAGGTTATATAGACCCTGAGGGATGACTCCTCTGAGAGATGATGTCTCTCAGCTGGACCCTATTGGGTATAGAGACCCTGAGGGATGACTCCTCTGAAGATGATGTCTCAGCTGGACCCTATTGGGTATAGTGACCCCTGAGGGATGCACTCCTCTGAGAGATGATGTCTCAGCTGGACCCTATTGGGTATAGTGACCCTGAGGGATGAACTCCTCTGAGAGATGATGTCCTCAGCTGACCCCTATTGGGTATATAGAGACCCTGAGGGATGAACTGCTCTGAGAAGATGATGTCTCAGCTGGACCCTATTGGGTATAGAAGACCCTGAGGGATGACTCCTCTGAGAGATGATGTCTCAGCTGAACCCCTATTGGGTATAGAGACCCTGAGGGATGAGTCCTCTGAGAGATGATGTCTCAGCGGAACCCTATTGGGTATAGTGACACTGAGGGATGACTCCTCTTAGAGAGATGATGTCCTCAGCTGGACCCTATTGGTTATAGAGACCCTGAGGGATGGACTGCTCTGAGAGATGATGTCTCAGCTGAGACCCTATTGGGTATAGAGACCCTGAGGGATGACTCCTCTGAGAGATGATGTCTCAGCTGGACCCTATTGGGTTTATAGGGACCCTGAGGGATGACTGCTCTGAGTAGATGATGTCTCAGCTGGACCCTAGATTGGGTATATAGTGACCCTGAGGGCTGACTTTAGACTGAAGAGATGATGTCTTCAGTTGTGCACCCTATTTGTTATAGAGACGCTCTAGGGATGACTGCTCTGAGAGTGATGTCGTCAGCTGGACCCTATTGGGTAAGTAGAGACCCTGAGGGATGACTAAGCTCTGAGAGATGATGTTCTCAGTTGGAACCCCTATTGAGTATAGAGACCCTGAGGGGATGACTGCTCTGAAGAGGATGATGTCTCAGCTGGACCCTATTGGTTATAGAGACGCCTGAGGGATGACTCCTCTGAGAGATGATGTCTCAGTTGGACCCTATTGGGTATAGGTGACCCTGAGGGATGACTGGCTCTGAGCGATGATTAGTCTCCAGGCGGAACCCTATTGGTACTACCCTGAGGATGACTGCTCTGAGAGATGATTCCCCTCAGTTGGACCCTATTTGGTAAGAGACCCTGTGGAATACTGCTCTGAGAGATGATGTCTCAGTATTTTAGAAGATTATAAGAGTATAAGAGACATTAGTAGCTAGAAGAAGAGATTAGTCAGATTAGAAGAAGACAAAAATCTAGATAGAGTAGAGAGTTTTTTTTATAGAGACCCTGAGGGATGACTGCTCTGAGAGATGATGTCTCAGTTGGACCCTATTGGGTATAGAGACCCTGAGGGATGACTGCTCTGAGAGATGATGTCTCAGTTGGACCCTATTGGTTATAGATAATCCTGGGGAATGACTGCTTCTGAGAGATGATGTCTCAGCTGGACCTATTGGGTATAGAGACCCTGAGGGATGACTGCTCTGAGAGATGATGTCTCAGTTGGACCCTATTGGGTATAGTGACCCTGAGGGATGACTGCTCTGAGAGATGATGTCTCAGCTGGACCCTATTGGGTATAGAGACACCCTGAGGGATGACTGCTCCTCTGAGAGAATTGATGTCTCAGGCTGGACCCTATTGGTATAGCGACCCTGAGGGATGACTGCTCTGAGAGATGGATTGTCTCAGCTGGACCCTATTGGGTATAGAGACCCTGAGGGATGACTGCTCTGAGAGATGATGTCTCAGCTGGACCCTATTGGGTATAGAGACCCTGAGGAGATGACTCCTCTGAGAGATGATGTCTCAGCTGGACCCTATGGGTATAGAGACCCTGAGGGATGACTGCTCTGAGAGATGATGTCTCAGCTGGACCCTATTGGGTATAGAGACCCTGAGGGATGACTATCTCTGAGAGATGATGTCTCAGCTGGACCCTATTGGGTATAGAGACCCTGAGGGAATGACTGCCTCTGAGAGATGATGTCTCAGTTGGACCCTATTGGGTATAGAGACCCTGAAGGGATGACTTGCTCTGAGAGATTGATGTCCTCAGCTGGACCCTATTGGGTATAGAGACCCTGAAGGGATGACTCCTCTGAGAGATGATGTCTCAGGTGACCCTATTGGGTATTAGCAGACCCTGAGGGATGACTCCTCTGAGAGATGATGTCTCAGCTGGACCCTATTGGGTATAGAGACCCTGAGGGATGACTCCTCTGAGAGATGATGTCTCAGCTGGATACCCTATTGGGTATAGACTCAGCTGGACCCTATTGGGTATAGAGACCCCTCGAGAGGGATGACTCCTCTGAGAGATGATGTCTCAGCTGGACACCTGAGAGGATGATGTCTAGGTATAGAGACCCTGAGGGATGACGCCTCTGAGAGATGATAGCGTCGTTGCGTTTTGGTACACCAGAAGTACATTCATTCCAATGGAACGCTGCTTTTGCCTTGGCAGCATTGCGTTGCAGAGGCAGTTGCAGTGCGTTCTGTGTGGTGCATACATTGGATTAATCGAACGTATGCATCAAATTGTATGTGTAGACGGCTTGACAGTAATGGTAGCAGAAGGTAAATGTGGAACTTATGTTGCACACATATCCCAGATGATGCTGTGTACCATTTTGCAATGAAAGCTGTAGGTGTGTTCGAGGCGTTTCATGCATGCATCCATTTTACGATAGGATGGTCCTGGGAATTGAACTCACAATCCTGGGTCGTGTTCCCCCTGCTCAGACGTTGCACTGCATCAACCAACGGTTGCGTGCCACGTCACCGACTGTGTGTTGGGCACCAGATTGCTATAACAGGTTTAAGCTGATAGCTAAAATACCTATCCAGGTGCTGTAAGATCTGGCATGCGTTCAGCAACGCCTGGGCAGAAGAACACACCCTTTGTGTTGCAGTGCCACGCTCTACCAACTGAACCATAATGCTGTCAGTAATGAAGCCCTGTGTCTCAATAGTCTGTTAGTGGCTTCCTCCCCTCATCTCCTTTTCTTGATCAAAACAGGTGAAGGGAAAGTACGCGAAACGTCAGACTATTGAGGTACACCCCTAATGTGTGGTCAATAAACTGATCCACCTCTCGATCACACCACTCCAACGTTCAGCTGCACACATCAACTCAATCACACCACTCCAACGTTCAGCTGCACACATCAACTCAATCACACCACTCCAACGTTCAGCTGCACACATCAACTCAATCACACCACTCCAACGTTCAGCTGCACACATCAACTCAATCACACCACTCCAACGTTCAGCTGCACACATCAACTCAATCACACCACTCCAACGTTCAGCTGCACACATCAACTCAATCACACCACTCCAACGTTCAGCTGCACACATCAACTCAATCACACCACTCCAACGTTCAGCTGCACACATCAACTCAATCACACCCACTCCAACGTTCAGCTGCACACATCAACTCAATCACACACCAACACTCCAACGTTCAGCTGCACACACCACTCTCGCTGCACACATCAACTCGAACATCAACATCACACACTCCAACGTTCAGCTGCACACATCAACTCGATCACACCACTCCAACGTTCAGCTGCACACATCAACTCGATCACACCACTCCAACGTTCAGCTGCACACATCAACTCAATCACACCACTCCAACGTTCAGCTGCACACATCAACTCAATCACACCACTCCAACGTTCAGCTGCACACATTCAACTCGATCACACCACTCCAACGTTCAGCTGCACACATCAACTCAATCACACCACTCCAACGTTCAGCTGCACACATCAACTCAATCACACCACTCCAACGTTCAGCTGCACACATCAACTCAATCACACCACTCCAACGTTCAGCTGCACACATCAACTCATCAACTCGACACCACTCCAACGTTCAGCTGCACACATCAACTCGATCACACCACTCCAACGTTCAGCTGCACACATCAACTCAATCACACCACTCCAACGTTCAGCTGCACACATCAACTCGATCACACCACTCCAACGTTCAGCTGCACACATCAACTCAATCACACCACTCCAACGTTCAGCTGCACACATCAACTCAATCACACCACTCCAACGTTCAGCTGCACACATCAACTCAATCACACCACTCCAACGTTCAGCTGCACACATCAACTCAATCACACCACTCCAACGTTCAGCTGCACACATCAACTCAATCACACCACTCCAACGTTCAGCTGCACACATCAACTCAATCACACCACTCCAACGTTCAGCTGCACACATCAACTCAATCACACCACTCCAACGTTCAGCTGCACACATCAACTCAATCACACCACTCCAACGTTCAGCTGCACACATCAACTCAATCACACCACTCCAACGTTCAGCTGCACACATCAAATGGGACTAAAAGAATGACAGAAGTACAAAAACAGTCTTTACAAAACATCAGATCAGGATCTTAAGTTCAAAGTCTGTGTAAAAGAAAAAGGAATCTGACACAACGGCAGCAATGTCCTGGGGCGTATTCACTAGAGATCAAACCGAACCAAACGGAATGAAACCGGGAGGGACCTACCAGAATTTGACCTACCTGAATAGAAACTCTCGTTTTCATTGCAAAACATTTACCGTTTGGAGTGAACGGCTTCTGTTGCAAAACGTTTTGCTACAGTGTGACTAATAAACACACCCCTTGGACCCCAGTCCTGTTGTAGGTAGGTACTGTCCAATAGGAACAATCTATAGTCAATGGTCAAATTCCTATCCGACTACATTGCAGACGCTTTCCAGATCTTACAACGCCTGGATAGGTTTGTAAAATATCAGCTGACCAGATCTTACAGCGCCTGGATAGATATGTCAAATATCAGCTGATTAGGGACCAGATCTTACAGCGCCTGGATAGATATGACAAAATATCAGCTGATTAGGGACCAGACTATGTCAAATATCAGCTGATTAGGGACCAGATCTTACAGCGCCTTGATAGGTTGTCAAATATCAGCTGATTAGGGACCAGATCGTTACAGCGCCTGGATAGATATGTCAAATATCAGCTGATTAGGGACCAGATCTTACAGCGCCTGGATAGATATGCCAAATATCAGCTGATTAGGGACCAGATCTTACAGCGCCTGGATAGATATGTCAAATATCAGCTGATTAGGGACCAGATCTTACAGCGCCTGGATAGATATGCCAAATATCAGCTGATTAGGGACCAGATCTTACAGCGCCTGGATAGATATGCCAAATATCAGCTGATTAGGGACCAGATCTTACAGCGCCTGGATAGATATGCCAAATATCAGCTGATTAGGGACCAGATCTTACAGCGCCTGGATAGATATGCCAAATATCAGCTGATTAGGGACCAGATCTTACAGCGCCTGGATATAGACTGCCGATGACGTGGCACACAACCATTGGTTGATGCAATGCAACGCCTGCACATCTATTTGGGCAGGAACTCGACCACCACTTCCTTCTAAACCAGCCAATCAGAGCTCTGCCCCATTCTTGGAGCATGCAGGTCCCTAGTCTAGCCAAGTGGACCCTATTTTGCATAGAGACCCCTGTGAGCTATCCCAGATAGACAGTCCAGCTCCTGGTCAGGACGACCCCTGTGAGCTCTCCCAGATAGACAGCCCAGCTCCTGGTCAGGACGACCCCCTGTGAGCTATCCCCAGATAGACAGCCCAGCTCTCCTGGTCAGGACGACCCCCTGTGAGCTATCCCAGATAGACAGTCCAGCTCCTGGTCAGAGACGACCTCCCTGTGAGCTCCTAGACCCCCTGTGTGAGCTATCCCAGATAGACAGTCCAGCTCCTGGCAGGACGACCGACCCCCTGATTCCAGAGCTATCCCAGACCCCTGACAGCCCAGAGCTCCTGGTCAGGACGACCCCTTGAGCTATCCCAGATAGACAGTCCAGCTCCCTGGTCAGACTCACCCCTGTGAGCTATAGACCCAGATGACCCCTGTGAGCTATCCCAGATAGACAGCCCAGCTTCCTGGTCAGGACGACCCCTGTGAGCTATCCCAGATAGACAGCCCAGCTCCTGGTCAGGACGACCCCTGTGAGCTATCCCAGATAGACAGTCCAGCTCCTGGTCAGGACGACCCCTGTGAGCTATCCCAGATAGACAGTCCAGCTCCTGGTCAGGACGACCCCCTGTGAGCTATCCCAGATAGACAGCCCAGCTCCTGGTCAGGACGACCCTTTTAACAAGGCACACCTGTTAATTGAAATGCATTCCAGGTGACTACCTCGTGAAACTGGTTGAGAGAATGTCAAGAGTGTTCAAAGCTGTCGTCAAGGCCAAAGGGTGGCTATTTGAAGAATCTCAAATATAAAATATATTTTGATTTGTTTAACACTTTTTTGGTTACTACATGATTCCATATGTGTTATTTCATAGTTTTGATGTCTTCGCTATTATTCTACAATGTAGAAAATAGTACAATTAAGAAAAACCCTTGAATGAGTAGGTGTGTCCAAACTTTTGACTGGTACTGTATATATGATTTATTAGCTAACCCCACCTGCCCTGAATGACGGGTCGCCACTTGGGCAGATGTGCATTTTGAAGAGGCACAGTGACTCTTTTAGAAAAACGTTTACTTGCAACAATATTGACATTTCCCAGAGAGGAAGAGGCAAAGTGAGAGGATTTATCTGCCCGTGTGAGTTAAGCCTTTTTTTGTATGGAGGTCTATAAAAGAGTGTCGAATTACCTGAGGCTTATTTGATCTAATATTAGTTTTGTAAGGTTTAGGCTGCACGTGACATTCTGGCAACTTTGAGAAAAACGTAGGGGGTTTTCTCTCATTTGAGAAAAAAGGCCGTCCACCGTCCTCTCTCCTCTGTCCTCTCTCCTCTGTGACCCGGGAACCGATAAGTGGTTGAGTGGTCAAGGAGTGTGTCAGCTCGATAGTAGACAAATGGAAGAGTGTCCTCCCGTCCTCGATAGCCACCTTTCATCGAGGATACTCACGTGTAACCAGCAGGAGGTGAGCAAATCGAATTGATAAAAGGCCGTAGTTGAGCCTGTTGTTCACACGCGTATCCAGTGATGGGAAAAGTACCCAATTGTCATACTAGAGTATAAGTAAAGATACCTTAATAGCACATGACTCGAGTAAAAGTGAAAAGTCACCCAGTAAAATACTACTTGAGTAAAAGTCTAAAAGTATCTGGTTTTAAATGTACTTAAGTACAGTGGGGGACAAAGTACTCTATTGTCATACTTGAGTAAAAGTAAAAAGTAAAAGTAAATGGTACACATCTAATTCCTGAAAAAAAGCAAAGTAGACTGCACTATTTTCTTGTTTTTTTTTACAGACAGACAGGGGCACACTCCAACACAGACATAATTTACTAACGCAGTATTTGTATTTAGTGAGTCCGCCAGATCAGAGGCAGTAGGGATGACAACGTTATATTGATAGGTGTGTGAATTGGACCATATTTTCTGTCCTGCCTGAGCATTCGAAATGTAACAAGTACTTTTGTGTGTCAGGGAAAATGTATGGGAGTAGAAAGTACATATTTTCTTTAGGAATGTAGTGGAGTAAAAGTAAAAGTTGTAAAAAATATAAATAGTAAAGTAAATTACAGATACACTGTACACAATTACAGATCAATCTTCTTCTTCATCGCTGTCTGACTACAACCAAAAAAGGTGTAATGCCGCCACCTACTGGGTGGGGTGAAAACTGAAACACTTTAACGCAGAATAAAAAGAGGATTGGGGGAAAGGTGAAAAACATACTCATAATATCTATGTACTACTCCTTCAGTCAGATTAAAATGTATTTCCCCTCGATCTCCGTCGCCGCCAATAAAATCACAGGCGATGTTTTTTATGGATAGGCGTTCGGAGAGGAGAGACCCCTTCTGAGCTTCTCATCCAATGGGTTTTGAGGAGGAACCTTCTCTTCTCACCCCCGTCTCGAAACCCATTGGATGACAAAACTAGAAGTCCCGCCCCTCTGACCTTCTCCTCCAATGGGGTTTTGAGTAGGAGGCGTGGAGAGAGGACACGAGGAGTCAGCAAATGAGATTCTCCATCGAGTCTTTTCGGAGAGCCGTTCAGCTAAAAGAGTCGTTCATTTGGCTCATAAACGGATCTTTGTTCATAAGGCCTAGTGCTTTTAAAAAATGTAGCTACCGAAAACAGTGGAGAAAAAAAAAAAGCACATCTCTAATGTAAAGCCAAAAAAAGTTTCCTGACATCATGTCAGATCGTGAGATATGACTTCAAATACATTTTATCTGACCAAATTATTAGATGTCCTGCAAAAAAATGAAGGAAGAAATTAAACGCACTGCAAAAACTGGAGCTAAATAAACAGCAGTAACAGTATGCAAATCAGGGAGCCATATGAACGGCTCTTTCACAGATGCGAGTCAGTTCCCGACGTTCACCAAAAAGATCAGTTCAAAAAAGAACCGATCGTTGGCGAACTATTCATCACCACTAACCATGGAGTCCGGCGGATTGACAACATGATATAAAGAGCGAAGCGGAAGGGGGCTTTACACTATAACGGTCCCTTTTTTGTACATTTATTTTTCATTTTTCAGAGTGTACCGTGGGGCAAAGAAAAACAATGTGAGAGAAAAGGGTTTGAAATCCACTGGAAGAACCGACTAGGAAGGGTTCGATAGACCGAAGAGGAGTCGGGACTGGGCAGCTCGACCGACTCAGGTTTGTTGTGGTTCTGGACCAGGGAGGAAAAGTACACAGGGAAAGATAAGATTAATCAATTAGTTAGTTAGCTAATGACCGATTGATAGATGATAAAGACAATGTTCTTCATTATTGAGTACAATAGGATTACCTAGCTAGTAGCTAACGTTAGCTAATATTAAGAGTTGATAGATTGGCAAATAGGCAAAGCTAGCTAGCAGGCTAGCCGTTAGCTAACTAGCAAGAGTAGCTAACTTCGAATAATATCCTTTTAAAAACTGGACGTTGGGGATATTTCAATATTTCACCCCGACACAGACGGTAAAAAACATGGCTGTCCGTTTCAAACCCCAACAGGTGGTGCCTCCATAACAAAAGCGAACTAGTTAGCATTTCGATCTAGCTAACGTCGATGAACGCTGGCTAGCTGGCTTGGGGGGGTTGAGATGCTTGCCAATGTACAATGTTTACTCAAGGAACTCAACTCTGTGGTGGGCCCCGTAGCTACTAGGTAGCTAGCTAGCATTTCCTGAGTTGTGAGTGTACGAAACATTAAATTGTTCTCATTAAGCTTAAAAAAAAAAAAAACACGGAATGAAATGCGGATAAAAGTGTCGTCTTTCCAAACACTTCTATTCTCTCATTGTCTGTTCAGCTAAGGGTTTACCCTAACCCATTTTTAATGTATCAATTTTTTTCCCCCTAAAGGAGCCCTTACATTTCTTTCCTTTCTACCTGATCCATGATGACGGAGGTGGGAGTGAAGTGGGCCTGCGACTACTGCACCTATGAGAACTGGCCGTCCGCTGTTAAGTGCACCATGTGCCGTGCACAGCGTCCCATCAGCCCCATCATCACAGAGGAGCCCTACCATAGCAGCCTTAGTCTGGAGCCTGACTGTGGGTGGCAGGACCCTCCGAGCACCGAGGCAAACTGTGGTAGCCTCCTGATCTGCCCAGACTCCAGTGCCAGGCCCCGTGTCAAGCCCCTCAACATGGCTGACACTAGCTCCAAGTGGCCCTGTCAGATGTGCACCTACCTGAACTGGCCCCGCGCCGTCCGCTGTACCCAGTGTCTGTGCCAGTGCCTGCAGAGGACCCCCTGCAGCCCCACAGAGGCCCCCCAGACATCGGGCTCCAACGTGGGCTACCGCCCGGCCCCGGCCCCATCTCCTCCCCCCATGGACCCCTGTACGGAGGAGTACAACGACCGGAACAGACTCAACACCCGAGGTGGCGGCGGCGGAGGCTGTGGCGGCAGCAGTAGCACAGGGCAGCACTGGACTTGCACGGCCTGTACTTACCAGAACTGTCCCAAGACCAGGAAGTGCGTCGTCTGCGACCACCCCCAGCCTCAACCTAACAACCATGAGGCTATTCCTATAGAGCTGGCTGGGCAGTCCGAGGAGGCTCCCTCCTCCGTATCCTCAATCGTCAACGAACAGGAAAGAGACAGGGCCAGATGGAGAGGGAGCGGGGGGAGCTGCAGTGGGGGGCTGAGCAGGGGACAGAATGGGGGGCTGGGACAGAGGATGACCTCTCCACCCACCTCGAAGAGGGAGGCGGAGGTAAAGATGGACTTCCAGAGGATTGAGCTGGCGGCCGGGGCGATGAGCAGCAGACCGGAGCAGCGTCACCATCCGGAGAAGATCGACTTCAAGAAGATGAAGCAGATTAAGAACAGGATGAGGAAAAGTGACTGGCTGTTCCTCAATGCTTGTGCAGGTGAGTGACTGGTTATTATAGGATAGGAGTTAGTTAGGAGGCCTTTATGGACAGTAACACTGTCTGTGAATGGACATTACACAGAAACAAGATCGGGAGAAAATGTATGGAACACTCTCGTTCCTGGCCAAGCTGTAGTAGTTACCCTGGTTGTCACTAACAGGCCAAGCTGTAGTAGTTACCCTGGTTGTCACTAACTGGCCAAGCTGTAGTAGTTACCCTGGTTGTCACTAACAGGCCAAGCTGTAGTAGTTACCCTGGTTGTCACTAACTGGCCAAGCTGTAGTAGTTACCCTGGTTGTCACTAACTGGCCAAGCTGTAGTAGTTACCCTGGTTGTCACTAACTGGCCAAGCTGTAGTAGTTACCCTGGTTGTCACTAACTGGCCAAGCTGCAGTAGTTACCCTGGTTGTCACTAACTGGCCAAGCTGTAGTAGTTACCCTGGTTGTCACTAACTGGCCAAGCTGTAGTAGTTACCCTGGTTGTCACTAACTGGCCAAGCTGCAGTAGTTACCCTGGTTGTCACTAACAGGCCAAGCTGTAGTAGTTACCCTGGTTGTCACTAACTGGCCAAGTTGCAGTAGTTACCCTGGTTGTCACTAAATAACCAAGCTGCAGTAGTTACCCTGGTTGTCACTAACTGGCCAAGCTGCAGTAGTTACCCTGGTTGTCACTAACTGGCCAAGCTGCAGTAGTTACCCTGGTTGTCACTAACTGGCCAAGCTGCAGTAGTTACCCTGGTTGTCACTAACTGGCCAAGCTGTAGTAGTTACCCTGGTTGTCACTAACTGGCCAAGCTGTAGTAGTTACCCTGGTTGTCACTAACTGGCCAAGCTGTAGTAGTTACCCTGGTTGTCACTAACTGGCCAAGCTGTAGTAGTTACCCTGGTTGTCACTAACTGGCCAAGCTGTAGTAGTTACCCTGGTTGTCACTAACTGGCCAAGCTGTAGTAGTTACCCTGGTTGTCACTAACTGGCCAAGCTGCAGTAGTTACCCTGGTTGTCACTAAATTACCAAGCTGTAGGAGTTACCCTGGTTGTCACTAACTGGCCAAGCTGTAGTAGTTACCCTGGTTATCACTAACTGGCCAAGCTGTAGTAGTTACCCTGGTTGTCACTAACTGGCCAAGCTGCAGTAGTTACCCTGGTTGTCACTAACTGGCCAAGCTGCAGTAGTTACCCTGGTTGTCACTAACAGGCCAAGCTGTAGTAGTTACCCTGGTTGTCACTAACTGGCCAAGCTGCAGTAGTTACCCTGGTTGTCACTAACTGGCCAAGCTGCAGTAGTTACCCTGGTTGTCACTAACTGGCCAAGCTGTAGTAGTTACCCTGGTTGTCACTAAATTACCAAGCTGCAGTAGTTACCCTGGTTGTCACTAACTGGCCAAGCTGTAGTAGTTACCCTGGTTGTCACTAACTGGCCAAGCTGTAGTAGTTACCCTGGTTGTCACTAACTGGCCAAGCTGTAGTAGTTACCCTGGTTGTCACTAACTGGCCAAGCTATAGTAGTTACCCTGGTTGTCACTAACTGGCTAAGCTGTAGTAGTTACCCTGGTTGTCACTAACTGGCCAAGCTGCAGTAGTTACCCTGGTTGTCACTAAATTACCAAGCTGTAGTAGTTACCCTGGTTGTCACTAACTGGCCAAGCTGTAGTAGTTACCCTGGTTATCACTAACTGGCCAAGCTGTAGTAGTTACCCTGGTTGTCACTAACTGGCCAAGCTGCAGTAGTTACCCTGGTTGTCACTAACTGGCCAAGCTGTAGTAGTTACCCTGGTTGTCACTAACTGGCCAAGCTGCAGTAGTTACCCTGGTTGTCACTAACAGGCCAAGCTGTAGTAGTTACCCTGGTTGTCACTAACTGGCCAAGCTGCAGTAGTTACCCTGGTTGTCACTAACTGGCCAAGCTGCAGTAGTTACCCTGGTTGTCACTAACTGGCCAAGCTGTAGTAGTTACCCTGGTTGTCACTAAATTACCAAGCTGCAGTAGTTACCCTGGTTGTCACTAACTGGCCAAGCTGCAGTAGTTACCCTGGTTGTCACTAAATTACCAAGCTATAGTAGTTACCCTGGTTGTCACTAACTGGCCAAGCTGTAGTAGTTACCCTGGTTGTCACTAAATTACCAAGCTGTAGTAGTTACCCTGGTTGTCACTAACTGGCCAAGCTGCAGTAGTTACCCTGGTTGTCACTAACTGGCCAAGCTGCAGTAGTTACCCTGGTTGTCACTAACTGGCCAAGCTGCAGTAGTTACCCTTGTTGTCACTAAATTACCAAGTTGTAGTAGTTACCCTGGTTGTCACTAACTGGCCAAGCTGCAGTAGTTACCCTGGTTGTCACTAACTGGCCAAGCTGTAGTAGTTACCCTGGTTGTCACTAACTGGCCAAGCTGTAGTAGTTACCCTGGTTGTCACTAACTGGCCAAGCTGCAGTAGTTACCCTGGTTGTCACTAACTGGCCAAGCTGTAGTAGTTACCCTGGTTGTCACTAACTGGCCAAGCTGTAGTAGTTACCCTGGTTGTCACTAACTGGCCAAGCTGTAGTAGTTACCCTGGTTGTCACTAACTGGCCAAGCTGTAGTAGTTACCCTGGTTGTCACTAACTGGCCAAGCTGTAGTAGTTACCCTGGTTGTCACTAACTGGCCAAGCTGTAGTAGTTACCCTGGTTGTCACTAACTGGCCAAGCTGCAGTAGTTACCCTGGTTGTCACTAACTGGCCAAGCTGTAGTAGTTACCCTGGTTGTCACTAACTGGCCAAGCTGTAGTAGTTACCCTGGTTGTCACTAACTGGCCAAGCTGTAGTAGTTACCCTGGTTGTCACTAACTGGCCAAGCTGTAGTAGTTACCCTGGTTGTCACTAACTGGCCAAGCTGTAGTAGTTACCCTGGTTGTCACTAACTGGCCAAGCTGTAGTAGTTACCCTGGTTGTCACTAACTGGCCAAGCTGTAGTAGTTACCCTGGTTGTCACTAACTGGCCAAGCTGCAGTAGTTACCCTGGTTGTCACTAACTGGCCAAGCTGTAGTAGTTACCCTGGTTGTCACTAACTGGCCAAGCTGCAGTAGTTACCCTGGTTGTCACTAACTGGCCAAGCTGTAGTAGTTACCCTGGTTGTCACTAACTGGCCAAGCTGTAGTAGTTACCCTGGTTGTCACTAACTGGCCAAGCTGTAGTAGTTACCCTGGTTGTCACTAACTGACCATGCTGCAGTAGTTCACCCTGGCTGGTGACCTCACTACCATGGTTACAGGGCTGGTGACCTCACTACCATGGTTACAGGGCTGGTGACCTCACTACCATGGTTACAGGGCTGGTGACCTCACTACCATGGTTACAGGGCTGGTGACCTCACTCTGTAAAGGCAGAGGTTTGCGTAGAGCGTGTTTCAGGACTGAAAGCCATCTTTCTGTTCTCAGCGTTTTCTGTGATCATTGTTGCCATTTGTTTAGTGTACAATATTAAACTATAAAGCTGAAACTGTGAGCTTTCTCTCCTGAGTCAGATTAGGCTATAAGGAATGCACTTGAGTAGAGATGGGTTTTGTTGATACACAAGGTGTTTGTTGGAGGAATGACCATCTAGAAGGACAATAGACTTGCTACAGTCAGTCAGTGGCACAGCAGCTGCGTTGTAACATAATGAACATACAGTGAGTGCTGATTTTGTACGTTTGCCCACTGACAGACATGATCAGTCTATCATTTTAATGGTAGGTTTATTTGAACAGTGAGAGACAGAATAACAACAACAAAAATCCAGAAAAGCGCATGTCAAAAATGTTATAAATTGATTTGCATTTTAATGAGGGAAATAAGTATTTGACTCCCCTCTCAATCAGAAAGATTTCTGGCTCCCAGGTGTCTTTTATACAGGTAACGAGCTGAGATTAGGAGCACACTCTTAAAGGGAGTGCTCCTAATCTCAGCTTGTTACCTGTATAAAAGACACCTGTCCACAGAAGCAAGGTTCCAGGTTTCCGTTTGTACAATTTTCTTTCAGGTTTTTGCTAATGAAAAACGCGTAAAAAAATAAAGTAAATAGAAAAACAAAAAAAATCATGACCACTTTTGAGGTCTGGGAAAAATCTAAGAAATGTCGGTTTTTGGGTGTAGTTATCCTTTCCTTTAAGCGTGCCCCAGCCTGAGCTGTTGTTTGGTTGGTGATGTTTCTGTAGCGCTCATGTGATGGCAAAGTTTGCAAAACAAATGGCCACTGGATCGATACAAATAACCATGAAATCATTTTGCCAGGTAAGCATAGGCTACTTTTGTAGTTAACGTTTCATTAAGAAGGTTTTTGGGAAAGCCCTTTCCATCTCTACCAGAAGAAGGTGATCGTTAGCGTCATCGCTAACGGCTACACAACGTGTAAACCTACACGCGCACCCCACACACACAGGTTTTCCTGTGCCGTTGCAGGAAAATACAAATCACTGATGCATTTAGTTAATTTCTTATGATTAACAGAATCTTCGAATAAGTTCAATACATTTAGTTGATTTCCTACTACGTTCAATACATTTCAGAATATTATTGAATTCCGTTTTAATGTCTGGATTCTGTGGTTCTGTCCGCAACGCAGATTTTATAGGGAGAGGGAGAGATCGCTAACTCTCTCTCCCTCCCTCCCCTGGCTGTGTGTCCAGAAACTCCTGTTTCTCCTGGGGGTACAGAGTGTGATCCAGAGGACAGTCTCCTCAGCTGGCTCTCCTGGGGGACAGTGTGATCCAGAGGACCGTCTCCTCAGCTGGCTCGCCTGGGGGACAGAGTGTGATCCAGAGGACAGTCTCCTCTAGCTGGCTCTCCTGGGGGACAGAGTGTGATCCAGAGGACAGTCTCCTCTAGCTGGCTCTCCTGGGGGACAGTGTGATCCAGAGGACCGTCTCCTCAGCTGGCTCGCCTGGGGGACAGAGTGTGATCCAGAGGACAGTCCTCTAGCTGGCTCTCCTGGGGGACAGAGTGTGATCCAGAGGACCGTCTCCTCAGCTGGCTCGCCTGGGGGACAGAGTGTGATCCAGAGGACAGTCCTCTAGCTGGCTCTCCTGGGGGACAGAGTGTGATCCAGAGGACCGTCTCCTCTAGCTGGCTCTCCTGGGGGACAGAGTGTGATCCAGAGGACCGTCTCCTCAGCTGGCTCTCCTGGGGGACAGAGTGTGATCCAGAGGACAGTCTCCTCTAGCTGGCTCTCCTGGGGGACAGAGTGTGATCCAGAGGACAGTCTCCTCTAGCTGGCTCTCCTGGGGGGACAGAGTGTGATCCAGAGGACAGTCTCCTCTAGCTGGCTCTCCTGGGGGGACAGAGTGTGATCCAGAGGACAGTCTCCTCTAGCTGGCTCTCCTGGGGGACAGAGTGTGATCCAGAGGACAGTCTCCTCTAGCTGGCTCTCCTGGGGGACAGAGTGTGATCCAGAGGACAGTCTCCTCTAGCTGGCTCTCCTGGGGGACAGTGTGATCCAGAGGACCATCTCCTCAGCTGGCTCTCCTGGGGGACAGTGTGATCCAGAGGACAGTCTCCTCTAGCTGGCTCTCCTGGGGGACAGAGTGTGATCCAGAGGGACAGGCTCCTTTAGCTGGCTTCTTGTCAACATGGCTTATAAACACGGAGTGAAAATCACCAATCAAAATGAACGTTCTACCACAGGCAACATGGTATTTTTGGAAAGCATATTTGATTCTGAGTTCCGGCATATAAAGCTTGTATGTGATAACTACTTCGAATTTGTTCCAAAAACACTTCGCTGGTGCTAAAGAGGGAGGCTCGCTGGGCTGGCGCTAAAGAGGGAGGCTCGCTGGGCTGGCGCTAAAGAGGGAGGCTCGCTGGGCCGGCGCTAAAGAGGGAGGCTCGCTGGGCTGGCGCTAAAGAGGGAGGCTCGCTGGGCCGGCGCTAAAGAGGGAGGCTCGCTGGGCCGGTGCTAAAGAGGGAGGCTCGCTGGGCTGGCGCTAAAGAGGGAGGCTCGCTGGGCCAGTGCTAAAGAGGGAGGCTCGCTGGGCTGGGCTGGCGCTAAAGAGGGAGGCTCGCTGGGCTGGCGCTAAAGAGGGAGGCTCGCTGGGCTGGCGCTAAAGAGGGAGGCTCGCTGGGCTGGCGCTAAAGAGGGAGGCTCGCTGGGCTGGCGCTAAAGAGGGAGGCTCGCTGGGCCGGCGCTAAAGAGGGAGGCTCGCTGGGCCGGGGCTAAAGAGGGAGGCTCGCTGGGCTGGTGCTAAAGAGGGAGGCTCGCTGGGCTGGTGCTAAAGAGGGAGGCTCGCTGGGCTGGTGCTAAAGAGGGAGGCTCGCTGGGCTGGCGCTAAAGAGGGAGGCTCGCTGGGCTGGCGCTAGCACGTGCCCAGATCAAACACACCTCTGGAACGCCCATTAAGGTGTTTACACCTCCTAATCATTCTAAAGATTGCTCAGAAAACCAGGTGTTTTAATCGATGTATGCTTACTTCCATTATGACCTTAGCAGATTAAGATAAGCAGAGTAAGGGGTTTACATGACTAATGCATAATCTGCCTACTGCCATAATCAGCCTACTGCCATAATCTGCCTACTGCCATAATCAGCCTACTGCCATAATCTGCCTACTGCCATAATCAGTTTTAATATTGAATTTATTAGTGTGCATGTAAACGTACTCACTGATGCTTCTTAACCTGCTTACTGCTGACTGCTCTGCTGGGCCAAGCAGTCGGCTACCCACCCAGTCAGCCACCCAGTCACCCACCCAGTCAACCACCCAGTCAGCCACCGAGCCACCCAGTCACCCACCCAGTCAGCCACCGAGCCACCCAGTCACCCACCCAGTCAGCCACCCAGTCAGCCACCCAGCCAGTCAGCCACCGAGCCACCCAGTCAGCCACCCACCCAGTCAGCCACCCACCCAGCCAGTCAGCCACCCACCCAGTCAGCCACCCACCCAGTCAGCCACCCACCCAGTCAGCCACCCACCCAGCCAGCCACCCACCCAGTCAGCCACCCACCCAGCCAGTCAGCCACCCACCCAGTCAGCCACCCACCCAGTCAGCCACCCACCCAGCCAGTCAGCCACCCAGCCAGTCAGCCACCCACCCAGTCACCCACCCAGCCAGCCAGCCACCCACCCAGTCACCCACCCAGCCAGTCAGCCACCCACCCAGCCAGTCAGCCACCGAGTCACCCACCCAGTCAGTCACCCACCCAGCCAGTCAGCCACCCAGCCACCCACCCACCCACCCAGTCAGCCACCCAGTCAGCCACCCACCCAGTCACCCACCCAGTCAGCCACCCAGCCAGTCACCCACCCACCCAGTCACCCACCCAGCCACCCAGCCAGTCAGCCACCCAGCCAGTCAGCCACCCACCCAGTCAGCCAGCCACCCAGTCAGTCACCCACCCACCCAGCCAGTCACCCACCCAGCCAGTCAGCCACCCACCCAGTCACCCACCCAGCCAGTCAGCCACCCAGCCAGTCAGCCACCCACCCAGTCACCCACCCACCCAGCCAGTCACCCACCCAGCCAGTCACCCACCCACCCAGTCACCCACCCAGCCAGTCACCCACCCAGCCAGTCAGCCACCCACCCAGTCACCCAGCCAGTCAGCCACCCACCCAGCCAGTCACCCACCCAGCCAGTCAGCCACCCACCCAGTCAGCCACCCACCCAGCCAGTCACCCAGCCAGTCAGCCACCCACCCAGTCAGCCACCCACCCAGTCACCCACCCAGTCACCCACCCAGCCAGTCAGCCACCCACCCAGTCACCCACCCAGTCACCCACCCAGCCAGTCAGCCACCCACCCAGTCACCCACCCAGCCAGTCAGTCACCCACCCAGCCAGTCAGCCACCCACCCAGCCAGTCAATCACCCACCCAGCCAGTCACCCACCCAGCCAGTCACCCACCCAGCCAGTCACCCACCCAGCCAGTCACCCACCCAGCCAGTCAGCCACCCAGCCAGTCAGCCACCGAGTCACCCAGTCAGCCAGTCAGCCACCCAGCCAGTCACCCAGTCACCCAGCCAGTCACCCAGTCACCCAGCCGTCCTAGCAGGCAGTAAAAATAGCCTTGACGTAACATGAGCACGTCCAGGCAGGCAGTACATCCAGAAACATGAACACAACACATGACAACACTGACAGTCTGACCTTGGCTCTGATTACTCCCCTCTCTCCACGGTCAGACGGTCTGTCTGGCTATGGTCTGTTGTTGAGACACAAATAATATTGTCTTGGGACATGCATATTGACCAATGACTGTGACGGTGACTGGGTTAGGGCTATGTGCGGGCTAGGACTGTCATACTCTCACCACCACAGTTCATTATCGGACTTTACGGAAGATGACTTTACTGATCAATACATTTACTGCCCTCTCTCTCTCTCTCCACGGAAGATGACTTTACTGATCAATACATTTACTGCCCTCTCTCTCTCCACGGAAGATGCCTTTACTGATCAATACATTTACTGCCCTCTCTCTCTCTCTCCACGGAAGATGTCTCTGTCCGCTTATGGAGCTTTGTTATTGAGACATAGTCAATATGTATCAATAGAAAATATTATTTATCAGGCCTGTGACATCAGATCACAGTTCATTATTTAACCTTGCTGATGAACATTAGATAGGCTAACATCTCTCCTCTGTGACATCAGATCACAGTTCATTATTTAACCTTGCTGATGAACATTAGGCAGGCTAACCTCTCCTCTCCATGGTCAGATGTCTGTCTGTCTGTCTGTCTAGGGAGTTTGTTGTTGTTCAGAGACAGTAATGTCATAGGTCTGGCTAGGGAGTTGAGACATAAAGTTGTCTAACTCCTTGAAGGGTAGCTACTGACCTACATAATGATTTCATGACCAGGGCATAATTACTGTATAACCGTGTAACTGGAGGTTATAAAGTTGTCTAACACCTTGAAGGGTAGCTACTGACCTACATAATGATTTCATGACCAGGGCATAATTACCGTGTAACTGGAGGTTATAAAGTTGTCTAACACCTTGAAGGGTAGCTACTGACCTACATAATGATTTCATGACCAGGGCATAATTACCGTATAACCGTGTAACTGGAGGTTATGGGTGAAGACCGTCATGAAATAAAATAACCGTCATCAACGGAAATAAAATAACCCTTTGCCTTGATGACCGCTTTGCACACTCTTGGCATTCTCTCAACCAACCATATGTGTTATTTCATAGTTTGGATGTCTTCACTATTATTCTACAATAAAAAACCCTGGAATGAGTAGGTGTGTCCAAACCTTTGACCTTTGACTATATATATATATATATATATATATATATATATATATACAAACAAAGTATTCAGACCCCTTGACTTTTTCCACATTTTGTTGCGTTACAGCCTTATTCTAAAATTGATGAAATATTTTTTTCCCTCATCAATCTACACACAATACCCCATAATGACAGAGCAAAAACAGGTTTTTAGATTTTTTTGCAAATGTATTAAAAATAAAAACTGAAATATCAAATTTATATAAGTATTCAGACCCTTTACTCAGTACTTTGTTGAAGCACCTTTCGCAGCGATTACAACCTAGAGTTCTTGGGTATGACTACAAGCTTGGCACACCTGTATTTGGGGAGTTTCTCCCATTCTTCTCTGCAGATCCTCTCAAGCTCTGTCAGGTTGGATGGGGAGTGTCACTGCACAGCTATTTTCAGGTCTCTCCAGAGATGTTCGATCGGGTTCAAGTCCGGGCTCTGGCTGGGCCACTCAAGGACATTCAGAGACTTGTCCTGAATCCACTCCTGTGTTGTCTTGGCTGTGTGCTTAGGGTCGTTGTCCTGTTGGAAGGTGAACCTTCGCCCCTAGTCAGGTCCTGAGCACTCTGGAGCAGGTTTTCATCAAGGATCTCTCTGTACTTTGCTCCATTCATCTTTGCCTCGATCCTGACTAGTCTCGCAGTCCCTGCCGCTGAAAAACATCCCCACAGCATGATGCTGCCACCAGCATGCTTCACTGTAGGGATGGTGCCAGGTTTCCTCCAGACGTGACGCTTGGCATTCAGTCCTAAGAGTTCAATCTTGGTTTCATCAGACCAGACAATCTTGTTTCTCATGGTCTGAGAGTCTTTAGGTGCCTTTTGGCAAACTCCAAGCGGGCTGTCATGTGCCTTTTTACTGAAGAGTGGCTTCCGTCTGGCAACTCTGCCATCAAGGCCTGATTGGTGGAGTGATGCAGAGATGGTTGTCCTGGAAGGTTCTCCCATCTCCACAGAGGAACTATAGAGCTCTGTCAAATTGACCATTGGGTTCTTGGTCACATCCCTGACCAAGGCCCTTCTGCCCAATTGCTCAGTTTGGCCGGGCGGCCAGCTCTAGGAAGAGTCTTGGTGGTTCCAAACTTCTTCCATTTAAGAATCATGGAGGCCACTGTGTTCTTGGGGACCTTAAATGCTGCAGACATTTTTTGGTACCCTTCCCCAGATCTGTGCCTCGACACAATCTGCACTTTCAACTGTGGGACCAAATCATGTCCAATCAATTTGAATTTATCACAGGTGGACACCAATCAAGTTGTAGAAACATCTCAAGGATGATCAATGGAAACAGGATGCATTCTGATCTCAATTTTGAGTCTCATAGCAAAGGGTCTGAATACTAATATAAAGGTATTTCTGTTCTTTATTTTTAATACATTTGCTAACGTTTCTAAACCTGTTTTTGCTTTGTCATTATGGGGTATTGGGTGTAGCTTGATGAGGATTTTTATTTTATTTGATCCATTTTAGAATAAGGCTATAATGTAACAAAATGTGAAAAATGTCAAGGGGTTTGAATACTTTCTGAAGGCAGTGTGTGTGTGTGTGTGTGTGTGTGTGTGTGTGTGTGTGTGTATGTGTATATATATATATACACACACACACACAGTGGGGAGAACAAGTATTTGATACACTGCCAATTTTTCAGGTTTTCCTACTTACAAAGCATGTAGAGGTCTGTAATTGTTATCATAGGTACACTTCAACTGTGAGAGACAGAATCTAAAACAAAAATCCAGAAAATCACATTTAAGTAATTAATTTGCATTTTATTGCATGACATAAGTATTTGATCACCTACCAACCAGTAAGAATTCCAGCTCTCACAGACCTGTTAGTTTTTCTTTAAGAAGCCCTCCTGTTCTCCACTCATTACCTGTATTAACTGCACCTGTTTGAACTTGTTACCTGTATAAAAGACACCTGTCCACACACTCAATCAAACAGATTCCAACCTCTCCACAATGGCCAAGACCAGAGAGCTGTGTAAGGACATCAGGGATAAAATTGTAGACCTGCACAAGGCTGGGATGGGCTACAGGACAATAGGCAAGCAGCTTGGTGAGAAGGCAACAACTGTTGGCGCAATTATTAGAAAATGGAAGAAGTTCAAGATGACGGTCAATCACCCTGGGTCTGGGGCTCCATGCAAGATCTCACCTCGTGGGGCATCAATGATCATGAGAAAGGTGAGGGATCTGCCCAGAACTACACGGCAGGACCTGGTCAGAGAGCTGGGACCACAGTCTCTCAAAGAAAACCATTAGTAACACACTACGCCGTCATGGATTAAAATCCTGCAGCGCACGCAAGGTCCCCCTGCTCAAGCCAGCGCATGTCCAGGCTCGTCTGAAGTTTGCCAATGACCATATGGATGTTCCAGAGGAGGAATGGGAGAAGGTCATGTGGTCTGATGAGACAAAAATAGAGCTTTTTGGTCTAAACTCCACTCGCTGTGTTTGGAGGAAGAAGAAGGATGAGTACAACCCCAAGAACACCATCCCAACCATGAAGCATGGAGGTGGAAACATCATTCTTTGGGGATGCTTTTCTGCAAAGGGGACAGAACGACTGCACCGTATTGAGGGGAGGATGGATGGGGCCATGTATCGCGAGATCTTGGCCAACAACCTCCTTCCCTCAGTAAGAGCATTGAAGATGGGTCGTGGCTGGGTCTTCCAGCATGACAACAACCCGAAACACACAGCCAGGGCAAGTAAGGAGTGGCTCCGTAAGAAGCATCTCAAGGTCCTGGAGTGGCCTAGCCAGTCTCCAGACCTGAACCCAATAGAAAATCTTTGGAGGGAGCTGAAAGTCCGTATTGCCCAGCGACAGCCCTGAAACCTGAAGGATCTGGAGAAGGTCTGTATGAAGGAGTGGGCCAAAATCCCTGCTGCAGTGTGTGCAAACCTGGTCAAGACCTACAGGAAACTTATGATCTCTGTAATTGCAAACAAAGGTTTCTGTACCAAATATTAAGTTCTGCTTTTCTGATGTATCAAATACTTATGTCATGCAATAAAATGCTAATTAATTACTTAAAAATCATACAATGTGATTTTCTGGATTTTTGTTTTAGATTCCTTCTCTCACAGTTGAAGTGTACCTATGATAACAATTACAGACCTCTACATGCTTTGTAAGTAGGAAAACCTGCAAAATCGGCAGTGTATCAAATACTTGTTCTCCCCACTGTATGTATGTGTGTGTGTATGTATGTATGTATATATATATATATGCTCTCGCTCTCTACCGGTCAAAAGTTTTATAACACCTACTCATTCAAGGGTTTTTCTTTATTTTTACTATTTTCTACATTGTTGAATCAAAACTATGAAATAACACACATGGAATCATGTAGTAACCAAAAAAGTGTTAAACAAATCACGCTCTTGGCATTCTCTCAACCAGCTTCACCTGGAATGCTTTTCCAACAGTCTTGAAGGAGTTCCCACATATGCTGAGCACTTGTTGGCTGCTTTTCCTTCACTCTGCGGTCCGACTCATCCCAAACCATCTCAATTTGGTTGAGGTCAGGGGATTGTGGAGACCAGGTCATCTGATGCAGCACTCCATCACTCTCCTTCTTGGTCAAATAGCCCTTACACAGCCTGGAGGTGTGTTGGAAAACAAATGATAGTCCCACTAAGTCCAAACCAGATGGGATGGTGTATCGCTGCAGAATGCTGTGGTAGCCATGCTGGTTAAGTGTGCCTTGAATTCTAAATAAATCACAGACAGTGTCACCAGCAAAGCACCCCCACACCATAACACCACCTCCTCCATGCTTTACGGTGGGAACTACACATGCGGAGATCATCCATTCACCCACACCGTGTCTCACAAAGACACGGCGGTTGGAACCAAAAGTCTCACATTTGGACTCCAGGCCAAAGGACACATTTCCACTGGTCTAATGTCCATTGCTCGTGTTTCTTGGCCCAAGTGAGTCTTATTGGTGTCCTTTAGTAGTGCTTTCTTTGCGGCAATTCGACCATGAAGGCCTGATTCACACAGTCCCCTCTTAACAACTCTAATTAACTTATCCTCTGCAGCAGAGGTAACTCTGGGTCTTCCATTCCTGTGGCGGTTCTCATGAGAGCCAGTTTCATCATAGCGCTTGATGGTTTTTGTGACCACACTTTAAGAAACTTTAAAAGTTCGTGAGATTTTCCGTATTGACTGACCTTCATGTCTTTTAAAGTAATGATGGACTGTCGTTTCGCTTTGCTTATTTAAGCTGTTCTTGCCATAATATGGACTTAGCCCTATTTGGTAAAAGACCATCTTCTGTATAACCCCCCCCACCTAGTCACAATACAGCTGATTGGCTCAAACGCATTAAGAAGGAAATACATTCCACAAATTAACTTTTAACAAGGCACACCTGTTAACTGAAATGCATTCCTGGTGACTACTTCATGAAGCTGGTTGAGAGACTGCCAAGAGTGCAAAGCTGTCATCAAGGTAAAAGGGTGGCTATTTGAAGAATCTCAAATATAAAATATATTTTGATTTGTTTAACACTTTTTTTTTGGTTACTACATGATTCCATATGTGTTATTTCATGGTTTTGATGTCTTCGCTATTATTCAACTATGTAGAAAATAAATTAAAGAAAAACCCTTGAATAAGTAGGTGTGTCCAATATTCTGACTGTTAGTGTGTATATGTGTGTATATATATAAATGGTTTAACGAACAGCTGACTGCAGATGGGATGTCCGGTCAGTTGCGTTTCGGCCGTAACATGGACTCTTAACAATAGGATGAAACTTTGTGGCTCCTTGCTGAAACAAGCAAACAAGTCTTCGGTTGCCTATACCAGGGTTTCCCAAACTGGGTCCTGGGCCCCCCCCCCCCCCCCCTCGGTGCACATTTAGATTTTGCCCTAGCAACACGGCTGATTCAAATAACCAACTAATCATCAAGCTTGGATTATTTCATAAAGAACTACAAATAGCATGGTGGTCTGGATGAGGCGAAGGTAAGAATCTCTGGATTAGCTATCTAATGTTAGCTAAATGTTGTAATGAATAAATTGGCTGCATTTCTTTTAAACTGTCCTGTGCAAGTTTTAAATGGACACAACCTGTTTTAGGAAAGGTTTCAGCTAGAGATGATTTGCAGGGATTTGTAGTCTTGCATAATGTCTACTTTGATGCTAATTAGCATTTTTAGAATATGAGCGTAAGTAGAGCCGAAATATGTCACCGTGTCCGAGGAGAGTTTTACATGGTTAGCAAAACGTCACTCCAGGGTAAACCTA
This sequence comes from Coregonus suidteri, assembly GCA_036851935.1. Taxonomy (NCBI): domain Eukaryota; kingdom Metazoa; phylum Chordata; class Actinopteri; order Salmoniformes; family Salmonidae; genus Coregonus; species Coregonus suidteri. The sequence goes on from CM072218.1 coordinate 4,462,584, forward strand.
CACGAAAAACAGCCCTTATTTTAAGTGTTTCTAAAAATCCCCAACGGGGAAGTGTAGGAAGTGACCCAGCCAAGCGGTCCATTCTGAGTAGGCAGAGTCTGAGAACACTTCCTCACATCTCAGGCCTTGGTCTCCTTTGGCAACAGCCGTTCGCACACATCTTTTGATGTACAGTTTCAGTACTGGTTGTTGAAATTATGAAGGAAACTCAGATCTGATGATCTCATTTGGTTTTAGTGAATGTGGAAAAAGGATTGGCACCATTTCCCTGTTTGACCGCTAGGTTTTCTGGGCATTATGACACCTCCACCGTGGGGTTCTATGCCCTCCACAATGCAGGAGCAGCACACACAAATAGAAAGAATAGAACAGGCTTGGGAACCTCGTAACCGTGGTAATTTGACTGCTAAACTCGTGGGTACACTCGCAATGACTGCCTGGTATTTAAATGGGCAAATTCTGTGAACCTGCATGATGTGTACTTTAATGCTAATTAGTATTTTTGATTATGAGAGTTAATGGAGCCGAATATATTGATAAAAGTCACCTTGTCCGAGAGAGATTTACATGGTTTATCGAAACATCACGCCAGGGTAAGCCTACAAAAAACACTACGTGGTAATGTAGAAAGTTCATTCAAGTGATGTTAAGTGATGTTGCTCATGCAATGGAATGTATTTTTTAGTATTGTCAGTTGAGTTGAATCAACAAATCACAGCACATGGCACATTTTACGTCCTGCTTTGCTCCTGAATGAGGATGCCCGTTCTATTCATTATATTTCTATGGCAGCACAGGCAGTCAGGAGCGGAGGATTGGAGAAAATGTGCTTCAAAGAAAACAAAAACATTTTTTTCGCTATTCGAACAGCTACTACGGTCACCGCGGTCATTTGGCTGCCCTATCATAACACCTACTAACCTACATAATGATGTCATAACACCTACTAACCTACATAATGATGTCATAACACCTAACTTACATAATGATGTCATAATGCCTACTAACATACATAATGATGTCATAATGCCTACTAACCTACATAATGATGTCATAACACCTAACTTACATAATGATGTCATAATGCCTACTAACATACATAATGATGTCATAACGCCTACTAACCTGCATAATGACTTCATAACGCCTACTAACCTGCATAATGATGTCATAACACCTACTAATCTGCATAATGATGTCATAACACCTACTAACCTGCATAATGACGTCATAACACCTACTAACTTACATAATGACGTCATAACACCTACTAACATACATAATGATGTCATAACACCTACTAACCTGCATAATGACGTCATAACACCTACTAACTTGCATAATGACGTCATAACACCTACTAACATACATAATGATGTCATAACACCTACTAACCTACATAATGACGTCATAACACCTACTAACTTGCATAATGACGTCATAACACCTACTAACATACATAATGATGTCATAACACCTACTAACCTGCATAATGACGTCATAACACCTACTAACTTGCATAATGACGTCATAACACCTACTAACCTACATAATGATGTCATAACACCTACTAACTTGCATAATGACGTCATAACACCTACTAACTTACATAATGATGTCATAACGCCTACTAACCTGCATAATGACGTCATAACGCCTACTACCCTGCTGAATGATTTCATAACGCCTACTAACCTGCATAATGACGTCATAACGCCTACTAACCTGCATAATGATTTCATAACGCCTACTAACCTGCATAATGATTTCATAACGCCTACTAACCTGCATAATGACGTCATAACACCTACTAACATACATAATGATGTCATAACACCTACTAACCTACATAATGACGTCATAACACCTACTAACTTGCATAATGACGTCATAACACCTACTAACATACATAATGATGTCATAACACCTACTAACCTGCATAATGACGTCATAACACCTACTAACTTGCATAATGACGTCATAACACCTACTAACCTACATAATGATGTCATAACACCTACTAACTTGCATAATGACGTCATAACACCTACTAACTTACATAATGATGTCATAACGCCTACTAACCTGCATAATGACGTCATAACGCCTACTACCCTGCTGAATGATTTCATAACGCCTACTAACCTGCATAATGACGTCATAACGCCTACTAACCTGCATAATGATTTCATAACGCCTACTAACCTGCATAATGATTTCATAACGCCTACTAACCTGCATAATGACGTCATAACGCCTACTAACCTGCATAATGACGTCATAACGCCTACTAACCTGCATAATGATTTCATAACGCCTACTAACCTGCATAATGACGTCATAACGCCTACTAACCTGCATAATGACGTCATAACGCCTACTAACCTGCATAATGACGTCATAACGCCTACTAACCTGCATAATGACGTCATAACACCTACTAACCTGCATAATGACGTCATAACGCCTACTAACCTGCATAATGACGTCATAACGCCTACTAACCTGCATAATGACGTCATAACGCCTACTAACCTGCATAATGACGTCATAACGCCTACTAACCTGCATAATGACGTCATAACGCCTACTAACCTGCATAATGACGGCATAACGCCTACTAACCTGCATAATGACTTCACTACCTATAGCCTACATAATGTCTGGCCAGGGAGTTTGTTGTTGAGATACAATAATGTCACAAGTCTGGCTAGGGAGTTTGTTGAGACACAAATAACATTGCCTTGGGCCCTGCATGTTGACCAATGAATGTGATATTGACTGGGTTATTAGATTAGGCTATATGAGGCCTACCAGACATCACCTTACAGTTCATTATCTGACTTCCTGACCAATGTTAGAACACAGAACCTGAAATTAATATGAATCTATCTAATTGATCTTGTACATCATTTCCAGTCATTGGACGTCAACCAGTAAGTCAGCCAGTCTGCCAGCCAGTCAGTCAGTATCATTGGGGTTATGTTATCAACTTCACACTGAATGAGCTCATCCTCTATGAAGGAAGTGACCCAGCCAAGCGGTCCATTCTGAGAAGGCAGAGTCTGAGAACACTTCCTCACACCTCAGGCCTTGGTCTCCTTTGGCAACAGCCGTTCCCACACATCTTTTGATGTACAGTTTCAGTACTGGTTGTTGAAATTATGAAGGAAACTCAGATCAGATGATCTAATTTGGTTTTAGTTTAAGTACTGGTTATTCTGAAGGAAACTCGGATCAGATGATCTCATTCGTTTTCCATAGCAGAAGGAAGCAGACAGTGTTTGTGTAATATTGTTCAGTTTCATTAAGCCAACACCAGTGCACATTTACATGTTCATGTCTTCCTGTTGAAAACAATGAGTCCGTGTCAAATCATTACATTTACACTTTGGTGTGTTTGGATTGAGTGAAGTTGGAAAATGTTATGCAATGCAGTGTTCTGAGAATACTATTAGCCTATTCTTCAATTGAATAGAGAGGGCAGGAATAGGATTCGACATGGTATTGAATGTATAGATTTATTATACTGAAAGATAATAAATCTGGCTTGCGGAAGTATTCACCCCCCATGGAATTTTTCCTATTTTGTTGCCTTACAACCTGGAATTTGGGGGGTTTGTATCATTTGATTTACACAACATGCCTACCACTTTGAAGATGCAAAATATTTTTTTCTTGTGAAACAAACAAGAAATAAGACAAAATAAACAGAACTTGAGCGTGCATAACGATTCACCCCCCCAAAGTCAATACTTTGTAGAGCCACCTTTTGCAGCAATTACAGCTGCAAGTCTCTTGGGGTATGTCTCTATAAGCTTGGCACATCTTGCCACTGGGATTTCTGCCCATTCTTCAAGGCAAAACTGCTCCAGCTCCTTCAAGTTGGATGGGTTCCGCTGGTGTACAGCAATCTTTAAGTCATACCACAGATTCTCAATTTGATTGATGTCTGGGCTTTGACTAGGCCATTCCAATACATTTAAATGTTTCCCCTTAAACCACTCAAGTGTTGCTTTAGCAGTATGCTTAGGGTCATTGTCCTGCTGGAAGGTGAACCTCTGTCCCAGTCTCAAATCTCTGGAAGACTGAAACAGGTTTCCCTCAAGAATTTCCCTGTATTTAGCGCCATCCATCATTCCTTCAATTTTGACCAGTTTCCCAGTCCCTGCCGATGGAAAAACATCCCCACAGCATGATGCTGCCACCACCATGCCTCACTGTGGGGATGGTGTTCTCGGGGTGATGAGAGGTGTTGGGTTTGCGCCAGACAAAGCGTTTTTCTTGATGGCCAAAAAGCTCAATTTTAGTCTCATCTGACCAGAGTACCTTCTTCCATATGTTTGGGGAATCTCCCACTTGGCGAATACCAAACGTGTTTGCTTATTTATTTCTTTAAGCAATGGCTTTTTTCTGGCCACTCTTCCGTAAAGCCCAGCTCTGTGGAGTGTGCGGCTTAAAGTGGTCCTATGGACAGATACTTCAGCCTCCGCTGTGGAGCTTTGCAGACCCTTCAGGGTTATCTTTGGTCTCTTTGTTGCCTCTCTGATTAATGCCCTCCTTGCCTGGTCCGTGAGTTTTGGTGGGCGGCCCTCTCTTGGCAGGTTTGTTGTGGTGCCATATTCTTTCCATTTTTTAAATAATGGATTTAATGGTGCTCCGTGGGATGTTCAAAGTTTCTGATATTTTTTTTATAACCCAACCCTGATCTGTACTTCTCCACAACTTTGTCCCTGACCTGTTTGGAGAGCTCCTTGGTCTTCATGGTGCCGCTTGCTTGGTGGTGCCCCTTGTTTAGTGGTGTTGCAGACTCTGGGGCCTTTCAGAACAGGTGTGTGTATATATACTGAAATCATGAGACAGATCATGTGACACTTAGATTGCACACAGGTGGACTTCATTTAACTAATTACAGTGGGGGAAAAAAGTATTTAGTCAGCCACCAATTGTGCAAGTTCTCCCACTTAAAAAGATGAGAGAGGCCTGTAATCTTCATCATAGATACACGTCAACTATGACAGACAAATTGAGAAGAAAAAATCCAGAAAATCACATTGTAGGATTTTTAATGAATTTATTTGCAAATTATGGTGGAAAATATGTATTTGGTCACCTACAAACAAGCAAGATTTCTGGCTCTCACAGACCTGTAACTTCTTCTTTAAGAGGCTCCTCTGTCCTCCACTCGTTACCTGTATTAATGGCACCTGTTTGAACTTGTTATCAGTATAAAAGACACCTGTCCACAACCTCAAACAGTCACACTCCGAACTCCACTATGGCCAAGACCAAAGAGCTGTCAAAGGACACCAGAAACAAAATTGTAGACCTGCACCAGGCTGGGAAGACTGAAGAAATCAACTGTGGGAGCAATTATTAGTAAATGGAAGACATACAAGACCACTGATAATCTCCCTCGATCTGGGGCTCCACGCAAGATCTCACCCCGTGGGGTCAAAATGATCACAAGAACGGTGAGCAAAAATCCCAGAACCACACGGGGGGACCTAGTGAATGACCTGCAGAGAGCTGGGACCAAAGTAACAAAAGCCTACCATCAGTAACACACTACGCCGCCAGGGACTCAAATCCTGCAGTGCCAGACGTGTCCCCCCTGCTTAAGCCAGTACATGTCCAGGCCCGTCTGAAGTTTGCTAGAGTGCATTTGGATGATCCAGAAGAGGATTGGGAGAATGTCTATGGTCAGATGAAACCAAAATAGAACTTTTTGGTAAAAACTCAACTCGTCGTGTTTGGAGGACAAAGAATGCTGAGTTGCATCCAAAGAACACCATACCTACTGTGAAGCATGGGGGTGGAAACATCATGCTTTGGGGCTGTTTTCTGCAAAGGGACCAGGACGACTGATCCGTGTAAAGGAAAGAATGAATGGGGCCATGTATCGTGAGATTTTGAGTGAAAACCTCCTTCCATCAGCAAGGGCATTGAAGATGAAACGTGGCTGCGTCTTTCAGCATGACAATGATCCCAAACACACCGCCCGGGGCATGAAGGAGTGGCTTCGTAAGAAGCATTTCAAGGTCCTGGAGTGGCCTAGCCAGTCTCCAGATCTCAACCCCATAGAAAATCTTTGGAGGGAGTTGAAAGTCCATGTTGCCCAGCGACAGCCCCAAAACATCACTGCTCTAGAGGAGATCTGCATGGAGGAATGGGCCAAAATACCAGCAACAGTGTGTGAAAACCTTGTGAAGACTTACAGAAAACGTTTGACCTGTGTCACTGCCAACAAAGGGTATATAACAAAGTATTGAGAAACTTTTGTTATTGACCAAATACTTATTTTCCACCATAATTTGCAAATAAATTCATTAAAAATCCTACAATGTGATTTTCTGGAATGTTTTTTCTCATTTTGTCTGTCATAGTTGACGTGTACCTATGATGAAAATGACAGGCCTCCCTCATCTTTTTAAGTGGGAGAACTTGCACAATTGGTGGCTGACTAAATACTTTTTTTCCCCACTGTATGTGACTTCTGAAGGTAATTGGTTGCACCATATCTTATTTAGGGGCTTCATAGCAAAGGGGGTGAATACATATGCACGCACCACTTTTCCGTTATTAATTTTTTAGAATTTTTTGAAACAAGTAATTTTTTTTCATTTCACTTCACCAATTTGGACTATTTTGTGTATGTCCATTACATGAAATCCAAATAAGAATCCATTTAAATTACAGGTTGTAATGCAACAAAATAGGCCAAAACGCCAAGGGGGATGAATACTTTTGCAAGGCACTGTACATGGCGAGGCGTGGCTTAACGTGACCACACCCCCGAGTAGGGTACAGACGTGGTGGACTCCCTTTACTCCCATGTTCAACTGCCTACTCTACTCATAACCCGACAACCGCTGTGTTATTCTTTATATCATTCTAGAAACATTTTGCTTGGTTGGTCGTTTTTTAACATACTTCCACGTCGTCTTAATCAACAAACTACGTCATACCTAAAAAACACTTTTGATTCTAAACGTTAAAATGTTAGCACGAACGGAGACTGTCGCACGGAATGTACGTCATGATTATCAGTCAGAGTCGATACCAATGGACTTTTTTCAGCTAGCTATTGTTAACTAACTAACCCTGCTTTTATAGCTAAGATGCCGAAAAGCTGTTGCGTACCGTTTTTGCTTGAACATTAGTAGGAGAAATAGACCACCAAATCAAGTTTCATCAACTGCCCAAGGACCAGGTTAGACGAACCGCGTGGTTTTTCAGGCTTTACACCGCAATGATGATGATGATGGAAATCTGTGGGCTGAGGGTACCCTACTCGGGGGGGGGGGGGGCGTGGTCACATTAAGCCACGCCTCTCCATGTGTATCTATAGGATTCATCCAAGTCCTTTTCAGAAGCATATACAACAGAAGACATTTAGTGTGTTTCTCTTGAGTCCCTCTGCCTTACCCAAATGAGATAAAGTATGCCTCACAAATGGCTCCCTGTATAGTGCACTACTTTTGACCACATCCCTATTGGGGCTGTGGATTCATTGGCAGTGACTAGGAACAGTATGGAGCCCATTCACTATGTGATGGATTAGTGATGTAGGTATTTTTAATGAACACGACAGCCTGTCAATTACATCTAGCATTTCATAACCAGCTATCGGTATGGGGACATCTCTCTGTAGCCGATCCAAGCTTTAATCCATTCAGATACTGTTGCAGAAGCAGCACCTGGGGACATAATATTTCAGATGGGAAGCTCCTATATCTGTCTGCAGTGATATTTTACATTTTAATCATTTTAGCAGACGCTCTTATCCAGAGCGACATAATTTTTATTTATTTTCATACTGCCCCCCCCCCCCCCCCCCCGTGGGAAACGAACCCACAACCCTGGCGTTGCTAGCGCCATGCTCTACCAACTGAGCTACACGGGGCTACATTCATGATATGAATGTTGTTGATACAAACTTGCTTCACAGGTAGGATATACGTAAAAGTACATTGATTGACGTTATCTAGGCTAAAGGCCTACACAAAGCAAGAGTACAGGCCTAGCCTTACAGTATATCTGTTACCAATGACCAACCTGACTGTCCCCTGCCAGCTCTACAGCCCTACACTATATCTGTTACCAATGACCAACCTGACTGTCCCCTGCCAGCTCTACAGCCCTACACTATATCTGTTACCAATGACCAACCTGACTGTCCCCAGTCTCGGTGGCAGTACGTCTTGACAGTCTCAGTGGCAGTACGTCTTGACGGTCTCAGTGGCAGTACGTCTTGACAGTCTCAGTGGTAGTACGTCTTGACAGTCTCAGTGGCAGTACGTCTTGACAGTCTCAGTGGCAGTACGTCTTGACAGTCAGTGGCAGTACGTCTTGACGGTCTCTGTGGCAGTACGTCTTGACAGTCAGTGGCAGTACGTCTTGACAGTCTCAGTGGCAGTACGTCTTGACGGTCTCAGTGGCAGTACGTCTTGACAGTCTCAGTGGCAGTACGTCTTGACAGTCAGTGGCAGTACGTCTTGACGGTCTCTGTGGCAGTACGTCTTGACAGTCAGTGGCAGTACGTCTTGACAGTCAGTGGCAGTACGTCTTGACGGTCTCTGTGGCAGTACGTCTTGACGGTCTCTGTGGCAGTACGTCTTGACAGTCAGTGGCAGTACGTCTTGACAGTCTCAGTGGCAGTACGTCTTGACGGTCTGTGGCAGTACGTCTTGACAGTCTGTGGCAGTACGTCTTGACGGTCTGTGGCAGTACGTCTTGACGGTCTCAGTGGCAGTACGTCTTGACAGTCTGTGGCAGTACGTCTTGACAGTCTGTGGCAGTACGTCTTGACAGTCTCAGTGGCAGTACGTCTTGACAGTCTCAGTGGCAGTACGTCTTGACAGTCTCAGTGGCAGTACGTCTTGACAGTCTGTGGCAGTACGTCTTGACAGTCTGTGGCAGTACGTCTTGACGGTCTCAGTGGCAGTACGTCTTGACAGTCTGTGGCAGTACGTCTTGACGGTCTCAGTGGTAGTACGTCTTGACGGTCTCAGTGGTAGTACGTCTTGACAGTCAGTGGCAGTACGTCTTGACGGTCTCAGTGGCAGTACGTCTTGACAGTCTGTGGCAGTACGTCTTGACAGTCTGTGGCAGTACGTCTTGACGGTCTGTGGCAGTACGTCTTGACGGTCTCAGTGGCAGTACGTCTTGACAGTCTGTGGCAGTACGTCTTGACGGTCTCAGTGGCAGTACGTCTTGACAGTCTGTGGCAGTACGTCTTGACGGTCTCAGTGGCAGTACGTCTTGACGGTCTCAGTGGCAGTACGTCTTGACAGTCTCAGTGGCAGTACGTCTTGACAGTCTCAGTGGCAGTACGTCCCCCAACACAACACTACGACTTAATTCCTCCCTGCTTCTGCTCCCTCATAGATGATGATGTGTATACTGTAGTGCTATTTGTTGTCTTATGTAGCCTACCCCTGGCTGTACAATCAGTTTCTCTGTGTTTTGAATATAATATGACTTGTTCCGGTCATCACCAACAACGACTTTCTCTCTGGCTGCGTTCAGACAGGCAGCCCAATTCTCATCTTCTTCTTTTGACCAATCACATCGGCTCTTTTCAGAGCTGAAAATATCACAATTGGGCTGCCTGTCTAAACGTAGCCCAGGCGTCTGCTTAATGATTCAAATGTAGCCTAAATGTAGCGTGTCTGTGCTGCAGGTGTGGTGGAGGGGAACGTGGCGGCGGTCGAGGCCTACAAGTCCTCCGGCGGTGACATCGCCCGTCAGATGACGTCGGACGAGGTCCGTCTCCTGAACCGTCCCTCTGCCTTCGGCGACGGCTTGACCCTGGTCCACCTGGCCATCCGCTTCCAAAGACAGGACATGCTGGCTGGCCTCCTCACTGAGGTAAAGCGACATTTAAATACATAATAGACCAGGGGCGAATGCCAAGACCCTGATCATTTTCCCCACATGGACCGACTAGCTATTTAGAACAGTACCAATTGTCCTAATGGCTCAAACGTAATGTGATTACAAGTCAGGGAAACAAAAAAAATCAGACTGTACTCATTCATCACAAATCAGACATCTTGAAATCCATCCTTATGTTTTCCAGGAAGAGGGTTGAAGGGAACGCTTTCAGTTTTCACCACAGTGCTACTGACAGGAGATTAAAAGGTGTAAAATCTTAAATGCACAGCAGTGCCCATATAACAAGGCTTGACATTCATTTTATTTTGCAAGTAGGACAGAATATTTTACTCCAAATGCTCAAGTCAGTTTGTTGAAGATAAATGTCTCTTAACATCATGTTTCCATCATTGTAATGATGCAAGGAAGTACTTTACAAAATGAAATGCGTTACTGTCTTTATCACCACCAGAATGTTGCCTGCACTCTGCCTATTGGCTTCTGATGCATAATCAAGCCTGTCTCAAAATACACCTGGAGGATTGGTAGCCTATGAAATACTGCAACATTACAATTACAACCAAATACTTTTTATGTCTTTTTATAAAAGAATTCCCTCCAGGGCTCGAAATTTAATGGTGGCCTGTCGTCCCTGGGACGACATAAAATATATACGGTTCAAAACAGACTCTGGGACAGTTCTGGGACCACATCCAAAATTCATACAACCACCACACATATATATATATATATATATATATATATATATATATATATATATATATATTTTTTTTTTTTTTAAAGCAATGAGACTGACGCAACGTATCAGACCGTTTTAGCTTAAAATGTTGCAAAAGTTTTTTTTATATATTTTTTTCTTCAAATCATAAGCTCAACAATACGCACATGGCTGTAGGCTATGCGCGAATGTTCCAAAATGCAATTAGCGGGAACATTGTTCTCAATGCGTGAGCGGTTTCATGTGACGGAGATGAAAATATCTGTTCGAAATTAAGAAAGGGGAGATCTAAAGGTGCGTGAACTAGCATGGGTCACTAATGGGACTAGGATTATGCCTTTGGCTGCTGGACCATAAAACAACGTTGATTTGAAAACCAATAGAACATGAGAAATGCTGGTTTCAATGGCATATTCGACTAGGTGAAAAATCTGTCGTTGTGCCCTTGAGCAAGGCACTTAACCCTAATTGCTCCTGTAAGTCGCTCTGGATAAGAGCGTCTGCTAAATGACTAAAATGTAAATGTTTATTAAATAATTGCTTCAACATTTCTATGGTCGTATTTTGACTAGGCTACTTTGAAACAAAGTAAGACATGCTTCATAAAATGACATACACTACCGCTCAAAAGTTTGGGGTCACTTTAGAAATGTCCTTGTTTTCCATGAAAACATACATGAAATGAGTTTGAGTAGGAAATATAGCAAAATGAATAGGAAATGTAGTCATCGACAAGGTTAGAAATAAGGATTTTTAATTGAAGTAATAATTGTGTCCTTCAAACTTTGCTTTCGTCAAAGAATCCTCCATTTGGAGCAATTACAGCCTTGCAGACCTTTTGGCATTCTAGTTGTCAATTTGTTGAGGTAATCTGAAGAGATTTCACCCCATGCTTCCTGAAGCACCTCCCACAAGTTGGATTGGCTTGATTGGCACTTCCTACGTACCATACGGTCAAGCTGCTCCCACAACAGCTCAATAGGGTTGAGATCCGGTGACTGTGCTGGCCACTCCATTATAGACAGAATACCAGCCCGACTGCTTCTTCCCTAAATAGTTATTGCATAGTTTTGGAGCTGTGCTTTGGGTCATTGTCCCGTTGTAGGAGCCCAGTTCACATCACACGTGTTGCGTCATGTGTAAGAACAGCCCTTAGCCATTGGCCAGATACCACCACCCCCTCGGGCCTTATTGTTTAAGTATAGGATATGACAGGATTAACTTTAATGTCCCGAGGGGTCAATTGTCTTAGACGCAGTACTGCTGTATACAAAAGAGACACGGGTCATTACACACTCAACATAATACGTACACTGCACATTACCCCTGTCATAGGCTATTTAATGTGCTGGAGGACAATGTACAGACTGAATTTAATTTCAGGTTCAGGACAGTGTATACCATGAATCTAATTGCAGTGGAATATTTTTGGACAATGAGGCTTTCTTTGGTTAAAAATAAAACTTGTATGCATTCACTAACTGTAAGTCGCTCTGGATAAGAGCGTCTGCTAAATGACTAAAATGTAAATGTACAGTGGGGAGAACAAGTATTTGATACACTGCCAAATTTTGCAGGTTTTCCTACTTACAAAGCATGTAGAGGTCTGTCATTTTTATCATGGGTACACTTCAACTGTGAGAGACGGAATGTAGAACAAAAATCCAGAAAATCACATTGTATGATTTTAAAGTAATTAATTTGCATTTTATTGCATGACATAAGTATTTGATCACCTACCAACCAGTAAGAATTCCGGCTCTCACAGACCTATTCGTTTTTCTTTTAAGAAGCCCTCCTGTTCTCCACTCATTACCTGTATTAACTGCACCTGTTTGAACTCGTTACCTGTATAAAAGACACCTGTCCACACACTCAATCAAACAGACGCCAACCTCTCCACAATGGCCAAGACCAGAGAGCTGTGTAAGGACATCAGGGATAAAATTGTAGACTTGCACAAGGCTGGGATGGGCTACAAGACAATAGGCAAGCAGCTTGGTGAGAAGGCAACAACTGTTGGCGCAATTATTAGAAAATGAAAGAAGTTTAAGATGACGGTCAATCACCCTCAGTCTGGGGCTCCATGCAAGATCTCACCTCGTGGGGCATCAATGATCATGAGGAAGGTGAGGGATCAGCCCAGAACTACACGGCAGGACCTGGTCAATGACCTGAAGAGAGCTGGGACCACAGTCTCAAAGAAAACCATTAGTAACACACTACGCCGTCATGGATTAAAATCCTGCAGCGCACGCAAGGTCACCCTGCTCAAGCCAGCGCATGTCCAGGCCCGTCTGAAGTTTGCCAATGACCATCTGGATGATCCAGAGGAGGAAGGTCATGTGGTCTGATGAGACAAAAATAGAGCTTTTTGGTCTAAACTCCACTCGCCGTGTTTGGAGGAAGAAGAAGGATGAGTACAACCCCAAGAACACCATCCCAACTGTGAAGCATGGAGGTGGAAACATCATTCTTTGGGGATGCTTTTTCTGCAAAGGGGACAGGACGACTGCACCGTATTGAGGGGAGGATGGATGGGGCCATGTATCGCGAGATCTTGGCCAACAACCTCCTTCCCTCAGTAAGAGCATTGAAGATGGGTCGTGGCTGGGTCTTCCAGCATGACAACGACCCGAAACACACAGCCAGGGCAACTAAGGAGTGGCTCCGTAAGAAGCATCTCAAGGTCCTGGAGTGGCCTAGCCAGTCTCCAGACCTGAACCCAATAGAAAATCTTTGGAGGGAGCTGAAAGTCCGTATTGCCCAGCGACAGCCCCGAAACCTGAAGGATCTGGAGAAGGTCTGTATGGAGGAGTGGGCCAAAATCCCTGCTGCAGTGTGTGCAAACCTGGTCAAGACCTACAGGAAACGTATGATCTCTGTAATTGCAAACAAAGGTTTCTGTACCAAATATTAAGTTCTGCTTTTCTGATGTATCAAATACTTATGTCATGCAATAAAATGCTAATTAATTACTTAAAAATCATTCAATGTGATTTTCTGGATTTTTGTTTTAGATTCCGTCTCTCACAGTTGAATTGTACCTATGATTAAAAAATGACAGACCTCTACATGCTTTGTAAGTAGGAAAACCTGCAAAAATCGGCAGTGTATCAAATACTTGTTCTCCCCACTGTATCTCCTGTAGCAAGTCTATTACTCTCAACTTGAATTCCTTTAACTGGATAAAACCGTCAAAATTCAAAATTCTGTAGGTTATTCCAGGAGCAGCAGTGTGCCAGAAAATGAAAAAGGTTTCTTGTCATAATGAGTCTCTCCTCCCCTCCCTCCGTCCCCCCCGTGCAGGTGTCCCAGCAGGCAGCGAAGTGTATCCCTGCCATGGTGTGTGGCGAGCTGACGGAACAGATCCGCAGGGAGATCGCTGCCTCTCTGCACCGACGCAAAGGAGACTTCAACTGTTACTTCCTCTCTGACCTGGTCACCTTCACACTGCCCGCAGGTGACCCACCTGCCCTGTCTCTACCGCACACCGAGCCGTTTGTCCTCCGTCCGTCGTTCCTCGGCGATGATGAATTGACGGTCAACACAAAGCCGTAGGCCAAGTGTCAGAGGGGAGATTGTTCATCGTGATAAAAATGTGCAAAAAGGACGGAAATGTTTGATCCAGTTTCTAGTTGTTCTGTATATAAAATACATTTGTGAAGTATGTTTAAGTGTATGAATAAACATAATGTAGGCTGTCCTTGTAGGTACAGTAGATCGTCATAGTGAGGGAGAGAGAGACTGCATCCAGTCTTTTCCCGCCGGCATAATATCTTCATTGAGATTTTAGAGACGTGCACTTAATTGTACACACCACACACACACACACACACAAACACACAAACACACACTGTAGAGTTCCTGGTTGTATTCTGTTTCAGAGCAGCCTGCGAGGGTGAGATGAAGGATTGTGCAGGGTTCAGCAGAAGATTTGAATGTATTTCTGTGCAGGCGGAGCTTGGCTTCAGGCCACTACAGTGAGAGCTCTCTGTCAAGTCGGTGTATTCACTATTGAGCCAGATAATGGCCACCAATTGTTCTCGTCTGTGTATGCAGTTAACCATGCAGCTACTGTCCCTTCAGAAAGTATTCATACCCCCTTTGATTTATTCCACATTTTTGTTGTTCCAGCCTGAATTCAAAATGGATTAAATATTTTTTTTTTTCTCTCAACCGTCTACACACAATACTCCATAATGACAAAGTGAAGACATGTTTTTTAGAAATGTTTGCAAAAGGATTGAAAATAAAATATCTCATTTACATAAGTATTCACACCCCTTTTTCTCTGACACTCCAAATTGTGCTCAGGGTGCATCCGATTTCCTTTCATCGTCCTTGACGTCACTGCATCACTTCGTTTTGAGTCCAACTGTGGCCAATTTTAAAATGTTTGGACATGATTTAGAAAGAAACACACCTGTCTATATAAGGTCCCACGGTTGACAGCGGGCTGTCAACAGTCTCTACAGCACTTCAGTGGTCCTCTGTAGCTCAGCTGGTAGAGCATGGCGCTTGTAACGCCAAGGTAGTGGGTTCGATCCCCGGGACCACCCATACACAAAAAAAAAATGTATGCACGCATGACTGTAAGTCGCTTTGGATAAAAGCGTCTGCTAAATGGCATATTATTATTATTATTATTATACTTCACCAATCTGGGCTTTATGGGAGAGTGGCCAGACGGAAGCCACTCCTGAGAAAAAAGCACATGACAGCACGCCTGGAGTTTGCAAAAAGGCATGTGAAAGACTGAGAGCATAAGGCAAAATATTCTGTGGTCTGATGAGACAAATTGAAACATTTTTGGCCTGAATGCAAAGCGTTATGTCTGGAGAAAACCAGGCACAGCTCATCACCCGTCTAACACCATCCCTACCGTGAAGCATGGTGGTGGCAGCATCATGGTATAGTGGTGTGTGAAAACGTTTGAAAACGAGATATTTCAGTATTTCATTTTCAGTAAATTAGTAAAAATGTCTAAAAACACGTTTTCACTTTGTCATTATGGGGTGTTGTGTGTGTGTGTAGATGGGTGATTTAATTTGTTATTTCATCCATTTTGAATTCAGGCTGTAACACAACAAAATGTGGAATAAGTCGAGGGGTATGAATACTTTCGGTGTGTGTGTGTGTGAAGAGCATTTTTACTGTTCAGTCACTGTTGGTAAAATGTAGACCATTTTATGGAGCGGCATTACAAGCATGTATTTTCTCAGTTCTGCTATTCTCACCATGTTCTGCTATTCTCACGTAATTCCTCGCTATCTCTCGTCGTGTGTGTTCCTGCAGACATAGAAGACCTGCCCACTGCAGTCCAGGAGAAGCTGTTTGACGAGGTGTTAGATCGAGACGTACAGAAAGGTAAAAAGATCTCAAGAGGATTCTTGATATCTCCTGGATATTTCTGAATATCTCCGTCAACCCCATGCCGGGATACACACTGTATGTTGTAGATTTACCATTAGAATCAAATATGTGTTAGATATGAGGTGTGTGTGTGTGAACCTTTTGCGTCTGTCTCTCAGATGACCAGATAAAGTGATGGAGAGGAACTCCTTTAGGAGCCACAATCTGCTCCATGAGAGTCAACTGTGTGCCATATATACACTGAGTGGACAAAACATTAGGAACGCCCCCCCCTCAGAACAGCCTCAATTCATTGGGTCATGGATTCTACAAGGTGTCGAAAGCGTTCCACAGGGATGCTGGCCCATGTTGACTCCAATGCTTCCCACAGTTGTCAAGTTGGCTGGATGTTCTTTGGGTGGTGGACTGTTCTTGATAAACACGGGAAACTGTTGAGCGTGAAAAACCCAGCAGCGGTGCAGTTCTTGACACACTCAAACCGGTGCGCCTGGTACCTACTACCATACCCCGTTCAAAGGCACTAGAAATATTGTGTCTTGCCCATTCACCCTCTAAATGGCACACATACACAATCCCATGTCTCAATTGTGTCCGGGCTTAAAAATCCTTCTTTAACCTGTCTCCTCCCCTTCATCTACACTGATTGAAGTGGATTTAACAAGTTACATCAATAAGGGATGATAGCTTTCACCTGGATTCACCTGGTCAGTCTGTCATTGAAAGAGCAGGTGTTCCTAATGTTTTGTACACTCAGTGTATGTTAGGTGTGAATGATAAGAGCGTCTGCTAAATGACTAAAATGTAAATGTAAATGTAATGTTGTGGGTGGTCATTCTGCATCAGTCAGTCTTTCAAATGAGCAGGTAAAAAAGAGAAGAGCACTCATTTAGGAGCCCCAATCTGCTCCTCTCACCAGCTAGCTAGTTACCTCACCCCCCTCCCCTCTCACCAGCTAGCTAGTTACCTCACCCCCCTCACCAGCTAGCTAGTTACCTCACCCCCTCTCCTCTCTCCAGCTAGTTAGTTACCTCACCCCCCTCTCCTCTCACCAGCTAGTTAGTTACCTCACCCCCCTCTCCTCTCACCAGCTAACTAGTTACCTCAACCCCCTCTCCTCTCACCAGCTAGCTAGTTACCTCACCCCCCTCTCCTCTCACCAGCTAGCTAGTTACCTCACCCCCCTCTCCTCTCACCAGCTAGCTAGTTACCTCACCCCCCTCTCCTCTCCTCTCACCAGCTAGCTAGTTACCTCACCCCCCTCTCCTCTCCTCTCACCAGCTAGCTAGTTACCTCACCCCCCTCTCCTCTCACCAGCTAGCTAGTTACCTCACCCCCCTCTCCTCTCACCAGCTAGCTAGTTACCTCACCTCACCCCCCTCTCTCTCACCAGCTAGCTAGTTACCTCACCCCCCTCTCTCCTCTCCTCTCACAGCTAGCTAGTTACCTCACCCCCCTCTCCTCTCCTCTCACCAGCTAGCTAGTTACCTCACCCCCTCTCTCTCCTCTCTCCAGCTAGTTAGTTACCTCACCCCCCTCTCCTCTCACCAGCTAGTTAGTTACCTCACCCCCCTCTCCTCTCACCAGCTAACTAGTTACCTCAACCCCCTCTCCTCTCACCAGCTAGCTAGTTACCTCACCCCCCTCTCCTCTCACCAGCTAGCTAGTTACCTCACCCCCTCTCCTCTCTTACTCTCACCAGCTAGCTAGTTACCTCACCCCCCTCTCCTCTCACCAGCTAGCTAGTTACCTCCCCCCCCTCTCCTCTCACCAGCTAGCTAGTTACCTCACCCCCCTCTCCTCTCACCAGCTAGCTAGTTACCTCACCCCCCTCTCCTCTCACCAGCTAGCTAGTAGTTACCTCACCCCCCTCTCCTCTCACCAGCTAGCTAGTTACCTCACCCCCCTCTCCTCTCACCAGCTAGCTAGTTACCTCACCCTCCTCTCCTCTCACCAGCTAGTTAGTTACCTCACTGCCCTCTCCTCTCACCAGCTAGTTAGTTACCTCACCCCCCTCTCCTCTCACCAGCTAGCTAGTTACCTCACTGCCCTCTCCTCTCACCAGCTAGCTAGTTACCTCACCCCCCTCTCCTCTCACCAGCTAGTTAGTTACCTCACCACCCTCTCCTCTCACCAGCTAGCTACTTACCTCCCCCCTCTCCTCCTCTCACCAGCTAGTTAGTTACCTCACCCCCCTCTCCTCTCACCAGCTAGTTAGTTACCTCACCACCCTCTCCTCTCACCAGCTAGTTAGTTACCTCACCCCCCTCCTCTCACCAGCTAGCTAGTTACCTCACCCCCCTCTCCTCCTCTCACCAGCTAGCTAGTTACCTCACCCCCCTCTCCTCTCACCAGCTAGCTAGTTACCATCAGGGATAGCTACACAGACGTTTCAGCTTTACAGCCTACTTAAGTGTGCACTTACCCAATGATTCTCCCAGGTGTGTGTGTATCTAGGTCTCCGAGGTGTCTTGTGACCTAGTTCAGCTAGTAGTGTAATTGGGTTATATGGGAGAAATAGGATGCTCCAGTTGGTTGTTGCAGGGCCAAGGGGAGACGAGACGAGAGGAGAATGAATTAAGTCATTGAGTCGCTGAACGTGTGTGACTGTGTGCGTGACTGTGTGTGTGACTGTGTGTGTGACTGTGTGCGTCCATGTGTGTCCTTGCTGTGCATCAAGTCATTGAGTGGCTGTGTCCTCTCTCTCCCTACCTCTGTAAATGGCTAACCATGTGTGTGTCCACTGTCTCTCTCTGTCTCTCTCTCTCTGTCTGTCTCTCTCTCTCTCTCTGTCTCTCTCTCTGTCTCTCTCTCTCTCTCTCTCTCTCTCTCTCTCTCTCTCTCTCTCTCTCTCTCTCTCTCTCTCTCTCTCTCTCTCTCTCTCTCTCTCTCTCTGTGTCTCTCTCTCTCTCTGTGTGTCTCTCTCTCTCTCTGTGTCTCTCTCTCTCTGTGTCTCTCTCTCTCTCTCTGTGTCTCTCTCTCTCTCTCTGTCTCTCTCTCTCTCTCTCTCTCTCTCTCTCTCTCTCTCTCTCTCTCTCTCTCTCTCTCTCTCTCTCTCTCTCTCTCTCTCTCTCTCTCTCTCTCTCTCTCTCTCTCTCTCTCTCTCTCTCTCTCTCTCTCTCTCTCTCTCTCTCCTCTCTCTCTCTCTCTCTCCCTCTCCCTCTCCCTCTCCCTCTCCCCCTCCCTCCCTCCCTCTCCAGAGCTAGAGGAGGAGTCTCCCATCATTAACTGGTCCTTGGAGCTGGGTACCAGGTTGGACAGCAGGCTGTATGCCCTGTGGAACCGTACACAGGGAGACTGCCTGTTAGACTCAGTACTGCAGGCTACCTGGGGGATATACGACAAGGACTCTGTTCTCCGCAAGACCCTCCACGACAGCCTGCATGACTGCTCTCACTGGTAAGAAACACACACACACCCTGTCCTCTGCAAGGCTTTCCAGGACAGCCTGCACAACTGCTGTCACCTGTGAGAAACACACACACTGTGGCTGGGCTCTGGCCCAGGATCCACACACTGGCCGGGCTCTGGCCCAGGATCCACACACTGTGGCCGGGCTCTGGCCCAGGATCCACACACTGGAATACCACTTGAAATGAAGTAATGTGTTGGGGATCGATTCTAAGGCGTATGATAGTATGGACTGCAATCATTGCCCTTTGGTGCCACTTGGCCCTGCCTGTCAGTTCTTCCAGTTCCTGTACTGTACATGGTGTCTGGATACCAGTCTGTTTAGCTAACAGTCCACTCCTTGAACTCTGGGTGTGGCTAAACACATGACATGGAGTGCAAGGAGTGGAATATTAGCTAAACAGACAACCAATACAATATTACTTTATTGTCCATATGTTACAGCAAACCCCCCCCCCTCCCCCCAATATTGCGATTGGATGTTCCAAACATATATAAACTATATGTCTGCTGCAGAGAGACTGAGAGCATGAGAAAATGAGTTTTTATCAGTCATGGTAATAAAAGTGCTAAAAGCATTTTGGCCACCATATAAAAAGAAAATGGAAAACCAGCTGCAGGTAGCTTAGTGGTAAAGGGTGTTGTGCCAGTAACCGAAAGGTCGCTGGTTCTAATCCCCGAGCCGACTAGGGGAAAAATCTGTCGATGTGCCCTTGAGCAAGGCACTTAACCCTAATTGCTCCTGTAAGTCGCTCTGGATAAGAGCGTCTGCTAAATGACTAAAATGTAAGTGTTGGCTATAGATGGAAAAATACTGGAATTTAGGCGCAGGTACAGCTGACTAGAGCAAAAACAATATTGTGATTTGTCAGAAATAATATCCCGACATGTAACTATCAGTATTTCTCCCCCATCACAGAGTAGAATACTCCTGTCAGGCAAAGTAGATCCATAGCAGATGAGATGATGGGTACTGCTGTATATAGATATAGCTGGGCCTTTTGGGTTGTATCTGAACCCTGGCAGGCAAAGCTAACGAGATGTTTGTTCTGTGTCCCAGGTTCTACACGCGGTGGAAGGAGTGGGAGTCGTGG
Source organism: Coregonus suidteri (assembly GCA_036851935.1). Taxonomy (NCBI): domain Eukaryota; kingdom Metazoa; phylum Chordata; class Actinopteri; order Salmoniformes; family Salmonidae; genus Coregonus; species Coregonus suidteri. The sequence goes on from CM072218.1 coordinate 4,483,080, forward strand.
TATTCTCAGAGCTTTGGTCTCCACTTCTCCCTCCGAGAGGAACAGTGGCAGGAGGACTGGGCCTTCATACTCTCTCTGGCTAGCCAGGTAACTCACTAACACACACCATCAGATCAGCCTTTCTATTTGGATTGCTTTTGGATAATAAAAAAAAATTATGCAATATTATTATTTGATATACTTTGATTATCTGATAAGTGTTATACAATATGCAGCTGTCACTGTCATGACCAAAATCAGGACCAAATCAGGCGAAATTATCTCAAATTGATTGTGTAGCTCAACCAAGTCACTTAATAGATGATTTGAACATGATGCCTGAAAAAATGCTAATAGCAATCCCATGACTTGAATGGGATTTGTGCCACCAATGCTAAAACATTAGCATTTGGAAAAAAGTGCTAGGGAAACTAAACCAAAGCATGGATTGCTGTCATACCTTGTCCATAGACTGCTGACAGGGTAAGGAAACCAATGTCATTTTGTAATTTGGGTGAACTATCCCGTTAAGCCTTCCATTTTGAGGAGACTAGAGTACTGTAGTACATTGAATATCTCCTTATCACCATTCTCATGTGTCTGTCTGTCTGCCTGTCTCTGTCTGCCTGCCTGTCTGTCTGTCTGTCTGTCTGCCTGTGTTTTCCCCACAGCCTGGAGCCAGCCTGGAGCAGACTCATATCTTTGTTCTAGCACACATTCTCCGTAGACCGATCATCGTGTACGGAGTGAAGTATTACAAGAGTTTCCGTGGAGAAACGTTAGGTTACACACGTTTCCAAGGTGAGTGGAGCGGCACAGTTATCTTGGGGAGGTCTAATGTTGTAATACATGGGTTTAACATGGCGCTTTACAAGGACCCAGACGCTTCAGTCTTCCAAGCATAATAGCTGGAACACACCTATATAAGTAGACCCGTAGAGAGACACACACCATGGCATCAGAGTGGGTGGCAGGATTTTAACAAGCTGGACCCTGCATGAAAACATTCACATGAACTAGTGTTGTTATTAGACAGGGAGGAAGCTGTAGCTAGAGACTGTGTGTTGTTATTAGACAGGAGGAAGCTGTAGCTAGAGACTGTGTGTTATTATTAGACAGGAGGAAGCTGTAGCTAGAGACTGTGTGTTGTTATTAGACAGGAGGAAGCTGTAGCTAGAGACTGTGTTATTAGACAGGAGGAAGCTGTAGCTAGAGACTGTGTGTTGTTATTAGACCGGAGGAAGCTGTAGCTAGAGACTGTGTGTTGTTATTAGACAGGAGGAAGCTGTAGCTAGAGACTGGGTGTTGTTATTAGACCGGAGGAAGCTGTAGCTAGAGACTGTGTGTTGTTATTAGACAGGAGGAAGCTGTAGCTAGAGACTGTGTGTTGTTATTAGACAGGAGGAAGCTGTAGCTAGAGACTGTGTGTTGTTATTAGACAGGAGGAAGCTGTAGCTAGAGACTGGGTGTTGTTATTAGACAGGAGGAAGCTGTAGCTAGAGACTGTGTGTTGTTATTAGACAGGAGGAAGCTGTAGCTAGAGACTATGTGTTGTTATTAGACAGGAGGAAGCTGTAGCTAGAGACTGGGTGTTGTTATTAGACAGGAGGAAGCTGTAGCTAGAGACTGTGTGTTGTTGTTATTAGACAGGAGGAAGCTGTAGCTAGAGACTATGTGTTGTTATTAGACAGGAGGAAGCTGTAGCTAGAGACTGTGTGTTGTTGTTATTAGACAGGAGGAAGCTGTAGCTAGAGACTGTGTGTTGTTATTAGACAGGAGGAAGCTGTAGCTAGAGACTGTGTGTTGTTATTAGACCGGAGGAAGCTGTAGCTAGAGACTGTGTGTTGTTATTAGACAGGAGGAAGCTGTAGCTAGAGACTGTGTGTTATTATTAGACAGGAGGAAGCTGTAGCTAGAGACTGTGTGTTGTTATTAGACAGGAGGAAGCTGTAGCTAGAGACTGTGTGTTATTATTAGACAGGAGGAAGCTGTAGCTAGAGACTGTGTGTTGTTATTAGACAGGAGGAAGCTGTAGCTAGAGACTGTGTGTTGTTATTAGACCGGAGGAAGCTGTAGCTAGAGACTGTGTGTTGTTATTAGACAGGAGGAAGCTGTAGCTAGAGACTGTGTGTTGTTATTAGACCGGAGGAAGCTGTAGCTAGAGACTGTGTGTTATTATTAGACAGGAGGAAGCTGTAGCTAGAGACTGTGTGTTGTTATTAGACAGGAGGAAGCTGTAGCTAGAGACTGTGTGTTGTTATTAGACCGGAGGAAGCTGTAGCTAGAGACTGTGTTGTTATTAGACCGGAGGAAGCTGTAGCTAGAGACTGTGTGTTGTTATTAGACCGTAGGAAGCTGTAGCTAGAGACTGGGTGTTGTTATTAGACAGGAGGAAGCTGTAGCTAGAGACTGTGTGTTGTTATTAGACAGGAGGAAGCTGTAGCTAGAGACTGTGTGTTGTTATTAGACCGGAGGAAGCTGTATCTAGAGACTGTGTGTTGTTATTAGACCGGAGGAAGCTGTAGCTAGAGACTGTGTGTTGTTGTTATTAGACCGGAGGAAGCTGTAGCTAGAGACTGTGTGTTGTTGTTATTAGACCGGAGGAAGCTGTAGCTAGAGACTGTGTGTTGTTATTAGACCGGAGGAAGCTGTAGCTAGAGACTGTGTGTTGTTGTTATTAGACAGGAGGAAGCTGTAGCTAGAGACTGTGTGTTGTTATTAGACCGGAGGAAGCTGTAGCTAGAGACTGTGTGTTGTTATTAGACCGGAGGAAGCTGTAGCTAGAGACTGTGTGTTATTGGACAGGAGGAAGCTGTAGCTAGAGACTGGGTGTTGTTATTAGACAGGAGGAAGCTGTAGCTAGAGACTGTGTGTTGTTATTAGACAGGAGGAAGCTGTAGCTAGAGACTGTGTGTTGTTGTTATTAGACCGGAGGAAGCTGTAGCTAGAGACTGTGTGTTGTTATTAGACCGGAGGAAGCTGTAGCTAGAGACTGTGTGTTGTTATTAGACCGGAGGAAGCTGTAGCTAGAGACTGTGTGTTGTTATTAGACCGGAGGAAGCTGTAGCTAGAGACTGTGTGTTATTGGACAGGAGGAAGCTGTAGCTAGAGACTATGTGTTGTTATTAGACAGGAGGAAGCTGTAGCTAGAGACTGTGTGTTGTTATTAGACAGGAGGAAGCTGTAGCTAGAGACTGTGTGTTGTTATTAGACAGGAGGAAGCTGTAGCTAGAGACTGTGTGTTGTTATTAGACAGGAGGAAGCTGTAGCTAGAGACTGTGTGTTATTGGACAGGAGGAAGCTGTAGCTAGAGACTATGTGTTGTTATTAGACAGGAGGAAGCTGTAGCTAGAGACTGTGTGTTGTTATTAGACAGGAGGAAGCTGTAGCTAGAGACTATGTGTTGTTATTAGACAGGAGGAAGCTGTAGCTAGAGACTGTGTGTTGTTATTAGACAGGAGGAAGCTGTAGCTAGAGACTGTGTGTTGTTATTAGACAGGAGGAAGCTGTAGCTAGAGACTGTGTGTGTTGTTATTAGACAGGAGGAAGCTGTAGCTAGAGACTGTGTGTTGTTATTAGACCGGAGGAAGCTGGAGCTAGAGACTGTGTGTTGTTATTAGACAGGAGGAAGCTGTAGCTAGAGACTGTGTGTTGTTATTAGACAGGAGGAAGCTGTAGCTAGAGACTGTGTGTTGTTATTAGACAGGAGGAAGCTGTAGCTAGAGACTGTGTGTTGTTATTAGACAGGAGGAAGCTGTAGCTAGAGACTGTGTGGTGTTATTAGACAGGAGGAAGCTGTAGCTAGAGACTGTGTGTTGTTATTAGACCGGAGGAAGCTGTAGCTAGAGACTGTGTGTTTGCACCTCAGCTAAGCCTACATATGAAACCTTATAGGAACAACATATTAGCCCGTAACAGAGTTTTATGTGAGTTGTGGGGCCCAGGATTGGGGTTGCATGGAAGGTCGCTAGGTAACATTGATTTTATGTGAAACAACAGATTTCCATGCAAATGTAGTCCTTTCATATTCAGAACAGACTACAATTAATAGAAAAGCACTAGCAACCAATGCATTCAAAACTAGATCATGAAAGGACCACTCAAGGACCTCTTTGGAAATAAGTGTTTTCATTTGCTATTATTTGGGATCAAATCAAATCTAAATCAAATCAATTTTCATGTTTAGACTTTACCGTGAAATGCTTACTTACGAGCCCTTTCCCAACAATGCAGTTAAAAGTAAGAAAATTATCAAATAGATAAAAAGAAAATAGTAACACAATAAAATAACAGTAACGAGGCTATATACAGACTATATACTAGGAGTACCGTTACAGAGTCAGTGTACTGGGGTAGGAGGTAGTTGGGGTGATCGAGGTAATATATACATGTAGGTTTGGTTAGGTGATTGATTGAAGTACTTTGTACATGTAGGTAGGGGTGAAAGACAGAAAGTCTGGGTAGCCATTTGATTAACTGTTCAGCAGTCTTATGGCTTTGGGGTAGAAGCTGCTCAGGAGCCTTTTGGTCCCAGACTTGGCGCCTCGGTACCGTTTGGCGTGCGGTAACAGAGGGAACAGACTGTGACTTGGGGTGGCTGGAGTCTTTGACCATTTTTAGGGCCTTCCTCTGACACCGCCTGGTATAGAGGTCCTGGATGACAGGGACCTCGGCCCCAGTGATGTACTGGTGCCGTACGCACTACCCTCTGTAGCGCCTTGCGGTCAGATGCCGAGCAGTTGCCATACCAGGCGATGATGCAGCCAGTCAAGATGCTCTCAATGGTGCAGCTGTATAACTTTTTCAGCCTCCAGAGGGGGAAGAGGCGTTGTTGTGCCCTCACGACTGTGTTGGTGTGTTTGGACCATGATAGGTCCTTAGTGATGTGGACACCGAGGAACTTAAAGCTCTCGACCATCTCCACTACTGCCCCGGCGATGTGAATGGGGGCGTGCTCAGCCTTCCATTTCCTGTAGTCCACGATCAGCTCCTTTGTCTTGCTGACGTTGAGGGAGAGGTTGTTGTCCTGGCACCACGTCGTCGGTGATCAGGCCTACCATCGTTGTGTCGTTAATTATGATGTTGGAGCTTGGAGTTCACTATGGTGTTGAACGCTGAGCTGTAGTCAATGAACAGCATTCTCACGTAGGTGTTCCTTTTGTCCAGGTGGGAAAGGGCAATACGTGCAATAGAGATTACGTCATCTGTGGATCTGTTTTGTGGTGGTATGCAAATTGGAGTGGATCCAGGGTGTCTGGGAGGATGGCGTTGACATCAGCCATGACCAGCCATTCAAAGCAATTTATGTCTACAGGTGTGAGTGCTATGTAGCGATAGTCGTTTAGACAGGTTACCTTTATCTTTCTTGGTCATGGGGACTATGGTGCTCTGCTTGAAACATATGGGCATTACAGACTGGGTCAGGCAGAGGTTGAAAATGTCCGTTTAGACACTTTCCAGCTGGTCAGCGCATGCTCTGAGTACGCGTCCTGGTAATCCGTCTGGCCCTGTGGCCTTGTGACTGTTAACCTGTTTTAAAGGTCTTACTCACATCAGCTTCAGAGAGCGTGATCACACAGTCGTCCGGAACAGCTGGTGCGCTCATGCATGGTACAGTGTTGCTTGCCTCGAAGCGAGGGGTGAAGGCATTTAGCTTGTCTGGTAGGCTCGCATCACTGGGCACTTTGCAAGCCCTGCCACATCCAACGAACGTCAGAGCCAGTGTAGTAGGATTCGATCTTAGTCCTATATTGACACTTTGCCTGTTTGATGGTTCGTCGGAGGGCGTAGCGGGATTTCTTATAAGTGTCCGGATTTGTGTCCCGCTCCTTAAAAGCGGCAGCTCTAGCCTTTAGCTCAGTGCGGGTTTTGCCTGTAATCCATGGCTTCTGGTTGGGGAATGTACGTATGGTCACTCTGGGGACCATGTTGTCAATGCACTTATTAATGAAGCCCGTGACTGATGTGGTGAACTCCTCAATGCCATCGGATGAATCCCGGAACATATTCCAGTCTGTGCTAACAAAACAGTCCTGTAGCTTAGCGTCCGGTTCATCTGACCACTTCCGTATTGAGTGCATCACTGGTACTTCCTGTTTGAGTTTTTGCTTGTAAGCAGGAATTAAGAGGATGGAGTTATGTTCAGATTTGCCAAATGGAGGGCGAGGGAGAGCTTTGTACGCATCTCTGTGTGTAGAGTAGATTAGAGTCTAGAGTATTGTAGAGTACTGTAGAGTAGAGTCTAGAGGTGATCTATAGGTTTTTTTAGGCTCTAGTTGCACAGGAGACATGCTGGTTTAAATGAGCTGAAACGGATTTCAGTTTACCTGCATTAAAATCCCCGGCCACTAGGAGCGCCACATCTGGGTGAGCATTTTCTTTATTGCTTTATGGCTCTATACAGCTCGTTGAGGGCGGTCTTAGTGCCAGCATCGGTCTGTGGTGGTAAATAGACAGCTACGAAAAATATAGATGAACACTCTCTTGGTAAATAGTGTGGTCTACAGCTTATGAGGTATTCTAAGAACCTTGAGACTTCCTTCATTGTTTTCCAGTGACTGCACGTTCGCCAATAGAACAGAGGCTAAGGGCGACTTGTCCACTCGCCGTCACATTCTCGTAAGGTATCCTCTATAGCGGCGGGTCCTCCGAGTGACGGGGATTTGGGCCTGGTCTGGGATGAGTATTATGTACTTTGCCTTCCGATTTGTTGAAATAAAAGTCCTCATCCAAAACGAGGTTAGTAATCGCAGTTTTGATGTCCAGAAGCTCTTTTCGGTCATATGAAACGATGTACAAAACATTCTGTACATGAAAAGTTAGGATAAGTGCTAAAAAAACACACAAAATATCCCTACCTTGTCACAACACAACTGATTGGCTCAAACGCATTAAGAAGGAAAGAAATTCCACAAATTAACTTTGAACAAGGCACACCTGTTAATTGAAATCCATTCCAGGTGACTACCTCATGAAGCTGGTTGAGAGAATGCCAAGAGTGTGCAAAGCTGTCATCAAGGCAAAGGGTGGCTACTTTGAAGAATCTCAAATATAAAATATATTTTGATTTGTTTAACACTTTTTTGGTTACTACATGATTCCATATGTGTTATATCATAGTTTTGATGTCTTCACTATTATTCTACAATGTAGAAAATAGTAAAAATAAAGAAAAACCCTTGAATGAGTAGGTGTGTCCAAACTTTTGACTGGTACTGTATATAGATGTATGTATTTATCCCCTCATTTTAGGTACTAAACTATCTCCATATATACTTCCATTATTTTATTTTTTACTGGTACAAAACGGAGAACGCCATCGTGTTCGTGAGAGTCTCATCTTTTCAATAGAGTTGTCATAGTAGTTTTTAGGCCAAACTGTTGGGACGCTACAGATGTTTTCGTGAGAAGACTGTATTTCGGGATGTCTCATGGTCTGACAAACACAGCTCTGAGCTCTGCCACCTTTCATCGCAGATGCGGAAGGGCGATATCGGCGGATGTGGTGGATTGAGACGCAGCCCATGAAAAACAAAATATCTCTAGCTTAAACAGACGGATTTTGATGGGGATTTTTTTTATTATGTTAATTTGATTTCCCGCGGGGGACGTGACCATTGTAAGCCACGTGTTAACTGCCGAAAATGCTGTTATCAAGGTAATTTCCTTAGTAGGTGATGTCAGAGGTTAGCAAGTGGGAGAAGTCGTAGCTCAGAGATGGTAGGCGAGTTTCCCCACTAGTAATTACCAGTTAGATGGGAATTCAAATGTATTTTTTTCCCAGTCAGAGGTGCTAAATACCACCTTCCCACTTGGTTATGAACGCAGCATTTCTCCAGCCTGTTGGTAACCTGGCCCAGCCTCCATGGCACATTAACAGGGTAGTGATTTGTAGAGTGGGCTGCTGCTGCTGCCCAGAGCAGGAAGTCAGTGTTTCCAGTAATAGCAGCTAGCTACTCAGAGTCCACAGGAAGTCAGTGTGTCCTGTCATAGCAGCTAGCTACTCAGAGTCCACAGGGAGTCAGTGTGTCCTGTAATAGTAGCTAGCTACTCAGAGTCCACAGGGAGTCAGTGTGTCCTGTAATAGCAGCTAGCTACTCAGCTACTCAGAGTCCACAGGGAGTCAGTGTGTCCTGTAATAGCAGCTAGCTACTCAGAGTCCACAGGGAGTCAGTGTGTCCTGTAATAGTAGCTAGCTACTCAGAGTCCACAGGGAGTCAGTGTGTCCTGTAATAGTAGCTAGCTACTCAGCTACTCAGAGTCCACAGGGAGTCAGTGTGTCCTGTAATAGCAGCTAGCTACTCAGAGTCCACAGGGAGTCAGTGTGTCCTGTAATAGCAGCTAGCTACTCAGAGTCCACAGGGAGTCAGTGTTTCCAGTAATAGTAGCTAGCTACGCAGAGTCCACAGGGAGTCAGTGGGGTTGTTCATAAAGAAACCACACCAGGAGACAGACTGCACCAGGGAGGTACAGTTGAAGTCGGAAGTTTACATACACTTAGGTTGGTGTCATTAAAACTTGTCTTTCAACCACTCCACAAATTTCTTGTAACAAACTATAGTTTTGGCCAGTTGGTTAGGACTACCTGCCTGTGTGTAGTCTAGATGTGTAGTCTACCTGCCTGTATGTAGTCTGGATGTGTAGTCTACCTGCCTGGATGTAGTCTGGATGTGTAGTCTACCTGCCTGGATGTAGTCTGGATGTGTAGTCTACCTGCCTCTATGTAGTCTAGATGTGTAGTCTACCTGCCTCTATGTAGTCTAGATGTGTAGTCTACCTGCCTGGATGTAGTCTAGATGTATAGTCTACCTGCCCGGATGTAGTCTAGATGTGTAGTCTACCTGCCCGGATGTGTAGTCTACCTGCCTGGATGTAGTCTGGATGTGTAGTCTACCTGCCTGGATGTAGTCTAGATGTGTAGTCTACCTGCCTGGATGTAGTCTAGATGTATAGTCTACCTGCCCGGATGTAGTCTAGATGTGTAGTCTACCTGCCCGGATGTAGTCTAGATGTGTAGTCTACCTGCCCGGATGTGTAGTCTACCTGCCTGGATGTAGTCTGGATGTGTAGTCTACCTGCCTGGATGTAGTCTAGATGTATAGTCTACCTGCCCGGATGTAGTCTAGATGTGTAGTCTACCTGCCTGGATGTAGTCTAGATGTGTAGTCTACCTGCCCGGATGTAGTCTAGATGTATAGTCTACCTGCCTGGATGTAGTCTGGATGTGTAGTCTACCTGCCTGGATGTAGTCTAGATGTGTAGTCTACCTGCCTGGATGTAGTCTAGATGTGTAGTCTACCTGCCTGGATGTAGTCTAGATGTGTAGTCTACCTGCCTGGATGTAGTCTAGATGTATAGTCTACCTGCCTGGATGTAGTCTAGATGTGTAGTCTACCTGCCTGGATGTAGTCTAGATGTGTAGTCTACCTGCCTGGATGTAGTCTAGATGTGTAGTCTACCTGCCTGGATGTAGTCTAGATGTGTAGTCTACCTGCCTCTATGTAGTCTGGATGTGTAGTCTACCTGCCTGGATGTAGTCTAGATGTGTAGTCTACCTGCCTGGATGTAGTCTAGATGTGTAGTCTACCTGCCCGGATGTAGTCTAGATGTGTGGTCTACCTGCCTGGATGTAGTCTAGATGTGTAGTCTACCTGCCCGGATGTAGCCTGGATGTGTAGTCTACCTGCCTGTGTGTAGCCTAGATGTGTAGTCTACCTGCCTGGATGTAGTCTAGATGTGTAGTCTACCTGCCTGGATGTAGTCTAGATGTGTAGTCTACCTGCCCGGATGTAGTCTAGATGTGTAGTCTACCTGCCTGGATGTAGTCTAGATGTGTAGTCTACCTGCCTGGATGTAGTCTAGATGTGTAGTCTACCTGCCTGGATGTAGTCTAGATGTGTAGTCTACCTGCCTGGATGTAGTCTAGATGTGTAGTCTACCTGCCTGGATGTAGTCTAGATGTGTAGTCTACCTGCCTGGATGTAGTCTAGATGTGTAGTCTACCTGCCTGGATGTAGTCTAGATGTGTAGTCTACCTGCCCGGATGTAGTCTAGATGTGTGGTCTACCTGCCTGGATGTAGTCTAGATGTGTAGTCTACCTGCCTGGATGTAGCCTGGATGTGTAGTCTACCTGCTCGGATGTAGTCTAGATGTGTAGTCTACCTGCTCGGATGTAGTCTAGATGTGTAGTCTACCTGCCTGGATGTAGTCTAGATGTGTGGTGATCCTAACTGACCTAAGACAGGGAATTTTTACTAGGATTAAATGTCAGAAATGGTGAAAAACAGAGTTTAAATGCATTTGGCTAAGGTGTATGTAAACTTCCGACTTCAACTGTACACACTGCTGCTTCTGCTTCTCACAATGGACCAGTTGTTCCCTCCACACCTCCCCTGGGGGGATATGGATTCAGGCTTTGGGATGGCCTAGCCTGCATGTTGCTGAATTCATGTTTTTCCAGTTTGTTTGATGTCCTGTGTGTGTAGCCTAGATGTGTAGTCTACCTGCCTGTGTGTAGACTGGATGTGTAGTCTACCTGCCTGGATGTAGTCTAGATGTGTAGTCTACCTGCCTGTGTGTAGACTGGATGTGTAGTGTACCTGCCTGGATGTAGTCTGGATGTGTAGTCTACCTGCCTGTGTGTAGTCTAGATGTGTAGTCTACCTGACTGTGTGTAGACTGGATGTGTAGTCTACCTGCCTGGATGTAGTCTAGATGTGTAGTCTACCTGCCTGTGTGTAGACTGGATGTGTAGTCTACCTGCCTGGATGTAGTCTAGATGTGTAGTCTACCTGCCTGTGTGTAGCCTAGATGTGTAGTGTACCTGCCTGGATGTAGTCTGGATGTGTAGTCTACCTGCCTGGATGTAGTCTAGATGTGTAGTCTACCTGCCTGGATGTAGTCTAGATGTGTAGTCTACCTGCCTGGATGTAGTCTAGATGTGTAGTCTACCTGCCTGGATGTAGTCTGGATGTGTAGTCTACCTGCCTGGATGTGTAGTCTACCTGCCTGGATGTAGTCTAGATGTGTAGTCTACCTGCCTGGATGTAGTCTAGATGTGTAGTCTACCTGCCTGGATGTAGTCTAGATGTGTAGTCTACCTGCCTGGATGTAGCCTAGATGTGTAGTCTACCTGCCTGGATGTAGTCTAGATGTGTAGTCTACCTGCCTGGATGTAGCCTAGATGTGTCGTCTACCTGCCCGGATGTAGTCTAGATGTGTAGTCTACCTGCCCGGATGTAGTCTAGATGTGTCGTCTACCTGCCCGGATGTAGTCTAGATGTGTAGTCTACCTGCCCGGATGTAGCCTAGATGTGTAGTCTACCTGCCCGGATGTGTAGTCTACCTGCCTGGATGTAGTCTAGATGTGTAGTCTACCTGCCTGTGTGTAGTCTAGATGTATAGTCTACCTGCCTGGATGTAGTCTAGATGTGTAGTCTACCTGCCTGTATGTAGTCTAGATGTGTAGTCTACCTGCCTGGATGTAGCCTAGATGTGTAGTCTACCTGCCTTGATGTAGTCTAGATGTGTAGTCTACCTGCCCGGATGTGTAGTCTACCTGCCTGGATGTAGTCTAGATGTGTAGTCTACCTGCCCGGATGTGTAGTCTACCTGCCTGGATGTAGTCTAGATGTGTAGTCTACCTGCCTGGATGTAGTCTAGATGTGTAGTCTACCTGCCTGGATGTAGTCTAGATGTGTAGTCTACCTGCCCGGATGTAGCCTGGATGTGTAGTCTACCTGCCCGGATGTGTAGTCTACCTGCCCGGATGTAGTCTAGATGTGTAGTCTACCTGCCCGGATGTAGTCTAGATGTGTAGTCTACCTGCCCGGATGTAGTCTAGATGTGTAGTCTACCTGCCTGGATGTAGTCTAGATGTGTAGTCTACCTGCCTGGATGTAGTCTAGATGTGTAGTCTACCTGCCTGGATGTAGTCTAGATGTGTAGTCTACCTGACTGGATGTAGTCTAGATGTGTAGTCTACCTGCCTGGATGTAGCCTAGATGTGTAGTCTACCTGCCTGGATGTGTAGTCTACCTGCCTGGATGTAGTCTAGATGTGTAGTCTACCTGCCCGGATGTGTAGTCTACCTGCCTGGATGTAGTCTAGATGTGTAGTCTACCTGCCTGGATGTAGTCTAGATGTGTAGTCTACCTGCCTGGATGTAGTCTAGATGTGTAGTCTACCTGCCTGGATGTAGTCTAGATGTGTAGTCTACCTGCCTGGATGTAGCCTAGATGTGTAGTCTACCTGCCTGGATGTAGTCTAGATGTGTAGTCTACCTGCCTGGATGTAGTCTAGATGTGTAGTCTACCTGCCTGGATGTAGTCTAGATGTGTAGTCTACCTGCCCGGATGTAGCCTGGATGTGTAGTCTACCTGCCCGGATGTAGCCTAGATGTGTAGTCTACCTGCCCGGATGTAGTCTAGATGTGTAGTCTACCTGCCTGGATGTAGTCTAGATGTGTAGTCTACCTGCCTGGATGTAGCCTAGATGTGTAGTCTACCTGCCCGGATGTAGTCTAGATGTGTAGTCTACCTGCCTGGATGTAGCCTAGATGTGTAGTCTACCTGCCTGGATGTAGTCTAGATGTGTAGTCTACCTGCCTGGATGTAGTCTAGATGTGTAGTCTACCTGCCCGGATGTGTAGTCTACCTGCCTGGATGTAGTCTAGATGTGTAGTCTACCTGCCCGGATGTGTAGTCTACCTGCCTGGATGTGTAGTCTACCTGCCTGGATGTAGTCTAGATGTGTAGTCTACCTGCCCGGATGTGTAGTCTACCTGCCTGGATGTAGTCTAGATGTGTAGTCTACCTGCCTGGATGTAGCCTAGATGTGTAGTCTACCTGCCTGGATGTAGTCTAGATGTGTAGTCTACCTGCCCGGATGTCGTCTAGATGTGTAGTCTACCTGCCTGGATGTAGTCTAGATATGTAGTCTACCTGCCTGGATGTAGTCTAGATGTGTAGTCTACCTGCCTGGATGTGTAGTCTACCTGCCTGGATGTAGCCTAGATGTGTAGTCTACCTGCCCGGATGTGTAGTCTACCTGCCTGGATGTAGTCTAGATGTGTAGTCTACCTGCCCAGATGTGTAGTCTACCTGCCTGGATGTAGTCTAGATGTGTAGTCTACCTGCCCGGATGTGTAGTCTACCTGCCTGGATGTAGTCTAGATGTGTAGTCTACCTGCCTGGATGTAGTCTAGATATGTAGTCTACCTGCCTGGATGTAGTCTAGATGTGTAGTCTACCTGCCTGGATGTAGCCTAGATGTGTAGTCTACCTGCCTGGATGTAGTCTGGATGTGTAGTCTACCTGCCTGGATGTAGCCTAGATGTGTAGTCTACCTGCCTGGATGTAGTCTAGATGTGTAGTCTACCTGCCTTCATTTGTCTGTCTGTGTCTTTGGCTGCCTGTTTCTAGGTGTGTACCTGCCTCTGGTCCACCTCATTTTACCTGTGATTGATTGCGTGATTGATTTGACCTGTCTGTGTCTCTACCTGTAGTCTAGGTGTGTACCTGCCTGAGACTTACCTGTGTGTCTCTACCTGTAGTCTAGGTGTGTACCTGCCTGATACTTACCTGTGTGTCTCTACCTGTAGTCTAGGTGTGTACCTGCCTGAGACTTACATGTGTGTCTCTACCTGTAGTCTAGGTGTGTACCTGCCTGATACTTACCTGTGTGTCTCTACCTGTAGTCTAGGCGTGTACCTGCCTGAGACTTACCTGTGTGTCTCTACCTGTAGTCTAGGTGTGTACCTGCCTGAGATTTACCTGTGTGTCTCTACCTGTAGTCTAGGTGTGTACCTGCCTGAGACTTACCTGTGTGTCTCTACCTGTAGTCTAGGTGTGTACCTGCCTGAGATTTACCTGTGTGTCTCTACCTGTAGTCTAGGTGTGTACCTGCCTGAGACTTACCTGTGTGTCTCTACCTGTAGTCTAGGTGTGTACCTGCCTGAGATTTACCTGTGTGTCTCTACCTGTAGTCTAGGTGTGTTCCTGCCTGATATTTACCTGTGTGTCTCTACCTGTATAGGTGTGTACCTGCCTGAGACATACATGTGTGTCTCTACCTGTAGTCTAGGTGTGTTCCTGCCTGATATTTACCTGTGTGTCTCTACCTGTATAGGTGTGTACCTGCCTGAGACTTACCTGTGTGTCTCTACCTGTATAGGTGTGTACCTGCCTGAGACTTACCTGTGTGTCTCTACCTGTAGTCTAGGTGTGTACCTGCCTGATATTTACCTGTGTGTCTCTACCTGTAGTCTAGGTGTGTTCCTGCCTGAGATCTACCTGTGTGTCTCTACCTGTAGTCTAGGTGTGTACCTGCCTGAGATTTACCTGTGTGTCTCTACCTGTAGTCTAGGTGTGTACCTGCCTGAGATTTACCTGTGTGTCTCTACCTGTAGTCTAGGTGTGTACCTGCCTGAGACATACCTGTGTGTCTCTACCTGTAGTCTAGGTGTGTACCTGCCTGAGACTTACCTGTGTCTCTCTACCTGTAGTCTAGGTGTGTACCTGCCTGAGACTTACCTGTGTGTCTCTACCTGTATAGGTGTGTACCTGCCTGAGACTTACCTGTGTGTCTCTACCTGTAGTCTAGGTGTGTACCTGCCTGAGACTTACCTGTGTGTCTCTACCTGTAGTCTAGGTGTGTACCTGCCTGAGACTTACCTGTGTGTCTCTACCTGTAGTCTAGGTGTGTACCTGCCTGAGACTTACCTGTGTGTCTCTACCTGTATAGGTGTGTACCTGCCTGAGATTTACCTGTGTGTCTCTACCTGTAGTCTAGGTGTGTACCTGCCTGAGACTTACCTGTGTGTCTCTACCTGTAGTCTAGGTGTGTACCTGCCTGAGACTTACCTGTGTGTCTCTACCTGTAGTCTAGGTGTGTACCTGCCTGAGACTTACCTGTGTGTCTCTACCTGTATAGGTGTGTACCTGCCGCTGTTGTGGGAGCAGAGCTTCTGCTGGAAGAGTCCCATTGCCCTGGGTTACACACGTGGACACTTCTCTGCCCTGGTCGCCATGGAGAACGACGGATTCGACAATCGCGGCGCGGGCGCCAACCTCAACACTGACGACGACGTCACCGTGACCTTCCTGCCGCTGGTGGACAGCGAGAGAAAACTGCTGCACGTACACTTTCTGTCTGCACAAGAGGTAACATTAACTCTTAGCCTACAATTTCCGCGCCCCCAGCTGAAATCTAATTAACATAATACAAAAAGTCCCCATCAAAATGTGTCTGTTTTAAGCTAGCATGGGGCTGCGTCTCAATCCACCGCATCCGCCGATATCGCCCTTCCGCATCCGCAGTGAAAGGTGGCAGAGCTAGAGCGGCGTTTGTCAGACCAGGAGACGTCTCGTAAATCGCTCTTCTCACAAAAATGGCTGTAGCGTCCGAATGGTTTGCCCTACGAAGTATTATGACCCCTATATTGAAAGATGAGACTCTCACGAACACGATGGCGTTCTCCGTTGCTCTAGGACGCCCGCAAGCCTCACAAGACTTGGCGGCAGGTAGCTTAGTGGTTAAGAGCATGGTGCCAGTAACCGAAAGGTCGCTGGTTCTAATCCCTAGAGCCGACTAGGTGAAAAATCTGTCGATGTGCCCTTGAGCAAGGCACATGTAAGACTTGATCAGGGGTGTGTTCATTCCGCCGATTCTGTTAAAAGGTTTTTTAAATGGAAACAAACAGAATTAAATGGGGTTAAACATACCTGAATTTGTCCAACTGTTGGACTAATGATTACACCTTAGATCAGCTGGATGCAGGCAAGAGTGTGCAAGGCGGTATTGAATGTGTCACTGTCTATCACCTTGATTACTCAATAATGTTTCGACCAGTGCACCTACATTGTAAACTTTCATTCATAGGTTGTAGCAACCTCATGATGGGTATAGGGACATTATTAGTATCATGTAGTAGCCTAAACCTATCCATGTTACATTGAGCTGGGTGAATGGAATATGAATGACAGTCATCCAATATGCTGTAATAGAAATAAGGCCATGATCATTGAAGTATCAATAAAATATATATATATATATATATATCTTTTTTGGGGGCCTTACTGCTACCAGCCCAAACAGATTGAATAATAGATTCACTACATTCAACAGATAGTCCACAAAAAATCGAAAGGAAGTTTGTCCTGAAGTGTCTGAGAGATATAAGAAAGTTTATTGTTTAAGCCCTTATTTTTGGCACATACAGTCTCCATATATACAGGGCATTCGGAAAGTATTCAGACCCCTTGACTTTTTCCACATTTTGTTACTTTACAGACTTATTCTAAAATTGATTAAATAGTTTTTTCCCCTCATGTATCTAAAACACCTGTTTTCGCTTTGTCATTATGGGGTATTGTGTGTAGATTGAGGACATAAAAAAATAAAAAATACATCCATTTTAGAATAAGGCTGTAACGTAACAAAATGTAGAAAAAGGGAAGGGGTCTGAATACTTTCTGAATGCACTGTAAATACATGCATATTCGTCTCCTTTAAAAACACCAATTGGTAGATTTAAAAATACTCTTGTGTATTATTATGGGCTCCTGAGTGGCTCAGTGCTTGAGGCGTCACTACAGACCCCCTGGTTCGATTCCAGGCTGTATCACAACCGGCCGTGATTGGGAGTCCCATAGGGCGGCGCACAAAATATATTGGTGAGTCAAAAATACAGTGGTTTGATTCATTCTGACGGTGGCTACTGATAGTGGCTAATATTTAGGGTTAGTAATATTTATGTAGTGTTGTGGCGTCTCTCTTTATGTAGTGTTGTGGTGTCTCTCTTTATGTAGTGTTGTGGTGTCTCTCTTTATGTAGTGTTGTGGTGTCTCTCTTTATGTAGTGGTGTCTCTTTATGTAGTGTTGTGGTGTCTCTCTTTATGTAGTGTTGTGGTGTCTCTCTTTATGTAGTGTTGTGGTGTCTCTCTTTATGTAGTGTTATGGCGTCTCTCTTTATGTAGTGTTATGGCGTCTCTCTTTATGTAGTGTTGTGGCGTCTCTCTTTATGTAGTGTTGTGGCGTCTCTCTTTATGTAGTGTTGTGGTGTCTCTCTTTATGTAGTGTTGTGGTGTCTCTCTTTATGTAGTGTTGTGGTGTCTCTCTTTATGTAGTGTTGTGGTCTCTCTTTATGTAGTGTTGTGGTCTCTCTTTATGTAGTGTTGTGGCGTCTCTTTATGTAGTGTTGTGGCGTCTCTCTTTATGTAGTGTTGTGGCGTCTCTCTTTATGTAGTGTTGTGGCGTCTCTCTTTATGTAGTGTTGTGGTCTCTCTCTTTATGTAGTGTTGTGGTGTCTCTTTATGTAGTGTTGGGGCGTCTCTCTTTATGTAGTGTTGTGGCGTCTCTCTTTATGTAGTGTTGTGGTCTCTCTTTATGTAGTGTTGTGGTGTCTCTCTTTATGTAGTGTTGTGGTGTCTCTCTTTATGTAGTGTTGTGGCGTCTCTCTTTATGTAGTGTTGTGGTGTCTCTCTTTATGTAGTGTTGTGGTGTCTCTCTTTATGTAGTGTTGTGGCGTCTCTCTTTATGTAGTGTTGTGGTGTCTCTCTTTATGTAGTGTTGTGGCGTCTCTCTTTATGTAGTGTTGTGGCGTCTCTCTTTATGTAGTGTTGTGGCGTCTCTATGTAGTGTTGTGGTGTCTCTCTTTATGTAGTGTTGTGGTGTCTCTCTTTATGTAGTGTTGTGGCGTCTCTCTTTATGTAGTGTTGTGGCGTCTCTCTTTATGTAGTGTTGTGGCGTCTCTATGTAGTGTTGTGGTGTCTCTCTTTATGTAGTGTTGTGGCGTCTCTCTTTATGTAGTGTTGTGGTGTCTCTCTTTATGTAGTGTTGTGGCGTCTCTCTTTATGTAGTGTTGTGGTGTCTCTCTTTATGTAGTGTTGTGGCGTCTCTCTTTATGTAGTGTTGTGGCGTCTCTCTTTATGTAGTGTTGTGGCGTCTCTCTTTATGTAGTGTTGTGGCGTCTCTCTTTATGTAGTGTTGTGGTGTGTGTTTTGTCCTATATTTAAATGTTTTATCCCAGCCCTCGTCCCCGCAGGAGGCCTTTTGCCTTTTGGTAGGCCGTCATTGTAAATAAAAATGTGTTCTTAACTGACTTGCCTAGTTAAATAAAGGTTAAATAAATAAATATATAATAATTCATAAACGGCACTGTGGTAAAGGTGATATGCTTCAGTTTCCTGCCATATGACTGGTTTCACATTTGTCTCCATCGATCAGAAAGTAAAATAGATCTAAATCAGGGGTGTCAAACTCATTTTAGCTCAGGGGCCACATGGAGGAAAATCTATTCCCAAGTGGGCCGGACCGGAAAAATCATGGTATATATAACTTAAAAACAACAACTTCAGATTGTTTTCTTTGTTTTAATACGATCAACATACAACATAAAGCTGGAGCCTGAGGACAGTGTGTCCAAAATAGTACAAGCACAACATCACTATTAATCATAAAACACGTCAAGTTTATTTGAAAATTCTAATTCTAAAGAAAAAGAACACACAAACACACAATGCCTCAGTGATTAACAGAACTGTTTCACAGATCACAGAACTATATCAGGGTGTCATTTCTCAGGCAGAAATGTAGATAAAAATAATGAAATCCTGTTCCCCAAACAAGTGCAAGAACCACAGAGTCAAGAATAGGTTAAATATACAAATAAAATCAATTAAAAACAATAGCACATCAACATAAAAACATAAACATAAATCTGAAAGCGTTGCTCAAACTCCCGTAACAGTCCCGTTATTTTATCTTTGAACCGCTTCATGTCTGCCACATGTTGGGTCGCGCACACATTTTTCAGACGGGGGAAGTGAGCTGCATCACCACCGGCAAGTTGCGTCTCCCACAATGACAGCTTCAACTTGAAAGAACGTATGCTGTCATAATACTGCGTGACAACTTTGTTGCGCCCTTGCAGCTGTTTGTTCAAGTTATTCAGGTGCTCTGTAACATCCACCATAAATGCAAGGTCCTGCATCCATTCTGCGGAATGAAATTCTAACACTGGTTTGCCCTTTTCTTCCATGAACTGTTCAATTTCTTCTCGTAAATCAAAGAAACGCCTCAGCACAGCACCTCGGCTTAACCATCTTACCTCAGTGTGGTATGGCAGGCCATAGATGTGGTCTTTCTCTCTGAGAAGGCTGTCAAACTGACGGTGATTCAGGCTTCTGGATCGGATGAAATTAACAGTTTGCAACACAAAGCCTCCTGGTGCAAAATACAGTGAAAAGTCAAAAAATCACGTCCTCCATTTGCAGATTGCACTTTCTCTCTGAACTTTGTCACAACGCCTGCTGACAGCGCGGGACCAGTCCACTCCGACCCTGTCCAGCGCGCCGACGAGTGCGGTAAAAATATCAGCTGCTGTCGTTGTATCTGTCATCGGCACCAACTCCACGAACTCCTCGGTGACGGTCAATGTGTCATCAACTCCGCGGATGAAAATGGCCAGTTGTGCAACATCTGTAATGTCCGTGCTTTCATCAATTGCAACCGAAAACGCAATAAATGACTTTACTTTTTGCTTCAACTGGCTGTCCAAATCCACTGAAAGATCGGAAATCCTGTCTGCAACTGTGTTTCTTGTCAGGCTGATATTTGCAAAAGCCTGCCGCTTTTCAGGGCACACAATCTTCGCTGCCTTCATCATGCATGTTTTTACAAATTCACCCTCACTAAATGGTTTTGAAGCCACTGCGATTTCATTAGCAATAAGGTAGCTAGCTTTTACTGCAGCGTCACTGATGTCTCGGCTGTGAGTAAACACAGACTGCTGTTTCTTCAGACCCGCCAACAGTTCATTCACCTTCTCTCATCTCCGCTGTCCTTGAAAGTTGTCATATTTGTCGGCATGAAGACTCACATAGTGGCGACGAAGGTTATATTCTTTCAGCACTGCAACATGCTCTGAACACACCAAACGTACAGCTTTCCCATTCAATTCCGTGAATAAATAGGATATTTTTTTCAAAATCATCTCGCGGGCCGGATTAAACCCGTTTGCGGGCCTGATCCGGCCCGCGGGCCGTACGTTTGACACCCCTGATCTAAATGTACAAAACATTAGGAACACCTGCTCTTTCCATGACAGACTGACCAGGTGAATCCAGGTGAAAGCTATGATCCCTTATTGATGTCACTTGTTAAATCCACTTCAATCAGTGTAGATGAAGGGGAGGAGACAGGTTAAAGGAGGATTTTTAAGCCTTGAGACATGGATTGTGTATGTGTGCCATTTAGAGGGTGAATGGGCAAGACAAAAGATTTTAAGTGCCTTTTGAACGGGGTATGGTAGTAGGTGCCAGGCGCACCGGTTTAAGTGTGTCAAGAACTGCAACACTGCTGGGTTTTTCACGCTCAACAGTTTCCTGTGTTTATCAAGAATGGTCCACCACCCAAAGGACAACCAGCCAACTGGACACAACTGTGGGAAGCATTGGAGTCAACATGGGCCAGCATCCCTTTGGAACGCTTTCGACACCTTGTAGAGTCCATGTCCCGACGAATTGAGTCTGTTCTGAGGGCAAAGGGGGGGGGTGCAACTCAATATTAGGAAGGTGTTCAATGATTTCTACATTTTTAAAAACATTTTAGTCATTTAGCAGACGCTCTTATCCAGAGCGACTTGAGTGCATACATTATTTTTTTAAATTATTGTTTTCATACTGGCTCCCCGTGGGAATCGAACCCACAACCCTGGCGTTGCAAACGCCATGCTCTACCCTCATGTGGTACCCTTCCTGCAGGCTCATCCTGACATGACCCTCCAGCATGACAATGCCACCAGCCATACTGCTCGTTCTGTGCGTGATTTCCTGCAAGACAGGAATGTCAGTGTTCTGCTATGGCCAGCGAAGAGCCCGGATCTCAATCCCATTGAGCACGTCTGGGACCTGTTGGGTCGGAGGGTGAGGGCTAGGGCCATTCCCCCCAGAAATGTCCGGGAACTTGCAGGTGCCTTGGTGGAAGTGTGGGGTAACATCTCACAGCAAGAACTGGCAAAGCTGGTGCAGTCCATGAGGAGGAGATGCACTGCAGTACTTAATGCAGCTGGTGGCCACACCAGATACTCACTGTTACTTTTGATTTTGACCCCCCCCTTTGTTCTGGGACACATTATTCAATTTCTGTTAGTCACATGTCTGTGGAACTTGTTCAGTTTATGTCTCAGTTGTTGAAGCTTGTTATGTTCATACAAATATTTACACATGTTAAAAGTTTGAAGGGAGTTTATCAAAATCTCTCTCTCTCTCTAGATGGGTAACGAGGAGCAGCAGGAGAAGTTGTTGAGGGATTGGCTGGACTGCTGTGTAACGGAGGGAGGCATGTTGACCGCCATGCAGAAGTCCTCCCGCCGACGCAACCACCCTCTGGTCACACAAATGGTGGAGAACTGGCTGGATGGATACCGACAGATCTGCCCCTGCGCCTCGCTCTCCGACGGGGAGGAGGAGGATGAAGATGAGTGAAGGAAGGACACGGTGACAGACACAGGAGAGGGTGATAGAGGAGAATATGGATGGGACTCAAGACGGCTAGCATCCTTCATACAGTACCATATGCCTCCTCACCTCAAGAGAATCAACGGTCTTCTGCTCTGCCATCTGAGGCTGTATCCAAAGCACATAGGGCTCTGGTCGAAAAGTAGTGCACTATATAGGGAATAGGTTGCCATTTGTGACGCAGACGGAGCGATCAATGGTCTTTCACTCTGCCATCTCAGAAGCACTGAAGAGAGGAGACTTGCTCTGGTTCTGAAAGAACTCTTGGAACACGTTCTAGAATCTCCCCAAACCATGACGACAACAAGGGGTGTGTTCGTAAATTCACTCTGGAGTGCGTTGTCAGATTGTCCGTTCGTAAAAATTCAGAGCGTTCAGAGTGCACACTGGATGGTCTCGCCAAGGAGTAGGGTTGATCCGAGCGTTCCACACAACGGCAGTCAAGCACCCAAGCTCGCTGGCTGAAGTTGGCTAGCTTGCTACTTCCAGACCCAAACGAGAGAACACCTCACTCTGACCATTTTCTCACCCTAGCAGAGCTGGTTAGGCTGTTTTCATGTTATCCAGAACGTTGGTGAGAAAAAAACTTTTTTTTTGCCAACGTTTATTGACACCAGCGTTCGTAGATTCATCAGTTATTCTGCCCTCTGGCACACCGACGACAGTGATATGAAATCGGAGTAGATAGCCAGAGTGAATTTACTAACGCACCCAAGGACAGAATTTACGAACGCACCCAAGGACAGAATTTACGAACGCACCCAAGGACAGCGACTACAACAAGTAGCGACCCATATTATTTCAAATAAAGAACTCTAGTTGGTGAAATGTTAATCATCTTTTAAAATGTTTTGTTTTTCCTTTTCCCCAAAGTGTAATTATTTATCCATCATTGTAATAATGCATGTGTTGTATAAATGATGTACTAGGAAACAGAAAATAATATACCAGCATCGAAGTGGAAGACAGGAATCCTCATCACTACTATGGACATCTACATACCAAACAACATTACTTTACAATTTTTCTAACGTTTTTTCCGCTACCTATTTTGTTATTGGGAATAATTGCCATTTTCAATCCCCTCCACCAGAGAGAAATAGCGGTGTATTTAGGAAGCTACAGTTATATTTAAGGAAACTTAAAGGAAGCTGCACTCATAAAAAAAAAAAACATGTTTAGAGGATTGTTGTTGCTGACAGAATTAGCTTAAAGCTAAAGCAGAGTTATTAAGGAGACTTTTGATCCCACAATGTGTGTATCTAGAAGGTAACAGGAAGAACATCTATTTTTCTGGATCATTTATCCCTTCAGCAAAATACTTTAAAAAGTTGGATGGTAAAACTATTTATTTGTTTAGGAGAGCGAGGGAGGCAGAGAGGGAGGGAGGGAGGCAGAGAGGGAGGGAGGCAGAGAGAGAGAGAGCGAGGGAGGCAGAGAGAGAGAGCGAGGGAGGCAGAGAGAGAGAGCGAGGGAGGCAGAGAGAGAGAGAGCGAGGGAGGCAGAGAGAGAGGGAGGGAGAGAGAGAGAGCGAGGGAGGCAGAGAGAGAGAGAGCGAGGGAGGCAGAGAGAGAGAGAGCGAGGGAGGCAGAGAGAGAGAGAGGGAGGCAGAGAGAGAGGGAGGGAGGCAGGCAGAGAGAGAGAGCGAGGGAGGCAGAGAGAGAGCGAGGGAGGCAGAGAGAGAGGGAGGGAGGCAGAGAGCGAGGGAGGGAGGCAGTGAGAAGTTGGATGGTAAAACTATTTTGTTTAGGAGAGCGAGGGAGGAGAGAGAGAGCGAGAGGGAGGCAGAGGAGAGGCAGAGAGAGAGTTTTATAGAGGGGAGTATATTATATTTTATTCTGCTCTTTGTGTTTCTGTTTTTGTTTGATTATTTCCATCTTGAAGAAGAATTTTATGTTGCACAAAAATACATTCACTTTCTGTGAGGAAAAAAGCTGTACAAGTTGAGTGCCATTTGTTAGTGTGTGATTGAATACGTCATCGATGTTAGGAGGTGGATAGACATTATGGTGGGAGAAGAGGAGAATACATAACACTCAGCTTCTTTTCTAAAAGGATCCATTAACATTAAAGGGGCAGTTCACCCAAATTACACATTGATTTTCCTGTCAGTAGTCTATGGAAAAAGGTATGACAGCAATCCTGATTTGATTTCATTTCCTGGCACTGTTTTAGCATTTTTGGCACAAATCCCATTCACGTCATGCTACCGATATTAGCGTTTTCCTGGCATCATGTCTAAATCATCCGAAAGTATCTCAAATGGATTGTGAAGCTCAACAAAGTCACTTACAGCAAAGATTTTCTATTACATTGACAAGATAATCGAGTGGGACCATTTTAGTTGGTTTCCAGTAATCTCTCCTTCAGTAATCTTCTTCTTCTGAATTTATATGGCGGTTGGCAACCAACTTTTAGGTGCATTACCTCCACCAACTGGACTGGAGTGTGGACCTCAGTTCAGCTTTCAATCACCCACGTGGGTAGATGCTCCTAAAAACCACTGTGATTATTATTTGACCCTTCTTGGTCATCTTGAAGAACGATCTGGCCTTAATGGCCATGTACTCTTATAATCTCCACCCGGCACAGCCAGAAGGGGACTGGCCACCCCTCAGAGCCTGGTTCCTCTCTACCCAGTACAGCCAGAAGAGGACTGGCCACCCCTCAGAGCCTGGTTCCTCTCTACCCAGTACAGCCAGAAGAGGACTGGCCACCCCTCAGAGCCTGGTTCCTCTCTACCCAGTACAGCCAGAAGAGGACTGGCCACCCCTCAGAGCCTGGTTCCTCTCTACCCAGTACAGCCAGAAGAGGACTGGCCACCCCTCAGAGCCTGGTTCCTCTCTACCCAGTACAGCCAGTAGAGGACTGGCCACCCCTCAGAGCCTGGTTCCTCTCTAGGTTTCTTCCTAGGTTCCTGCCCATCTAGGGAGTTTTTCCTAGCCACCCTGTTTCTACATCTGCATATCTTGCTGTTTGGGGTTTTAGGCTGATGGAAAAAGAGCTTTATAAATACATTGATTTGATTTATACCTTGTCCATGGACTGCTTACAGCAGGGGTGTCAAACTCATTCCACGTAGGGCCTAGAGTCTGCTGGTTTTTGGTTTTTCCATTCAATTAAGACCTAGACAACCAGGTGAGGGGAGTTCCTTACTAAGACCTAGACAACCAGGTGAGGGGAGTTCCTTACTAAGACCTGGACAACCAGGTGAGGGGAGTTCCTTACTAAGACCTAAACAACCAGGTGAGGGGAGTTCCTTACTAAGACCTAGACAACCAGGTGAGGGGAGTTCCTTACTAATTAGTGACCTTAATTCATCAACCAAGTCCAAGGGAGGAGTGAAAACCCGCAGACACTCGGCCCTCCGTGGAATGAGTTTGACGCGTGGCTGACAGGATAAGGAAACCAAAATGTAATTTGGTTGAATTATCCCTTTAAATGTTACATGTCTACGCATATATAAATCTTATTCCTCCTTTTCAGCTCATTTATCACCTGATTTAGTTAACAAAAGACACATCTCAATAGCTGGTCCAGGTATCCTCATGACATGTTAGGGAGGGGGGGGGGGGGGGGCTTCCTCTTGTTCTCTATTGCTCCTCATGCATGCAAGGGGGGATGCCGATGACATCAGAGGTCACCATGTCGTACTCCATGAAGTTTGCACTTGTCTAAACAACACTATTTTGCGCAAAACTTTTTTTTTTTTTTTACCTTTGTGTGTGTACATTACTGTTCTAACACAGGGGATATTGTTTTTCTGCAGGAAAAGTTCAAAAATAGCTGGAGTGTGTCTTTAAAGGTTAGCAGCAATATCAGCACACGCCAGCTATTTCTGAATTTTTATTTTTATTTATTTCACCTTTATTTAACCAGGTAAGAAGCCAGTTGAGAACAAGTTCTCATTTACAACCGCGACCTGGCCAAGATAAAGCAAAGCAGTGCGATAAAAACAACAACACAGAGTTACATATGGGGTAAAACAAAACATAAAGTCAAAAATACAACAGAATATATATATATATATATATATATATATATATATATATATATATATATATACACAGTGTGTGCAAATGTAGCAAGTTATGGAGGTAAGGCAATAAATAGGCCATCGTGCAAAATAATTACAATTTAGTATTAACACTGGAATGATAGATGTGCAGAAGATAATGTGCAAATAGAGATACTGGGGTGCAAATGAGCAAAATAAATAACAATATGGGGATGAGGTAGTTGGGTGGGCTAATTACAGATGGGCTGTGTACAGGTGCAGTGATCGGTAAGGTGCTCTGACAACTGATGCTTAAAGTTAGTGAGGGAGATAAGTGTCTCCAGCTTCAGAGATTTTTGTAGTTCGTTCCAGTCATTGGCAGCAGAGAACTGGAAGGAATGGCGGCCAAAAGAGGTGTTTGCTTTGGGGATGACCAGTGAGCTATAAATGACATCGCCGAAGTCAAGGATCAGTAGGATAGTCAGTTTTACGAGGGCATGTTTAGCAGCATGAGTGAAGGAGGCTTTGTTGCGAAATAGGAAGCCGATTCTAGATGTAACTTTGGATTGGAGATTATTAATGAGTCTGGAAGGAGAGTTTACAGTCTAACCAGACACCTAGGTATTTGTAGTTGTCCGACCCGCCGAGAGTAGTGATTCTAGTTGGGCGGGCGGGTGCAAGCAGCGTTCGATTGAAGAGCATGCATTTAGTTTTACTAGCGTTTAAGAGCAGTTGGAGGCCACGGAAGGAGTGCTGTATGGCATTGAAGCTCATTTGGAGGTTTGTTAAGTGTCCAATGAAGGGCCAGATGTATACAAAATGGTGTCGTCTGCGTAGAGGTGGATCTGAGCGTCACCAGCAGCAAGAACGACATCATTGATATACACAAAG
The DNA here is from genome assembly GCA_036851935.1 of Coregonus suidteri. NCBI lineage: Eukaryota > Metazoa > Chordata > Actinopteri > Salmoniformes > Salmonidae > Coregonus > Coregonus suidteri. The sequence continues at coordinate 4,509,466 of CM072218.1, forward strand.
AATAGAGTCGGCCCGAGAATTGAACCCTGTGGCACCCCCATAGAGACACAACTGGCCCTCCGATTTGACACATTGAACTCTATCTGAGAAGTAGTTGGTGAACCAGGCGAGGCAGTCATTTGAGAAACCAAGGCTATTTAGTCTGCCAATAAGAATGCGGTGATTGATGGAGTGGAAAGCCTTGGCCAGGTCGATGAAGACGGCTGCACAGTACTGTCTTTTATCGATCACGGTTATAATATCGTTTAGGACCTTGAGCGTGGCTGAGGTGCACCCATGACCAGCTCGGAAACCAGATTGCATAGCAGAGAATGTACGGTGGGATTCGAAATGGTCGGTGATCTGTTTTGTTAACTTGGCTTTAAAATACTTTCGAAGGGCAGGGCAGGATGGATATAGGTCTGTAACAGTTTGGATCTAGTGTCACCCCTTTGAAGAGGAGGATGACCGCGGCAGCTTTCCAATCTCGGGGGATCTCAGACGATACGAAAGAGAGGTTGAACAGGCTAGTAATAGGGATTGCGACAATTTCGGCGGGTAATTTTAGAAAGAAAGGGTCCAGATTGTCTAGCCCAGCTGATTTGTAGGGTTCCAGTTTTTGCAGCTCTTTCAGAACATCAGCTATCTGAATTTGGGTGAAGCGGGGGGGGGGGCATGGGCAAGTTGCAGCGGAGGGTGCAGAGCTGGTGGCCGGGGTAGGGGTAGCCAGGTGGAAAGCATGGCCAGCCATAGCAAAATGCTTGTTGACATTTTCGATTATCGTAGATTTATCGGTGGTGACAGTGTTTCCTAGCCTCAGTGCAGTGGGTAGCTGGGAGGAGGCGCTCTTATTCTCCATGGACTTTACAGTGTCCCAAAACTTTTTGGAGTTAGTGCTACAGGATGCACATTTCTGTTTGAAAAAGCTAGCCTTTGCTTTCCTAACTGATTGTGTATATTGGTTCCTGACTTCCCTGAAAAGTTGCATATCGCAGAATCAACGGTGTCAACATCTCATCATTCTATTCTTTAAGTCAGAATTGAATGGTGACCCACCAGGCATGGGACACCAGTAATGAATGGCCGTGTTCCACCGCATCCAATGGTGACCCACCAGGCATGGTACACCAGTAATGAATGGCCGTGTTCGAGCGCATCCAATGGTGACCCGCCAGGCATGGTACACCAGTAATGAATGGCCGCGTTCCAGCGCATCCAAACCGTGATGTAGCATGGGTACATTGTGACTTACTGACTGATCTACAAATACTACTGAGTCGTTATTTCTGATGCCAGGTGATTTGTAGATCAGTCAGTCACCACTGGCCTTTTAAAGTCTGATGCAATGTGAAATGCGCCCGTTGATATCACTAGAAGGTTGGCAACAGCAACACACAAGACGAGGATAACAACCTCCTCTGGTACGGTGTGGGGGGATTGAACCTCCTCTGGTACGGTGTGGGGGGATTGAACCTCATCTGGTACGGTGTGGGGGGATTGAACCTCATCTGGTACGGTGTGGGGGGATTGAACCTCTGGTACAGTGTGGGGGGATTGAACCTCTGGTACGGTGTGGGGGGATTGAACCTCCTCTGGTACGGTGTGGGGGGATTGAACCTCTGGTACGGTGTGGGGGGATTGAACCTCTGGTACGGTGTGGGGGGATTGAACCTCCTCTGGTACGGTGTGGGGGGATTGAACCTCCTCTGGTACGGTGTGGGGGGATTGAACCTCCTCTGGTACGGTGTGGGGGGGATTGAACCTCTGGTATGGTGTGGGGGGATTGAACCTCCTCTGGTACGGTGTGGGGGGATTGAACCTCCTCTGGTACGGTGTGGGGGGGGATTGAACCTCATCTGGTACGGTGTGGGGGGATTGAACCTCATCTGGTACGGTGTGGGGGGATTGAACCTCCTCTGGTACGGTGTGGGGGGATTGAACCTCCTCTGGTACGGTGTGGGGGGATTGAACCTCCTCTGGTACGGTGTGGGGGGATTGAACCTCCTCTGGTACGGTGTGGGGGGATTGAACCTCCTCTGGTACGGTGTGACGCTCTAACCCTTACCTTACCCTCCTCTCCGCTCTAACCCTTACCTTACCCTCCTCTCCGCTCTAACCCTTACCTTACCCTCCTCTCAGCTCTAACCCTTACCTTACCCTCCTCTCCGCTCTAACCCTTACCTTACCCTCCTCTCAGCTCTAACCCTTACCTTACCCTCCTCTCCGCTCTAACCCTACCTTACCCTCCTCTCCGCTCTAACCCTTACCTTACCCTCCTCTCCGCTCTAACCCTTACCTTACCCTCCTCTCCGCTCTAACCCTTACCTTACCCTCCTCTCCGCTCTAACCCCTACCTTACCCTCCTCTCAGCTCTAACCCTTACCTTACCCTCCTCTCAGCTCTAACCCTTACCTTACCCTCCTCTCCGCTCTAACCCTTACCTTACCCTCCTCTCCGCTCTAACCCTTACCTTACCCTCCTCTCCGCTCTAACCCCTACCTTACCCTCCTCTCAGCTCTAACCCTTACCCTCCTCTCAGCTCTAACCCTTACCTTACCCTCCTCTCCGCTCTAACCCTTACCTTACCCTCCTCTCCGCTCTAACCCTTACCTTACCCTCCTCTCCGCTCTAACCCTACCTTACCCTCCTCTCCGCTCTAACCCTTACCTTACCCTCCTCTCCGCTCTAACCCTTACCTTACCCTCCTCTCCGCTCTAACCCTTACCTTACCCTCCTCTCCGCTCTAACCCTTACCTTACCCTCCTCTCCGCTCTAACCCTTACCTTACCCTCCTCTCCGCTCTAACCCTTACCTTACCCTCCTCTCCGCTCTAACCCTTACCTTACCCTCCTCTCCGCTCTAACCCTTACCTTACCCTCCTCTCAGCTGTTCCTCGTCTCCCCCCCCCCCGGTCAGGTTCCTCTGGGGTCACACTGCCCCTGGTGACAAGAACCAGAACTCACACTGCCCCCTGATGACAGGAACCAGAATAATACATACTATATGCCAGACACTTTTATCCAAAGCACAGCCATGCTCTACCAACTGAGTTACAGAGGACCAAGAGCCATGCTCTACTGAGTTACAGAGGACCAAGAGCCATGCTCTACTGAGTTACAGAGGACCAAGAGCCATGCTCTACTGAGTTACAGAGGACCAAGAGCCATGCTCTACTGAGTTACAGAGGACCAAGAGCCATGCTCTACTGAGTTACAGAGGACCAAGAGCCATGCTCTACTGAGTAACAGAGGACCAAGAGCCATGCTCTACTGAGTTACAGAGGACCAAGAGCCATGCTCTACTGAGTTACAGAGGACCAAGAGCCATGCTCTACTGAGTTACAGAGGACCAAGAGCCAGGCTCTACTGAGTTACAGAGGACCAAGAGCCATGCTCTACTGAGTTACAGAGGACCAAGAGCCATGCTCTACCAACTGAGTTACAGAGGACCAAGAGCCATGCTCTACCGACTGAGTTACAGAGGACCAAGAGCCATGCTCTACTGACTGAGTTACAGAGGACCAAGAGCCATGCTCTACCAACTGAGTTACAGAGGACCAAGAGCCATGCTCTACCAACTGAGTTACAGAGGACCAAGAGCCATGCTCTACTGAGTTACAGAGGACCAAGAGCCATGCTCTACCAACTGAGTTACATAGGACCAAGAGCCATGCTCTACCAACTGAGTTACAGAGGACCAAGAGCCATGCTCTACCAACTGAGTTACAGAGGACCAAGAGCCATGCTCTACCAACTGAGTTACAGAGGGCCAAGAGCCATGCTCTACTGAGTTACAGAGGACCAAGAGCCATGCTCTACCAACTGAGTTACAGAGGACCAAGAGCCATGCTCTACCAACTGAGTTACAGAGGGCCAAGAGCCATGCTCTACTGAGTTACAGAGGACCAAGAGCCATGCTCTACTGAGTTACAGAGGACCAAGAGCCATGCTCTACTGAGTTACAGAGGACCAAGAGCCATGCTCTACCAACTGAGTTACAGAGGACCAAGAGCCATGCTCTACCAACTGAGTTACAGAGGACCAAGAGCCATGCTCTACTGAGTTACAGAGGACCAAGAGCCATGCTCTACTGAGTTACAGAGGACCAAGAGCCATGCTCTACTGAGTTACAGAGGACCAAGAGCCATGCTCTACCAACTGAGTTACAGAGGACCAAGAGCCATGCTCTACTGAGTTACAGAGGACCAAGAGCCATGCTCTACTGAGTTACAGAGGACCAAGAGCCATGCTCTACTGAGTTACAGAGGACCAAGAGCCATGCTCTACCAACTGAGTTACAGAGGACCAATTCAGTCTGAAATAATTTGTACTCATTGAGGTGATCTAAGCTATTTTCTTGTTAATATATATCACCAGACTCTTCCTCCTGGGACAAGGTTATTTTCTGAATGGAACATTTGGTACAAGTGGTAACTACACTGAACAAAAACCTGAAGGCAACATGCAAGAATTTCAAAGATTTTACTGAGTTACAGTTCATATAAGGAAATCGGTCAAATTAAATAAATTCATTAGGCCCTAATCAATGGATTTCACATGACTGGGAATACAGATATGCATCTGTTGGTCACAGATATCTTTAAAAACAAAAAAAGTAGCAGTGTGGATCAGAAAACCAGTCGGTATCTGGTGTGACCATTTGCCTCATTCAGCGCAACACATCTCCTTCACATAGAGTTGATCAGGCTGTTGATTGTGGCCTGTGGAATGTTGTCCCACTCCTCAATGGCTGTGCGAATTTGCTGGATATTGGCGGGAACTGGAACACGCTGTCATACACGTCGATCCAGAGCATCCCAAACATGCTCAATGGGTGACGTCTGGTGAGTATGCAGGCCATGGAAGAACTGGGACATTTTCAGCTTCCAGGAATTGTGTACAGATCCTTGCGACATGGGGCCGACATGCTGAAACATGAGGTGATGGCGGCGGATGAATGGCACGACATTGGGCCTCAGGATCTTTTCACGGTATCTTTGTGCATTCACATTTCATTGATAAAATGCAATTGTGTTCGTTGTCCGTTGCTTATGCCTGACCAGGTTAAAGTCTGCTTGAAAGAGCCGCTAAGCTGCTAACGAGTTTTCCAATGGAGAAGTAAATTAACGGTTCCAGCGCTGTAGCAGCTGTATCTACTGCGCTCTGTTTCAGGACAAACTGGATCTCTGAGTTCCAATGCGGCAATTGTTTGCTTGTGGAGGTTTATAGGCTTGAGGTGGCTTCCGTGATCACGCAGGTAGCCAGCCCACGTAAGAAACTGGGGAAAACGCAGTGTGGAATGTTTACCTTTTCTATGCCGGTGGCTTTACGGTGTTCGCGCTTGTTGGATGCATCTCCGCATTGTTGTTTGTCGTTATCCAACTGGCCGGTGTTGCCCAGAGTTCGTTTGCAAGAGAAGCCATCTCTTGCCTCTCCTCCCCAATTTGATAATGGAGTCAAAGGAGCACAGCAAGAGGAGCTTGGCAATCAACGATGGTCACGTCATGGGCCGTGGAAGCCGAGGACAGCGGCCTTCTGCAAAGCAGTCTACACTCCCAACGAGAGGCCCGGAGCCGACACAAACAACAAATATAGTTTCGCCGCCCTGGTGCCTGATCTTCCTGCACCTTCGTCGCTGGGGGTACCTGTGTCTGCGGCCGCAGTGCCTACTCCTACGATTTCGAAGTCGACGTCGACAACCTCCCGTCCCTGATCTGGATTGAGCGGGGCTTCTCCATCTGTCGGATGCCAGGAGCTACGGGCTCAGGTTATCCTGCCTCTCGCCCGTCCATAAAGGGTTCTCCGAATCCTGTGAAGCGTGGGAGTGGGCGGATTTCCTCGCCCCTCTCGCCAGCCGTGATTTTGGGTGCTCCATGGTAAGAAATGTGACCGTTCCTGGTGTCAAAAACAATGTCCTATTCCGGAGCTCGAGTAAATTACATTACTAAGCTGCTCCCGAATGTACTACATCAGGGCATGGAAATCGATTCTATCGTAGTCCATGTGGGTTTTAATGGCATTATGAAGGGCAGCTCTGAACAGTTGAAACTGGATTTTAAAGAGCTGATTGATTCTGCTAGACACATCCCGAGTGGCGCAGTGGTCTAAGGCACTATGCAATGCTAGCAGTGCTAGCTGTGCCACTAGAGATCCTGGTTCGAATCCAGGCTCTGTCGTAGCCTGTCGACCGGGAGACCCATGGGGCGGCGTGCAATTGGCCCAGCGTCGTCCAGGGTAGGGGAGGGAATGGCCGGCAGGGATGTAGCTCAGTTGATAGAGCATGGCGTTTGCAACGCCAGGGTTGTGGGTTCGATTCCCACAGGGGGTATGAAAAATAAATAAATGGTATAATAATAATGTGACTAACTGTAAGTCGCTCTGGATAAGAGCGTCTGCTAAATGACTAAAATGTAAATGTATTAAAAGACCAATCATATCTGGCCCTGTGCCCTCTCTGAATCGTGGCATTGAACGCTTTAGCAGGATTCTTTCTCTTCATAACTTGCTACGTGATTAATGCAGCTCAATGTGTGTAACATTTGTTGACAATTTCAATACCTTTTGGAAACAAAACATGTTTTATAAGGAGGATGGGATCCGCCCAAATAATTTGGGTTCCTGGATCCTTTCACAGCATTATAAGGCTGCATTGAGACAATGACTTATCAATGACCCAAGCCCAGCTCAGTTAATCCCTACCATTGTGTCGCTGAGTCGTCATAATGCTTTATCAAATGTACATCATACCAGGGGCGTTGGTAGACACAATGTAAGTAACCTAATTGATGTCCCTCTAACTGCCCTGAATGCCTCTGCTGATCCTAAGGCTATTGTATGCAGTAGTCATGTGCCTATGACCCAGATGTATACTGTTAGCACTGAGGTGGTGTGCACTAGTAGGAAGTCCATTGTGTGCAGCTCACCCTGCACTAACATAAATAATATGAGCATATCTACTTCTGCTAAACCGCCCAGTAAAGCAATGAAAACAAGCAAGCATCCCAGAAAAGTGCTCAAAATAGCCCACGTTAACATATGTAGCTTAAGAAACAAGGTTAATGAAATCAATAATTTGCTAGTAACAGATGACATTCATATTCATATCTCTGAAATGCACTTCAATAATACCTTTGATACAGTGGTAGCAGTACAAGGTTATAACATTTACAGAAAAGGCAGAAATGCCAACGGTGGAGGTGTTGCTGTTTATATTCAGAACCACATTCTTGTAAAGCTTAGAGAGGATCTCATGTTAAATACTGTTGAAGTAATATGGCTACAGGTTCACCTGCCTCACCTAAAGCCCATTCTTGTGGGAAGCTGCTATAGACCACCAAGTGCTGTCAGTATCTGGAAAACGTGTGAAATGCTTGATAATGTATGTGATATCAATAGAGAGGTATATTTTCTGGTTGATTTAAATATTGACTGGCTTTCATCAAGCTGCCCACTCAAGAAAAAGCTTCAAACTGTAACTAGTGCCTGCCAACCTGGTTCAGGTTATCAGTCAACCTACCAGGGTAGTTAAACAGCACAGGAATGAAATCATCAACATCTATTGATCACATCTTTACTAATGCTGCAGAAACATGCTTGAAAGCAGTATCCAGATCCATCGGATGTAGTGATCACAATATGGTAGCCATATCTAGGAAAACCAAAGTTCCAAAGGCTGGGCCTAATATAGTGTATAAAAGGTCATACAATACGTTTTGTAGTGATTCCTATGTTCATGTAAAGAATATTTGTTGGTCTGTGGTGTGTAATGTGGAGCAAACAGATGCGGAACTTTAATTTAATCAGATGGCTCATTCATCACAAAACCAACTGAAATAGCCAATTACTTTAATTATTTTTTTAATTGGAAAGATTAGCGACACTACACATCCAAGTATATCTGACCAAATTATGAAAGACAAGCATTGTAATTTAGAATTCCGTAAAGTGATTGTGGAAGAGGTGAAAAAAATGATTGTTGTCAATCAACAATGACAAGCCACCGGGGTCTGACAACTTGGATGGAAAATTACTGAGGATAATAGCGGACGATATTGCCACTCCTATTTGCCATATTTTCAATTTAAGCCTACTAGAAAGTGTGTGCCCTCAGGCCTGGAGGGAAGTAAAAGTCATTCCACTACCTAAGAATAGTAAAGCCCCCTTAACTGGCTCAAATAGCCGACCAATCAGCCTGTTACCAACCCTTAGTAAACTTTGGGAAAAACTTAGTAAACTTTGGGAAAAAATGCTGTTTGACCAGATACAATGCTATTTCACAGTAAACACATTGACAACAGACTTTCAGCACACTTATAGGGAAGGACATTCAACAAGCACAGCACTTACACAAATGACTGATGATTGGCTTAGAGAAATTGATGATGAAAAGATTGTGGAAGCTGTTTTGTTAGACTTCAGTGTGGCTTTTGACATTATCGATCATAGTCTGTTGCTGGAAAAACATGTGTGTTATGGTTTTACACCCCCTGCTATAATGTGGATAAAGAGTTACCTGTCTAACAGAACACAGTGTGTTCTTTAATGGAAGCCTCTCAAACATAATCCAGGTAGAATCAGGAATTCCCCAGGGCAGCTGTCTAGGCCCATTACTTTTTTCAATCTTTACTAACGACATGCCTTTGAGTAAAGCCAGTGTGTCTATGTATGCGGATGACTCAACACTATACATGTCAGCTACTACAGCGACTGAAATGACTGCAACACTTAACAAAGAGCTGCAGTTAGTTTCAGAATGGGTGGCAAGAATAAGTTAGTCCTAAATATTTATAAAACTAAAATAATTTGTATTTGTGACAAATCATTTACTAAACCCTAAACCTCAACTAAGTCGGGGGGGGCAGTTTGAAAATGTATGCACTCACTAACTGTAAGTCGCTCTGGATAAGAGCGTCTGCTAAATGACTAAAATGTAAAAATGTAATAAATAATGTGGAAGTTGTGACTAAACTGCTTGGAGTAACCCTGGATTGTAAACTGTCATGGTCAAAACATATTGATACAACAGTAGCTAAGATGGGGAGAAGTCTGTCCATAATAAAGCGCTGCTCTGTCTTCTTAACAACACTATCAACAAGTTGGCTCAGAACAGGGCAGCACGGCTGGCCCTTGGATGTACACAGAGAGCTAACATTAATAATATGCATGTCAATCTCTCCTGGCTCAAAGTGGAGGAGAGATTGACTTCATCACTACTTGTATTTGTGAGAGGTATTGACATGTTGAATGCACGAGCTGTCTGTTTGAACTGCCTTGGCAGCAGCTAATGGGGACCCATAATACATACAAATACCATAACCCCACTGCCACCATGGGGCACTCTGTTTACAACGTTGACATCAGCAAACCCTCGCCCACACGACGCCATACACTCTGTCTGCCATCTGCCCGGTACAGTTGAAACAGGGATTCATCCGTGAAGAGCACACTTTGAGCGTGCCAGTGGCCATCGAAGGTGAGCATTTGCAGTCAGGTCAAGACCCTGGTGAGGACGACGAGCATGCAGATGAGCTTCCCTGAGACGGTTTCTGACAGTTTGTGTAGAAATTATTCAATTGTGCAAACCCACAGTTTCATCAGCTGTCCGGGTGGCTGGTCTCAGACGATCCCGCAGGTGAAGAAGCTAGATGTGGAAGTCCTGTGCTGGCGTGGTTACACGTGGTCTGTGGTTCTGAGGCCGGTTGGATGTTCTCTAAAACAACGTTGGAGGCGGCTTATGGTAGAGAAATTAATCTTACATTCTCTGGTAACAGCTCTAATGGACATTCCTGCAGTCATCATGCCATTTGCAAGCTCCCTCAAAACTTGAGACATCTTAGTGGCCTTTTATTGTCCCCAGCACAAGGTGCACCTGTGCAATGATCATGCTGTTTATTCAGCTTCTTGATATGCCACACCTGTCAGGTGGATGGATTATCTTGGCAAATGAGAAATGCTCACTAACAGGGATGTAAACAGATTTGTGCACAAAATTGGAAAGAAATAAGCGTTTTGTGCGTATGGAAAATGTCTGGGGTCTTTTATTTCAGCTCATGAAACATGGGACCAACACTTTACATGTTGCGTTTATATTTTTGTTCAGTATAGATAGAGAGGTACTCGTGATTTCTTGATGACGGAGTCATCTTTTAAACAATCTCTCACACACACACACAGAGCTAAATCTCAAAATCATTTTTTATTTAATTTGAGCTGCACTGAATGCTAAATATTCACCTTGCACAAGTAACAAATACAAATACTCACACTAAAATAAAACATACTGCTGGCTGGCAGTCTCTTCTTTTGCTGTTGTTGGGACACTAAATATGGAGTTTTTGCTATTACTCTGACAGAGTTAATTCAAATGGAACTGTTAACAGGCATTTGCTGTGGATTATCATGAATAACTAACGGCTATCAACCAATCAGCTTCCAAAACGACCCGTTTTATAATAGAGTAAATAGCAATGCCCCAAAGGACCATGTCCTTCAATAGAACAAAGAAGAGAGGAGGAGAGAGAGAGGATGGAGGGATCACACAGCACTATTGGTTATAGGAACATCGAACTAGGCAATACAAATCTAGCAAAAATGTTAACACCAAAAATGGGGGATGTGCCTTGTCATATAAAAATACCACAATGGAGGGAAGAGAATAGAGAGAATATTATGAATATCCAGAACAACCCACATTATGAATATCCAGAACAACCCACATTATTTGAAGCAATTTTTGGGGGGGGAAACGATATCTGCAAAAAGGTTTTTTCCTGAGTCATAAAGGAATGAAAGTCGAGCTTGAACCCTTTCCTGATCACAGAGATCAATCAACTCAACCAAACCGCTGTAGGAGAGTCACAAGCGCTTTCCTTTCGCCATCAATACGGAGAGAGTTAGTTAGACTCGCTTGTCCATTTGCAAGGAGACCCATAAAAATGTTATTTTGCCAACAGAGAAAAACAGACACTGTGTCCTCTTGCAAAACAGTTAAAAGTCACAAACATCCTCTTTTAGTGAATAATAAACATTGTCTATCTTGACAGCTGCACAAAATGTATTTTTTTTATCCAATAATGAACAGCACATGATGTCCTCTCTTGCTGACAGTGAGATGTCACACACTTGTCTTTCAGGATAGCCCTGTGTCTATCTGAGGGAATAGTCTAGTTTCATATTGAGGTTCAGAGAGAGAGAGAGAGAGAGTAGGGCCCGGGATTCAATCCGTATAACGCTGTCGACGATGCAGCTCGTTAAGGCCATGTTACCGTGGAGATCCCATTCACGGTAAACGCTGCATATGTCCGCTCAATCAGAAAATTGCCTTTAAAAACACAATGATTATAACCCGCGATCAGATTGAATCCTTAAAGCTCTGAGAGGAGTGGAGTCCCTCCGTAATAAACTGAACGGACTCCTCTGTCTCTGGGGCGACACACAACTCAACTCCCAGTAAGTTTGATATGATTAACTACAAATCAGACAGTTGGAGAAGCATGTGTTGTTGAACACTGAATAACCTGGATGATATGGAACAATATTGTTATCCCTTGGAAATTAAAATTGCCAAAATAATGTATTATTGATATATTTTGAATATTTTTTAAGTGCTGGGTTATTGTGTTGACAGCCCTTTGGATTAAACCTCAAAGCTGATGTCCTCTGACCCGTTTATACTGTAACCACCACTCCAACATTGGCCGGGATTCAATCCCACCGCGCTTTGTGCACCTTTTAACCCCCTAGAGTCGATGTCCGTGCCCCCGCGGAAATCCAGTTAGCGTAGTAAATAAAAATAAAATAAACAAATCTGTCTGTTTAAGCTAGAGATACTGAATGTGTTTTTTTTGCATGGGCTGCGTCTCAATCCACCGCATCCGCCAATGGCAGCCTTCCGCATCTGCAGTGGAAGGTGGCCGAGCTGCAGGGTGTTTGTCAGACCATGAGACATCCCAAAAATTGGTCTTCTCAAGAAAACGTCTGTAGTGTCCAAACGGTTTGGCCTACAAAAACTATAGTGAACAAAAATATAAACGCAACAATTACAACTATTTTACTGAGTTACATTTCATATAACGAAATCAGTCAATTTAAATAAATGAATTATGCCCTAATCTATGGATTTCACATGAATGGGCAGGGGCACAGCCATGGGTGGGCCTGGCTCCCCAGTGGGTGGGCCTATGCCCTCCCAGGCCCACCCATGGCTGTGCCCCTCCCCACAAAAGGGCTTTATTACAGACTGAAATACTCAGTTTCATCAGCTGTCTCCGGTTGGCTGGTCTCAGATGATGTAAACAAATTTGTGCACAAAATTTTGAGAGAAATAAGCTTTTTGTGCGTATGACATTTCTGGTGTCTTTTATTTCAGCTCATGAAACATGGGACCAACACTTTACATGTTGCGTTTATATTTTTGTTCAGTATAATATGACCACTCTATGGCAAGGTGAGACTTTCACGAACACACAAGCCTGTCAAGACTCGTCTGAAGGTAGCCTGGTACCAGTTTTAAAAAAAGAGGAAGTAAATATGGAGGTGGTTTAGTGCCCCAAAAATTTTTTTATTATTAATTTTCCTGATCTTTCTTTATATCTCTGAGATATAAGACAGACACTTTAAAACAAACTTCCTTTTGATAAAAAATGTTGACCGTTTCCCCCCCATGTATTAATCTGTTATTAAATGCATTTCTATGGGCTAATAGCAGTAAAGCCAAATTCAATGTTTCATCAAATAATTATGTGTATACACTACCGGTCAAAAGTTTTAGAACATCTACTCATTCAAGGGTTTTTCTTTTATTTGTACTATTTTCTACATTGTAGAATAATAGTGAAGACATCCAAACTATGAAATAACACATATGGAATCATGTAATAACCAAAAAAAGTGTTAAACAAATCAAAATATATGTTATATTTGAGATTCTTCAAATAGCCACCCTTTGCCTTGATGACAGCTTTGCACACTCTTGGCATTCTCTCAACCATTTTCATGAGGTTGTCACCTGGAATGCATTTCAATTAACAGGTGTGCCTTCTTAAAAGTTAATTTGTGGATATTCTTTCCTTCTTAATGCGTTTGAGCCAATCAGTTGTGTTGTGACAAGGAAGGGGGGGTATACAGAAGATAGCTCTATTTGGTAAAAGACCAAGTCCATATTATGGCAAGAACAGCTCAAATAAGCAAAGAGAAATGACAGTCCATCATTACTTTAAGGCATGAAGGTCAGTCAATACGGAACATTTCAAGAACTTTGAAAGTTTCTTCAAGTTCTAAGAGGACCGCTACAGGAATGGAAGACCCAGAGTTACCTCTGCTGCAGAGGATAAGTTCATTAGAGTTACCAGCCTCAGAAATTGCAGCCCAAATAAATGCTTTACAGAGTTCAAGTAACAGACACATCTCAACATCAACTGTTCAGAGGAGACTCCATGAATCAGGCCTTCATGGTCGAACTGATGCAAATAAACCACTACTAAAGGACACCAATAAGAAGAAGAGACTTGCTTGGGCCAAGAAACACAAGCAATGGACATTAGACCGGTGGAAATGTGTCCTTTGGTCTGGAGTCCAAATTTGAGATTTTTGGTTCCAACCGCCATGTCTTTGTGAGACGCGGTGTGGGTGAACGGATGATCTCCGCATGTGTATTTCCCACAGTAAAGCATGGAGGAGGTGGTGTTATGGTGTGGGGGTACTTTGCTGGTGACACGGTCTGTGATTTATTTAGAATTCAAGGCACACTTAACCAGCATGGCTACCACAGCATTCTGCAGCGATACGCCATCCCATCTGGTTTGGGCTTAGTGGGACTATCATTTGTTTTTCAACAGGATAATGACCCAACACACCTCCAGGCTGTGTAAGAGCTATTTGACCAAGAAGGAGAGTGATGGAGTGCTGCATCAGATGACCTGGCCTCCACAATCCCGCGACCTCAACCCAATTGAGATGGTTTGGGATGAGTCGGACGGCAGAGTGAAGGAAAAGCAGCCAACAAGTGCTCAGCATATGTGGGAACTCCTTCAAGACTGTTGGAAAAAGCATTCCAGGTGACGCTGGTTGAGAGAATGCCAAGAGTGTGCAAAGCTGTCATCAAGGCAAAGGGTGGCTTTTTGAAAAATCTCAAATATAAAATATATTTAGATTTTTTTAAACACTTTTTTGGTTAAGACATGATTCCATATGTGTTATTTCATAGTTTTGATGTATTCACTATTATTCTACAATGTAGAAAATATTACAAATAAAAGAAAAACCCTTGAATGACTAGGTGTTCTAAAACTTTTGACCGGTACTGTATATCTTTTTCTATACCTAAAGGGGTACTAAAATTCAAAATCATTGGTATGACCATCTTAAAACAATTCCATAGGTTAGCTTAGTAGACCCGGCTTAGACAATGTTCACGATGACACGGTAAATATGACGTCTCAATCGTAAATTATCTTTAAGTCCAGCACGTTAAACGCTATGAAAGTGACGCGCCATTTTCCAGGAAGTAGCCTTGACGTTTTTTTGAACTTTTGTACGCTTTTTGAATGATCTTCAACGGGCAAAAACATAGCGCAATGATCTTCATCACAAAAAACTTCATAAAAAAGGCATCTGGCTGAAGTAAATTCATCCACAAATATATAATTGTATATCTTAAAACGACCGCGTTTTCACGAATTTGATGATATATTCGTCAAGCCCGTTCGAAAGATTAGGGGGACTGAACCTGGAAGTATGACGTAACGCCGCGTCACTTTCATAGCGTATAACGCGGATCTAAAGCTTATTGGATTGAATCCCGGAACATCATCACATTCATACTAATAGTAACCGGCTCTGTTTGTCCTCACGGCGGCTCTATCTACAATATATTATGTCAGTGTTCGGCCAACACATGCCCTCTTGGTGACGCAACGCTTGGTTGTTTATGATACTCCGTGGCTGAGGGCGGAAAAGGGTCATTTCCCCCCAATCTGCTGCAGTGTATTAGCGCTCTTTTGGTGGTTAAACATCTGGAACTGACACAACTGTGTAACATGGATGATGATAGCAGGATGGTCAGGAAAGGGTTAAAGTTCACTCACATTACAATTGCTGATGGTAAAGCAATCTGTAATGTATTTTCCTTTCTGTTCTATGATAATATAGTTTATAATCATATTTTTTTTTAGTGTCGTTTCTGCCGTTCACACTGAAGATCAAAATGTTCTCTTTTGGGGTGTAACACAGAACAGACCTAGAGGAGACCCAACATTACAGAGTCCAGGTCCAGTATCACGTGATGTCAAAGGTTTCCTCTCACGTTCTCCCACTGGTCAGGAAGTCTTCCCATGATGCTCTGAGGTGTGGGCGGGGACTGCCAGTCTCCTCTCTGCTTGCCACTATCCTGACGGCGACAGATGGCTAACACTGGACTCATGGTCCCACACAACGGAGCAAACGGGCATGTTCCAAAACAAAACAACAAAGAGTACTGTAGTAGTTGGTACTGAACCTAAAAGAGACCGTACGAACCAACGAGACAGTCAAAACTAAAATGTTAAGTACAAA
Source organism: Coregonus suidteri (assembly GCA_036851935.1). NCBI lineage: Eukaryota > Metazoa > Chordata > Actinopteri > Salmoniformes > Salmonidae > Coregonus > Coregonus suidteri. The sequence continues at coordinate 4,524,993 of CM072218.1, forward strand.
TCCGTGATGGAGCTGCTTTCTTCATTCACAGCTCAGTAGGTTTATTCCCAGGACTGACAGTATATATCAGCCATGTTGTATTCTGTCTCTTATTGGTCCCACTTCAGCTGGGAGCTTTTGTTTATGTGTTTGTTTACTTGAGTTGGTTCTGAGTGTTGGTTTGAGTTTGATAGGGGGTGTTGAGCATGTGGCTCTTCCTGTTGTTGTTGTTGTCCTCTGCTGGCTGGCTGCTATGCTGGTGGTCGGGGTACTATTGCTCGGTGAGGTGCTCTCTGGTCTCTCCGTGACAGTGTTTGGAGGCTGGCTGGTTGGGCGAGGAGGCCTGGGAAGGGTGCGTACCAGATGGCAGGGTATGGGTGATTGGTACCCCCCCCCCTGGCACCATCCCCCCCTGGAGCCATGCCCATCACGCCCGGCGGGTATCTGGAGAGGGGGAGGTTAGAGGTCAGGGTCAAAGGTCATCTGTAGACAGACAGCCAATAGCAAAGCAGCCCAGAGCTGAACATTCATTTAGTGTTGTGTGACTGAGTGACGAGGACAGGCAGCAGAGTAGTAGAAGTCCTTCCTTCACCCAGAGACACACTTTAAATGGTTCTCTCTCTCTACCACATCACACAGTGATAACACACACATCTACCACTGTCAATCTGGAGATGAACAAGCAAGAAGCAGACTGACGTCCTGTAGGCGACGTCATGCTTCCTGAACCACACACCTCCTCCTACTATTGTCTACATCTAGATCTACTGAGTGGTTGGTCTGTCTAATGGAAGATGGGGTTTGGGAACACTACTTAGTGGTTGGTCTATCTAATGGAAGAGGGGGTTTGGGAACACTACTTAGTGGTTGGTCTATCCAATGGAAGAGGGGGTTTGGGAACACTACTTAGTGGTTGGTCTATCCAATGGAAGATGGGGTTTGGGAACACTACTTAGTGGTTGGTCTATCTAATGGAAGAGGGGGTTTGGGAACATTACTTAGTGGTTGGTCTGTCTAATGGAAGATGGGGTTTGGGAACACTACTTAGCGGTTGGTCTATCTAATGGAAGAGGGGGTTTGGGAACACTACTTAGTGGTTGGTCTGTCTAATGGAAGATGGGGTTTGGGAACACTACTTAGCGGTTGGTCTATCCAATGGAAGAGGGGGTTTGGGAACACTACTTAGTGGTTGGTCTATCCAATGGAAGAGGGGGTTTGGGAACACTACTTAGTGGTTGGTCTATCCAATGGAAGATGGGGTTTGGGAACACTACTTAGCGGTTGGTCTATCTAATGGAAGAGGGGGTTTGGGAACACTACTTAGTGGTTGGTCTGTCTAATGGAAGATGGGGTTTGGGAACACTACTTAGTGGTTGGTTGGTCTATCTAATGGAAGATGGGGTTTGGGAACACTACTTAGTGGTTGGTCTGTCTAATGGAAGAGGGGGTTTGGGAACACTACTTAGTGGTTGGTCTATCTAATGGAAGAGGGGGTTTGGGAACACTACTGAGTGGTTGGTCTATCTAATGGAAGAGGGGGTTTGGGAACACTACTGAGTGGTTGGTCTATCTAATGGAAGAGGGGGTTTGGGAACACTACTGAGTGGTTGGTCTATCTAATGGAAGAGGGGGTTTGGGAACACTACTGAGTGGTTGGTCTATCTAATGGAAGAGGGGTTTTGGGAACACTACTTAGTGGTTGGTCTATCTAATGGAAGATGGGGTTTGGGAACACTACTTAGTGGTTGGTCTATCCAATGGAAGAGGGGGTTTGGGAACACTACTTAGTGGTTGGTCTATCCAATGGAAGAGGGGGTTTGGGAACACTACCTTTGCTAGCATATAAATCTATGCAACAAGTATGGGCTTGTTGTAGTCTTATGCTCCACCGGGAGCAAAGAGGAGTAAGGGTTGAATAGAGCCATGAGGAAGGAAGTCAATCTACTCAGAAGTTGGTTTATTTCTAAAGTAAAGGGCTGTTTTAAAGGAACATGACAGAGGGTGATGACAACAACATTACAGTCCACAGCAAACAGGTGAGAAACAGGGAGGTTCTAGTCATAGAAATACAATCTGTAGAATGAATGGGGAGGCCCGTTCTATAGAATATATTTCTATGGTTGTAGTATATCCAGGCCTGGCAGAACGAGGCTGGCCCAGATCGTCGCACAGTATTTACCTGAGTGCTAAAGGTATTACATTTTGTCTTGAGGAACACCGGTTGTTAGGGCGTGAAGAGTTTGGTTGGCTTGGCTGTGTGAGAGAAGCACATGGAGGTGGACAGACTGAGATCAGATCAACAGCCAGGGAGGTGAGATGGTGAAGGAATGAGAGGTAACCCTGTATCAGGGCTCTTCAACCCTGTTACTAGAGCTGTCCTGTTACTAGACCCTGTTACTAGAGCTGTCCTGTTACTAGAGCTGTCCTGTTACTAGACCCTGTTACTAGAGCTGTCCTGTTACTAGAGCTGTCCTGTTACTAGAGCTGTCCTGTTACTAGAGCTGTCCTGTTACTAGACCCTGTTACTAGAGCTGTCCTGTTACTAGAGCTGTCCTGTTACTAGAGCTGTCCTGTTACTAGAGCTGTCCTGTTACTAGAGCTGTCCTGTTACTAGAGCTGTCCTGTTAGTAGACCCTGTTACTAGAGCTGTCCTGTTACTAGAGCTGTCCTGTTACTAGACCCTGTTACTAGAGCTGTCCTGTTACTAGACCCTGTTACTAGAGCTGTCCTGTTAGTAGACCCTGTTACTAGAGCTGTCCTGTTACTAGACCCTGTTAGTAGAGCTGTCCTGTTACTAGAGCTGTCCTGTTACTAGAGCCTGTTACTAGACCCTGTTACTAGAGCTGTCCTGTTAGTAGAGCTGTCCTGTTACTAGACCCTGTTACTAGAGCTGTCCTGTTACTAGACCCTGCTACTAGAGCTGTCCTGTTACTAGAGCTGTCCTGTTAGTAGACCCTGTTACTAGAGCTGTCCTGTTACTAGAGCTGTCCTGTTACTAGAGCTGTCCTGTTACTAGAGCTGTCCTGTTACTAGAGCCTGTTACTAGAGCTGTCCTGTTACTAGAGCTGTCCTGTTAGTAGAGCTGTCCTGTTACTAGAGCTGTCCTGTTACTAGAGCTGTCCTGTTACTAGAGCCTGTTACTAGAGCTGTCCTGTTACTAGAGCTGTCCTGTTACTAGACCCTGTTACTAGAGCTGTCCTGTTACTAGAGCTGTCCTGTTACTAGAGCTGTCCTGTTACTAGAGCTGTCCTGATACTAGAGCTGTCCTGTTACTAGAGCCTGTTACTAGAGCTGTCCTGTTAGTAGACCCTGTTAGTAGAGCTGTCCTGTTACTAGAGCTGTCCTGTTACTAGAGCTGTCCTGTTACTAGACCCTGTTACTAGAGCTGTCCTGTTAGTAGAGCTGTCCTGTTACTAGACCCTGTTAGTAGAGCTGTCCTGTTACTAGAGCTGTCCTGTTACTAGAGCTGACCTGTTACTAGAGCCTGTTACTAGAGCTGTCCTGTTACTAGAGCCTGTTACTAGAGCTGTCCTGTTACTAGAGCTGTCCTGTTAGTAGAGCTGTCCTGATACTAGAGCTGTCCTGTTACTAGAGCTGTCCTGTTACTAGAGCCTGTTACTAGAGCTGTCCTGTTACTAGAGCTGTCCTGTTACTAGAGCTGTCCTGATACTAGAGCTGTCCTGTTACTAGAGCCTGTTACTAGAGCTGTCCTGTTACTAGAGCTGTCCTGTTACTAGAGCTGTCCTGATACTAGAGCTGTCCTGTTACTAGAGCCTGTTACTAGAGCTGTCCTGTTACTAGAGCTGTCCTGTTACTAGAGCTGTCCTGATACTAGAGCTGTCCTGTTACTAGAGCCTGTTACTAGAGCTGTCCTGTTACTAGAGCCTGTTACTAGAGCTGTCCTGTTACTAGAGCTGTCCTGTTAGTAGACCCTGTTACTAGAGCTGTCCTGTTAGTAGAGCTGTCCTGTTACTAGAGCTGTCCTGTTACTAGAGCTGTCCTGTTACTAGACCCTGTTACTAGAGCTGTCCTGTTAGTAGAGCTGTCCTGTTACTAGAGCTGTCCTGTTACTAGAGCTGTCCTGTTACTAGAGCTGTCCTGTTACTAGACCCTGTTACTAGAGCTGTCCTGTTACTAGACCCTGTTACTAGAGCTGTCCTGTTACTAGAGCTGTCCTGTTACTAGAGCTGTCCTGTTACTAGAGCTGTCCTGTTACTAGAGCTGTCCTGTTAGTAGAGCTGTCCTGTTAGTAGAGCTGTCCTGTTACTAGAGCTGTCCTGTTACTAGAGCTGTCCTGTTACTAGACCCTGTTACTAGAGCTGTCCTGTTACTAGAGCTGTCCTGTTAGTAGAGCTGTCCTGTTACTAGACCCTGTTACTAGACCCTGTTACTAGAGCTGTCCTGTTAGTAGAGCTGTCCTGTTACTAGACCCTGTTACTAGACCCTGTTACTAGAGCTGTCCTGTTACTAGAGCTGTCCTGTTACTAGAGCTGTCCTGTTACTAGAGCTGTCCTGTTACTAGACCCTGTTACTAGAGCTGTCCTGTTACTAGAGCTGTCCTGTTACTAGAGCTGTCCTGTTACTAGAGCTGTCCTGTTAGTAGAGCTGTCCTGTTACTAGAGCTGTCCTGTTACTAGAGCTGTCCTGTTAGTAGACCCTGTTAGTAGAGCTGTCCTGTTACTAGAGCTGTCCTGTTAGTAGAGCTGTCCTGTTACTAGAGCTGTCCTGTTACTAGAGCTGTCCTGTTAGTAGAGCTGTCCTGTTAGTAGAGCTGTCCTGTTAGTAGAGCTGTCCTGTTACTAGAGCTGTCCTGTTAGTAGAGCTGTCCTGTTAGTAGAGCTGTCCTGTTACTAGAGCTGTCCTGTTACTAGAGCTGTCCTGTTAGTAGACCCTGTTACTAGAGCTGTCCTGTTACTAGACCCTGTTACTAGAGCTGTCCTGTTACTAGAGCTGTCCTGTTACTAGACCCTGTTACTAGAGCTGTCCTGTTACTAGAGCTGTCCTGTTACTAGACCCTGTTACTAGAGCTGTCCTGTTACTAGAGCTGTCCTGTTACTAGAGCTGTCCTGTTAGTAGAGCTGTCCTGTTACTAGAGCTGTCCTGTTAGTAGAGCTGTCCTGTTACTAGACCCTGTTATTAGAGCTGTCCTGTTAGTAGAGCTGTCCTGTTACTAGAGCTGTCCTGTTAGTAGACCCTGTTACTAGAGCTGTCCTGTTAGTAGACCCTGTTACTAGACCCTGTTAGTAGAGCTGTCCTGTTAGTAGAGCTGTCCTGTTACTAGAGCTGTCCTGTTACTAGAGCTGTCCTGTTAGTAGACCCTGTTACTAGAGCTGTCCTGTTACTAGACCCTGTTACTAGAGCTGTCCTGTTAGTAGACCCTGTTACTAGAGCTGTCCTGTTACTAGAGCTGTCCTGTTACTAGAGCTGTCCTGTTACTAGAGCTGTCCTGTTAGTAGAGCTGTCCTGTTAGTAGAGCTGTCCTGTTACTAGAGCTGTCCTGTTACTAGACCCTGTTACTAGAGCTGTCCTGTTACTAGAGCTGTCCTGTTACTAGACCCTGTTACTAGAGCTGTCCTGTTACTAGAGCTGTCCTGTTAGTAGAGCTGTCCTGTTACTAGACCCTGTTACTAGAGCTGTCCTGTTAGTAGAGCTGTCCTGTTACTAGACCCTGTTACTAGAGCTGTCCTGTTACTAGAGCTGTCCTGTTACTAGAGCTGTCCTGTTACTAGACCCTGTTACTAGAGCTGTCCTGTTACTAGAGCTGTCCTGTTACTAGAGCTGTCCTGTTACTAGAGCTGTCCTGTTACTAGAGCTGTCCTGTTACTAGACCCTGTTACTAGAGCTGTCCTGTTACTAGAGCTGTCCTGTTACTAGAGCTGTCCTGTTACTAGAGCTGTCCTGTTACTAGAGCTGTCCTGTTAGTAGACCCTGTTACTAGAGCTGTCCTGTTAGTAGACCCTGTTACTAGAGCTGTCCTGTTACTAGACCCTGTTACTAGAGCTGTCCTGTTACTAGAGCTGTCCTGTTACTAGAGCTGTCCTGTTACTAGAGCTGTCCTGTTACTAGAGCTGTCCTGTTAGTAGACCCTGTTACTAGAGCTGTCCTGTTAGTAGACCCTGTTACTAGAGCTGTCCTGTTACTAGACCCTGTTACTAGAGCTGTCCTGTTACTAGACCCTGTTACTAGAGCTGTCCTGTTACTAGAGCTGTCCTGTTACTAGAGCTGTCCTGTTAGTAGAGCTGTCCTGTTACTAGAGCTGTCCTGTTACTAGAGCTGTCCTGTTAGTAGAGCCTGTTACTAGACCCTGTTACTAGAGCTGTCCTGTTACTAGACCCTGTTACTAGAGCTGTCCTGTTACTAGAGCTGTCCTGTTACTAGAGCCTGTTACTAGAGCTGTCCTGTTACTAGAGCTGTCCTGTTACTAGACCCTGTTACTAGAGCTGTCCTGTTACTAGAGCTGTCCTGTTACTAGAGCTGTCCTGTTAGTAGAGCTGTCCTGTTACTAGACCCTGTTACTAGAGCTGTCCTGTTACTAGAGCTGTCCTGTTACTAGACCCTGTTACTAGAGCTGTCCTGTTAGTAGAGCTGTCCTGTTACTAGAGCTGTCCTGTTACTAGAGCTGTCCTGTTACTAGAGCTGTCCTGTTAGTAGACCCTGTTAGTAGAGCTGTCCTGTTACTAGAGCTGTCCTGTTAGTAGAGCTGTCCTGTTACTAGACCCTGTTACTAGAGCTGTCCTGTTAGTAGACCCTGTTACTAGAGCTGTCCTGTTACTAGAGCTGTCCTGTTAGTAGAGCTGTCCTGTTACTAGAGCTGTCCTGTTACTAGAGCTGTCCTGTTACTAGAGCTGTCCTGTTACTAGAGCTGTCCTGTTACTAGAGCTGTCCTGTTAGTAGACCCTGTTAGTAGAGCTGTCCTGTTACTAGAGCTGTCCTGTTACTAGAGCTGTCCTGTTAGTAGAGCTGTCCTGTTACTAGAGCTGTCCTGTTACTAGAGCTGTCCTGTTACTAGACCCTGTTACTAGAGCTGTCCTGTTACTAGACCCTGTTACTAGAGCTGTCCTGTTACTAGAGCTGTCCTGTTAGTAGAGCTGTCCTGTTACTAGACCCTGTTACTAGAGCTGTCCTGTTACTAGACCCTGTTACTAGAGCTGTCCTGTTACTAGAGCTGTCCTGTTACTAGACCCTGTTACTAGAGCTGTCCTGTTACTAGACCCTGTTACTAGAGCTGTCCTGTTACTAGAGCTGTCCTGTTACTAGAGCTGTCCTGTTAGTAGAGCTGTCCTGTTACTAGAGCTGTCCTGTTACTAGAGCTGTCCTGTTATTAGAGCTGTCCTGTTAGTAGAGCTGTCCTGTTAGTAGACCCTGTTACTAGAGCTGTCCTGTTACTAGAGCTGTCCTGTTACTAGAGCTGTCCTGTTACTAGAGCTGTCCTGTTACTAGAGCTGTCCTGTTAGTAGACCCTGTTACTAGAGCTGTCCTGTTACTAGAGCTGTCCTGTTACTAGAGCTGTCCTGTTAGTAGACCCTGTTACTAGAGCTGTCCTGTTACTAGACCCTGTTACTAGACCCTGTTACTAAAGGGAGAATGCTGAAGCAAACACACACACACACAGTAGATGTCACACTTGTCTCTGTGCTTCCTCAGCCTACCTGTAGGCAGTGCCATTGAGCTCTGGGTGGACACCTTGCTGGTCCATTACTGCCCACGGTCCTGTGGTCACAAAGAACTCCTTGTTCACACAGTTTCTTAGGCTGTCAGGGATGCGGCCTGCGATAGAGAGGAGGGGGGGGGGAGAGATGTAAAGAGAGAGACAGAGGGCTAGTTCTAAAACAGAGCACAGACTAAGGTCCTCTGTAGCTCAGCTGGTAGAGCACGGCGCTTGTAACGCCAAGGTAGTGGGTTCGATCCCCGGGACCACCCATACACAAAAATGTATGCACGCATGACTGTAAGTCGCTTTGGATAAAAGCGTCTGCTAAATGGCATATTATTATTATTATTATACTAACTGAAGCCATAACTTGTGGAGTGATAAAGGAGGATGAAGATGTTAGCTATGTGCTAATCAGTGATACAGGAGGATGAAGGTGTTAGCTATGTGCTAATGAGTGATACAGGAGGATGAAGATGTTAGCTATGTGCTAATGAGTGATAAAGGAGGATGAAGATGTTAGCTATGTGCTAATGAGTGATAAAGGAGGATGAAGATGTTAGCTATGTGCTAATGAGTGATACAGGAGGATGAAGATGTTAGCTATGTGCTAATGAGTGATAAAGGAGGGATGAAGATGTTAGCTATGTGCTAATCAGTGATACAGGAGGATGAAGATGTTAGCTATGTGCTAATGAGTGATAAAGGAGGATGAAGATGTTAGCTATGTGCTAATGTGTGATAAAGGAGGATGAAGATGTTAGCTATGTGCCTCACAAACATATATGGCCTGGCTACACAATCACTAATTAACATAATTTAACAATGTGGATGTTATCTGGGAGGCAAAGGATGCATCCCAAACGGCACCCTATTCCCTTTATAGTGCACTACCTTTGCCATGAACTCTGGTTAAAAGTAGTGCACTATATAGGGAATAGGGTGCCATTTGGGACGCGACCACAGCCAACTCCAGATTTAATAACGCCTGTGCAGGACCTATTGAAATGGAAATGGGACAATATGGAGAGGGGAGAGGGGAGATGGGAGATGGGAGATGGGAGATGGGAGAGGGGAGAGGGGAGAGGGGAGATGGGAGATGGGAGAGGGGAGATGGGAGATGGGAGAGGGGAGAGGGCAAGGGGGAGAGGGGAGATGGGAGGAGAGAGGAGAGGGGGAGATGGGAGAGGGGAGAGGGGAGGGCAGGGGGGAGATGGGAGAGGGGAGAGGGGAGATGGGAGAGGGGAGAGGGGAGGGCAGGGGGGAGAGGGGAGAGGGGGAGAGGGGGGGGGGAGATGGGAGAGGGGGGAGAGGGGAGAGGGGAGGGGGGAGAGGGGAGAGGGGAGATGGGGAGAGGGGGAGATGGGAGAGGGGAGAGGGGAGATGGGAGAGGGGAGAGGGGAGAGGGGAGAGGGGAGAGGGCAGGGGGAGAGGGGAGAGGGCAGGGGGAGATGGGAGATGGGAGAGGGGAGAGGGGAGAGGGGAGAGGGGAGAGGGGAGAGGGCAGGGGGAGCGCAGTATGAAGATACAGGGTGAACTGTGTGGAGAGGGACCCTAGAAAAGGACCGTTAGGGACGCCTGAACTAAATGCACCTCCAGACAGCGATGTTATTCTGGATAATAAGGACGGGATTCAACCCGCCTGAACTAAATGCACCTCCAGAGAGCGACGTTATTCTGGATAATAAGGACGGGATTCAACCCACTTGAACTAAATGCACCTCCAGAGAGCGATGTTATTCTGGATAATAAGGACGGGATTCAACCCGCTTGAACTAAATGCACCTCCAGAGAGCGATGTTATTCTGGATAATAAGGACAGGATTCAACCCGCTTGAACTAAATGCACCTCCAGAGAGCGATGTTATTCTGGATAATAAGGACGGGATTCAACCCGCTTGAACTAAATGCACCTCCAGAGAGCGATGTTATTCTGGATAATAAGGACGGGATTCAACCCGCTTGAACTAAATGCACCTCCAGAGAGCGATGTTATTCTGGATAATAAGGACGGGATTCAACCCGCTTGAACTAAATGCACCTCCAGACAGCGATGTTATTCTGGATAATAAGGACGGGATTCAACCCGCTTGAACTAAATGCACCTCCAGAGAGCAATGTTATTCTGGATAATAAGGACGGGATTCAACCCGCTTGAACTAAATGCACCTCCAGACAGCGATGTTATTCTGGATAATAAGGACGGGATTCAACCCGCTTGAACTAAATGCACCTCCAGAGAGCGACGTTATTCTGGATAATAAGGACGGGATTCAACCCACTTGAACTAAATGCACCTCCAGAGAGCGATGTTATTCTGGATAATAAGGACGGGATTCAACCCGCTTGAACTAAATGCACCTCCAGAGAGCGATGTTATTCTGGATAATAAGGACGGGATTCAACCCGCTTGAACTAAATGCACCTCCAGAGAGCGATGTTATTCTGGATAATAAGGACGGGATTCAACCCGCTTGAACTAAATGCACCTCCAGAGAGTGATGTTATTCTGGATAATAAGGACGGGATTCAACCCGCTTGAACTAAATGCACCTCCAGAGAGCGATGTTATTCTGGATAATAAGGACGGGATTCAACCCGCTTGAACTAAATGCACCTCCAGACAGCGATGTTATTCTGGATAATAAGGACGGGATTCAACCCGCTTGAACTAAATGCACCTCCAGAGAGCGATGTTATTCTGGATAATAAGGACGGGATTCAACCCGCTTGAACTAAATGCACCTCCAGAGAGCGATGTTATTCTGGATAATAAGGACGGGATTCAACCCGCTTGAACTAAATGCACCTCCAGAGAGCGATGTTATTCTGGATAATAAGGACGGGATTCAACCCGCTTGAACTAAATGCACCTCCAGACAGCGATGTTATTCTGGATAATAAGGACGGGATTCAACCCGCTTGAACTAAATGCACCTCCAGAGAGCGACGTTATTCTGGATAATAAGGACGGGATTCAACCCACTTGAACTAAATGCACCTCCAGACAGCGATGTTATTCTGGATAATAAGGACGGGATTCAACCCGCTTGAACTAAATGCACCTCCAGAGAGCGATGTTATTCTGGATAATAAGGACGGGATTCAACCCGCTTGAACTAAATGCACCTCCAGAGAGCGATGTTATTCTGGATAATAAGGACGGGATTCAACCCGCTTGAACTAAATGCACCTCCAGAGAGTGATGTTATTCTGGATAATAAGGACGGGATTCAACCCGCTTGAACTAAATGCACCTCCAGAGAGCGATGTTATTCTGGATAATAAGGACGGGATTCAACCCGCTTGAACTAAATGCACCTCCAGACAGCGATGTTATTCTGGATAATAAGGACGGGATTCAACCCGCTTGAACTAAATGCACCTCCAGAGAGCGATGTTATTCTGGATAATAAGGACGGGATTCAACCCGCTTGAACTAAATGCACCTCCAGAGAGCGATGTTATTCTGGATAATAAGGACAGGATTCAACCCGCTTGAACTAAATGCACCTCCAGAGAGCGATGTTATTCTGGATAATAAGGACAGGATTCAACCCGCTTGAACTAAATGCACCTCCAGACAGCGATGTTATTCTGGATAATAAGGACGGGATTCAACCCGCTTGAACTAAATGCACCTCCAGAGAGCGATGTTATTCTGGATAATAAGGACGGGATTCAACCCGCTTGAACTAAATGCACCTCCAGACAGCGATGTTATTCTGGATAATAAGGACGGGATTCAACCCGCTTGAACTAAATGCACCTCCAGACAGCGATGTTATTCTGGATAATAAGGACGGGATTCAACCCGCTTGAACTAAATGCACCTCCAGACAGCGATGTTATTCTGGATAATAAGGACGGGATTCAACCCGCTTGAACTAAATGCACCTCCAGAGAGCGATGTTATTCTGGATAATAAGGACGGGATTCAACCCGCTTGAACTAAATGCACCTCCAGACAGCGATGTTATTCTGGATAATAAGGACGGGATTCAACCCGCTTGAACTAAATGCACCTCCAGAGAGCGATGTTATTCTGGATAATAAGGACGGGATTCAACCCGCTTGAACTAAATGCACCTCCAGACAGCGATGTTTATTCTGGATAATAAGGACGGGATTCAACCCGCTTGAACTAAATGCACATCCAGACAGCGATGTTATTCTGGATAATAAGGACGGGATTCAACCCGCTTGAACTAAATGCACCTCCAGACAGCGATGTTATTCTGGATAATAAGGACGGGATTCAACCCGCTTGAACTAAATGCACCTCCAGAGAGCGATGTTATTCTGGATAATAAGGACGGGATTCAACCCGCTTGAACTAAATGCACCTCCAGAGAGCGATGTTATTCTGGATAATAAGGACGGGATTCAACCCGCCTGAACTAAATGCACCTCCAGACAGCGATGTTATTCTGGATAATAAGGACGGGATTCAACCCGCTTGAACTAAATGCACCTCCAGAGAGCGATGTTATTCTGGATAATAAGGACGGGATTCAACCCGCTTGAACTAAATGCACCTCCAGAGAGCGATGTTATTCTGGATAATAAGGACGGGATTCAACCCGCTTGAACTAAATGCACCTCCAGACAGCGATGTTATTCTGGATAATAAGGACGGGATTCAACCCGCTTGAACTAAATGCACCTCCAGACAGCGATGTTATTCTGGATAATAAGGATGGGATTCAACCCGAGGTGACATCTGCAGCATTTACTTTCAATGTGAACGTGAGAACGTTGTCTTTAAAAGGGCGCCTTGTCGACATTGCTGTACAACACGACATGAATTGAATCACGGCCTTACGTTATAGTACTGCAAATGAAAATGAGCTATGTAGCAAAAAATGGGGTGCAATCCTTGTTGTGCATGGTCCCTGGCTAGTGAGGTGCTGGGGAACAGGCGTACCGGTGATGGCTCTTCGTATCTCGGTGGCAGCTGACTCTCTCATTTCTAGAGAAGCCTGTTCACTGTACCAGGCTGTGTGTGGTGTACAGATCAGGTTGGGAGCATCCTTCAGAGGGCCTGTAGCAAAACTAGAGAGAGAGAGAGAGAGGGGGGGGGGAGAGAGAGAGGGGAGGGTGGAGGGGAGAGAGAAGTGGAGGGTTGGGGGGGAGAGAGAGGGGGAGGGTTAGGGGAGAGAGAGGGGGAGGGTTGGGGGGAGAGAGAGAGAGAGAGGGGAGGGTTGGGGGGAGAGAGAGAGAGGGGAGGGTTGGGGGAGAGAGAGAGCGAGAGGGAGGGGAGGGGAGAGGCGAGAGAGAGGGGGGGAGGGAGAGAGGGAACAAGTGTCAGACCCCATCAGTCATTTCAGGCAGTGCTGCCTCTTCATCTCCTCTCTTCATCTCCTCTCATCTCCTCATCTCCTCTCCTCATCTCCTCTCTTAATCTCCTCATCTCCTCTCTTAATCTCCTCTCCTCATCTCCTCTCCTCTCCTCATCTCCTCTCCTCCTCTCCTCTCCTCATCTCCTCTCCTCATCTCCTCTCTTCATCTCCTCTCTTAATCTCCTCTCCTCATCTCCTCTCCTCATCTCATCATCTCCTTTCCTCATCTCATCTCCTCCTCTCCTCTCCTCTCCTCATCTCCTCTCCTCATCTCCTCCTCTCCTCTCCTCATCTCCTCTCCTCATCTCCTCTCCTCATCTCCTCTCCTCATCTCCTCTCCTCATCTCCTCATCTCCTCTCCTCATCTCCTCTCCTCATCTCCTCTCCTCTCCTCATCTCATCTCCTCTCCTCATCTCCTCTCCTCATCTAATCTCATCTCCTCTCCTCATCTCTCCTCATCTCTCCTCATCTCCTCTCCTCTCCTCTCCTCATCTCCTCATCTCCTCTCCTCATCTCATCATCTCATGTCCTCTCCTCATCTCCTCCTCTCCTCTCCATCCCTGATAACAGATGCTGAGACTTCCTCTCCTTCTTCTTCTCTCAGTCCTCCCTACTCACTCACTCTCCGTGCCCTGGTCCTACGTTGTGTGTGAAGGTGTCACTGATGTGAGTTACTGTAGTGTGGGATTACAAGTCATCAAACACTCCTCTGTTGACGTCTTGTTGATGTGTGAAGGCTATAAATAAACAGGAAAACGCTCATCCAGAGGCAGCGCTCCTAGTGGCCGGGGACTTTAATGCAGGGAAACTTAAATCTGTTCTACCTAATTTCTACCAGCATGTTAAATGTGCAACCAGAGGAAAAAAAAACTCTAGACCACCTTTACTCCACACACAGAGATGCGTACAAAGCTCTCCCTCGTCCTCCATTTGGCAAATCTGACCATAACTCTATCCTCCTGATTCCTGTTGCCAGGTGAAACTATACTGAGCTGGTAGGGGGAGTTGCTGCCAGGTGAAACTATACTGAGCTGGTAGGGAGTGTTGCTGCCAGGTGAAACTATACTGAGCCGGTAGGGGGTGTTGCTGCCAGGTGAAACTATACTGAGCCGGTAGGGGGTGTTGCTGCCAGGTGAAACTATACTGAGCCGGTAGGGGGTGTTGCTGCCAGGTGAAACCATATCCTCATCCACTGTGTGTCTCACCTGAACGGTTCTGTCTAGTGGACGTCCACTTATGTGTGTGTGTCTCACCTGAACGGTTCTGTCTCGTGCACGTCCAGGGCAGCGCCACGTATCCTCCCCTCCTTCAGCGCCTGAGCCAGGGCCTTCTCATCCACCAGCCCTCCCCGTGCTGCATTCACCAGGAACGCACCCTGACGCATCTATAAGGGAGGGGGTGGGGAGGGGGGGAGATCAAAAGAGAGAGGAAGATGAAAGAGAGGGGGGGGGGGGCAGGTTGGGAGTTGATTTGATCTAAAGCGGGGCACCACCAATATGTAGTTATTACAAAAAATCTGTTTGCATCCTTCTTTTAAGTATCTCAATACAGATGACATACTGACTTCATCAATAAGTGCATCGATGACGTCGTCCCCACAGTGACCGTACGTACCCCAACCAGAAGCCATGGATTACAAGCAACATCCACACTGAGCTAAAGGGTAGACCAGCCGCTTTCAAGGAGCGGGACACTAACCCGGACGCTTATAAGAAATCCCGCTATGCCCTCTGACGAACTTCAAACAGGCAAAGAGTCAATACAGGACTAAGATCGAATCGTACTACACCGGCTCTGACGCTCGTCGGATGTGGCAGGGCTTGAAAACTATTACAGACTACAAAGGGAAGCACAGCCACGAGCTGCCCAGTGACATGAGCCTACCAGACGAGCTAAATTACTTCTATGCTCGCTTCGAGGCAAGCAACACTGAAGCACGCATGAGAGCATCAGCTGTTCCGGACGACTGTGATCATGCTCTCCGTAGCCGATGTGAGTAAGACCTTTAAACAGGTCAATATTCACAAGGCCACAGGGCCAGACGGATTACCAGGACGTGTACTCTGAGCATGCGCTGACCAGATGGCAAGTGTCTTCACTGATATTTTCAACCTGTCCCTTACTGAGTCTGTAATACCAACATGTTTCAAGCAGACCACCATAGTCCCTGTGCCCAAGAACACCAAGGTAACGATTTGGCATGGGTCCTCAGATCCTCAAAAAGTTATACAGCTGCACCATCGAGAGCATCCTGACTGGTTGCATCACCGCCTGGTATGGCAACTGCTCGGCCTCCAACTGCAAGGCATTACAGAGGGTAGTGCGTACGGCCCAGTACATCACTGGGACCAAGCATCCTGCCATCCAGGACCTCTATACCAGGGCGGTGTCAGAGGAAGGCCCTAAACATTTTCAAAGACTCCAGCCACCCTAGTCATAGACTGTTCTCTCTGCTACCGCACGGCAAGCGGTACCGGAGCGCCAAGCCTAGGTCCAAAAGGCTTCTTAACAACTTCTACCCCAAAGCCATAAGACTCCTGAACAGCTAATCAAATGGCCACCCGGACTATTTGCATTGTTCTTTGATGCTCCACTGAATGCTCTACTTAAGACGTGACAAGCTGAGCACCTGGGCAACACACGCACACGCATACACAAACATGTCTGTCTTATCCCCCCGTAGAGACACATCTACACCTGAGGAGAATCAGCTCTGAAGGAGAACTGTCTGTCTTCTCCCCCCGTAGAGACACATCTACACCTGAGGAGAATCAGCTCTGAAGGAGAACTGTCAAAGTCCTTAACAATTGCCTGCATGGGTGCGTCCCAAAGTGCACCCTATTCCCTATATAGTGCACTACTTTAGATCTAGCTTGGCTCAGCTCACATAGTTGGCTGTGGATATGTGTGAGTCCCAAATTCCCTTTATAGTGCACTGATTTGAGCAAACAAATGACAGTTGATAACTGTACTAGATAGCTGTGTAAAACACCTGCTAGCAAGAAAAACAACAGCTCCAGGAAAATCCAATTAATATGCTTGGAAGAAACTGTAATCCCTTAATCTAGACAAAATATGAAATCCAGGACATGAAAAGCCCTCATTTTATTAGGGCTGTGCTTTATACACACACACACACACACACACACACACACTAAAAAGAAAGCTTTACTTAGAAGCTCAGAGCTGCAGTCTGTCTGTGTTTGGAGGGGTGAAGAGAAAAGAAGAGAAAATGTGACTTTCGTTTTGGGAAGATAATCTGATACAGAGGAGAGGAGAGGAGTTAACAACTAGGTGGAGAGATACAGCCTGCTCTATTCTGTTCTCCTTCAGACAACACTTCGACAGAGGAGAGAAGTTAACAACTAGGTGGAGAGATACAGCCTGCTCTATTCTGTTCTCCTTCAGACAACACTTCGACAGAGGAGAGGAGTTAACAACTACGTGGAGAGATACAGCCTGCTCTATTCTGTTCTCCTTCAGACAACACTTCGACAGAGGAGAGGAGTTAACAACTAGGTGGAGAGATACAGCCTGCTCTATTCTGTTCTCCTTCAGACAACACTTCGACAGAGGAGAGGAGTTAACAACTAGGTGGAGAGATACAGCCTGCTCTATTCTGTTCTCCTTCAGACAACACTTCGACAGAGGAGAGGAGTTAACAACTAGGTGGAGAGATACAGCCTGCTCTATTCTGTTCTCCTTCAGACAACACTTGGATGCTCTCTCTGTCTCTCAAGATGTGAAGTCAACCAGAGAGCGGGAATAAAAACAGACATGAAACGATAATGGAGGGATGTGTAATGCTCCTGTTGAACAACAGGTGGCAGACCAGACGGGGTATTGTGGTGCTGACGGCAGCTCTGAGCAGTGAAGTCAACCTGAGAGAGTCAGAGAGGAACAGGAAACGGCGATAAGAGGTGTAATTCTCCTCTCCTCCACCAGGTGTCAGACTAGACAGGGTCTGGTGTTGTGATATTGACACAGCAGTCCCATTTCCCCTCTCTGTGCTCTCACCCCCGTGGAGCCGGGGAGCCCAGTCCATGTATTAGCTGTAGCCGTGGGCTGGCGCTAATTCCATTTGACAGAGCGGAGGAATGGATTTGTTTTAAGCTGAAAAAGGCTGGGGATGCTGCATCTAGTGGGTCTGTGGTTCGTGGAGGCGGAGACAGACGGTGATCTCTTACGGGCTGTGTCCCAAATGGCACCCTATTGCCTTTAAAGTGCACTACGTTTGACCAGGGCCCACAGGGGAATAGGGTGGTATTGGGGACGGGCCCACAGGGGAATAGGGTGGTATTGGGGACGGGCCCACAGGGGAATACATTTACATTTTTACATTTTAGTCATTTAGCAGACGCTCTTATCCAGAGCGACTTACAGTTAGTGAATACATATCTTTTTTTTTATACTGGTCCCCCGTGGGAATCGAACCCACAACCCTGGCGTTGCAAACGCCATGCTCTATCAACTGAGCTACATCCCTGCCGGCCATTCCCTCCCCTACCCTGGACGACGCTGGGCCAATTGTGCGCCGCCCATGAGTCTCCCGGTCGCGGCCGGCTGCGACAGAGCCTGGATTCGAACCAGGATCTAGTGGCACAGTTAGCACTGCGATGCAGTGCCTTAGACCACTGCGCCACTCAGGAGTCGTGGTATTAGGGACGGGCCCACAGGGGAATAGGGTGGTATTGGGGACGGGCCCACAGGGGAATAGGGTGGTATTGGGGACGGGACCACAGGGGAATAGGGTGGTATTGGGGACGGGACCACAGTGATCTCTCTATACTGTGATGCTCTTCAGGACAGGCTGGCTGTCGGCTGAGACCGGGGTGGATTGATAGTGTCATAATATTTGATCTATATAAGGATTGGGTGTTCAGGATGGTCTGATTTTAATAACTCATATTTAATAACTACGTTAATTCATAACTCACTGGGAGTCAGCGAGTTCTACTGTAAAGG